>CM053400.1:43399195-43451864 GCA_028644305.1 Xerus rutilus | reverse complement strand
TTTTTTTTTTGGTACTGGGATTGAACTCAGGGGTACTCGACCACTGAGCCACACCCCCAGCCCTATTTTGTGTTTTATGTAGAGACAAGGTCTCACTGAGTTGCTTAGCGCCTCGCCGTTGCTGAGGCTGGCTTTGAACTCGCGATTCTCCTGTCTCAGCCTCCCTAAGTGCTGGGATTACAGGCTTGAGCCACCACGCTCGGCTCTCCTCTCCACTCTTACTAATACTATCCTAACTCAACTTTTGCTTAAACTATCACAACAGTTCCAGAAGGTTCTTCCTGCTATTAGCTCATTTCCATACAATGGACTCTTCACTTAGCAGCTGAACTATTGTTTTTAAAAAATGTGAGTCTGCACTAAGATAAAAAGGAATAGATGGAAACTACTTCAACATAAGAGGGCTGTATATGAAAAATCCACAGCTGACATCATACTCAAGGAAGATGGAAAGTTTTTCCTTTAAGACAAGGAACAAGACAAAGATGTCTGCTTTGGATACTTCTATCCAAAGTAGTGGAGTGCCTGGCCAGAGCCATTAAGCAAGAACAATAAATAAAAGGCAACCAAATGGGAAACTAAGAAATAAAATTGTGTCTGTTTGCAGTTGACATGATCTTATATGTAGAAAACTCTAAAGATTTCATGCAAAAAAACTGTTAGAACTAATTAATGAATTAGCTATGTTGCTAAATAGAAAATAAATACACAAAAATTAGTGTATTAATTTTTATACATTAACGATAAATAATCTGAAAAGGAAATTAAGAAAATAATTACATTTGCAATTGTATCAAAAAAGAATAAAACAGGAATAAACTTAAAAAGACATGTCCATTGAAAACTATAAGTATTAAACTATAAGTATTACTGAAAGAAATGGAAGAAGACACGTAAATAGCAAGATGCCCTGTTTCCATGGACTGGAAGACTTACTGTTGTTAAGGGGTGGACACTACTCAAAGCCATCTACAGATTCAATGTAATCACTATCAAAATATCAATGATGTTTTTGCAGAATTTTTCTTGAAAAATATATGCTAAAATTGATGTGGCAATTCAAGGAACTTGACTAGCTGAAATGATATTGGAAAACTCCTGATTTTGAAACTTTCAGCAAAGCTATGTAATCAAAATGGTAAAATCCTGGAATAAAGATAGGTATAGATGAATAGAATAAATAGAGTGCCCAGAAATGCACCTACATACATGGTCAGATGACTTTTAAGAAGAGTTTCAAGAATAGTCAATGGAAGAAAGGATAATATGTTCAATCAATGGTAGTGAGGAAACTGTATATTCACATGCAGAAAATGAAGTTAGACACAAAATGGACCAATGACCTAAATGTAAAAGCTGAAACTATAAAAATGTTAGAAGACATAGGGAAAAATATTCATGACATTAGATTTGGCAATGATTTCTTGGATATGATACAAGTACAGGCAACAAAATAAAACATAAATAAGTTGGACTTCATTAAAATTAAAAACTCGTGTGTGTCAATGGATACTGTAAACAGTGAAAAAGCAACTTGTGGAATGAGAAAAACAATAGTTGCAAATCATGTATCTTATAAGGGATCTATATCCAGAATATACAAAGAATTCCTATAACTTAACAACAAAAAACAAAAAATCCAACTTAAAAATTGTCAAAGGACTTGAATAGACATTTCTCCAGAGAAGATACATAAGTGATCAATAAGCACATGAAAAGATGCTTAATACCACTGAATACTAGGGACAATCAAAGCTACAATGAGATCCCATTTCACACTCTTTAGGATGGCTATTAAATATACTCAATCAACTAACCAACAACCAATCAAACAAACAAACCAACCCCCAGACAACAAGTTTGGTGGAAATGTGGAGAAATTAGAATGTGTATATATTGCTAGTGGAAAAGTAAAATGATGTTGCTGCTACGGAAGATAGCATTGCAATTCCACAAAAAATAAATCATTGAATTATCAGCAGTTTCACTTCTACGTATGTACTCAAAAGAATTGAAAGTAGGACTCTAACATATTTTTGTACACTCATGTACATAGCAGCATTATTCACAATAGCCAAAAGGTGGAAGCAAAATACAGTATATATACAATCATGGTTTACATACAAAATGTCGCATATATACAATGGAATATTATTCACACTTAAAAAGGAAAGAAATTCTGACACATGCTACAACCTGGATGAGTTCTGAGGACATTATGCTAAGTGAAATAAATCTGCCACAAAAGGAGATATACCACATGATTCCACTTACATGAAGTACACAGAGTAGTCAAAATTACAGAGACCAGGGGCTGGGATTGTGGCTCAGTCGTAAAGCGCTTGCCTCACATGTGTGAGGCACTGGGTTTGATCCTCAGCACCACATAAAAATAAATAAATAAAGATATTGTGTCCATCTACAACTAAAAAAAATTAAAAAAAAAAAATTACAGAGACCAAAAGTAGAAAGGGATTGACGGGGCTCGGAGGAGGTAAGGATGAAGAAGTAGTGTTTAATGGGTGCAGTTTCAGCTGGAGAAAATGAAAAGACTTCTGGAGATGGATGGTGTTGATGGTCACATGATAATGTATATGTTCTCAATGCCATAGACCCCACAGACCTGTATACTTAAAAATAATCAAAATGGTAAAACTTTATGTTAGGTATATTTCATTGAAAATTAAAAAAATGTAAATCTGGTGTGTCACTTCCATGTTTAAGACCCTAAATGTTGTCCTATCACTTTGGTGGTGAGGGTCACTTTTTTAGCTCACAGGCAAGGGCTTTCTTCATCTGGCCTGTGTATGTCCCCATCTCATAACTTTCTGTTTTATCTTTCTCGTTCAAGCAACAGGTAGCTTCTGGTAGTTTTCCCAAAAGGAAGGTGATTTAGCCACCTTGACTGCACTTAAGCAGTTTTCTCTGCCTATCTCAGTGGTTCTCAGCCTTGATTGCACATTAAAAGCAGTGGGGAGCTTGAATAAATACTAGTGCCTGGGTAGCACTCAAAACTAATTAAATTGGAAACTCCTCCAGAGGAGATCCAATCATCAATATTTTGTTATTATTTTTAGCTCCCTAGATGATCTGAATGGGAAGCCACTGCTCTAGATTACAACTTTGCACCTGCAAGAGCCTGTTAGCAATTTATTCTTCAGAGTTCAGCACAGACACCTCTCCTCCAAGACATCTTCCCTGATGCCACCTGTGTGAGAGGCTGGGTCCCCACCTATGCTCTGGGCTTCCGAAGGCCCTCGTGGTGGTACCTACATTGTATTGCAGATGTCTCAACTTTTCTGTTTTCACCAGGCAGAACTCCTTGACAGTCAGGGATGATTTTTCATTCATTCTTGTTGTCTTCGTTCTAGGAGAGGGTAAGGACCACCAGTTCCTTCCCCTTACTGCCTTACCCTTGATAAAGGTCCTCACGTACATTCTCTCCTTCCACAAAGGCACACCAAAGCGAGGACATCTGCACACTCACTCAGCAGTGTGGCAAACACCAGCATTAGGATGAGTCTTTCCAGAATCCCAGGCTAATGCTCTTTCTCGCTGACAGAAGAAATGTGTGTGAAAACCAACTAAAGTTCACACCTCTCAATTTGCCTGGAAGCAGCAGCTGGAAGGTGGCTCACAATGAGAAGCACCAAGGTGGCTTATCAGGGTGGTACGAAGGGAGAGGCTGCATTCCTGATGGGAATGCATAGTTATGTGCCTGTGATTTCACAATCACAAGGAGTTAAGAGGCAAAGGGTCTGGCTCTGGTACTGTTTACTAAAACTTACACCAATAAAATCATCTCTCTGAATTTCATTTTCTTCATCTATTAAAGGAAGCAAAACAATGCTTTGTTTTGGAGCTCATAAGGTGTTTTGATAGTCAAATCAGCCTATGGACAGTAGAATGGATGAATGCACGGAAATATATTCACACAGTGGGTGTTATAGAACATGAATGACCAACTTACAACTACATGCAATGCTATAGATAAGACTCACAGCATAATGTTGATGAAAGTAACCAGACATAAGAGTACAATGCTGAAGGATTATGTCTCTATCCATATCTATATCTATGCGTATGTGAAGTACAAAAGAAGACACAGTGGTCTATGTGGCAAGAAGCCAGAGTATTAGCTTGGTGGGAGTGAGTGATGACTGAAAGGAGGCACAAAGGGGCTCCTGTCATGCTAGTAATATTTACTTCTTCATCTCTGTGCTCATTTCTAAGATTTGTTTAGATAGTGAAAATTGATCAAGCCAAGTGTCATCCTTAAGGCAAAGGAGAACTGTAAAATATCATGTCCTTGAAATGCCCCTTTCAGTTCCCAAGTTAAGGAAACAATGAGAGAGGGCTTAGACAGGAATGTCCAGATAAATACTATCTTGAAGGACACTGACTCTCTTTCTCAATGCTTTTGCGACTAGGACAAACTAGTGTTATCCGTAAGAACTGCTTTCTTACACTCCAGGACAGCCAATCCTTGGGATGCTGGTCATACAGGGAACAAAGCAAACTAAGCAAATTGAAGATGTCACTGCTTCTATAGCCTAACTTATAGAACTCCTCTCCCTGCTGTACCTAAATGGTGCAGAATTGAGGAAAAGTGCTTCTTGTCTAGACAGCTGCCACTGGAACAGGTGTTATCTGTCCAGCCTATCTCCACTGGACCTTGCTTGTAAGCATTTTTCAATAAACCTTATGCCTTGCATGGAATCTATGGGTGTTTTCTTGGGCCTCTTGGCTATCTATACCATTGCCCTAGCAAAACTCTGCTGACATATGCTTTTCTGGATGTATATCATACCTTAAATCTAAAACAAATGAGGCTTATAAAACACAAACACGCTGAGTAATGATAATACACTATGATGATGATTGTGGCATATAAATACAGATGCATGAGTGTGCATATACATACACATATGTATATGTGTATATACACATACATAAAATCTAATTTTCCTTTTACCATAGTCATGGTGGCAAATACTTCATATACATTATTTCATTTAATATTTACAGAAATTCTATTTTACAAAAGAGCAAACTTAAACTAGAGAAAATAAGAAACATGTTAAAGATCAATTTGATCCTGGGCAGATTATGGCTTCTCATACTTAGACCTCTGGCCAACTCAAAGTGAACATTAGAGAGAGGAGGGCAGGTTTCAAAATCAGAAAGAACTGTGCTAACTCTGTGGATGTGGACAAATTTCTTAACCCTTCTGTTGACTCAATTTCCTCATCTTCAATATAGAAATAATAATACCTGATCTTTTTTGGGTCACAGGTGGTAAGGATTGGTTAACAGGAAATGTGTACAAGAAAGAAGAAATATCTATGTCCTAGTTATCCTTATTCTCTAGGACAGCATGGGAATATATAGGAGAGTTAGAAGACTAGCATTTGGGAGAAGGGAATTTCTGAAAAACGGAGGAAATGGAAATAACAGAGAGAAGGAAAATAAAAACAAAGGTAAACTGTATATAAGAAAGATTTTTAAAATTCTTTTGTTTAATTTATAGAAGGGGAAAGAATGATAAATATGTATAGCATGCAAATTAACTTTTAGAGACAATTTTCAGCGATTTCAGGAGAAAGTACCTTGAGTCCCTGATTTCACAACTTCATGTTCCTGGTTACATTTGTATGTGTCAGGTAACTATTCTATGTCTCTAGTTCCTTATTTATAAAATAGGAATATTAATAACTACCTGACTCTCTGGGGAGAACAATATAAAAATAGAGATATATATTATTTAAAAAGTTAAACATCCATTTGGGTCCAGGTTAAAGTCATTTTTACTTGCTATACAACTCAAACTACTTCATATTTCTGAAACTGTTTTACTCATCTGTGAAAGGCATAAAAATAGAACCTACACCACAGACTTGTTAAAGGGATTCAATGAAATAATGTTGGTAAATGCTTAGCATAACGTCTGGGAGATATTAAGGATCCAGTATGTGGCTGCCTTTATAATAGAAAGAATGATCACAATAGAAACATTTCTTTACTGTTGGGAAGGGCATTTCAGGAAAAGGAACTCATGGAACCTTTTAAAAGTCCATGTTTCTCAGCCTTTTTAATTTGTCCTTACCCTGAAATACTGCCACAGAATTGCTTCCCTAAGGTATGTGTATAGCCTCTCTGTGAATTTTCTTTGACTCTGCAAGGTTAGAAGGCTCCCATCTCCTGTGATTAAACACTCCCAAGACATTGGATCATTTCCTGAACTTCATTTATTTAATAACTAATCTTTTATTTGCCTTCCCTCTTTTGAAGCCAGCCAGTCTTGTTCCCACCTCCATCCCTCTTCAAGGCCTCACCTCTTCAATCACCTGGATAATACCGAGACAGACTACAAACCATTTTAATGGAGGGGCTGATTGGTGAAGGCCATTTTTCCTCCTGTCGGTTTCTCAACCTAGCAGTATTTCGGATGATTTTCAATAATCTCAGCAAATCACTCATGTCATTCTCCCACAGCCACCTAGTTAATATTCCTAGGCAACAGGTTTCTTTCAGCTCTTTTGTCTGGGAAAGGCTGCTCCACCAGGTCCCAGAACTCTAAGGAATTCTCACAAATTAAGCCCTTAACTGCAAGCCACATTTTCCCAAGATAATAATAATAGCTACAACCTCTGTGCTAATCACTGAACCTGTATCATCATTTTAATCTTCACAAATCTATTGAGTAGTGCCTTTGTGTCCACTTTATGGAGAAAGAAACGTGGACACGGGACAATGTTACTCACAGTGTGGTCCTGTGAGTGACAACATGACCTAAACATTTAGAAGAAATGCAAATTCTCCAGCAAGTGTGCTGAATAAGAATCTCTGGGGGTGGTGTTCAGGTATATGTGGTTTAACAAGCCCCCAGGTAATTCTGATGCAGGCTCAAGTTTGAGAAGCATTGGACCAAAAAGGTGAGTACCTTGCCAAGTTCAAAGAGCTAGTAAATGGCAAAATGAGGTTTGGAAATCCAAAATCCAGGGTTAGGGAAACTTTAGAATGAGATGGTTCACAGAATGGAGATTTGAAGTAAGATTACTTTGCGCAATAAGACACCTATTATTTTTTATAGTAAAATGTGCAGACATAGTTCAGTTCTAGGATTGGCTTAATTGGGCAAGTCAACACCTTTATGGTTTCAGTTCAACAACATCTCTCATTCTCTTGGCTTTTCTTCACAGTTACAAGGTAGCTACAATCCAGGCATCACATTTTATTTCTTAAATGTCCAGAGGTCTAGGGGTAGAGGCAGGAGGAAAGGCTCGGTCTCTTCTTCCATGTCTTTTTATGAGCCCTATTTTTTTTCCCCTAATAAGTAGTTTTTCCCAACAGACCCCTTCTCATGTATTACTGTCCAGAATTTCATTGTACACTCATTCTCAAACTAATCACTGGGAAGAAAAATGAAATAACATGGTTAGATGAGACTAATTAAGATTCACCTTACCTGAAGTCCATGGCTGCCTGGATGAAGACAGCTGATGGAAATGCTCATCACAGAAATGGGTGCAAGTTATGAAATACTGAAAAAAGCTTGCATGATAGGATGACATGAGAATATGGGAATCCAGATAGAAAAATGAAAAGTTTATGCCATCAGAAATAGAGACCATAAATTTTTGAGCAGAGAGGAAAAGTACGTATGGTATGTGGAGAGATGAGCACTGGAAATAGGAGAGAGGAATGGTGTGGGACCATGGAAGAAGATCAGCTGCTGTTGTAACCTTGGTAGAATATGCCACGGTCATGCGTTAGGTGAGTGGCAATGGGAATGAAAGATTGGAGAAGGTATGTCTTTTGGATGAAATATTGGCAAGAGTGGGTGACTGGTTGACCAGGGAGAGATAAAGAAGGGTATTACCACCAATCTTCCTATCTGCGGCCAGTTGTTTCCCTGCTCGGCTGGGGTGAGGATGGAAAGAAAAAGTGCCAAGGACAGTTTTAGGTGATTTAAAAGAAAAAATGTCAGATGTGTGATAGGTTATTTAGAGATATGTACGCAAATGCTTCAATTTAGTGCTGGACTCTCATAAAAAAATAATAATAACAGCAGTGCCATTTATTTCCAGCCTGTTATGTCCTGCCAATTTATTTATTTATCTAACTTTATATTTATGCTAACAAATTTCAAACATAAACAAAAGGAGAAAGAGTAGTATGCCTAATGAACTTGCATATACCTAGTAACCAGTTTCAGCATGATCACACTCTAGTCAATTGATTTGTCTTCCCACATAATCCCTACCCACCTTCCCTAGCCCAGGTTATCTTATTTTAAAAACAGCTTTATTGGACATAATTCACATACCACACGCTTACCTATTTAAAATATATAATTTGACAGGTTTTAGTATCTTCAGAGAATTGTGGAACCATTATTACCATTTCATCACCCTAGAAGGAAATCCATACCCTCTGCCTAGCACCACTATGATAACTTTCTCCTGCCAGCCCTAAGCAACCACTAATATGCTTTTTTTCCCTATAGGTTTGCCTATTATGGACATTACATATAAATAGAATCATACAATATGTGGTCTTTTGTGATTGGCTTCTTTTACTTAGCATAATAATTTTGAGGTACGTCCATGTTGTAGCATACATTGATACTCCATTTATTTTTGTTGCTAAAAATAATATTCCATTGTATCTATAAACCACATTTTATTTATTCATGTATTAGCTAATAAAAATTTGTGTTATTTCTATATTTGGGCTATCATGAGTTGAATAAGGCTGCTATGGGATTCACATACAAGAACATTCCTGCACAAGTGCGTATATGTTTTCATTTCTCCTAGGTATGAGTCTTGGAGAGGGTTTGCTGGGTCATATTGTAACTCTATGCTTTTAATCTTTTGGGAAATTGCCAGACTGGTTTCCAGGGCGGCTTCACCATTTTACATTCTCTCCAAAAGTGTATAAGGATGCCAATTTCTCTGTATCTTCTTCAGCTCTTATTATTATCTGTCTTTTTTCCTCTTTCCACATTTTTTTTTGGTACTAGGGATTAAACTCAGGAATAGTTGACCACTGAGCCAAATCTCCAGCCCTATTTTGTGTTTTATTTAGAGACAGGGTCTCATTGAGTTGCTTAGAGCCTCGCTGTTGCCGAGGCCAGTTTTGACCTGGGGATTCTCCTATCTCAGCCTCCCAAAGTGCTGAGATTACAGGTGTGCGCCACTGCGCCCAGCATTCCATATTTTTTATTGATACATTATAGCTATATATAATGATAGGATTTATTGTTAAGTATTCATACATGCAAATGATATAACAATATAATTTGGCCAATATTCCTCCCCAGTACTTCCCCTCCCTCCTCCTGTTCCCTTTCCTTTACTGATCTCCCTTTGATTTTCATGAGATCCCTATCTCCCCATTTCTTTTTCTTTTTAATCTGCTTTTGATTATAGCTACCATAGAAGGTGTGACGTGACATTACTTTATGATTTTTATTTGCACTTCCCTAATGGCTAATGACTTTGGACATCTTTTTATGTTCTTATTGACTATTTGTATATAGTTTGGGAGAAATGTGTAATCAGATAATCTGTTCATTTTTAATTGAGCTGTCCTTTTATTACTGAGATGTAAAATTTCTTTGTATACTGTAGATACAAGTCACTTATTAAATATGTAATGTGTAAAAGTTTTTCTCTCTTCTGTGAGTTGTCTTTTCCCTTTCTTGATGATATTCTTTGAGATGCAAATGTTTTCAGTTCTGTAGAAGTCCAGGTTATCTATTTTTTTCTTTTATTGCTTGTATTTGTGGTGTCATATCTAAGAAATAGTTGCCTAATTCATGATGATAAAGACATATATCTATGATATTTTACAAATGTTTTACAGTTTTAGCCCTTAAATTTAGGTGTCTGATCCATTCTGAATTAATCTAGTGTGAGGTTGGAGCCCTACTTTTAGTGTATGGAGTGAGACAGAGGTTCCTCTTCATTCTTTTGAATATGAATATCCAGTTGTGCTAGCACCATTTGTTGAAAGAATATTTTTAAAAAATGATTAGTCTGTTATAGTTTATATATTAGATGTCCCCCAAAAGCTCATGTGTGAGACAATGCAAGAAAGCTTAGAAGTGATTGGGTTATGAGAGCCTTACTCAATCAGTGAATTAATCTCCTGATAGGATTAACTGAGTGGTGACTGAAGGCAGGTAAGGTGTTGCTGGAGAAAGTGAGTCATTGAGGAAATAACTTTGGGACATATATTTTATTCCTGTCAAGTGGCGTCTCTCTCTTTGCTTCTTGGTGGCCATGTCCCCAGCTGCTTTCCTCTGCCTTCCACCATGATGTTCTGTCTCACCTCAGGTATCAAGGAATGGAATCAGCCATTTTTGAACTGAGACCACTGAAACCATCAGCCCCAAATAAAATTTTTCTTCTCTAAAATTGTTCTTGTCTGGTCTTTTGGTCACAGTTTCAGAAAAGCTCATTAAAACACTGTCTTGGCTTCCTTATTGAAAGTACGTTGACCATCAATACCAGTTATTTTATTTTTTTTTACTACCAGTTATTTTGGATCAAATCCCAGAAATTATGTCACTTCACCTATAAAATTTGTATCTCTAGACTTCAATTTCCTGGTTTTGAATTGATCTCATCGCAACCATTAAGGTGCTGGTATTCATATTTGACAGAAAAGAATATTGGAGCTTGGAGGAGTTGAACAACTGGCCCAAGATCATGCAACCACCAAAATGACAGAGCCAGATCCCAGGCTGTGCCCTTCCTGGTACACCATCATCCACGGCAGCCAAAGCACAGTGAAATATAGCAATGGGGAGAGCAGTGTGGCTGGAGCAGCACTGCCCTTCAGAATCTTCAGAGCATCACTTAACTTGTTGATGTTCTTCAGTGACATCATCACCATCTCTATTTGCCCTACAACCAGCTTTCTGCTCCTCTGGAGATAGAAAAACAGTTCTCTAAAAACTCATAAATCATCTCCTTAGAACTCAGAGAAAATGTGAGGTGAAAAATACAAACCTTGAGGGCAAGGCATCGTGATTTTGCATTAATCTGAGAAGTAACTTGTCTATCTGAAGTGAGGAGCAGGTTGACCAACTTTCAAAGGGAATCTTAATTTTGTTTACTGGAAGAAAGATTTGAATTACTGGCCTTTAATTGAAAGACACCTTCAGTAATAGTTTGTCAACTCTTAATTTCACAAACACACATGTCTAGTGACCTTCCAAAAGTATTAGAAAAGCAATAGAGCTAGTAAGTAGCAGAAGGGAAACTCAAAAGCAGGTCCTCTGGTTCCTATATCAGAGAATAACAGAACTTTTTGTTTCTGAAGCCTATTGGGCATGAAGTGCAAGATAACTTGCCCTTACTAAGCAAAAAGTACTTAATAATATCTCATGAGACTAAAGACTCTAAATGAATTTCAGAACTATGGGAAAGGAAATAAAATTTTCTGATGATTGGGACTTCTCTGAATCTGTCCATAGGGAATAGTGATTTTCTAAAAGATCTATGAGGTAACAACTGATCCAATTTCTGAGTCAGAGGTAAGATATACATTCCAGGAATTGGAGAGCATCATGCAGATTCTGTCATCTTTTCAATAAGGCAAAGAAGAGAGTTGGGCTCAGACACAACAGTGATACACTACCCAGAACACAACAGAAGTACTGTAGAAAGCACATGCCATTAAAATAATGAGCCGAGGAAGAAGTGTGTTGCTTATGTTGGAATGGTTTAGGGCCTACAACAGAAAAAAAATTCTCATCAAAGTTGGTAGTACTGTGGAGGGGACACTAACCAAGGACATTACCTTTAGGACTTGTGCTTCCCACTTAGACTCTTCCTCCACCAACAAAATGTGTCCCTAAGGAAGACTCTGATGCCATCCTTCAATAGATGGTGGTGAAAGGCTTCAAGATCTACTAGACTAAGGTTTAATGGCAGCTCTTTCATTGCCTAGCTATGTAATTATATGCAAGCCATTTCACCTATCCATGCCTCAGTTTCCACCTCTGTCCAACAGAGAATGCTGTGACAGTCAACTGAAACAATGATATGAAAAGCATGTAGCACAGTTTCTGGCACATAGTAGCTGCTTTGCTCATGACTTTTATCCCTCTCCCCTTCAATTTTTCTGTAAGTATGAGTTGTGTTCTTCATGTCTTCTTTTCAGGTGCTCTTTGGATCTATGGGCTATTTCTTTTAGTTTGGAATTAAATATTTTGTTCTTGTATTGAGAGAGTTTTAGACCTAAAGGTGAAGAGGACCTGCTGAGGAATCTGAGACCAGAGCACTGAAAGCAGAGTGGACGTTTGGACACTCCATTCAATGCTGGCTCCTTGGCGTCGCTGTGGTGTGCCTGGGATGCTGGTTGCCATGACCACCTAATTATTTCCTCTAGTTTTGACCACCACAACGAATTAAAACGCTTGCCAAACTCCCAACCAAATAAGCAGCAGATGTCCAATTTGAAAAAAAAAAAATCATTCCTGAAAAATAATGTTTGGTTTTCCATCAATCACATGGGCTCATCCACAGAAATTAGGGCAGGGAAGGGCGCCTGTGGGGAACCAGGAACAAGACCTGGGGAGCAGTAGGGCCAGGCTTGTGGTCTAAATCTTCCCCTGGATGAACCATGCAGAATGCGTTCCTTTCCTACATGAAGTACTGGCTAATTTATGGAGTCACTATTTATGTTCAGTTGGCTTTAGGACAAGCTCTGAACAGCCACCCAGCAGCAGTGAAGGGCAAAGAGAATAGCTTTTAGAGTCCAACCACTTTTGCCTCTGTAGTCTTAGACTTTGGCTAAATTCAGACTTTGGCTAAATTCACTTCTCTGAGGTTTGGTTTCCTCATATAAAGTGAAGATTATAATACTTGTCTTATAAAGTTGTGAGATTAAAGAAAATAGCACAGGGATTTAGCACAGGGCTTGGACCTAGTAAGTCCTTGATAGACGTCAGCAATAAGTTTATTTTAAAATCAAAGCCATCTAATAGACCCAGTCTTCCACAATATATTAAGATTAATGAGTAATTTTGAGAAATACAGAATCTCATTCAAATTAGAGGTATTTTACAAATTATTATGTACACTATTGTTCGATAGAGGAGGAGACTGAGATCCAGAGAGTAAAAGTATTTGCCTGAGATGACTCAGCTGGTGAACAGGAGGGGTAGGGGTTAGAATATCCAAGCAATGCTTTGTCATCCAGCATCCTGTGATGCCTCCAAAAAGGAAGGAGAGAAAAGAATTAGTGTTTTGTCAACATCTACTATTCGTAGGTATTTTTCATGAGTTGTCTCATTTGTCCTTATGTACAATTGAGTATAAGGCATTATTCTAATTTAACAAATGAATGATCTAGAACATAAGCTCTATAGAGCAGAGAATGTGTCTTTCTCATTCATTTCTGTGTCCTAAGACACAGATAACAGACAAATCTGTTTAATTTCAGAGTTTCAGTATTCACATTTTTGTTAGTGGGAGGTATTTGATGGTTAAGAGTATTAGAAAAGACTGAAGTTAGCTTATAAGAATTAAGGAGAAATGCTCTAGAAATAAGGAGTATTTCATGTCACTCAAGTACGGGGATTCAGAGGAGCCTAACAGTAGTCTGGAACTAGGATCTTTTTTTTTTTTTTTTTTAAATATTTTTTAGTTGTTTATGGATCTTTTTTTATTTTATTCATTTATTGTTCATATGTGGTGCTGAGGATCGAACCCAGTGCTTCATGCGTGCTAGGCAAGCATTCTACCACTGAGCTACAGCCCCAGCCCCTGGAACTAGGATCTTAAATGTATTGGCAATCTGTTTTTCTCTAATGTCTGCGCTCTCTCTCTCTCTCTTTCTCTCTCTCTGTCTTCCATCAGTTTCCATATTTATATGTAACAAATTTAACCACCAGAAAAGAGACTGAATCTTGAGCCCAGTTAAAGTTTCTTGAAGCACAGATATGTTTGGCACCCTTGGGGTTAGCACTGTAACAATCAACTCTGGCCAAGGGAAGGATCACAGACTAGGAACTTGGCTCTTTGGAATTGAGCCCTGTGCATCATGTAGATGGTGAAGTTAGGAAGTTCTAAGAATAGAGCAGCTGGAAAATAACCCAAAGGGTATTATAAAGTCACACTTCCTTCCTCTTCCTGAAGCATTAAGTGCTGGTTTCAGGTATTATTAAAGCCAAGCAGCATCCCTTTCTTTACTGCAGTTTTATCTTCTGTTCATTGAATAGAGCGTATTCCAAGCCTTGGGCATGGAGCAGTAGACAAAGCTGGCTAAGTCTCTGTCCCCTGAAGTCTAAACTTTACCTCTTCAGTTTATCAAATTTCACACATTCTTCCAATCATCCATCTCTTTACCTAAGCTTATTGGAAAAGGGTGTTTGTCACTTCCAATTAATGAGTTTTTTCTAGTACAGAAGTATGTATATGGAATGGACTTTTATAACTGGCAGACTCCCACTATGAAACTTGCTGAAATAGAGTAGGGAGTTGTGAGGACTCTGTCACATGGGGCTGGATATTAGCAATGCTTTATAGGTAGGAGAAAATCAATCGGTTAAAGGATTATTGATCATCTGCTAGAATTCAGAGCATCATCCACAAAATAGTAACTTCAGACAAACTGGTAGAGAAATATCAAAATATTGCTGTACATAGCTATGTCTTCTAGTAAGTAGATTTTGGCTGATCTGATAGCAAATAGAGAACAATGGGCACATTTTTACAACACTGTTTAAAAAATCAGTTTCTTTCTACCTGTAGATAGCAATTTAACCTGCTGAATCAAGCGATCAAGGACCTTAAGAATATAGACTTAAAGTTAGTGTACCAATTAGCATATTGAATCTCTACTAGGATTCAAAAGAATTGGAGAAACCTGATGCTCTCAGATTGTTTCTGAGCAACTCTGCCGTTGCACTCTTGTCTGGAAAAGTAGGAAACACATTTGTGCATGAGTAGCAAAGAGGAGACAGACGGCACGTTGTATGGAAGATATGCCTTGCCTCACTACTTCAGGCTATTGTTTTTCAAACTCAGGGTAGAGGTCAATAAGCTAAGAGGGAGATGCACAGAGTTCACAATTTGTTATTAAGAAACCAATGCTATAAAAGTAAGAACCAAATTTAAAAATGAAATTTTGGCAAGACTTCTGATGTGGGCTACTAATTAGTATACTGAGTCTTCCATGGGTGCCCCTACCACCCCATACCGTCAATAGACCCAGTAACAAAGGAGGTAAAAGAGTTGCATTACAAGAAATGCTTGAGTCTGGTGAACAGGGACCTTTGTTTGCTCAACCTTTCAGGTAACCTTGAACCCACATTCATGATACAAACAGAAATGAACCACCCAGGCAGTCCTATGGTGCAACCCTCCTCAATTCAAACCTTCTCTCAAGGTTTGGCACTGGCAAACACTAGGCAAAGAAAGTCTTCCCAGAGCCGAGTACAATGGTGCATGCCTGTAATCCCAGCACTTATGGAGGCTGAGACAGGAGAATCATGAGTTCAAAGTCAGCCTTAGCAATGATGAGACACTAAGCAACTCAGTGAGACCCTGTCTCTAAATAAAACACAAAAAAGGGCTGGGGATGTGGCTCAGTGGTTGAGTGCCCCTGAGTTCAATCCCTGGTACCAAAAAAAAAAAAAAAAAAAGTCCTCCCAGTGGGTAGAGCCCAAGGTGGAAGAGAGTCTTGTTATCCTCTATTTCGCTGACCCTTGGAATAATGAGTATTGGAGAGCTAGGTTCATTACTCAGCATGTAAGCTGCAAAAGGTCAAGGAGTCCAGTCAGCTATGTTCAAAAAGAGGAATCAGCACTGACCAGAAAACCCAAGCTTGGAAATCATTGGCCCTCGGATTTATCAGTTAAATAGGATCTCAAACTTTGTAATATTAGGAAACAGATGAATTTGGATGAATATTTATGCAATAATCATAACTAATACTTATTGAATCCTTAGTATAAGCCAGGAACTGCTCTAAGGCCTTATATTCATGACTTATTTAATTTTCCCAACTATTACCTGAGGTAGGTACTATAATTACTTGCATTTTACATAGACAATAAAATGCCTTGCTAAAAGTTGAACTGAGTTTGTTTTTTTCCCCCCTTCTATCTCCTCCTGGTGCTGATTCTTTGAAGCTTATCTCTAACAAATTTTTGAGGCATAATTGACAACAATCAGTACCAATTGATGAGTTTTGACATTTATACCCATGAAGATATCACTTCAATTCAGATAAGAAACATGCATCCTCCTCCAGTGGAATCATATAACATATATTCTTCATTGTCTCCCTTCTTTAACTCAGCACCATTATTTTGAGATCTATCAATGATGGTAAGAGTATCAATAATTTGTTCTTTTTTATTTCACTTATTATCTTGTATGGCTGCTCCTATGTATAGCAGTTTAAATAACAGCACAGTATTGTAGTTACGAACAGTAATGTATGTTTGTTGCATGAACATGCACTTTAAGTAAATATCTAGGGATGTAATGACTGCGTTTAACTTTATAAGAAACTGCCTCACAGTTTTTCAAAGCAGTTTTTCTAGCATCTTTCTCCCCGGCAATGCTCCAGAGTTCCAGTTGCTCACCAATGCTTGATATAATCAGTCTTTTCAATGTTAGCCATTCTAGTGGGCATGTGGAGGTATTTTATTGTGGTTTTAACTGATGTTTTCCTAATGAATAATTATGTTGAGCATCTTTTTATATGCTTACTTGACATCTATATTTCTTCTTTGTTGAAATGCCTGTTCAAACATTTTGCATCTTTTTTTCTTATTGGGTTTTTTCATGGTATTAATATCATCATTGGTTCTAGTTCTTCTCTCTGTAGTGCCTTATTTTTCTGTAAGCAGATATTCTACTGATTAGAACACAGAATGCAGAGATGCACATGGTTTGGTGGACAGGGCAAAGGCTTGGAAGTGATCAGGTATATTTGGATTAAAATTCTCGCTCTGCTTCTAGATAAGTCTTGTCACTTGGGGCAATTTCAGTATATATCCTGAGCCCCAGTGTGTCTGTAAAAGCTACAAGGGCCTAGTGAACCTATGACCTAGTGTTTACATGAGGAATAAATAAAACGCTCTTGTTAAATGAGTGATAAGAGACAATGAGAACAACCTTTGGTAAATCAATGTTCTATTATGAGAATGAATTGTAAGAATTGTTAGAATTCCCTCAATGTCAGATGTTCATGTAAAACAATATTTACAGTGGCATCTTGCTTATGATTTACTTTTTCTCTTTCTTCTTCTCTTTTGTACATCAGCGTACAGTTTTAGGAAGAGGTTTATTTCACACAAGCACCCTTGACACACCCAGTGACACCGCCCTGTGATGCTACTTGCTGTGCTATTAGACGTTTAGTGGAGATTTGGGAACTCTCTGATCTGGAGGCTTCTTTTCTTTAGTCATCTTATTTTTACACTGTACCTCATCCTTCTCTGAGTTCCTCCTTGTGTATATCTTGCTTAGATAGATAAAACAATGGTCACCTCAGTGTACATTATTTTTTAAAGTAATGGGAGAGAATTCCCAGTTTCTCTGTCAACAGGGGCTTAAAGGTACAGATGGTTATCAACAGTTAATAAGGAAATCTGTTTTCTACCATTGTGCATAAAATATAGTAGCAGCTCTCTGGATCTCTACCATGTGCTCTGAGAGTCTCCATGGGAGTTGAGCTGCCCTTGCTGTGTTCCTGGTGGGGGAAGGGTCGGAGTGGGAGAGGAGGGTGATAGCTATTGCCACTGGCTTTCTGACAAGAAAAAGAGCAGCTTCCAGACAGAGTTCAACCTGAAAAAAGGCTCCCCTGCTGTGCAAGAATTATTCACTCTAGGATCTGCTTCCTGTGCAGTAACATCAAATATTCCCGCTGGCTGTAGAAGCTTGGCTTTAACAGCTTAACTGTTTCTTGCCCATTCTGCATGATCTATGAAAGCCCCTGCCACAGGGTGGTGCACATAATGGTGCCCTGTCACGACTGGCATCTTCTTAATTCTAATTCCATTCCCAAACAGGTATGGTGGCCATCTCTCCAAGTTCTCCTGTAGCTGATATCACTGAGTTCTATATAAGCGACATTGTTACATCCTCCCTGGGCTACTCCTTCTTTGTGCCTTTTAATTCCTGTGAGTCTCAGTCCCTCAGTCTCATTCATTTGGATGAACCCAACAGCTGACTTTGCAGAAGATGCTATGGAGCCCATGGACTGTCCCAGACAAGGATGTATTGTTCTTCCAGTGTTTTAGGGCTTAGAACTTTCCTGAAGAATTGTGGTATTCTGTCTCCTGACAAAATCTGACAACATCTTAACATCTTATTGGAAAGGCTGCTGAGATATCTGAAAGAGTCTTCTCTCTTACTAGATGGAAGTGTTCTAGTCCTCTTCCTGGAGAAATTCATAACAAGGGCATGTGGAAGGGGAAGTTGCATTAAACCCAGAGTCCTGTGGGATGCCACAGAAAGACTGGCTTAGACTCAAATGCTAATAGCTCCACTGATGAGCACGGACAACATGATTACACAGAGAGGCAAGGCCAAGTTCTGTACTCTCTCCCCAGCTGGCAAGTTCAACCTTCCTGGAACAACTCCCTGCCACCTCCCATCCACTCTGCACTTTAAAAACTTCTGAGAATCTTCCTTCTTGCACCATACCTTTCAAGACAAACGGATGGATTGAGAAATCACCCTTACCTTCAGACAGAATAATGAGAAGACAAAGCAAAACACTAAATTAATTATTTTATAAAGCAATGTGTTGACACTAGAAAAAATACCAGATAAAGCTTAAGGGACAACCTGAGAGAGGACAGGGAAGAGGGCTTGTGGAGAGCTACCATGAGCCAGGCCCTCCTTGTACTCAGTGGTTTTGTCTTACCTGTTTCCTCCAACCCTCACAACAGTATTTGGGGATAAGGGATATATTGCCCACTTTGTGAGTGAGCAGATAGAGGTCCACAGAGTCTGAAGAATTTTGTCTCCAGTCTAGAGTGATTAGCAGCAGGCTTGGGATTTAAGCATGAGTCCATCTGATTTCCAGAGCTCATGGATTTCTTACTTGTCCTCATGTTTTAGCTTTTCCCATGGACTATACTCCTCATCTGACCCACCCCCACTCCACGCAGCCACTCTCTGGTCTCTGGCTGTGCTGTGCTTCAGACCCTGAGGCTGAGTTAGGCCAGCCAGGGCTTGTTTTCTCCATTCTTTGCAGTTTTCTAAACATATTCCACTCATAAGCTGATGGAAACTACCTTTGGGGAAGTACAGTCTTGCCTTTGGATTGGTCCCCTGAGGACCATGGCCCTTGGTGGAGGACAGCACCTCCTTCCCCCTGGGCCCACTGTGAGGAATGATATCTGAGTTCCAGTTTTAAATGTGGCACTGCTGTTCCAGTCATTCATTCAGTCCCTATTTCATGTTGTTTTGCTGGTGACAACCTGTGTGTTTGTTGCTGGTTAGTCTGGGAGCAGCTCTGTGCTCAAAGTTCATTTGATGAACAAAGGTGACTAAGCTACTCTCAGCCTTTCTCCAACTCAGGTTAGTGGCTCTACCCATTTCTTGAAGGGGTTCATTTTCCAAAAACCTCTATTAACCAGTTTGGAAACTGAGAATACCAAAATGAATGAGTCATGGTTTTAGCCTGCAAATAGTTCACAACAGGATCAGTAAGACTGATACTATCATTCAGTGGTCAACTCAAGGAATGGAAGCCATCCCAGGTATTTCAAGCAGAAGCGATTTCAATAGGGGATTAGATACTTGTGAAATCATTCGAAGAGCTAGAGGAGTAGATTGTAGGTTCCAGCAATGACTTCCAGAGAGAGCTAATACCTCTGTCCTATTAGGAAGATGGAGAGTTAGGAAGCCCCAAACTATTGAACTACTGAGTTCTAGATTCTAGAATCTGCAACAGACCACATACTTGCAATATAGGGATCAGCAATCCAGCATTGGGAAGCTGTTATTGCTGCCATTAAAATTGATGACTCTTAACCACAAAATGATTGACTGGTAACTAGAATGTGATGCAGAAAAGCTTCATGTCTACAACTGGGTTTTCCAGTAGAAGATACCTAAAGCACCAAAAAGTTATCTTTTAATTCATTTCTGCTTTTCAAATCCTATTCCTGTATAAGTAGTGGTAGGACTTAATTTGCATCCAGAAACTTATCTGCAGGAAGTCTGGAAAATAACTCACACTTCAGAAGATAAGAGTGGACATTGGGGGGATAAGTAGCAGTGTCTGCCACAAACTCATGAACATGTATGTGCACTAAAGTGGTAGAGGAAGCATTTAATGCAAGGGATGGTAGATCACAAAAGAAGGGAGAGATCAGTTCTACCTGAAGGTTCAGGGACAGTAAAGAAAGAGACTTTCCTGCTTCATCTTGAGGAACAGCCTATAGAAGTCTTCCTCAAAGGGGGCTGAAGGACATTTAGGGCAGAAGAAGGTATAGCTGTAAGGCAAAGGAGTATGAAAAGTATAGTGCACCTAGAATCAGCTTTAATTCTTTTTTTCTTAAATATTTTTTAGTTGTTGATGGATCTTTATTTTATTCATCTATTATGTATATGTGGTGCTGAGGATTGAACCCAGTGCCTCATGCATGCTAGGCAAGCGCTCTACCATTGAGCCACAACTCTAGCCCCAGCTTTAATTCTTTTGTCTAGAACAGAATGGAGAAAGAGGAGTGCAGTGAGCAATGGGGTCTGATGAGCAGGAGGGCCCAGAATAAAGCAGACCTCATATACCAGGCTCAAGGGCTCAGACTTTCTCCTATATGATCAGGGGGAGATCTTTGGAAGGTTAAAAGCAGGGAATATGATAGAATATGATAGAATATGTTTGGAAAGATAGAATATGTTTGGAAAAATGCTATGGTGGGGATATAGTCTGAGTGTGTCCCCAAAAGTTCATGTGCTGGAAGCACATGTCCTCAGTGGGGTACTATTGAATGGTGGAACCAATAAGAGCTGGTCTAATTGAAGGTGATTAAGACATTGTGGGCACCATCCTTGGAAAGAACATGGGTTCTTATGGGAGCTTGTTATAAAAAGAATAAGCCTGCCCCCTAAATTTGTCTGGCTTCTTGTATTGCCATCTGATCTCTCCTATTCACAATGCTCCCATCATAATAACCATCTACCATGCCATGATGTTGCCAAAAGGCCCTCCTGAGCTAAGCAGATGCTGGTGCCATGTTCTTGAGTCTCTAGAACTGTGAGCTTAAAGACACTTCTTTTTGTTATAAAATTCCAAGCTTCAGATTTTTTGTTATAAGAACACAAAATGAATTGAAATAAGTCATACTGGATGCTATCTGAAGATGTGTTGGAATGAGGAGAAATCAGAAAAAAAAAGCAGTTGGGAGAACATGGCAATATGGTAAACTAGAACTATGGTTGTTGGGATGGAGGTAGAATGCTTGGAATAGATCAGGAAGTTGGATCAATAAGACTCAACTTAGTTAAATTATTGCATGTACACTGTATGCTATGCTCTATTCTGTGTGCTTTGCATGTATGAACTCATTTGATCCTTACGAAAGTCTACAAGTAGGTTCTATTATCAGTCCTAGTCTACTGATGCACAGCTGGCAAATGACAGAGATAAGATTTGAAACCATGTAGACTGGTTTTTAGGAAACAGATGCTCAATAAATTTTCTATGAAATTTCTCTTCTTTTAGTGATTAAAATCTGTTTTATTGTGCCTTATAAATCTTTCATTTGTGAATTCTGGTTTGGACAAGAGTATGGAGGTTTTTTTAACCCTGAAGTTCATGGATGGATTTCTGCAAGTCTAATAAACCCTGAGATTATAAGGAATTTTTATGCTTTTCCAGCATTTGTGTACTGTTTTTCTGGGAAGTGGTGGCAAAGCTTTTCAGCAGATCCTGAATGGATTTTTGATCTAAAAGTACATTTAAGAATGTTGCCTTAGAGCAGTGGTTCTCAGAGTATGATGCTTAAACTAGAAGAATTAATATTCCCTAGTATTTTGGAGGAATGCATATCTACAGGCCTTATCCCAAAAGGACTAAACCAGAAACTGGGTCTGGTGCTCAGAAATCTGCATTAATAAATCTTCCAGGTGATTCTGATGTATGCTTAAGTTTGAGAGCCTCTTCCTTAGAGCAAGCATAAACATTAAGTGATGAGGCAATAGGGTCTGCTCATTGGCCAGAATGAGGCATTCAAAGTGGGGGTGATATCAAGAGACAGTAAAATCTTAGAAAGTGGAGATTTGGGGAAGAAAACATTGAGATATAAGTTTTGAATTGTGCAGATGTTTTGGAGAAGGCATTCACTGAGGGGTTCCACGGATCTCAGATCAGGTGTTCTGGGGAAACTCTGGGCTCTGAACTTGCACCAAGCTTAGACTCTTGCACCAATTCCACAAGGCCTCTGAAGCCAGTCTCCTTCCTCTCCATACAGTGTCTTCCAGTGCTGGAGTATAGCTATCTCGTTTCATCGGAGGTGCACAGACCTCTAATGACATTTCAATGGAAGATAACTTGCCTGGGATCTCGGGGCAGTTCTTACCCACTGACACCCTAGCTGCTCACTGTAAGGAACCAGGACCCCTAGCTCATACTTCTAGCTGACACAACAGCTCTGTGGTCTGTGCCGGGGGCCATCCTCACAATGCCAGCCACCCTCCATATCTTCCTGGAAACACGAAAACGTCCAGAAACAAGCTGCAGTGATTGGTGATGGTGAAGATTCCTGCGCACACTCCTGCCCCTCCCCCTACGGCCCCGCCCCGCCCTGGCCTCCTCCTTTCTGCTAAGTCACCCAGCTGGAAAACACTGATGGTAGGGAAAGAGCCTGCGTCTGCTGGTTGGCTTCGAAAGGTTCTGGGAATTCATTATGATCTAAACAACTATTCCAGTTATTCGCGTGACTCAGACGCTGCGATCGCGATCTTCCTGGGTCCACAGGGGTGGGTGTTGCTGACTCAGTGCTACAGAGGGCACCTTTCCTCCCTCCTGCTTACCAGCTCTTAGCCTCGCTGCCCCTTCATCCCAGAAGACAGCGAAGGGAAGCAGAGAAGCTTCTCTGGGCGTCCAGTTTCATTTCTAAACAAGTAGCCAGCCTCCTCCCATTAGCGCTTCTCGCCCCGAATCCGTACACATCTGTCAGTCTTTTGCACACCTGGAGGAAGCGACCATGAACAGTCACGCATCACTCGTTCATTCACTTTACGCAGTTAGCGCACGTTTATCCCGTACCTACTGTGTGTCCCGCTGCTGGCTAAGCGGCAGGATCTGGAAAAACGTGGGCTGTGTCTGCCTACACCATACAGGAGCCTGGCAGGGGGAAAATGCACCAACAAACATTTAGGAAGAAGCTCAAGGGAGGGTGCGTGCCAAACTGAGAGGGCCAGCAACAAGGGACAGCCCTTTATAGGTGCCTGGAACTCCTCTTTAATGAGCAGCAACTCTCAGAGTGTGGTTGAACATTAACCTCAAGAGAGCTAGAGAGAAGATATCGCCAGGAATCAATATAGCACCAAAGATGATTTTCTGGAAGAAGCAGAGAACGCTGAAGGAGGCAGAAAGGGTGAGGGTAAAGTGACAACTTCTACCAAGGACCTTTCCTTAATTTGAACCTGTTAAACACTGTCTGCTAGGCAGCATGGCTTAACTTCCCCCAAATAGTATGCAGCTTGACTTCATGCCAGGAGGAAAAAGAGGAGAAAAGAAAGATCACATGTTGCTGGATGAAAATTAAAGAAACTAACATCTATCATGTAACAACCTTTACAGGTATAGTATCATATCTCATTAAATGCTAAAATCATACAATCACACACACACACAGAGTGTGTGTAGGTACTGTAGGTATAGAGGCACAGAGGGGCTAAGTACCCTGCCTGAGTGTGACGAGCTTAGGGCCAGGGTTATTGTCAAGTACAAACCTACTTTGCATAAGATACATAATATGAAAAGATGCTTGTACCCCATACTACAGATGGGCAAACAAAGGCACAGAAAAGTTAAGCAACCTCTCTAAAATCATAAAGATTGTAAGTGAAGTAACAGCACTTCACAGGTCTGTTGGAATGCAACATCTGGGCCCTTTCCACCACACCACACTCTTTTTATTCCATGTTTGAGACTAGATTTCATCTCTTTAGGATCTATTGTCTAAACATCTGTAAATACAGAGCCTGATATCACATCCGGGATTATGATTTTAATCCCCTGCAATTTAAGAATTAAAATACTTAATCATAATTCCAAGCACATTTCCTTTTAAATTTATTCACTCATTCAGTATATTTATATTGAATATTCATCTATTTGTGCCAGACATGGATCTCAAGAATACAGCAATGAAAAAGGCAAGCAGGGTCTTTTCTCCTTGTGGAGCTTTTGGTATAACAGGTAGAGAAAACATTTATTCTCTAAATAAAAAATAATAATAAATAAATCCATTTATTATACTTGTTGTAAGTGGTATAATGGTAAAAAAAAAAATAATAAATAAATCCATTTATTTATTATGGCGTAGCAGGGAAATGGAGAAATCGATGAAGGCTTCCTGAAGGAAATGTCAGCTCAGTCTGGAAGCAGGAATGATTAGCTATGTGAAGAAGGAGAAGGACTGGGAGTACACTCTAGGACTGAATTGTCTAGTAGCCTAAAGATACTTGAGGCTACAGAGTTCTTGAAACATGGCTGGTCTAAATCAAGATGTGTTATAAATGTAAGGAGGGATTTCAAAGACTTAATGCAGGGAAACAAAAAATAACCCAATTAATAAATGGGCTAAAAAACTGAATAGACAATTCACAAAAGAAGAAATATAATCTATCAACAAATATATGAAAAAATATTCAACATCTCTAGCAATTAAAGATGTTGAGATGCAAATCAAAACTACTCTAAGATTTCATCTCACTCCAGTCAGATGGCAATTATCAAGAATACAAGCAACAATAAATTTTGGCAAGGATGTGGGGAAAAGGTACACTTATACATTGCTGGTAGCACTATGGAAAGTAGTCCTCAGAAAACTTGGAATGGAACCACCATTTGACCCAGTTATCCCACTCCTTGTTATACTCAAAGAACTTAAAATCAGCATACTACAGTGATGCAGCCACATTGTTTATAGCAGCTCAATTCATGATAAACTATGGAACCAACATAGGTGCCCTTCAACAGATAAATGAATAAAGAAAATTTGGTGTATATATGTGTATTTGTGTGTGTGTGTGTGTGTGTGTGTGTGTGTGTGTGTGTGTATATATATATATATATATTGCTCAGCCTTAAAGAAGAATGAAATTATGGCATTTACATGTAAATGGATGGAGTTAGAAAATATCACCCTAAGCGAAATAAGCTAATCCCAAAGAACCAAAGGCTGAATATTTTCTCTGATAGGCAGATGCTAACTCACAAAAAGGTGAGGGGGGCTATGGAAGGATAGAGGTACTTTGGATCAGAGGAGAGTGAATGGGGGCAGAATGGACAGTGGAATGAATGGGACATTATTACCCCATGTACGTATAAGATTACAAGACCAGTGTCACTCTATATCAGGTACAACCAGAAGAATGAGAAATTATGCTCTATTTATGTATGATATATCAAAATGCATTCTACTGTCACGTATAACCAATTAGAACAAATTTAAAAAGGATGACTATAAAAAAAGAAAATGGAAAATATCTCATTAATTTATGTACCAATTGATTATATGTAATGATGATGATATTTGGGATATATTGAGTTAAATTGGTTACATTATTAAAATCAATTTTACCTGATTCATTTTCCTTTTTAAATGTGATCCTAGACTATTTTAAATTATATATGTGGATTGTACAGTGTGTCCATGTGTGGATTGTGCAGTGCTGCTGGAAGGCTGGGAGGCCTCAGGAAGCAAGTACATCGGGGAAAGTGGAATAGGAGGAGGAGGACACAAAGTCAGGAGAAGAGAACAGAGGACACTGAGGGCAACTGGAACTGCCCACCTACTTTCCTGCAGGTCAGAAAGGGGAATTGTAACCTTTGCAAGGTCCAAATCTGAGATGTTGGCGCCCATTGATGTGCCAAAAATAGTGTCTTCCTCAACACCAGCTCCAGCTTTGAGACAGAGGATGGCTAGGGCCATTTCTGGCACATAAGATGGCACTTAAGATGCAAAAAACATTAGAGTAGAAAAGCAAAGAAAAATGGAGAAACATTAGGTTAAAAGCCAAACCCATATGAATGGCTCACCCAGTCTTGGCATCTTCTTGCCTGTCCCCTTACCTATCTGGCATCATCTGCTTACCTCCTCCTTGATGGATGCTTACCTCCTCCTTTGCACTGGTGGCCTGGGTTCCCAGCTGCTCCCACCCCTATCAGGGAAACTTCCTGGTCAGGTTGTGACCTTCCGCCCTGCACGCTACTCCTGCAGCCCTGCTGGTCCTCTCTGTGCGCCTGGGAGCCCCAGCCTGCATCCTCCAGCCCCTTGCCCTGTCCATTTGCCAATAACCTGTCGCCCTCTCGGCTACTCTATTATAGCTTCTCTGATTTTCTCTCTTCGCCTCTCCTTTTTCCGATTTAATTCTCTGCATGCCGCATCTCCTGAACACATCGTCCTTCACTCTGCTACGCTCCCTGGCTTCTTGGCAGAGCCTCAGAAACACCAGGTGGTCATTTTCCTATTGAAGCTGGAATTAGACAGGCAGTCAGTGTAGATAGGTAAATCAAGTCAGGTCGGATCAAGGAGGCCAATTTGGGTCTGGGAAGTTGGAGAGGTATTGAAATGCTAATGCCTTCAGAGCCCTTCCTCCACCCTGATCAGTATAATCTGCCCCTGCTCCAACCTGTTGCTAAGGTAACCTGTCCCAGGGAGTTGTTAATTACAACTTCCTGCCCAAATCACTCCACCTGGGCCCTTCCCCCTGTCCATGTGCTTTTCACCTTTTTGGCCATCCCACCAAGCATATCCTGGGCCTAGTTACTAGGCAGGAAGGAGAGACAAAGAGAAGAGAGCAGGAGAACAAAGGAAGTGTAGGACATATAAAAAGTCAAAACATGTGTACTTCTCGGGATACCAGGATACCAGTTATGGCCCCCTTCTCCCTCCCAGAAGTCTATGTTACCTCTTTTAATTAAACTCTGCTTAAATGCTTGCCTTGGTGTGCTTCTCTAATGTTATATTTCAGCATGTGGAGAAGCAGAACTCGTCACAGGTAACTGGCAGGATCACTATCTCAGGACCTTTGCACTGGCTGTGCTTCCTGCCTAAAACATACTGGCCCTCTCAGGTACCACAAGGCTAACTACCTTAACTTCTGGTTCAAATGTCACCTTATAAGGTCTCCCCTGGCCATCTTATTTAGAATTTCAACTCTTGTTGACATACCCTTACTTTACTCTTCTTTTCCATAGCTTTTATTACTTTCTAACGTGCTCAATAATTTACTCTTTTATTATGTTTTCAGATAATCTCCCTACTAGAAAGTAGGATCTCTAAAGATAAGAATCTGTTTTAGCCGGATGCGGTGGCTCATGCTTGTAATCCCAGCACTTTGGGAGGGTGAGACAGGAGAATTGTGAGTTCAAAGCCAGCCTCAGCAATGGCGAGGCACTAAGCAACTCAGTGAGACCCTGTCTCTACATAAAACACAAAAATAGGACTGAGGATGTGGCTCAGTGGTCCAGTGCCCCTGAGTTCAATCCCCAGTGTCAAAAAAAAAAAAAAAAAAAAAAAGAAAAAAGAATGTTTTATTTATTGCATTATCCTTAACACCCAGACAGTTCCTGGCATAAAGTACTTGCTTAATTAATGTCCTTTTGAATGGATGAGTGTTGATGGTGGCGCTCAGCCAGGTTCAGTTGATGTGCACCTCCTCTTTTCAGAAGACAGGAGCTTTTCAGGCCCTTTCTGCAGCCTCTTTGACTAACCTTGCTCCCCGCCCAGGTTTTACTGTTTATTGTTCTGCCCCCTTCTGGGTGCCAGAGAGTTAAGGAAGAAACTGTCACAGGAAAACACTAGGACCGAGGGTTGACATTGATGGGTGCCCTCCTACCTGTTTCCCCAAGAGTTCCAGGCTCAGGGTGAGACTGAACAAGGTCTTAATGGCATCAAAGAGGAAAATGTGCAAGAAAATGGTCACCCAAGGGGCAATGGCTCACAGGGGCAATGACCCACAGGTGATGGTCTGCTAACCAGACACATCAGCAACACCTGAGAGCCTGTTAGAAATATTCTCAGGCTCCACCTTAGACACACTGAATCAGCAGCTCTGTGGAGGGGCCAAGCAGCTTATTTCAAAATCCTCTCCAGGTAATTCTGATGCACCAAGTTTAAGAGTCCACCCAGGAAAGGAGGAGTTTGTTAGAGCCCTGGAGAGAGGGGGAGACTTAAAAGGTCAGGCAAGAGAGCAAGTACCCACGGGGGGTGGGCAAGCCCTAGGTTGGCCCCTGCTTCAGAGGTCGCTCTGAGTGGTCGCAGCTGGACTCTGACCTGAGAAGTTCAGAAAGGCCTGGGTTCCCAGCTGCTCCCACCCCTATCAGGGAAACTTCCTGGTCAGGTTGTGACCTTCCGCCCTGCACGCTACTCCTGCAGCCCTGCTGGTCCTCTCTGTGCGCCTGGGAGCCCCAGCCTGCATCCTCCAGCCCCTTGCCCTGTCCATTTGCCAATAACCTGTCGCCCTCTCGGCTACTCTATTATAGCTTCTCTGATTTTCTCTCTTCGCCTCTCCTTTTTCCGATTTAATTCTCTGCATGCCGCATCTCCTGAACACATCTTACTTCTGCTTATGGATATTTCAGTGCTTAATTGCCACATTGGCTAGTGGCTACTGCATAGGACAGTGCAATTCTAGACACCAGGAGAACAGCTGTGGATAAGACCAAGGAAGAGGGACAGAGGACGAAACATTCAGTGAACCCATGAATAAATGACAATACTGCTCAATGCTATGAGAATATAATGACATAGAATAACTGGAGATCAGCTCATTTAACCCTTTCAGTGCCCCTTCAAGTTGAATAATACTGAGTAACAATTTCATAAGTATTAAAACCCAGGCCAAAAGATCACAACTTATCCAAGTGTCTACAACTGGTAAATTTATGCTCAGGATTCAAATCCCAGTTTGACTGATTCCCAACCTGGTTGCCATTACCCCACAAGGCCAGGTTTTAGACAAGGCTACCATATGGATGACAGAGATAATGAAAGAGGAATTGAATGGCTTTGGAGCTGAAACTTTTGAACAGAAATGCTGTTACTGATTACATTGCAAGGCCCCTCTGGGCCTTCTCCAAAGGCAAATGGAGGGCTTGGCTTTTTGGACTAGCTCGTCTACAAAGCGGGTAAAGAGTTGAACAAAACAGAAACTTTTCATTATCAAATGGTATTTGTTTTAATAGAGATTTTGTGTGAAATTCAAAGTATTTTTTCCTTTGTTACAGTGGACTAGACCAGTGCCCATGTACAACGGGGACACTATTGCATGATGTGCAAGAGCAGGCAGCTTTGGGTGGTGGTTGTTGGAAGTCCTAGCTTCAGGACAATCGCAGTTTTGAGCTTCTATTTTCTTTAAGAAAATACCTTAAAAAAATAAAAAAGAAGAAACTACCTATTTAATGCCATATTTATAAAAGTGAAATGATATGTTGCATGTGAATACTCAACACAGTAGCAAGCACATGGTAATCACACATTGTTAACAGTATTGAGTATTGGCTATTAACAGTCTTCATGAATAGTGTACAACTGGCTTTAGAAAGATTTGTTTTTGAGTCAGCTCTATCATCTACAAACTGTGTGATTTAAGTCAATCAACCAATTTCTTTGAACCTTAGTTTTTTTTTCATTTAGAAAATGGGACCAAGAGAATTATTTGTATAAGATGTCACAGAGTGTCTTCATATGTATCAACTAAGATTCTGCATGTGAATGTGCTGTGAAAGCTGTCCGGCCCGTGTTGATTATTCTTGGTAGTTATTCTTCTGTCAAGCCTTCCTAAGCAGTGCTTTGTGGATCTCAGTCACCTTGTCATTCTTCCTAGCAGAGAACAGTGGGAACTCAGACTTGTTCATTTTTGTACCAGCAGTGCTCAGCAAAATGCTTTGTGTGCCAGAAGTGCCCAGAATACTAAAGTCAGGATGCAGAGGGTCTAGTCTGGCCTCTGCTGTAACTGGTTCAGCCATTTTAACTTCTCCAAGCTGTTTTCTTAGTCCTCATATAAGGCTAGTCTTAATAATTGACTTGTTTGCTTGTTGGGTATTCAGAATGATCAGAAGAGATAAAAATAATGTTGCGTGCCATAGATCTTCACACAAATAGAAGGCATTATTCCCAACATGCAGCTTGTCCCCTCTGCTCTACACAGCAGCCACCCACAACTACTCAGGGGTTCCTGCCCTGATAGTCCCTGCTATCTCCTGCCTTGGAGCTTGTGTACTTGTGAAAGCTGGTTCCTCTGCCTGGAATGTCCTCCCTCATCCTTCACTTTCCCCCTCACTTGAGGACAGGTGAAGTCTAGGTCATGCTCCAGGACTGAGCTTTAAACCATCTCCTCTCTAAAGCCCTCTTAGAGCTATTCAACCTGTCAATCACCTCCTCCCCTTTGGGTCTCATGGTGACCAGCCCAGCCTGCTGTCATCCTTGTCACCACCCAACATTACAGATGTTACTTTCATCCAGTAGTGACAGGCTCACACAATGGTCCAGCATAGGGGCTCTGAAAACTGAGTTCAAATCCTACCTCCAGTACTTCGTAGTCACGTGACTTCAGGGAAGCTACCCTCTTTGTCTCAGTTTCCTTATCTGTTATGTAGTGATGATAATGATGCCTTGCTCTTACAGCTGTTGTTAAAAGGAGACATGTTAAGCACTTAGAATAGCAGCTAATGCTCCAGTAGGTGCTTCATAAAATTTGTTTCTGTCTTTATCAAGCAGCAAGGGCTGCATCTTATCTTCAGTGCCTAGAACAACCCCAGCCTATAGGAGGAACTCAACAAAGCATTGTTGAATGAGTGACTCAGAGAATCCCACATGCCATGCATTCCTGGGCTCCACTCACCCTCTTCCACCCCCTGGATCCTGTCTGCTTCTGCTTTCCATTCTGTATCAGGGCTGCCTTCTTGGCCAGGAGTTTCCCCAACTCCTGCCCAGCTTCCCATTCTGCTTTCTGACTCAGATTCTTCCTGTCCCACCCTGCTGATAGCTAGTCAGGCTTCAGACCCAGCTCGCTCTGGTGCTGCTTTCACTCATGGTTGGCTTTTGATCTCTCAGGATCCCAACTTTTCTACTGAATTACATCAGAGGTCTTCTACTAGGGGTCTTAAGGTCCTCCAGTATTTTGGTCCCCCCACCACTACATAGGCATCTTCTCATTGCTTGCCTGAGCGCCCCTGTTGGCACGGCACCCCCTGCATCATCTTATCCATAGACCTGTCCATTCATTCTTCCAAACCCCCATTCACATCCACCACCTGTCCAGTCACATCTATCTGCCCACTCAGGTGCTCAATTACCATTCACTGTGTTCCCATCACTCTACAGTCACTATCTGTAATACAGATTTTAAAAGAAGAAAAGATGATCTTCAGATTCATGTGGTTTCTGATATTCCAGGGAAAATTAGGTAACTGAAGAACTAAGTTTGTGGCAGAAGGCAGCTTTTGTCATATGGGTGCCATAACACATTTTGAAATTAAAGTCTATGGATGAGCTTCAGAGAATCTGTGAGTTCCTTAAAATTATAAGCAAAATTGTGTGGGTGAGAGGATGTGTGTGGTGTCCCTGTATACACATGTACATCTTGCAGAGGAGAGGCTTCATGGCTTTCGTGACATCATCAAAATAGGTCTCCAGCAAGTACTGAGGCTGAGTAAGGAAAACCTGAGAAACAAAAAGCCCTACTTCAGGGCCATAAAGGGAGAAAAAGAGAAACTTATCTTTTTATTTTTGGTACCAGGGATTGAACTCAGGGGCACTCGACCACTGAACCACATTCCCAGCCCTATTTTGTGTTTTATGTAGAGACAGGGTCTCACTGAGTTGCTTAGTGCCTCGCCATTGCTGAGCCTGGCTTTGAACTCGCAATTCTCCTGTCTCAGCCTCCCAAAGTGCTGGGATTACAAGCGTGAGCCACCATACCTGGCAAGAAACTAATCTTTATTTCAGAGTGACTATGTACCAGGCACCCTTCCACTTTCGTAACCTTGATTATCTTCTTGTTTGGCAAGAAATAAGGCAGAGAGTCTTTATTGAGCACAGGGCTAGACAATACAATCTTTTTAATGCTCATCATAATCATTCAGAATAAGTACATTATCTCTGTTTTACAGAGGAGGGCATGGAGAGAGTCCCATAGTTCAACAATCACCGGTGGGAGAGTAGGAACTAGAACCTGGGTTCCTGGGGCCCAGGTCTCTGACTCCCTCCTAGGGATATCTCTGGACTAAGCATGACTCTCTGTAAGTTGCTTGACAGCTGTAAAACACCACGCAGCGTAGGGGAGATGGTGTTGTCTGTGCTTTGAGAACATTAACAGGGTGGTACAAGCCTAAGGAATTGCTATCATTAAATTTTCAACAGCCTCCAAAAAGAATGACCTTTCCCTGCAGATCAGCCCCTGGGAAAGGTCAGTGAGAGCTGGTTCTCACCCAGAGAGTTATCACAGCAGTTTCCAGGAACAAGGCTGGCACAGGGCAGCCGCTCAGCAGGCATTTGTGGCTGAATCTGTGTATTGAAAGGTGCCCTCTGCCCCTGCCCCACCCCCGCCAGCCTCTGCAGCCTCCCTCTGCTCGGGTTCTGGCAGCAGCCTGCCCCATCACAACTGGCAGGGGTAATGTCACCTCAAAACGACCCCACTGCCTGGAGTAATGGGCCTGGCAGGCAGGATGCACACTCTTCCCTGTTCAGAAATTTCTAGAACCCAAAGAAAGCTTTTGTGTCCAGTTCAGCTGTCCATCCAGACTGGCCCCACTGCTGCCTAACATTCCAACATTCTCTCCCATGCACAGAAGAAATTTAAATGCAGGAGGAAAACCCCTGGACTTCTTACAAGGGTGGATTGAACTAAACAACCTCTAAACCCCCATAAGCCTCCCTAAGACTGGGATGAATTAGGTAGAAAAGATTTTTTCAGTGGTTGAAAACCATTTTAGATGAAAAAATCTTTTCTCCTCAAAGGCAAAGGACTGTGTAACTTGTTGACTTGGCCTCTTAACTGGCTGGATGGACCCTTGCCTCTCTTCCATCCTATGACCACCACCCTAGTCTAGAATGCCACCGTCATTGTCCCTGGTCACTGCCTCTCTCCTTCTTTATCTTCCTCAGGTATCCAGTCCTGTGGCAGCTCTTCTTAGAAGCCAGACCTGCATTTTGAATAAATCTCATTCTATCTCTGGCCTTCTTACAATTTTCCAATTGCCCTACTTGCTGGATTTCGGACCTGAAGTTCTTGGCACCTGTTCAGCTCTCCTGTCATCTCTTTACCCCTGGACCCTTGCACCTGTGCTCTGGCCACCCCATAGGAATTCCCACTCACAGGCTCTTCCCACGTGCTGTGGTCCCTGCTGCCTGCATCTTCAGCAACCCCAGTGAACACCGCCTCCATCTTTACCCCTGCCTTTGAACCCCTACATTCAGTTCAGCGCCCTCTCCCATGCTCCTGCAGCACCCATGTCCTCTCCACCCTGTTTTGTGATTTTCGGTCAATTTTCTATCTCTCCCAGAGGGTGCTTCTTGGCTTGCTTATCCTCATATTCTCAGGATCCTGCCCACAAGGCCCAAGGACCTCCCTTAGAAGCAGCACCGATAGACACACTCCACAGAGAATAACTATGCCCAGGGCCAGGTGAGATTTCCTTGCTTCTGAGCTTGGAAAGCCTCACTGCAGAGGGTGACAAATGTGGAAACCATTAGCACATCCTCCCCCTGCCCTTAACTGAATTTTCTGGGAAAGCAGGAGGCCTCTGGAGGCACCTGAATCATATTATAGAGCTTGGAAGCAGAGCGAGGCATAACTGGGTCACCTGACCCCCCGCCCCCATTTTTAGCAGGATGACCAGTCTCTTGCGCCCGCAGACACCCTGCCCGCCTCTCTGCCAACATGTCCTGGCTGTGATGGGGCCGCCACCACTGCATGGGCAGCTGTGGTCACATTCACAGGGGGTGAGGCAGAGGGACTCACTTCAACCCTGACATTCAGTCTGTCCCTTGTGACTGAGGTTGCCACTGACCCCTGGGGCTGCTGGATACAAGCAGGGATAACCCTTTCATCAGATATCTGTGACATGGGGGAAAGGTCAGACTGTGGCCAGGCTGCTGAGTCACAGCTGGGCCTCCTTCCCTTCAAGGCCACCCACTGTGGCCTGCCATCTCTAGGGGTGTCTCCTCCCCCGCTGAAGCCTATTGGATTCCTGGAATGGATTCAGCCCAGGGTGTGCAGGTGAGGATGTCCCTTGTCCTCCTCTATAAAGGAAGATATGAAACATAGGTGGAAGAAAGCAGAGTTTGGGTTTACACAGCCTGAGTGGAATCCCAGCTGTACCATGGCTGTGCTGTCTGTGGCAGCCACAGCATGTTGCTTCACTTCCCTGGCCTCAGTCCTCCTCGGTACAGTGGAGACAGAGCTACCTAACTTGTAGGATTGTTGTGAGAATAAATGAGGTGAAGTAGTCAACCTCATACCAGAGTGCTTGGCAAACAGTAAACAGACCGTAAAGGGTAGGCATTATTATTTGTATACACTGACCTCTCTGGATGCTTGATCTCTGGAGAACATTGTGTCTCCCCTCAGACACCAGACTTTGGCCCCCAACTCCCTACAGCCACAGTCATATGGCTGTAGCTTTGGCAAATTCAGTTAAGACAGGAAGAAAAGAAAAGGAAGTAAAAGAAACAGTGATTTTTTAAAAAAAAATTATCTCGGATGTACAAAATGCTCCCCCAACTTCCTGACTGTGTTTGTCTGAGTGGAAGCCAGACACAGAGGTAGACACAGCTGCTGTGCAGGTAGTCTGGAAAGCAGAATTTCACTACGTCCAGCTTCCTGTCTTAGACAAGGGGAGAAAACAGTTCATTATCCCAGATGTCTGCAATGCACAGCTAGCTCCCTTGCATTCAGACTGGGGCTCTGCACTTGGGCTCTTGGTTCCATCTCCTCTCCCTCCTCATCCAATGTTTCCCCTCTTCCAATTAGAGGAAAAACATCCATGTACTTTTTGGACCAACATGGAGAAGACCTAATCCGCTAGGCGTCGTTTGGCAAGATGTCTAACCTCTCTGGTAACCTAGCTATCTTTAGCCTCCTCGATGCTATTTTGAAATGTCAAACTAGCAAATACTGCTTCCAAAATGGTTCTGATCTGGGATGTGACAGGATGCTTGGGGGTAGGGAGACGAGGAGGAGGTAGGGATGGAAAAGGAACCTTCTGGCAGAGCGTGAGATAATGCATCAACATTTTGACTGCCAGGATTCTCTCCCTTCTCCAGTCCCAGCCACCTCCTCAAAGGGGATGGGCCCACTTAAGAGGAAGTGGACACGTGCTTAACCTAGAGGCTGTCTGCTTAGGTGACTCGGGAGCCAGAACTGGACATCACATCAGTCAAAAGAGCAAAGTGACTAACAACTGCCCAGTTCGGTCTAAAAATAGCATTCCCTCCCTCATTCATTCATTCAACAGGTATTTATTACCAACATCGTACTAGGCAAAGATTAATATCCCTTGGAATCATACAGAGAGTTTTATTAAAATACATATTCTCAAGGCCCAGCCCCAAGAGTCAATCCAGGAAGTTTAATGCCCAGCATCTGCATTTTGAACAAGCACCTAGGTATCCTGATAGCAGGAAGCCCTGGGTGCAAGAGAAACTTTGGTCTTCCTGTATTAACTTCTATTTCCTAAGTAACCATCCTGTCAACATTGGAAGCTAGGGATGTAGGAATACCATCCCAGACCTTGAAGAGCTTAGAGTTCAGTCTCCGGAAGGAGACAGACAAGTAATGGGATTTTAGGGTATGAAGTACTCTGGGATCAGAGATGCAGGCGCTGTCATTAGAGCTACACGGGAGTGGGGTAACTAGCTAGGGGGAACTGAGGAGGATTTATAAAGCAGGCCTATTTGGGGTCAGTGTTGAAACATGGAAGAAACATGTCTACTGTTTTTCAGACAGAAAGACAGCAGGTGCAGACTGCCCTTTCTGAAGACAGACTCACCTGGCCTATCACCCATCCCATGTGCTCTACAATGGGGCTGGCATGTTCCCACAAAGAAGGGGGGCTCCTATGTTCCTTGCTATTTTTGTGTGTATGTGTGTGATGCCAGGGACTAAACCCAGGGGTTCAGGGTTAATCACTGAACCACATCCCCAGCCCTTTTTTATTTTTTTATTTTGAGACAGTTGCATAGGGTCTCACTAAGTTGCTGAGGCTGGCTTTGAACTTGTGATTCTCCTGCCTCAGCCTCCCGAGCTGCTAGGATTGCAGGCATGCACCACCACACCCAGCCCCTGCTCTTAAATCTGGGTGGGGAACATGTGACCATGTGTAGCACAAATGATGCATCTGATTTCTGATCTGCATCGCTAAAAGGTCCTGCGACATATGCTTGTCTCTTTCTTTCTTAGGACACCCCCTCAGAAACCCTCAACCACTGACATGCAAAGAGTTGAGCTACCCTGACTCTGCCATACTGGAGAAATCACATAGAGAAACCAGATAATTCCAGCCCTAGTCTCTGAGTCACCCTAGCTAACGCAGAGTAGAACAGAGATAAGCTGTTCCCTCTCAGCCTACCAAAATTACAGGTTTGATAGTAAAATAAAGGTTTTTGTTGGTTTTTAACTACTATATCTCAAGGTGCTTGTATGTGGCATTGAATTCCTGAAACAAGATGTAAGGACATTTCAAGAAGAGGGATGGTAACGGGTGCAAAGGTGTGAAGAGGTGAAAAGGGTACATATGCTATTTTTTCAGAATCTGGAGAAATTAAATATCCTCAAGCAGAATTTAGAGGTCTGCATTCACCACAGACTGACACCTGCATTTGAGCCACCTGTGTGTTACCCAAGAGGTGAGATCTATGTGCTTTCCCCAGGTCTTGTGACTCACTAATTTGGTGATGCCTCAAATTGGCATATGTGGTTTTAACTGTCATGTCTTTTGTTGAGATATAATTTTGAGAGTATAGGCATCACCTTCCAAATTTCTATGTAAAGATTCAATCAATGTAAAAAATTGAAGTGAGTTGGGCATAATTTAGTCCCATGGTAGTGAGCACTGTGCCTGCCATACAGCAGGCCATATGCAAGGAGCAGCATCAGCACCAGAGTTGTCCCTAACTCCTGGGTTGGTGGATCTGGGAGAGGTTCTCACAGGTTACCCTGCCCACCATCCTGCCAGTATCAAGGACTCTGCTATCACCTGCTTACACCCCTCTTCTAGCCACCTATTCCTGCCTATTATTCTTTCTTCAGGTCCCTAGTTTCCTAAAATTTCCACACATTGAATCTGGTTCCATCTTTGGAGGATGGGCATCTGCTCCCTTGTCCTCAGGACTACTGTGATGGCTTGGGGACATGTCAACTTAGTTAGGCTGAGCCACTCTCCCCAGAACTCTAGTCTGTTTCTGGTTAGTATGGGCCATAAGCCTGATTCTTCTAGAGAATTGTAGGTCAAGTGGAAGACAGTGGCCACTTTGTAGTATGCACACACCTTCCCCAGTGACTCACTCTCACACCAGTCTTAAGTGCTGCAGTATAGGGAATTTGCAGATGAAAAGTTCCCTGATCAATTGAGTGTGTCAAGAACAGCTGGACCTGCAATTGCTTTGCTTTTTCTATGCATCCTCCTTCCTGCCTGTCTACCCTTTGGACTTGGGTTTTGACAGTTCTCAGAATTATTGAGAATAATTAGTAATATTTGAAACAACAATAATTATAAATTTTTAAATTCCCTTTAGTTATCTATCTGTCATCCACTCATACATCTAGTCACCCACCAATCTGCCAATCAAATACTCAAAGGTCTATCTTGCCTATAGTTCTGCTCTGCTGGTTAAACCCTAACTGACACATACCCTTTCTGAAGACCTCTATGGCTCCAGTCTTCCTTCTATAGTTATAAAGTCTTATTTTCATCACTGTTGCTTATACAATGTGGATTTGACTCCTTCCACCATCCTGGACTATTTTTATGCCTGTCCCTCTTACAATTATCTATTCATCAAGCATTTATTGCATTCCCATTGCATGCCAGGGGTCATCTGGGGGTACAACAGAGACTGACAGGTTCCTGCGTTCATGGTGACTGGAAGCCTAATTCTGGGGCCATATTCCCTATAAGGCATTACCAGTCCTACAAGCACTGGAAGAGGAAGGCTGTTTGACCATGCTGAGGAGGAGCCTTCCTCTAATAGTTAATGAACATTATTTGATGACATGGCTGGACAATAGTTCTATTAACTTCTGGGCACTTAAAATCTAGGCATTCCACATTATCTTCACAGAAATCATATGAGGTGGACATGTTCTTTCCCATCTCTTAAGTGACCCAGGAGATTGCACAATGTTTTAGTACAGAGCCAAACATTAATCCCAGGTGTGTAAGACCCCCAACACCATGCTTGTGGCCCAATATTAAAACATGGCCTGTTCCTCTGAGGGGCTTCTAGGAAGTCAGTCAGCTGCCATTCATCTGGGGATTGAGCTCTTTGCAGGTTCTCTTGTCCCTGTAACTCTAACTCTACCACAATCACACCTTAGTGTCCAGTCCACACAGGTACAAGGAAGACTCTTTTGCTCTTCAAAGGCTCAGCAGGCAACTTGCTCAGACAAGAATAAATTATAAATGGTACTGAGATCAATTCTTTTTGTACTTACCACTCCGGGCTTTTGACATATGTCAAAACATGAAACCCAAACTTCTCTTGTCTGCCAGGTCTGTGGAACTTAAAGGAGAGCTGTGGAGTGGAGGAAAAGAGGTAGCACTGTGAACATCCACCATAGGCCACAGTCTGTGTTGATGAGGGTACAATGATAATAAATCTTAATTGTATACTTACTATGTGCTGGTGATTTCTTTCTTTATATATATTAATCTTTTTAACAACTGCGTAAGTTAATTACTCTCATTATCCTCCAATTATTGGTGAGGAAACATAGAGGTTTGGAAAGTTCCTTAAGTGTTTAGTTTAAGTGGAAAAGTTGAAATTTGAACCTGGGCATCTCCTGGTTTCAGACTCTGTGCTATTATCAAAATCATGGTGGACCCTTAAAATACTCCATCTCATTTAATCCTTATAGTCCTATAGGACAAGTGTTATCTTAACCCCACAAATGCTTTATTCTAATAATTTGTCAGCCTCTTTTCTTATTCAATATGCTTCTGGGAGGATAGGGCTAAGTTTATCTTGTCCACAGTTGTGTTAAGTGCCTAGACAGTGCCTGGAATAATGACATAGTAGCCTATAAATAAACATTAAAGAACATATACACTTGCTGGGTCCCTATAATCATGGGGACTCAGGAAGCTGAGGCAGGAGGATAGCAAGTTCAAAGCCAGCCTCGCTTACTTAGCGAGGCCCTAAGCAACTAAGTGAGACCCTGTCTCAAAATAAAAAAATAAAAAGTGCTATTGATGTGGCTCAGTGGTTAAGTACCCCTGGGTTCAATCCCTGGTATAAGGAAAAAAAATTATATGCGGAACCCAAATAAATCAACCATGCAGAGTCCAACTGATAAGGAGTGATAGAACTAATACTGGAATCCAGATTTCCATAAGGTTGGATCCCAAGCTCTCTTTCTACCACATGATCTTCCTAGCTTCTCAAGACAGAGCTTATTACATAGTAGGTACTCAATACAATGTGCTGTTAAATGAAGGAAGTGGCCTATTTCCCAATTCTTCTAGCACCCCATTCCTTCATTCTTTTATCTGAGGTTTTTATATTTTCCGTGATGCCAGCAACATAGTATAAGACCTGCTGCCCCTGTTCACCCTATCCTATAGATCTTTAACCAGACTCCTGTTTCTATCGCGTCTTCCCTAGCCCCTTTGGGAATGCCTGCTGTTCAAGCATGCACCATCTTTAAGCTAATGAAGCCTACCAACATCCTGATATTGTATCCCCTCCACCTCTGAAATTGAGAAATATTAAGTGTTGGTTTGCTTTCTTAGAATCTATATGCTTCTATGTGGGAGAGATACCCTTAGTCTACTAAGGCATCAACTTGGAGAGAGTCTTTGTTTTGAGAAGGTAAGGAGTTATCCCAAGAGAAGTATGGCAGCTTCCTGAGATAGAGTCATCTCAGTCATGATGTTTGCCATGGGAGAATCTGGGGCAGATGATAAAGTCACGCTAGAAATATTAAAATTCTACAGGGCTGGATATAGTTGAATTGCTGAAATGAGCACTAACACAAAGAGACAATGTTTTCCAATGAAATGAGCTACAAATCCCAGTTCTGTAAGTCGGGTTCCTTCCTTCCTCCTTTTGTTTCTTCCTTCCTGCCTGTCTTCTTGCCTACCTTCCTGCCTTCCTGCCCTCCTGCCTTCTGGGAGAAATGTTCCAGCACTGGCATTGGTCCAGCAATAAGAAGGAACATATCTTACTTGGGAAACAGTAATTATGTCCATAAGGATGGAAGTGAGTTTAAAAGGAAAAAGACAAGAGATGGATCCTTCCAGGTGAGTGGAGGCTAGCTCTCCACTAGGCAATGGGGAACCATTGATGGGAGATAAGGGAGGGTTTATGTTAATTCTTAATTTGTATTTAAATGCTTTGAACATGATAGGAACATTATTGCAGCTCTGTACTTTGTGTTTTGTTAGTCCTGAAGTCACATGACACAGGTAGGAGATAATTTCAGTTCTAAGTCATAGTATGATTTAGGCAAATCATTTCCTATTTGGGGCTCCTTAGTTTTTTCATCTCGAAGGGAAGAAAATGCAGAGCAAGGGGGACTGGCAGGCTTAGCAGGCTGAATAGTTTTCCTTTGCTGAACTGATCCCAGAGGGTCAACCAGCCTTCGATAGGTTCAGTTAGTAAATTACAAATGATAAATACAGCAACTTAAAAAATCTTATGTTTCTTATTTAAATTTTACATGTCTTTACAGTCTGCCAGGAAGCTTGTCATTCAACTCTTTGCCATAAAGCAACCCTGCATAAATGAAGACAAAATAAATCAGAAGTCATGGGCTTTTAAACTCACCAAATGAAAGCCCAGCATGCATGAGGCTCCCTCCAAATTAATCACCAGATTAAATGCAAGACGTGCACATCAAATCAATAACTTGAGACAAAGATCTCCTGTCTGTGCTTCAGGAAAATTCCACTTCCCTTCAGATATTGTCGCTTCAAATGTCAGGAAGTTTCCATTCATCACCCACCCTCGAAAATGCCACCACTGCCATCCTTTATGTTTTCCTTCTTCCTTTCCTCAGAGAAATGCAGGCAATTTGCAGAGGTAGAGGTATAGAGAGGTTCAGTTTCAAAATAAGAAAGCCAATTCATAAAGAAGCCCAATATTTTGTTCCAATGTCCCCAAAAGAGTAAGCTCTTGTGCATTTCCTTGGGTGGGCTGCTTGGGGTGGCGGGAAGAACACGGATTTAGGAGTTTGAGAGAGATGTATTTAAATACTTCAACACTTCTCTGTGCATCATTGCCTTTCTCTGTGAAACAGAGAAAGGCAAAAACACTATACACTTCAGTCTTAACACCAATACTTACTAGATCTATAAACTTGGGCAAGTTACATGATCTCTCTATGCCTGAGCATCTTCATTTGTAAACAAGGTCGTGGAGGCTAAATGCCGAGCCTACTGTCACTGCTCAGCATATAATAATACTGGAATATTTTGTCTTTGCATTAAGAATTCACTCACCTTCCCTGCACTTCACAGCCTGACCCGGCTGTTACCTCCAGTAACCCCTAGATTGAGCTAGGCTCCTTTATACAGTGCTATAATAATATTAATGATAATTTTTAAAAAAAACAATAGCAATGATAACATTAGAAGCTAACATTTGCATTTCTCTAATTGCTAGAGATGTTGAAATTTTTTCATATATTTGTTGATTGATTGTATTTCTTCTTCAGTGAAATGTCTGTTTAGTTTCTTTGCCCATTTATTAATTGGGGTTGCTTTTTCTTTTTGGTATTACATTTTTTGAGTTCTTTATATCCTAAAGATTAATGCTTTATCTGCGGTACATGTGGTAAAGATTTTCTCCCAATCTGCAAGCTCTCTCTTCACATTATTGTTTCCTTTGCTGAGAAGAAGCTTTTTAGTTTGAATTCATCCCATTTATTGATTCTTGATTTTATTTCTTACACTTTGGGAGTCTTGTTAAGGAAGTCAGATCCTAAGCCAACATGGTGAAGATTTGGGCCTGTTTTCTTCTATTAGGTGTAGAGTCTCTGTTCTAGTGCCTAAGTCTTTGATTTCATCTCAGAATGGCAATCATTAAGAATATAAGCAATAATAAATGTTGGAGAGGATGTGGGGGAAAAAGTATACTCATACATTGCTGATGGGACTGCAAATTGGTGCAACCACTATAGAAAGCAGTATGCAGATTCCTCAGAAAACTCAGAATTGAACCACCATTTGACCCAGCTATCCCACTCCTTGGTTTATACCCAAAGGACTTAAAATCAGCATATGACAGTGATGGAGCCATGTCAATGTTTATATCAGCTCAGTTCACGGTAGCTAAACTATGGAACCAACCTAGATGTCCTTCATAGATGAATGAATAAAGAAAATATGGTATGTATATTCAATAGATTACTCAGCTTTAAAGAAAAATAAATTTATGGCATATGCTGGTAAATGGATGGAGCTGGAGAATATCATGCTAGGTAAAATAAGCCAATCCCAAAAAACCAAAGCCAAATGTGGATGCTAATTCACAATAAAGTGGGGGGGGGACTAGGGAAGAATAGAATTACCTTTATTAGGTAGAGGGGAGTGACAGGAAGGGAGGGAAGAGAATATGGGGATAGGAAGGATAGTAGAATAAAATAGACATTATTATTTTTTATATATATATGCATATATATGACTGCATGACAAATGTGACTCTACAACATGCATAATAAGAAAAATGAGAAATTATAACCCATCTATGTATGATATATCAAAGTGCATAAATGCATTCTATTGTCATGTATAACTAATTAAAACAAATTAAAAAATCTTTAAAAAGCTAACATTTATTTATCACTACCCAGCATACTCTAAATACCTTATTTGAATTAGTTCATTTAATCCTTATAACAATCCTATTGGTATGTGTTATATTCTGCATTTTACAGATGAGGAAATAGGCACTTGGAGGTTATATTACCTGCCCATGATCTCATCATTGGTGTCGGTCAGATCAGGCTGCTATAACAACATACCAAAACCCGAGTGGCTTATCAGCAACAAACATTCGTTTGTCATAGTTCTGGAGGTATGAAGTCCAAGACCACATTGCCTGAAGATCTGATCTTTGGAGAGGGCTCACATGCTCATTGATGGCTATCTTCTCCCTGCAACCTTGCAGTGGAAGGAGCAAGGGATTTCTCTGAGTCTGTTTGATAGGGATTGATCCCATTCACAGGGGGATTGTCTTCATGACATACATGCCTTCCAAAGGCCCTACATCTTGATTCCATCACCTTGGGTTTAGGATTTTGAAACAGGAATTTGGGAGGCACATAAACATTCAGCCATATAATCTGCAGGGGAGCTGCCCTGTCTCCCATAGCACCCTGGCCTTCAATCTTTCTTGACTATAAGACATGGCATTCCCCCTTACCTGGTTTTCTGCTCCTCTAGATTTCAAACTTCCTTGAAACAGGGACTGGGTGGTCTACACTTTCATATTCCCAAAATTGAGCACAGAGTAGATTCTCTCTGAATTTGAAATTGATTTATTTAAAGATAATAGATCATGAGTATTTAATACCAAGGGCTCTGAATCGAGAAGGTGACTTCCCAGGCCAGAATGTAGCAGAACTAGACATCATCTCACACGGAAGATGCTCAGCCAGACTGGGGCAAAGCAAAGGCAAGAACAGTGCAGACAGCAATCAAAAAAAAGGGAAACAAACAAAAAAACCCACAAAATGCCCTTCAAAACCAAGACACTTAAAACTTCCCATCTCTGTGCAAGTAAAGGACCTCCAATAGGTGTGTAATACATGTGGTTTGAAATTGGTCATCAAAACCTCAGGGAATGGTTGGCAGGGTGGTTGGACACAGAGATGCCAAATCAACTACAAAGGAAACCTTTTGTAGTTCTAATCTCAGAGTGCTTGGTTCAAGTATCCCTAACAAATTCTTGAGTCATTGTCATATAATGTTGTGTTGAAAATTTCCTGAGGTATGGGACTGAGTGCAACTACTGACTATTGCAGTCAAGGTTCTGATGCTAATAGTTACGGCACAGAAAAAAAAAAAAGATGAAAGGCCTAAATATATAGAAAAATGTTCAACTACACTGATCATTAGAGAAAGTAAAATGGAGTAGCAAGGTATTTTTTCAATGTTTGCAGACATGAACAATCAGCAACATCCAGGTTCAGTGAGACTCTAAGGAAATGGGCATTTCATACCCTGTCAGTGGCAGGCAACTTTGGAATCTCCACCACATCCCCTTTCTAGGATTCTATCCCTCAGAAATATCAGCACACATCTGAAAAATATATTTCCCAACATGTTCATTCCAGCACCATTTGGAGCAGTGAAAAACTGGAAGCTTCTGAAGTACAGCAATGGGTTAAATTTTTGTGTGTGGTACATTTTTACAATGGTTAGGGAGCAGTGAAAATAAATATAATAGGTCTACCTGTGTTTACACAGAAAGACCAGACTTCAGCAACTGAAAGATGAATGCTTGGCTCCACCATAGGCCTTGGCATTCGGATCTTGCTCTTTGCTCTGCTGGTTGTTCCTGTGCCACACCAGACACATAACTGAGTAGGAGGGATACCATTGGAAGAGAAGAGGGCAACAGTATTTGTTTTCCTAAGTTATATCTGTGGTTTTTTTTCTCCCATCTTTTCTTCCCTTCCTCCCTTCTGTCTTTTCTTTTTTTCTTTATTATGAGCATATCTTAGTTTCCCTTTATTACCTAATGAATATGTCTTAGCTGCTACCACAAAAATACCATGAAGTGAGTGACTTATCCACAACAAACATTCACTTCTTACAGTTCTGGAGGCTGGGAAGCCTACTACTTAGTACCAGCAGATTTGCTGTCTGGTGAGACCTGCTTCCTCATCCATGGTACTTTCTCATTGTGTCCTCAGGTAGCAGAAAGGGAGAAGGAGATCTCTCTTGCCTTGATCTTTTTCAAGGGCACACTCCCAATTATGACAGCTCTCTCATCATGACCTAATCAAGGCCGTACCTCTTAAAACCATCATCTTAGAGTCTAAGATGAATTATGAATTTTTAAAGAATGCAAGCATTCAGGCCATAATAATGCAATTATTTTCGGAGGGGGAGGTTATCGACATTATTTTATTTTTGCATTTTTAAGGTTCTGGTGACTAGTAAAAGTAAAGCCAGACTCTTAATGATGAGATATAATTCAATCTGGGTGAGTTTTGTGTCATGTTGTACCAGAGGTCAAACCCCATGCTACTGTAGAGGACAACGAAACAATGACAACAACAAAATTCTGCCTGGGAGAGTGGGTGCAGGTGTCACTGAAGAGGGGATCTGAGATTCAGCCTGGGCCTTGCCTGGGGAGCAGGAACTCTCCAACAAAAGGGGGAGTCCAAGCTTGGAGCAGTGAAACTGTAGGGACTGCTGTGGATCTAGCTCTTGGGGATTTTCTTAGTGCTCACAGGGCTTATTCCATCTTGGGTTGGGGCACCAGAGCCACAATCTAAGCAACAACCCAAGTTATACTAGTTGAGAGCAGAGATTGGGGAAGGAGGTAAGAAAGCTGGGAGGGAAAGTTAGCACATTGTTTTCATCGGATCTGCTATGGAATGTGGCTATAACTCATCTGCATATACAGCTATTGAAGTGGACAAAGGAAACCCAGTCAGTGGAAATTCCTGGGAAACAGTGATGGGGCCCAAATAGGAAATGCCAGCAAGAGAGTTTATGGTGCCAAGTTCAAATACCAGTGTTCAAGCTGTGCTCTTCAAATAGCCATTACTGCTTGTCAACTGCAGATGAAACTCTTTGGCAAGAGGTAAATGGGTAACAACCAGAGTTCCATTGATAAAATCCTTTCCAACCCTTTTGTTGAATGTTCTAAGAACCTTTCAGACAGGTATGATTGTCCTTATCTGCAGATCTTAGAACTGAGACTCAGGAAAGTTCAGTAAATTCTTCAAGGTCACACAGCTGAGGGAGACAGGATGATATCATAAAAAAATCCTTTGCTATTGGAATAATATAGACCTGCTTTAAAATTTTTATTCCATGACTCACTATTTGGGTGACTTTGGGCCATTTGCTTTTCTCATTGAATCCATTTCCCCATCAGTAAAATGTGGATCACTTCATCTAACTTACAGAACTGTTGGAAACATGGAGTGAAATTATGTTGATGACTTGCTATTCATTTTCCCCTTCATCCCTCTTGCCCCTTGAGTCTTTGTGACTCAACCTTAATTTTGGGTGGAGGGGGCAGCAAATGTACTCTATAAAACTTAATTTTCCAATGTTCCCTTTACCTAGGGGTGGCCACATTACATAGTTTTGGTCAATGAAATCTAAGCAGAAGGAGATCATGTAATTCTGAATAAGAAAGTTCAATTTTTTTGGTAAAGCTTCTCTTCTCTTCTTTCTTCTTGGAATGGAAAGAGGAGACAGGAGGTGCAGCAGCCATCTTGGCAAAATGAGAGGGCTTAGACTTCCCATGATATTGTTGCATTGCTTTCTCCTGAACTGAGATAAGAACACTCTAACTAGTTTAAGCAGTTTGCAGCTGACCATTTTCCTCACTGATGAATACTGGCTTTGACCCGTCCTATATTCCCAATGTATAATGGCCATTTCTATCAAAGTAGGAAACTTTCTCTGAAGTAGTGGAAGAATTTCAGCCCCCATATCCTGCACATAAAACAGCATTGCCCTGCTTAAACGTCCTGACCTCACAGGGCACAACACTCCTCTCTTCTCTGCCTTGCTCACATCCGGAATTATGTACACAGCCCTCTCTACCTACAGACCAGTTTCAGTTGAAATGAGATAATGTATGTAAAATCCCTGCACTGTGTCTGGCAAACAAGTCTAAAACAATGGATGTTCCTTTCCTGAAGCAGATTTTAAAGAAGCTTCTGCAAATGAGTCTTCCTGCATAATGAACACATATGGAAAATTTTAGAAGTCCTCATAACATTCAAGGCAAAGAGACCCCAGCAGTTGTAGCATGGCATCCAAGTCTCCAACTCCTGCCTAGAGCTTCGAGCTCCTCTTCCTGAGTCTTTAGATAATGCCCCTTCCCCTTCAATCTCACTGAGTTTTTTTGTCCCCTTCTATTATAGCACTTGTCTGGCAGTAGTCATTGTGTCTGCCTCTTCCATTTTAAGTGAGAATTGCATTTCATTTGCCTCTGACTCCCTGGTAGCCCTGTACAGAGTGAGTACTTAATAAATTACTGTTGAATAACTAAGTGAGCATCAAGTCAGTGCCTTGGAGTCAAGGAGTCAAGTGCTTCCCTCACAGGGAGGTTTTAACTTTTCCCATGCTGAACATTTTCATACCTGAGTAGCTTTGCACATGTGCTTCCTTTTGCTTTAAATTCTCTTCCCCCATTTATGCCTGCAGGACTCCTGATCACTTACATGTGCCCATCTCAAACATCTCTTCTTGCAACTCTCTCAGAGACCTATGCTTATTTCTATGCTAGCATATGACTTTGTATTTTATGATTTGTCTACATGTTTCTCATCCCTGCCAGAGTGTGGACTCTTAAAAGCATTTCATAATTTTTCTCTGTTAATTATATTTAAAATAGGTTCTGCAACATGGTAGATAATAAGAATTTTGGTGAATTTAACTACCAAAAATTTTGGCTTTGAGTTGATGTCTAGCCTTAAATTAACCCTGTAATGAGACCCATAACATCAGATGTAGATATTTGGTGTCTTCTGAGGACCAGACATTTTTATTGTTCGTGCTGCTTTCAGAATAAGTATGAAACACACCCTCAAGGAGTTTAGACTTCCTTGTGGAGACATGCTGTGCTTACATGAATGTTTTAGAGATTGGTGGAAGTTGAGGTTAGAGTTCTTTTAAATCAAGCCTCCTGGAGTGACTGACTAGCAATGCATCAAGGCTCTACGAATTTTGGGGAGCCCCAGTGACCCTTTGCTACTTCTTCCAAAGAAACTAGAGCCTGACACAAGCTAGCCCAATCAGATTCTCTAACAGAAATACAAAATTTGGAATGGATTTCAGAGGACGTTGGGAAGTGTTGGAGGTGACTCACATTTGTGGCAGTCCTCCAAGGAGAAAGGACATGAAGAGCTTTGAGTTACCAGAACTGCCCTAGGTCCTCCTATCTTGGTAGTTCAGAATTTCCTTTGATTCTCTGAGATATCCCCAGCATCCTTCCAATAAATTTCCCTTTTCCTTAAGCTAAAGTCCATTTCAGATGCTTATAAGTTAAAAAAAAAATCATAACCAATACAACCACATGCCAAAAGAATTTCCTGTTTGGTCCCTGTTATGATTTAGATATGAGGGATTCCCCAAAAGCTCATGTGTGAAATGACTTGGTTAGGAGACCATTCACCTAATGAGTGCATTAATCCACTGGTAGGGATTAAACTGGGTGGTGACTGTACATAAGTAGCGTATGGCTGGAGGAGGTGGGTTGCAGTGTGTGTGCCTTTGGGGTTTATATTTTGTCCTTGGTGAGTGGAACTCTCTCTACTTCCTGACTGTCATGTCCTGAACTACTTTTATTCTACCCTGATGTTCAGTTCACCTTGAGCCTAGAGAAATGGAGTTGGCCATCTATGGACTGAGATTGCCAAAACTGTGAGCCCCAAATAAACTTTTCCTCATCTATGTTGTTCTTGTCAGGTCTTTTGGCCATAGCAATGAAAAAGCTGACTAAAACAGGTACTGAATTTTTTACAATTTGCGTCAGCTGCAAGTGACAGAAAATCCAAAATAAGAGCAGCTCAAAAATGATATGTGCCAGGTGCGGTGGCACATGCCTATAATCCCAGCACTTTGGGAGGCTGAGACAGGAGAATCACAAGTTCAAAGCCAGCCTCAGCAATGGCAAGGCGCTAAACAACTCAGTGAGACCCTGTCTTTACATAAAACACAAAATAGGGCTTGGGATGTAGCTCAGTGGTCAAGCACCCCTGAGTTTAATCCCTAGTACCAAAAAAAAAAAAAAAAAAGATTTGAGTTGGCTGGGGTTGTAGCTCAGTGGTAGAGCACTTGCTATGCACATGTGAGGCACTGGGTTTGATCCTCAGAACCACACACAAAAAAATAAAGGTATTGTGTCATCTATAACATAAAATATTTTTAAAATATGATATGAGTCTATTTCTCTACATTGAATGTTGCAACAAGAAGTGGTTTCCTGGTCCTCAGAGATCTGAGTTCCCTCTATCGTGTTGCCCCACCAGTCTAGGTTTGATTTCCATCTCATGGACCAAGATGGCTGCTTGTTTCCAGTTGTCCTGTCATCAATCTAGCTTACAGGAAGAGCAGATACACTTGACCCTTTAAAACTTTGTCATCTCAAATTAAGCGCACCAGTTCTGCCTGCATTTCAAATGTAGTTAGATAACTCCCACATGTCAACTGTCTTCTACTTGCCTCCCCCGACCCATTGTTTATCCCTCTTCATCTGCCCTCTGCCTTGGAAGGCTGGACTTTGTGGATTCTATCAATGGGGTATTGTATCCTCTGGCTTCTATGATTTTAACTCAGACAATAGGAGATCTAGGAGGAGATGAGACAAAGCACAAAGTGAAGTCAAGGCATTCATTTCCATAAATCCCTTCCTTCAAAATTGCATTGGGCTAGCTCTGTCCATCAACTCAAGGCTACTGATTCTTGCAAAAGGATTGACACTACCTGACTCTCTTTTTCCACCTTCTGGTAACTGCTACTTCCCTTCATTTTATTAGGCCTTAAGGGAGAAAATAGCTGATATGAGCTCTGTTTATGGCAGTTTCTATTATCCCAAGAGAAGAGCCAATGTTATGGGACAGTGAACAGTCTTTGTTAAGTCCCATTGGTCCTTTTTGATCCCTTTGCTTAGTTCGTATGTCCACTGTTTATAGGTTAAACTTTGGATACCCTATTCTTAATATCCATAATGTAAGGAAATCACCATCTTCTTACCTCACACACTGGAGTGTGACAGATCCAAGAAAGGACCTGACCTTGGTACCCAAGCAGAACCAGGAGAGCAGCTATAAAGTATTTGTTCCCACCGATTCTGAATGTTAAAACAGGCAAGAGACTGAAGGCAAATAAATCTCAAACACCCAGAGGAAGTGCATAGGCTCAGGCAACTAGGGGCCTGGAATCATGAATATAGCAAGATAATTATCACTCCCAACAGAAACCAGGAAATATTCTGTCCCTCATTGGAATTACTCCACTTGACCCAGGCAAAACCTTGGCCCTATCTATGACTTCTACTTTTTATTTAATTTCCATATCCAACTAGTCTTCAAGTTCAATTGATTTTACCTTCTAAATATCTCTCATTCTAAATATCTCTCATTCATCTGCTTGCTAAGCTTCCCATTTCTAATAACATAACTCAAGTTCAAATTCAAATCATCTTTTGCCTGCATTAATATATAGCTTCTCCTAGAGATCCATTTTCCAAGCTGCAACCCATGGCTCTGTGTGTGTGTGTGTGTGTGTGTGTGTGTGTGTGTGTGTATGTGTGTGTGTGTTACTGGGAATTGAACCCAAGGGCACTCTACCACTGAGTTATACCCTCAGCCCTTTTTATTTTAGTTGGAGACAGGGTTTTGCTAAATTGCTGAGGCTGGCCTTGAACTTGCTATCCTTCTGTCTCAATCTCCTGAATAACAGGCATTCAAGGCATGCACCACTGTGCCCAGTAATAAGGCACTTTTTAAAAAAACACTAACTAGATTATGTACAAATAAAAATATAATCACTGAATTTTCACTTGATACCGTAATGGGGTGACAAACTCCAGACATACTCATCAAAATCAACAAGATTATGAGCCACTGTTTTCAGGCATTGGACTACAGACAGGGCAATATTGTGATTCCTAAGAGAAGGGAATGTGTGAGGTCAGCACCTTGGCCTTCTGCCTGGAATCTCATTCTGGGCTCCATCGCAGGGTGAGGGAGCTGATGCACAGCACAGCGATGTGAACAAATGGAGAAGACAGAATGGAGCTCCGGGAGGCTCAGATGACTCGAAATTGAGAAGCAGAGTTTCAGAGAAGAGAGCTACATGGAGAAAGTACTATAGACTCCTTGATGAATAGTGATGATCTAGTCACATGTGCCTTGGGCAAAACGTCATTCAGCCCGGCAGTGGAGAACCAGGGAGCTGTAGGCTGAACATTTCTCAGAGCTCAGAGTTGGTTGACATTTCAACTCTAACTGCTAAGAGTGGAAGGTCCTCATGGATGACCTAGGCACAGAGACCACAAAGGCGTCAAGCGCTCGTCACAGGGTTAAATTATCCCCAGAGGAAAGCCTTCTTTGAATTTGTCCTAAAAATCTCAAAAAGAGTCTCAAAGGATTACACCAATCAGCAGGCGACTCATCTATCTGCCAGAATAGAAGCTTAGTATTCTTTAAAGGAAAATAAAATCCAATATTCAGTACCCAATGAACTAGTTGCTGGATATGGCAAGAACTAGGCAAATGTGATCTCTAATCAGGAAATAAATCAGTCAATAGAAGCAGATCTAGGAGTGATAGAGATGATAGAAGTAGCTGGGTGCAGAGGTAACTTGGGAGGCTGAGACAGGAGGATCACAAGTTCAAAGCCAGCCTCAGCAATTTAGTGAAGCCTTGTCTCTAAATAAATAAATAAATAAATAAAAATGGCTGGGGATGTGGTTAAGTGGTTAAGCCCTCTGAGTTCAATCCCTGATGCCAAAACAAAACAAAACAACAAAATGAAAAACAAAATAATAACAAACTTTATAAGAACAGAAGGTGGCTCATATTTGACTGTAGGCTGTAGTTTGCCTACCTCTTCCCTAGAGCAATCACTAAAAATTAATTAAAATTGAATTAGATTGCAGACTGAAAAGCCAGTAGTGGAGATAGACTAATATAAAAAGAGCCAATTCAGACAAAGACAAAAAAGGAAAAAGAGCAGATGAGACAAATTGAAAGCAAATAGCAGGATGGTAAAATGAAGCACCACAATATTGCTAAATACATTTAAACACTATAATACCGGTGGATTGAGGCAGCACAATATTGCTAAATATATACAACATAAGCACCAGAATATTGCTAAATTCAGTCAAATGTAGTTGAAACATTCAAATTAAAAGGGATATCTTGTAAAAGTAAATTTTAGAAAAGCAAGACTCAACAACATGCAGTACTGTGAAAATACAAATGATAAGAAAGCTGGAGTGGCTACAATAATACCAAAATGGACTTCAGCATAAAGAATATGGGCAGGTATAGAAAAGGATGTTTTATAATAA
>CM053400.1:43332708-43399095 GCA_028644305.1 Xerus rutilus | reverse complement strand
ATGAAGAATGTAATCTGCTTATAATTTTGTGCAAAGTTAGAAAAATTATGATTGTAACAATTTTTTTCTATTTGCCTCAACAAATGTTTTCAGTGAATAATGTGTACAGCTTCTGATAATTTGTTTTTTTCTGTTATGTTTGCCAACATGTATTAAAATGCAACTTTTGGGAAAAAAAATAAAATAATAAAAAAAAAATAGATAAATCTACAGTACTGTTTAAAAGATTCTGATACTTCTTCCCCAATAACTGATATAACAAATATAAAGAAAATCAGCAAAAATATAGCAGACTGGAACAAAAGTGCCAACCCATGGGACACTATTGATATTTACAGAGCATTCCACCCACTTCAGAACACACTTTGATTTCCAGTGCACATGGTATATTTGAAGAGTGTCATATGCAAGTCAGTAAGAAAAAGTCTCAGTAAATTTAAAGATACTAACTCATGTAGACTGTGCTCTTTGACCACAATAAAAATACATTAAAAATCCTATTTCTAGACACATATCTAGAAAATACTCAAATATTTGGAAATTGAATAAGACTTCTCAATAACTCATGAATCAGAAAATAAATCACGTAAGATACTGGAAAATGTACTGTAGTGAAGGAAAATGAAAGTGAAGGAAACTGAGATGAAGATAAGACAGTGGTCAAAGAAAAATGGCTTTCAATGTTTATATTAAAATCAGCATACTACAGTGATGCAGCCGTACTACATACTACAGTGATCAATGTTTATAGCAACTCAATTCACAACAGCTAAACTATGAAACCCACCTAGATGCCTTTCAACAGATGAATGGATAAAGAAAATGTGGTATATATACACAATGGAATATTACTCAGCCTTAAAGAAGAAAGAAATTATGGCATTTGTGGGTAAATGGATGGAACTAGAGAATATCATGCTAAGTGAAATAAACAAAAAAACAAAAGCCAAATGTTTTCTCTGATAAGTGGATGCTGATCCATAGTGGAGCGAAGGGATAGGAAAGAATGAAGAACTTTGGTTTATGTAGAGGGGAGTGAGGGGAGAGGTGGAGCTGTGGGAATGGGAAAGACGGAGAATGAGACAGACATTATTACCCTATATAAATGTATGATTACACTACTGGAGTGACTACATTGTGTACAAGCCAGAAGAATGAGAAATTGTGCTCCATTTGTGTACAATATGTCAAATGCATTCTGCTATAAAATAAATAAGTGAATAAGTAAGTAAATAAATAAAGTGAAAAAAAAAAAGAAAATTAGAAATGTCACATCAGTTTTGTCCAAACCTCCAAAAGCAGTGACCCATCTTAGGCTAGAGATGAAGATTAATTTAAACTCAAATGTGTGGAAGTAAGGAAATAATAAATATAAGAACAGAAATCAATAAAGTAGGAAATAGAAAAATCATCAGAGAAAAATCAATGAATTCAAAAGCTGGCTTCTAAAAATGATCAATAAATTGATAAACCTCTGATAAAATCATTAAATAGAAGAGGGAAATGACATAAATACCCAAAATCAGGAGTAACGAGGGGTCATCTTTAAAAATCCTGCTGCAATTAAAACAATGATAATACCTTAAATAATCTTATGCCCAAAATTCAACAATTTACATAAAATAAACAAAGTCCATGGAAGACTGTAATTTAAAAATCTGATTCCAGAAGAAATAGAAAATATGCATTGCCCTAAAAATTTATTATAGAATTTGCTATGGTTATTAAAACTTTTTTCATAAATTAAAAGCAAGGACTTCCAAAATAAATTATATCAAAATGTTAAGGAAGAAATAGTACCAAATTCCTCCAAAAGAACTATTTCTGAGAAGAGAGGAGGAAGGACTACAAGACAATTCATTTCCTGAGGCTTCCCCTGCGATCAAATATAAACTACAAATTAATATCCTTCATGAACAGACATGTAAAAATTCTCTTAAAAAGTAGCAAGAAAAATTCAGGAATATATAAAAGGGTATTATATCACACCCAAGTCAGATTTATTCATGAACACAAGGTTGGTTTAACATTTAAAAATCAGTCAATGTAATTTTACATTTTAGCAGGAAAAGAAAGAGAAAAAATTCAATGGATGCAGGAAAAGATTTTTCAAAAATCAGTGTCTATTCATTTTTTTACAAAAAAACAAAAACAAAAAACAAAACAAATTGCTTAACAACCAAAGAATAATAGGGAAGTTCTTCAGTATAAAAGTATCTATGAAAAACTTAACAGCCAACATACAAAATGGTAAATACTTTCTTCCTAAGATAACTTTTAACTAACATCAGATCACACACACACACACGCACACAATATTTACAATGGATCACAAGTCAAATATAAGAACTAAAATATTAATTTCCAGGAGAAAACATGGAATAAAATATTTGTAACTTTTTTGTTAGCATTTATTTCAATAGGACACATACAATATGGAAACAATTCAATAACTTTGACAGAATTTAAAATTGCTCTTCCAGAGAAAGCCTCAAAAGGATAGTAAGGCATTCCATGGACTGAGGAAAATATTTGGCATAGATAAATCTGACAAAAGACAAATACCCAAAGTATATAAACAGCTCTTAAAAGTCAAAATAAGATTGTTGTTGTTGTTTTGGTGCCAGGGATTGAACCCAGGAGCACTCAATGACTGAGCCACATCCCCAGCCTTTTAATTTTTTTTTTTTTTTTTGAGACAGGGTTTTGCTAAGTTTCTTAGGGCCTTGCTAAATTGCTGAAGCTGGCCTCAAACTTGTGCTCCTCCTGCCTCAGCCTCCTGAACTGCTGGGATTACAGGCTTGTGCCACTGCACCTGGCAAAAGAAGATTTTTTAAAAAAATTTAAAAAGCCAGCACAAACTTAGAACAGATATTTCCCAAAAGAAGATATAGGAATGGAAAATAAATGTGAGAAGATGCTCAATATTATTGATCGTCAAGGAAATGACAATTAAAGTTATAGTGAGACACCAGGATACATCCTTAAAATGGGTGAAGTTAGAAAGGCTGATGATGTCAAATATTTCCAAGGATGTGAAACAAAAAAATTTTGCATCTGTTGCAGGTAGTCACAAAAACACCATCACTTTGGGAAAGAAGCACTTTATAAAAACATACTTACAACCCAAGTGATACCTCTACCTCAAGGTATGTACATAAGAGAAATGAAAAAATATTTCTGCGTAAAGATCTGCATACAAATGTTTACAACAGCTTTATTGATACAATTCCAAAAGAAGAAACAACCCAAACAACCACCAGCAAGTGAATGGATAAACACATTTTGGCACATCCATCCAACAAGATGCTTGCTACTCATCAAAACAGTTGGCCAACCAATCTACTGAAAAATGTAACCATACAGAGGACTGAAGATGCTATAGTATTTAAAGGTATTTATACTATAAAATTCCATTGATATGATATGAAACCCTCAAAGAGACAAATCTAATCTAAATGGACAAGAAAAAAATTGTTTAGCAGTTGTTTGCAATGGGACATGTTTGAGATTGATTGGAGGAAGACAAGGAAGGCTTCTATGATGGTGGGAAGTACCTTTCTTGATCATAGTGGTGGTTACATAGGTGTATACATTTGTCTAAACTGTTTGAACTGTATGGTCAAAATGGGAGTATTCTATGGTATCTAAAGGATATTCCACAAGCCCTAGGCTTTTGAAGTCTTCCCAAAAGTTGCCAAGGAAGGGCCCTCAAGTTTCTTAGGGTTGTCAGGTGAATTCCTCCACTTCACTCGCACCTACTTACTGTCTCAACCTTGCTCCTAGGGGCTGTCCGGGTTCTCTCTACTGTGTATCACTGGAAACTCCCAGCATGCAACTTTGTCCTCGATCTCCCTACAGAACACAGCACAGCGCTGTTCTCTATGGAACATTTTACTAAAAGGTTGGTGGTGAAGAAGGGAAATCACATCACAAAAGAAGAAATGAAGACTAAATGTCAGAGAGTATGCCTGTACTATTCACAGGCATCCATGTGCCCTGCTTCCACGGGGCGGGACCATGTATGTACCTGCTCTCCCTAATTCGGTGTGGAGGGAGGGGAGCTGACAGTGGGAAAACCCTCCAGCCTATTTTATTGTAAAATAGAAAAGTGTAAACTCTCATCCTTTTAGGATGATGGCACTTACCTTTGCAGGCTCCCAAAAGCCAATTAAAGTAACTTCTCACACAAAAGAGCAATTATTTCCTAAAAGGATGCTTTCCTAGATTAGGGTTTTTCACCTGGGACTCTTACTAAAAATGCAAACTACTATGGCTACACTAGTGTAAGAATTGAATTGAATAACAAGTTTTTGGTCAGAGACCTAGAAATCTGCATTTCAACCAGCACATCACCTTACCAAACCCTCCCTGTCTTGAATTCTTAGGCCGTTTAAAACAGCAAAAGTTCCTGTTTTGTGGTTAATAAATTCTGCAGGACCTCTTACCAGCAGTTTAAGTCTCTCATTCTCAATTTTATTAGTTGATATTTGAATTTTGTGTAAAAGAACTGGACCCTCACTTAATCTCCATGCCCACAATCCACCTGTTGATCACAGGAAAGTTTTTGGATTACCTGCCACACAGGTGGTTCCACCCTCACATTCTGCAGTGAGCGCGGAACCACAGAATGCTATTTGTCATTGGGTTCTCAGACTGTATTTAAGGCTGGGGTCCAGGAAACATAATTCCACAATGCTATGTCTATCTGTAGCTCCTTAAAGCTCAAAGTCACCCCAAACCATTATCACTATTCCTAACAACTTATTACTATAGACTGCTCATGCTACCAAGAAGTTTATAGCCAGCTCTGAAAACATACATTGCCCTTTGGGATCTTTTGACTGGCAAGATCATGTTGAAGTTGTTAGATGAAGTTCTGGAAAAGTGGTCTGGGCATATGCTCTGTCTAGAGCCATAGAATTGCTTAAAGAAAAACCTTGAAACAGTAAATGGCAAAGTTTCCCTGAGGTTCACAGATGTTCCCTACAAATGCTATAGGCATACCAAGAACTAAAATTCATTTTGGGGGCCTCTTATCAGCAAGCAAAGATCAAAAATCAACATTAGACATATGGCTTGATGTAAATAAAGTTTTCAAAGCCCTTCTGTTTGCCATTCCAATAATTGCTTACAGCACAATTCTTTTTACCACCCCCACCAGACCTTGTTGAATTGCTTTGATTCCTTCTTGGATTATGAGTACAGAGATCAAGATATAGATGTATTAAATTTATTTATTTTTGTATAATTTTTTAGTTGCAGATGGACACAATCCCTTTATTTATTTATTTATTTATTTTTATGTGATGCTGAGGATCAAACCTCACTCATGCTACGCAAGTGCTCTACCACTGAGCCACAACCCCAGCCCTAGATGTATTAAATTTAGTCTTTAGCCACAAGTCATTCAGAGGTGCATTGTCCATCTGCTTTTGAAAATGATGGTGCTCGCATGACCATCATACCTGGTAAGCCTCTATCTAGTATATTAAATACAAATACTATATTTGCACTGTTCTGTTGAAAATTTTGAATCTCCTTGAGTATAGCCGATGTGCTAGTTTTTGCTAACCACAATAATGTTCTGTTTAAACTCCCATGGATAATAGCTGCTAACATTTATTTAATGCTTCTATGTTCACTTTATTAATGTTGGCAATTCTTAATAGACCTGTGTTCACTTTTCTTCTTCTTCCTCCTCCTCCTACTCCCCCTCCTTCTCCTCCTCCTCCCCCCCCTCCCTCTCCTCCTCCTTCTCCTCTTTCTCCTTCTTTTTCTAGGGATTGAACCCAGATGTGCTTTACCACTGAGCCACAGCCCCAGCCCTTTTTATTTTTTATTTTGAGACAGAGTCTTGATAAGTTGCTTAGGGCTTTGTTAAGTTGCTGAGGCTGGCATTTAACTTGGGATCCTCCTGCCTCAGCCTCCTGAGTCAGTGGGATTACACGCATGTGCCACCATACCTGGCTTATTTGAAAAATGAGGGTACTGAGGCAGAGGTGTCCAAATCATAGACTGAGGGTCAGGAAGTCCAACTCCAAAATCTTCATGCCTGTAATGTTACCCTCATTCCACAAAGACTTGCTATGTGTCTGCAGTGTGTGCCAGGCCCTGGATAGGCTCTGAGGATATGGCAGTGAACAAAAGACACAAAATTCCCGCCCTGACAGAGACTACATTTTATTTCGGATTCATCTTGCGAATTTGTGATCATTTACCTAACTGATCTCTATTGCAAGATGTTTAAACTGTTTCTAACTTGCCTTAAAAAATAGCCCAGTAAAGGACAGCATTCTGATTTATACATCTGTATCCTAGTCTCCACCTATTTCATCAACAGGGTTTCCAGAATGGGAATCACAAAGTTCAAGGGTAGGACTATTCATTCAAGTTCTTGAGTCGTATTGCTAAATAACCGCCAGGTGTAACAATTTACACTCCCACCAACCTCAGTGGTTCCTGAAGATGTCCATTTCACCACAACCTTGATCAAATCAAATGTTTTTTCTGTCTTTAATTCTTGCTTACCCAATAGGCATCACGTTCATAGATCTGTAACAACAAATACCATACCAATGTAGTTTTATTTCAAACAAATGAATTCTCTGATTCAAAATAGTTGAATAACAATTTGCTTTAAATATACCTTATATCCCCTCATAATCAACAAGAAAAAAATCAATACTGCCTTTCCAGTGAATATGAATATATTTGCTAAGCTATTGATTTTTTTTCTGAGAAACACATCTGATATTAAAGTGCTTATTGACATATAAATCTTTCTGTGGAGTGGCTTATGTATGTTCCCAAACCCATAACCACAGTGCCTGTGAGCAATTGGTTTTTTCATGAGATAGTAAATTGCCCATCCCTGAAGGAATCCAAAGCTTCACCTCCATGCCAGAATCACATTCGAACTGGTTCATTTTTGCACTACCTCTCTTAATTAGACGAGATTTCTCCCGTTCTTGGGATTTCCAAAGCGCATATTATATGCCTTTGTTATGATGCTTCATGAACTCAATCGTGTTAAGTGTGTATAGAAAGGTAAAGTTAATGGCAACTGCTGGATAGACCCATGGAGAGAATTAAATGAATCAATGCAAATAAAGCACTTAGCACAGTGCCTAGCATAGAAATACCCTCAACAAATATTTGTCCAATGAAGGAATAAATAGTCAATGCACAATAAATCTCAGATGCTGCCAACTGTTGGCAAATGATTCTCAAGCCTTACTGTATATAAGATTGATAATGGAGACCTGTAAAACTGCAGACCACAGAGTCCTGCCTCCACCAACTATGATTCATGAAATCTGGGGCAGAGGTGTTCCAGGTCCTACAGGTAGCTTTAAGAACCACTGGGTAGCCTGTGAGTGAGGTGGTCACAGGGAAAATAAGAGATTCATCTCTAAATGACCCTGTACCTATCTAGGCCAGCCCCTGGCATGTAGCAGGTACTCAAGGAGAGTGACTTGAATTTTAGCCTTCTTGCTCCCAGTCCTGTCAATACAAAGCAGACTGATGGTTCTAATGTGTATCTGGAACCTTGCCCTTCCCCAGAGATGATCTCCAAAGTACTGCCACACTTATCCCAGAGCAATATGTTCCCCTGTGTCATATTCTTCTGTGTCCACCTCAGCAATGTCAAATTTTAAGCACTTAACTATGCACCAGTTGCTTTACTTGATTTAATTCTCATCATATCTCCATGAAGCAGGGAACTGAGGCCTAGAGAGCTTATTAGAAGTCACACAGCAATTGACAGTGTGGGTTTCAAACTGAGCATGAGTATTGCTGTACCTGGGCACCTTCCCTACAGCTCACCAGTGGGATGGAGGAAAGGAATTGAGAGACATCACTCATGGTTGGCCCTGCTGGGGCAGGTGTGGTACAGAATCCATGGTTCCTGTGTATGTGCAAGCATGTTGCCAGCAAATTCCTGATTATAAGTAATCACATAAAACACAGGAGATACTTTCCCTTGTACGTAGATACTCTAAATATAGGATAATAAATCACCCTGACTTCATTCCTAACCAATTGGCCCCTGCCAATTTGCACATGACACAAACACAGAATGACTCAAAGGACCCTCAGGCAGAGGGTGGGTTAAAAATCAAACAATAATAATTTCATAAATGTGAACTCCCCAGCTTCCCCCTTGGCTCTTCAGTTAATCGTGAGTCATGAATTTTCTTTTTAGGGTAATATTTATCGTAGAGCATGGCTGGTGATAGGGAATACGTAATATCCATTTATCTGATGGGAAACATGTTCTTAAAACATTACCTAATGATAGATTTACCTAATAAATAATCCCTAGGATTAAGCAAAAAGGTTGGGAGGGATTGCCGGGAACAGCAAGGTGAAGAGGAATAAACTAAAGTTTAGGTATAAATAAAAGGGGTTTGTCTAGAGATAGATCCTGAAATAATCCCTCCTGTGATAATTAGAACAGAGGATCGAGAGGGAGAGACAGAGGGACAAAGACAAAGCAAGGAAGAGAGAGTGAGGAAGAACGTCAAGAAAGGTGGTTAAAGTAATAGGCATCTGCATTGTGCTGTTAGCAGGTGCAGGTGCTGAGCTGGTTATTGCAGTGCATCTTACGGGGACCTCATGAGAACCCTAGGATCACTCCCACTATCATCCTATTTCTCAGACTCTAGCCAGTAAAGCAGTTAAGAACACTGGAGCCAGTGCCTGACTTTACAACTCAGTTCCCTACATGCTAGTTATGAAACCTGAATGCATCTGTACTTTTGCCCACCTTAGAGGGCACAGTCAAGCTCATCTTGTGCAAATGTTGCCAAGATCACAGTGCTACTAACTTGTACAAGTGTAAGCAGTGACTCCCAGCTAACCTCAGAGGTTCCTCCAGGAGCCTCAACCTCAACAGCTCAGTGATTATCCAGCCCTGCAAACACCTTTATGCTGGGTTTTGTGTTATTGCTGTATTCTCAAGAGCAGGTAATACTAACCTTGCTTTGAGTTTCAGTTTGCTTTTTATTCCATCTTTCTGACTACTCTATGAGGTAGGTATTCAAATCTACATTTTACAGATAGGAAAACTGAGGCTGAGCAAGGTCAACCTATTGTCCAATGACAAGACTATGTATTTCCTAAGTTTTGTTCTCTTTACTGTCTAGCAAGTATGACAGATACTAGATCTATACTAGTATCTATACTAGAGAAGATCTGTCTAGATCTATACTAGAGAAGAAAGAACATAATGAGTTCTCTGTAGAGCAGGAGAAAATTCCAAAGAGGGAGAGATGCCATCTGGCTGCCAGGATCTAAAAAGCTCCATAGAATAAGGAAACAGAAGCAGACCCCTGAAAAGTGGGGAGGGTGGTTAGGGCAAAAGAGATTATATATGGAGGTCACAAAACTACACACAACCTCAAAAGTGGGAAATCTTGAGCTATGTCATTAGTATACTTTGCCTGGGACACTTTGCAGGAATCAGGAGAAAGGAAAGGCCAGATGATGGGGCACCCGAGTGTTCACACTGAGGAGTTTAGAGCAAGAAGCTCTGGGGAGCCCTGGATGTAGCTGGAGCAGTGACCCGTCCAAGTCAGCAGTCCCACAGAGGCACAAGTGCTCCTCATGCCCCTTCTCCCTCTGTCTCCTGTTCTTCTGGAGTCTTTCTGCCATTGATAGACTTTGGGGACACCGTTCCAAGGAGGAGCCCTGTGTTGCAGAAATTATGTGGACTTTGGAGATTGACTCCTGCTGGAGCAAGGAGAATTGAGAATCATTCCTTAAGAAGGGGGCATTTGACCAGAGCCATGAAGGGCAGATAAGGTGTCAGTGCTCAGGAATGATAACAAAATATCAAGGAGAAACCAGAGATGGAGAAACCAGGGAGTGCACAGGGATCGAGGCAGGGATTTGGCAGGTGTATTTATTCTTCCTGAAAAGGAAAGTTTATAGAGATGAGGTGGAGAGTAGGTACAGAGTGGGAATAGATCAGGTATAGATTTTTGGCAAATGTCTAAGGAGTTTTTTTCTACTCTGAAACACAAAGGAGCCCTGGAGGGATTTTGAACAAGGGAGTGATATCGCCAACTTGGACAATACTCTGCAACATGGATCAGGGAGAGGAGAGGAGAGATTTGAGAAAGACACCAGAGATCTGACCCAACACTTCAGGTGAGAGGCAAGAGCAGGCAAACTGCAACAGCAGAACGGAGAGTCTTTCTACCTTGGGCACCAGCACTAGCGTGGCCTGGTTTTTAAGACATGCTCTTGTCATTATCATTATCATCATGATAATGTCCCTCTCTTTTTCCTGTTTTTCCTCCTCGTTCTCCTTCCCACTGTCCCTTTTCCTCATCCTCTTATTTTTCCTCCTCTTCCTCTTTTCTTTTCTTTTTCTTCCTCTTCTTTCTGTTTGCCTTCTTCCTTCTAAATTATTCACCTCTCAATAGTTGATTCAGATTTACTTTCATAATCATCTTCATATTTGGTCCAGACTTTTGTTCAAATGTGTAAGAATTAGAATTGGATTCTGCTGGAAGTAACAGAAAACCCAGAATAACAGTACGACTTCTTTCTCTGTCACTTCATGTATGCGGCAGGACCTAGTGCTGCTGACAGCTCCCTGACGGTCAGACTCAGACTTTTTCTAAATTACTGCTCTGCGGTCCTTAGCTCATGGCTTCTACCTAGGGCTTGAATAAAGCTGCTCCAACTTTAGCTATTATATCTGTTTTTCATAAAGCAGAATGAGAGAATGGTGAGGAAGACACACATCCTCCATTTTAAGGACATTTCCTAGAGTTTGCACACTCTAATTCTACTTACTCCCAATCTCACATTGCCATATCTAGGAGCCAGGGAGACTGGTAAACAAGGGCTTTCATTTGGTTCACCATGGACTGCAATTGAGATCTGCTAGTGTGGCAAAGAGAGAGCCACTCCCTGATCTCTTGTTCTGAGGACCATGCAGAGGAAATCAATCGCATCACTGGTGAAGGCTATTCCCAGCAAACATTTTCTCACCCCTGCCTACGCAGGCCTGTGCTGGGTGCTCAGGAGGTGGGGAAACATTGAATGTGGTATCTACCCTCAAAATACTTAAATGCTTGCAAACTGTAGAATCTCAGAGCTGGAAGGGACATAGGGACGAGTCCAGTCCTCTCTTGACAGATGACCCACCTTCAAGTTGTGCTTGCATACCACCAGCGCTGCTGATGGCACTCCACAGCAACTTTGTGAGTCAACAGCTCTTGTCGCTTACCCTAAATAACACCTTACATCCCTGTAAATTTTCCCCAGCAGCTCTGGTTTATGAGAGAGGTTTTGCTTATTCTTCATTCTACGAAATAACCTATTTGTTCTGTGAAGGAGTGCTCTCATCTGTTTGTTCATCTCTCAGTCTCCTCCTTTCCCAACCAGTCTCTTTTTTTTCTAGAAGGGGTATGCCATATGGTTAAACTCACATATTTTTGGAATTGTCAGGCTTGGCTCTGATACTTACTGACTTTGTGACCTTGAGTGACTGATGCTTTCTGAGCCTTCATTTTTCATTAGTAAAATGAGGCTAATGTTATCCACTGCATGAGGTTATGATGAGGTTTAAATGAGCTAATGAATGTAAAACACAGAGCCTGACACCAAATACAACTGTTACTATCATTTCTAATATATTTATAATTATTAATAATAAAACATCCTTTTCCCTTCTAGATAGACTGTGATAAGATATTAGATAATAAAAGAGAAGAAACTTTTAACATTTAAAGAGAGATTAGCATTCAAATGATACCTATAATTGTGACCAGGTGCCCCAATTTGTACTCCTTTTGCCAGTTTCTCTGGGTTGCTGCCTCTGTTCACAGAAATTTACCTCCTGGGGTCTCCAGTTTGCTACCTCCATTTGTACACTGCCTCCTGGGAAGGTGCCTCTGTTGCAAAGGGCACTGGCATTCCTTGGGTTGATTTGTTGTTGTTGTTGTTGTTGTTATTGTCAGAAACAGATACAATGCAAATAAAAAAAACATTGAAGAACTCACTGTTTCCATTGTATAGGGAAAGGAGTCAGGAGACCTGGGATTCTGAAATCCATCTACCCACTGACTGACTGGGTGGCCGGGGATCTTTAAAGTGCCCTCTGGGTCTTTAATTTTTGAGAACCTATTCAGCCACTGCATCTTGTGGTCAGAGAAGGGATGTGCTGTGGCCTTGATTCTCCTGGAAACTCTTACTCCTCACTTTAGGCTGGTCCAGGTGGGACCAGCATCTGGGTGGAGGCTGGGTGCAAGCCCAGACAGCCCCGCATGCTCTATGAGCCAAGCCTTGCCTGCCTGCTACCAGGGTGTGATTGTTCTTGTGATTTGGCAGCACCCAGCAAACGTGTCCCATCAAGGCTAAACTAAAAATAGTTCTTATACATGGGGCCCAGAAATATCAGCAGCCCAGCACACAGGAGGTTGGCCAACCAGGCAAAACCAGGCTACCACCATAAGTCTAGAAGCACAATAGCCAAAGAGATAAGGTCTGACTAGTTTTCCCAAATGCATCTTTATTCATCCTCCCCTGCATCTCCACACTTCTCATATCAGGGCCAGTGTCTTCTCACTCCCTTTCCTCCCTCTCTTCTATTTCTGGGTACATTGACTTTTGCAGAGGTACTAAATGTGGGAATGGTATCCCTCCCTCTAATCCCTACTGGTTATGAGTATTAAAAGCAGCAAGTAGCTAAAGCAAAGGTTCTGCAAATTTGTCATGCATCACAATCACCTGGGTGGAGGGAGCTTGCTAAAATAGTCATGGCTGGGCCCCATCTCTCAGTTTCTGATTTGGTAAGACTGGAGAGTGTTGCCTTCCTAACAAGTACCCAAGGGGTGCCAATGCTGCTGGTCCGGGAACCACATGGTGAAGACCACTGGGGAGAGAGGAAGTATGTGAGTTCTAGAGTCGGACCTTGAGGGGACCTCTTGGGGCTCTGCTCCTCACAACAGTGACTTTGGGCAAATTACTTTTTGAGCCTTATCGGGAAAACAGGGGAATAATAATTGCTACTTTATAGTGTTGATGTGAGGATTAAGTGAGTTAATTCATATAAAATCACTTAAAACAGCATCTGGCAACAGTAGGCCTTGAATAAACATTAGCTGTTTCTAGGACCACAGAGTCTGTACAGCACAGGAGTCCTGCGTGATCTCTCTCTCTCTCTCTCTCTCTCTCTCTCTCTCTCTTCAGTTACTATCAGCTCTGCTTGAGTTTCTTTGTCCATGCTGCCCCTCCCAGGGTCTTTGTGGAAGGGCAGGTTTATTCTGGGGGGATTTGGGGACACCAAATGGAATGTTAAATTTTAGAGATCACAGAAATTCCTGAGACAGGAAGGGGCTAAGAGGATCCTGTCTGGAGGAGCAGAACTAAAACTAGACCCAGGTTTCCCATCTTCCCAGCTAGGAAACTTTCCACGACACTATGGACTGTCCTGCCTGGGAAGCAGCCTGGCTATGCTGAGTGCTTTGGGAATAACCAGTTCCATGTCCCTATGCCAGCCATCTCTGGGCATTTGGGTTGTTTCTCCTTTGATTGTTTATGATTAAAGATGACACAACTGTAAACATCTAACATCTGAATAGAATGATTATTTTCTTTTGGATTTTTTTCCCCTTGGGCTCGTATCCTTTAGTGGAATTACTGGGTCAAAAAGTACAGACAGTGTTATAGCTAAAAGAAACCTAGACTCATTGTCTCTTCCAGGGAGTGGAAATTCTCATTTCCCAGAAACCTCAGTATGGCTGGGGAGGCTGATGTTGGAAGTAAGCTGGGGAGTGGGAAGGAGAGCCCGGGGCTGGATCTCAAGTCAGCAGTGGCAATAGCTGTGGCTGAGAGAATGGAGCTCCAGATTGGGAATGAGATGCCTGTCAATCCCTGGATATTTCCCAAAGAAATGGTGTTTAGACAAAGACTTCTCAAACATGAGTGTACTTAGGAATTACGTAAGGATCTTGTAAAAAATATGCAGAATCAGACTCAGAAGATCTGGGGTGGGGCCCAAGATTCTGCCTTCTAGCAAATTCTAGGTAACGCTGATGGTGCTGATTAAGGGACTACACTTTTGATTGGCAATGGATTAGGTGACTCTGTCTTTGCCCACCATTCCCAGAATTTTTGATTCAACTTCAAAGATTCACCTGGATTTCCTTGGCTGGGTTAGACACTCCTCTTCTATGGGACTCTGCACCTGTGACTAGCCCCATAAAATTGCCTGTCCTCTCTCTTCTGAAGGTCATGGACCAGCTTATTCATTACTCTGTTCCCAGCATTGGCTGTAGTTTGGGACTTCTTCTTCTTCTTCTTCTTCTTCTTCTTCTTCTTCTTCTTCTTCTTCTTCTTCTTCTTCAATACCAGAGATTGAACTCAGGGGCACTCAACCACTGAGCCACATCCCCAGCCCTATTTTGTATTTTCTTTAGAAACAGGGTCTCAGGGAGTTGCTCAGCACTTCGCTTTTTGCTGAGGCTAGCTTTGAACTCTTGATCCTCCTGCCTCAGCCTCCTAAGCTGCTGGAATTACAGTGCCACCATGCCCGGCAGGACAAATAATTATTAATAGGTATGTGGGTGAATGAATGAGCTAATAAGTGAGCATGAGAAGATGGGAGTTGGAAACAAAGGGTTACGTAAAGCATAGAGAACAACCAGATTTGGCCTCCAGATTATTATTATCTAGTTGAGGTTCTCTGAACCACCCTCACCTCCTGAAAGCCCCTAGTCAGCAACCCTCCTCTGATCCTTGACAACTTTTTCCAGCAACCATCCCCCCCCACACACACACCATTGCTGACCCTGAACCAAGAATGAACTCAGAAGAGTGAATGAGATCCAGGAAGCTTAGAGGTTCCTTACAGGGTGGCTCTAATAAATACCAGAAAACAAAAAGCAGGTGTTGGCAATCTTTCTTCTGCCCAAAGAGTTATTTACACAAGTTTCCAAAGCAATCCCCTTCATCGTTTTACACGCCTATTACACGGTTCTCTTCAGGGAAAGGTCTGGAGTTGGTTAGCTCAGTGGATTAGAGAGTGAGTCCCTCAAGGCCAAGGGTGGTGGGAGCCCTTTCCCTTCCTCCACTCTGAGCTATGGGCTGATTGCCCAATCCTGGCCACTAGTGGTCCCAGTGGTTACAGAATGAGCCTGAGCTGGTGCACACCCATCCTCCTACTCAAAATGAAAGTTGGAGCCATGTAGGAACAAGAACTTGAACTTTGGTGTCAGACGACCTGAGCGAGGTAAAAAACACAGACATCCCAGTCACTTCCAATTATATGTTCTTTTTCTAAAAATTATTTTCATTTCGAAATCATTTTAAATTTACAGAAAAGTTGCAAGTATAGTACAGGCAACTTCCCTGTGCCTTTTGTTCAGATTTACTATTTTAACATAGTTGGCTACGTTTGCTTTCTCCTTTTTCCCATTTTCTTTCAGTCCCTCTGAAGATGACAAAAGTTCACTGAAATAAAAAAATTGAAATCAGAAAAAGTCAAAAGTACTCAAAAGTCAAAAACTTAATAAATATAAAAGAGTTAGAAGTAAACTTTTAAATGAATCTGTAATTTGGTAGGATTTATACTTCAAAGTCTATCAAAAGTTAAAACTGCACTAAGATTTTGGTGACACTCTGTAACATACTAATATATCATTCATTGTTTGGAAGCATTTGAGACTAGGTTGTATATGTATTGCTCCATAGAGCATGCATTTTAGTACTTTGATGCATATTACCCAAGAACAAGTATAGTATCTAACCTCAGTGCAGTTTCAGGAAATATAGCATTGAGAGAAAACTTTTATGTGTAGTCAGTATATTGCAATTTCTTCAATCATGCCAATAAAGTATCTATAAAACATTATCTGCCCTCTAGTACCTGGAGTAACTAACTCCTAGGTACATTTCTCTTTTTTTTGTATTCAGTTTTATGTTTTTCTTTGCTAACTTAATTTAATTTAATTTTTATTATTGTTATTTTTTTAGTTGTAAATGGACACAGGATTGCCATTTATTTTTATGTGGTCCTGAGGATCGAACCCAGTGCCTCACACATGTGAGGCACGCTACCACTCTACCACTGAGCTACAGCCCCTTAGTTTTATTTTTTGAATATGTAAAACATTAACATGCTTCCAAAGTCAACACCATACAAAGAGGTTTATTCAGAGATGTGCTCTCCCTCCTGATCCTTTCTACCCCATTTCCTCAACCCTTCTAGGTAACCAATTTTATTGTTTCCTGATTTATCATTCATTTTTTTTCAAAAGCATAAAACAAATAAGCAGATAGATATACATGGTTTTTCTTATTTATCCTTGTTACAATTTGGGCCTAGAATGTCCCCAAAGACTTATGAGTTAAGGACTTGGTCCCCAATGCAGCAATGTTCTGAGGTGCAGCTCTTGGCAAGTAATTGGATCATGAGAACTCTGAACTCATCAATGGATTAATCTATTGATAAGTTCACAGCTGCTGGCATTATGGGGAGGTGGTGGAAACTTTGAGATGGGGCCTATTTGGGGGAAGTAGGTCACTGGGAGTGTGCCCTGGAAGGATATTTCTTATCCCTAGCCTCATCTCCCTCTCTCTCTTTCTCTCTCTCTCTGTTTCCCAGCCATTATGGAATGAGCCTCGTTACTCTGCCACACCCTCTGCACCATGATCCTCTGCTTCACACAGGTTCAGAAACAATGGAACCAGCCAACCATGGTCTGAAATCTCTAAAATCATGAGCCAAAATGAATCTGTCCTGCTCTAAGTTGTTTCTGTTGCATATTTCGTCACAATGACAAAAAGCAAATGTTTCTTTCTTAGAGAAAAAGTAGTATCCCATATATACACTTCTGTACTTTGCTTTTATGCTGGCAGTCATTCCATATCCTTCCTTGGAGATGTTCCTTATTCTTTTATATACTTGTGTATTCGAGTAGATTATTTTCTGCTCCTCCTATCAAGGGGTAGTCTATATCCTCTTGAACTTGGGATGACCCTGTGAATCGCTTTGAGCAATAGCATATGATGTATGTAGTATCCTAGGACATCCAAACTCTGACTCTCAGAGTACCATGGAATTGTGTTTTCTCACTCTTGGAAGGCAGCTACCATGTTGTAAAGAAGCTCAGGAGAGGCTGCTGAGTGGTGAAAGGCCCCATGCAGAGTGGTCCTGGAGAACAGGAGACCATCTTGTATTTTCCAGCACCAGCTGAACTCAGCTGAATGTGGTCAGTGGAATGACTTTGGCCTATATCCTGTGGCTAAAAAGAACCACTCAGTCAAGCCCAGTCATTAAGAATAATAAGATGTAGTTTTAAGCCACTAAGTTTGCAGGTGGTTTGTTCCAAAGTAATGGATATGTGAAATAATAGTATTCTGAGGGTATATCCAATCTCCAACATTTGGGTATTTAGATAGATTTTGAAATTTACAAATAATGCTTCAGTGAATGTCTTCATGCATTTCTATTTTTATGCTGTTGGAATGTATCTTTAGTGTAAAATCCTGCAAGTGGAATTGTTGAATTGAAATGTACATACACAGTTATTTTGTCGGATGCTGCACATTTCTCTCTATAGGGGATATAATGCTTTACTTTCCCAGTAGCAATGTACAATTGTGACTGTTTTTGAAACTTGAATTGTTGCCAATCTGAGGTGTGATAAAGGATATCTCAGGATAGTTTTAATTTATAATTGTATTGTTATCTATTATTGCATCAACATTGTTCCAGATTTAGTGGCCTAAAACAACCAATTGTTTAGTGTCTTACTTACAAAAATTTATTATTTCACACTTTTTGTGAGTCAGAATTGCGGGCAGGCTTCGCTGGTGCATATGACTCAGGGTCTCTCACAATAGCAGGTCAAGTTGTTTTCTGAAGCTGCAGCCATCTCAAGGCTCAACTGGGGGAGGATCTAGTTCCAAGAACATGCATGTGACTGTTGGATGGCCTCAGATCCTGGCTGGCTGTTGGCTGGAGAAACTGGTTCCTTACTGTGTGTGTCTCTCCATTGGATAGATCACAACATGGCCATTGGCTTCCCTCAGAGCCAGTGAGCTAGAGAATAAGAGAAAGTACCCAAGACCAAAGTCTGGTCTTTTGTGACTTTGAAGGGATATTTCATCATTTTTGCAGCATCATGTTTATTAGAAACAAGTCACTAGGCCTAGCTCACACTCAAGAGGAGTGTGACACAAGGATATGAATGTCGAAGAGGTGAGGATCTAAGGGGACAATTGTAAAAGCTCCCTGACATAGTATTTCTCTTAGCATGAGTGAGCCATATATGCATCTATCTTTTGCATCTGCACATGATTTTTACATACAATTTTTATTTTTTTCCCTTGATGTCTAAATGTTCTTTGTTTGTTAGAAATATTAGTCTTTTATCTACAATAAGTGTTAGAAATCTTTTTTCCAAATTTGTTGTCTGTCTTTTGAGTTTACTTATGGTATTTTCTTGTACAACAGTTGTTGTTTGTTGTGGTTGTTGTTTGAGTCATAATTGGAAAACCTTTCTCTATACTCAGCTTACAGGGAATTCATCATGTAATCTTCCAGGACTTTGTATAGTTTCATTATTTTACATTTTGATCTTTGATAGACTAGGGATTTATTCTTGTCTAGAGGAATGCATCTAATTTTATATTTTTCCAAATGTTTAATTATCTCAAGACCATCAAATAAAAAGTTCATTTTTGTGCTAGTGATTTGAATTACCACATTTATTCTATTTTGAATTAAGTCTATTTCTGAGCTATTTCTGGGCTTTGTAATCAATTTTGTTGGTCTGCCTACCCATAAGCTTAGCACTGCTGTGTTTCAAACACAGAGGCTTGGAGAATGTTTTAATGATTGGTGGTGGTTAAAGCTTCATCCTAACATTTCTTTTTAGTGCTTTCCTATCTATTTTTTGCATGATTTTTATTCCATGTAAAGTTTGGTATCAGCTTGTTTAGCTCTAGGGAAAAAGCTGACTGGTATTTTTATGGTAATTCAGTAAATTAATAAATTGACCTAAGGTGAATTGACATCGTGGTGATGTTGAGATGTGTGAATCAGGAACAGAAATTATTTTTTCATTTGTTCAAATCTATCTTTGTATTTTTATGTGTGTTTTATAGTTTTCTTCATATACTTTCTGAACATTTCTAATTAAACTTTATGGGATTTTAAATAAGCTACTTTATCTTTCTGAATCTCAGATTTCTTATCCATCAAAAAAAGATCATGGTATCTTTCTTGAAGAATTGTTACAAAAAATAAAAGAAGAAAGTCGTAAAATGTACGCTGTGTAAATCTAAGTTTCCTCACTCTTCCCCTTGAAGTTCTTGCTTGCTCCTGAGGAGAGGGGAGGAGAATCATTTGCTCATATGTCTGGGAAGGACATTGCCTAGGTCAGTTAGCAAGTCCATAGATATTATGGGACTCACCATGTACCAGGGTCTGTGCCAGCTGCTGAGGATATAAGGGTGGAAAAATCAAACTCGATCATCTGTTCTCATAGATCTTCTGGTAAACCAATGCTTCTCATTAATCATCTGAAATTTTATAAAAGCAAAATGTAAAGCCAATTATCGAGCCAGGCCCTGAAACTTGTCAGGTTCTGAAATTGCCCAACATAGAGAAGTGAGGGCTCTAAACTCTAGATTCCAGTTTAGCTCAACATATAAGCAGATAATACCCAAAATAAAAGAGAACGGGGAGCTAGAGGGGACAGAGGGAGGTGGGAACTGAGGAACAGTGGGTCATGATGGGGCCAGGATCCCATAATTAGTGAGTGACTGAACTGGGAGTGGAAGTAGGGTATCCAAGCTCCCTGGCTGGGGCCCTTTCCAACACACACCCACTGTCATTCTATTTTCCATCTGCATCTCTGTCGCTGCCATGTACACATTGGAGTTTCAGCTGTCCACCCTAGCTGCCTGGGGAACATTGGCCAGAAGTGGATAGCACATTTCTAAGACAGACTTGATATCATCAGAGCCATTATGTCCCAAGGCTGCATCTCAATCCTCGAAGAGAAAGAGGGCGATTTAACAAAACTATACCAGGAGAATGAGGTATGGATTGAAAAAGATAAAATCAGTTGCTCTAGCACAGTGGTATTTTCTTTTCTTGTCCTGTTTTTTTTTTTTGAGTCAAGCAGACACAGTAATCTATGTCTGTGTATCCTTTCCAGGTTGTTTAGTTTCACTGAGCTTTTTCTTTTTTCTCACCTTTAAAATGAACATAGAAGCATGTTTCTTGTGGGATCTATGGAAGAGACTATTCATTATTCCCAGATGGGTTTTCTTTTTCCTATTTAGTAACAGAACTCCTAGTTCTTAGCTGAGCAAAGAACTGTCTGGAATAAAGACTACATTTCCTCACTTTTACTGTAGTTAGGGATAGCCACTTCTTCCCAGTGGGAGGTCAGGAGGAATGTCATGTACAATTTCCAGAAAAGGCAAAGGTGTGACCTTCTTTCTCTCCTTCCTTCCTTCTTTTTGTTGGAATATAGGAGTGAAAATTTGAACTGGAGGAGCTACTGGGGCCATGAGTAAACTCTGGCCTCAGTCCACATACAGTGAAGAATAGGATAAAAGAATCTGGAATGCCATGAACCCCAAGCAATTTCTGGACAGCCTTCTGATATTTTGATGCAAGATTTCCCTCCACCTTTTTAAGCTGCTATTTGGGGACTAGAGTATCTTAAACAAAGATGGGAAGAAGTCCTGCCAATATTAATTCCTTGTTATATGGGCAGCTGTTGCCTTTGCCTGCCTGGCTTCCTAATCTCCTGATTTTATTTTATTTTATTTATTTATTTTTGGTAGCAGGGATTGAACCCAGGCATGCTTTACCACTGAGCTATATCCTCAACCCTTTTTATTTATTATTTTTAGACAGGATCTCACTAAATGGCTTAGGGCCTTGCTAAGTGGCTGAGGCTGACCTCGAACTTGTGATCCTCCTGTTTTTCAGGAATCCCAAGTCACTGATATTATAGGGCTGTGCCACCATGCCCGGCTTCTCCTGATTTTAATAATTGCACCTCAAGTTTTCTTTGAGGAATGATCCCTTGTCTCAGCATTAATAGAGCTGTCAATTAAGATGTACCAATTGAATTTTGAATTTGTATTGCATTTGAATCTCGGACAGTATAACTCAAGCATCAAGAATGCCAGAGTGAGGGCTGGGATTGTAGCTCGGTGGTGGAGTGCTTGTCTCACATGCATGAGGCACTGGTTCGATCCTCAGCACCACATAAAAATAAATAAATAAAGATATTGTGTCCATCTACAACTAAAAAAATATTAAAAAAAAAAAAAAGAATGCCAGAGTGGCTCTGTCCTTGGATGTGACAAGGAAAGCTTTTCATTACTAAAGATTGTTAATCAAGAAATGTACCATGGAGGCCAAACATAGAAAACCACCATTTTACAATTATATTTTACAACCAGATCTAAGCAAGAATCATCCATGGATGCTAAAACCACTGAGTAAAAAAAAATGTAAGAGAACAGAATATTCACACAGTCAGAAAATATATTACTTATCAACTACAAAGGCATAAAGCTATCTCTACAATGGTGAAATCTGATGGACACCACTTTCTCTGATGATCAAATATGATATCATGAATGACAGGACATCCCGCACACCCTAGTGTGAAGCACTGGGAAGGATTCACCCTTGTCCTATTTATGCCAAAACAGAACCAGGCGAATCCAAACTGAGGGACATTCTGTAAAAAATTGGCTTAAACTCTTCAAATATTTCACTGTCATGAAAGACTGAAAAGAAAAGAAAAGAAAAGAAAAACAAATACTGTGGTGAATCATCCTGAATTAAAGGAGGCTAAAGAAACATGATCTTCAGACATTCCCTCTTTGCTGTATACTGCAAAAATGAAGACCGTTCTCAGCCGACTGTCACATTCCAAAAAAGGACAGCATCACTCTGAACTGTCACGTGTTTATTGCGAAGGGCCCCAGAGCAATCCTCCGGAGGGACTTCAATCACATCAACGCAGAACCCAGTCTCCTTGGAAAGAAAAAGAAGAGGTTCTGGGTGGACAACTGGTGGAGAACTGAAAAGGAACCAGTTACTGTTTGAAGAATCTGTGGTCAAGTGCAGAACATGATTAGGGTGTCACGCTGGGCTACGGGTACAAGATGAGGTCTGTGTGTGCTCTCATCTCCATCAATGCTGTCATTCAGGAGAAGGGGTCTCTGGATGAAATCCAGAATGTCTGGGTGAAAAAATACATCCTCAGGGTTCAGGTGAGGACAGGTGTTACTTGTTGAGTCTCAATCCCAGAAAGATGAATTAATCTTTGAAGAAAATGTTTTAAATTTGTTTCCAATTCAGCTACTTTAATTCAGCAAGTCACAACAGTTAAAAATAAGAATATTAGGAAAATTTGGAGTGATATCTACATTTCAGAAAGAGGAGCAGTTCAGCAGGCTGTTGAATAAGGCTTAGAGTTATTCAACTACAGAAACACGGCCTGGATTAGGTGGCCAATTTGTGACATTCTAATGCTACAATAAGAAGTCTCTATTGATTTTGGGGGAAAAAACATGATAGTTAAAATGCATGATTCTTTATTGGATCCTGGAAAAATGGAACAGTTATAAAGGGAAATTGGGAGAAATTTTAATACAGACTCTGTAGTGTCTAATAGTGTCTTTCAATGTAAGTATCCTAAGTATGAAAACTGTGGTTCTATGGAAGAATATTCTTGTTTCCTTGTTTTTAGGGGATTTATGATGAAGACTTTGGGAGCAAAGTATCGTGATGTTTGTAATTAACATTCATGTGGTTTAGTGAACACGTTAAAATCAGTATACAGACATACACATAGGAGATGTGGGAGGGAAAGAGAGCAGGAGAGGCATGTTGCCAAATGCAAATGCTTGGTGGGGCTGCTTGAAGGGTACAAGTTTGTCTACTATTGTTACAACTTTTCTGTAGTTTCTAATTTTTCTAAATAAAAAGCTGGAGGGTAAGTCTTTCTTTTTCTATTCTTAGAGGGCAATACATGGACCTTCAAAGCAAGGCTTAGCTCCTGTCACAAACCCTGGTTCCCTAATGCCAAGGAGTCCATGTGTGTCCAGGGCAGGACTCCCCTGGCTATTGACACAGACTGGAGGAGATTTAACACTGAGTTGGGTCAGTCCATGTATCAGGGCCCTCAGGACACTCCCAGGGTGCACATGGCATTGGAAGAGGGGCCTTGGCAGTGAGACCTTACCTCTCTGGCTCCCCTGCTCCCTCCCCTCTCCAGCACCACTTTTGTGCCCACCTCTGGACATGTGCTTCTGTTGGTCTTGGGGCCTGGAATGTGTGCCCTCTGGGTCCTTGCATGGCTGCCATCTTGTCATTAGTTTTTGTCCTTGCACAGCTGCCTCTCTGGGCTGAAAAACCACCTCTTTACCAAGGCCTTTACTGGCCACCCTATCTGAAGCTGTCCTCTGCCCCAGCCCACTTCCTACTCCTTTCCACCCTCAGGTGTTCTTCAAAGCCTATGTCACTAGATCGGATTATTACTCGTTGCCTTTTGCACTCTAGATGTTGTATCAGAATGTCACAAATAATTATGACATGCATATTAAATATTACATATAACATTGCATAGAATAGTACTGTTACTCTGACATGTATATACATAAACACATGCATATGATAAGCAATAAATATATATATTTTATTTATATATTTTATGTATTACATATATAATGAGGAATTGACTCATATGATTATGGAAGGTAAGAAGTCCCATGACCCATTCCTTCCACCAATTCCGTCTTAAAGTTTCCACCAATTTCTAGTAGTGCCATCAGCCAATGACCAGCCTTTGCCACATGGACCCTTTGGTGGACATTTAAGATTCCAATTGTAACAAGTGGATTTTAAGCAGTTTTGGACTAGCACTCATCTTCTAAAGCACTTAACCTTGACCAAATGCTGATGGATCCTATTCTCTACTACTAGAAAAGAGAGTAGGTCTGCTTTTCTTGGGAAGAAAAGAGCAGGAAAGGACTAATCATGGGATTCTACTTCCTTTGTTAGAAGTACCTACTCCAGGCAGATTTGCAGATCTTGATAACTTCCCACAATTTTAAAGGCTTTCCTCATTGTTTCTGACCTTGGCTGTCTCCAATTTTAGGTCATGAGCCCCAGGGATTAGCAGTAGGGGATAGGAAAGAGAATGCAAGAGACAGAAACAGGGGGTAGGGAGATAGTAGGACATTTATTGAACACCCACTATATTCCAGGCATTCTGCTACCTACACAATGATGTTTAGGTTTCATTACATTCCAACAGATCAGTATTATTATTTCCTCTTAAGAAAAGGAAGGAACTAAAACTCATAGAAGGTAAGAGGCTGGGCCAAGTTCTCAATATCACTGAGGGGCAGAATTGAATTATTTCCTGGTCTTCTGATTCCAAGTCTTATGTTCTCAGTACATAGTAATGCCTATCAGAGATAGAAAAAAAGAAACTTGCTATGGTTTCCATAGTTAGTGTCCTTGCATTCTTTTTGAAGTACATGGGGTGGTAGAAAGAGCTCAAGTTTTAGAGATAGAAAATTTGATAGAGATAGAAAATTTTAGCTGCACCAGTTGCTAAAATAGTGCAAACTAGAATATTTTCACGCCAAATTGCAAATTGTTGCTGCCCCTGAGTCTTTCCTTTCTGAGTCCTGTGGTGTCCCTTTTGCTGCCTCACATATCCCGAAGCCTTCCTCATGACCTTCTAGAGCTCCATGTGAGTCAATCCAATGGCTTTCTTAGTCATTGCACATTAGGGGGACTGCAGGACCCTAACCCAATTCTTGGGCCCATCTATCCTGACTCATAGGTATCTTTACTGTACTGGTAGTTACTAATTTGAAATAATCAGTCCTGCCCTCAGCCTCCTTCCTTCTCCCTCACAAACCCAGTTGATCTATGGAGATTTCTATCTTTGCTAACATGGGCCTTAGGTTTTTTGGTGCTTTATCTGGAAAACATGTGGAGAGAGTCAAACAAAGTCAGAAGAAAAGATATTGCATACACAGTAAGAGACAGAAACTGAGTTGGTTGACATAAAAATGAGTTCAGAGGAGAGACAGGAAAGAAAATAAAGCCTTGGAGGTTAAAGTTTGAGAGAGAGCGCCATTTTGTTTGGTGAATGAGCAACTCTTGAGCAACAGTAGAATTTAATAAATTAGTACGAAGGATTTGGGAGATGTTTTGTGATAATTTATCTTCCCTAAAAATATCCCAAGTGGCATAAGATAAAATAGAAATTTGTTTTTAATTACCACCTGACTAAGCTTCCTTATATTATGTACAATGTAGAGGCTGGGCCACATGGAGCTCTGGATTTGTGAAGGTTCCAAGATGACCTCTATTATTTCTTCTAGTGTCAATCATAAACAAAACACCTGAACTGACTCCTCAAATGTTGATAAACTTCTGCGGGTGCTATATGTAAGATACAACATGCTACAGAACTCAGTAGGCAAGAGTCTTGGATCTACTTGAAGTTTACTCTGAGCTCTTAAAAAAGTACCTTACTTTTATGGGTCTTTGTATTTTTGTTTGTAAAATGGAGGATGATGTTTATTGTTGCTTATTTAGAAGTTATATTATTATTGATGTTATTTTTTGAATTTCGGTAATATGCCACTCTATGTCTATCACTTAATTAAACTCATTATGAATCTGTGAATTATGTGCAATCAGTTCTTTTTTACAGAGTAGATCTAGTAAGCATGAGAAATCTGCCCATAGATCCCCAGCTAATGTCTTCTCTTGCTCCAAATCCACAGCTGTTTCCTTTACTTTGTATGTCTTCCCAACTTTCCTTGAGACCCTAGAATGCAAGTCACAAGTAAGCTTTAGTATTTAGAAAAAAACTTTAAAAACCATGAAATGCCATAGAAATACCAGGTATTTCAAATATATTATTAATGGCTCATTTTCTTCTCTGTACTTTTTATTGTTTCATCAGAATTGACCCCAGATTTGAAGTAGACACTTGATGCATCACCCAGAACCTTTTTCAATGAAGCATGCATCACTCCAGCTGCTGGGAGTGTAATCAGGTCTCAACCTGCAGGGAAGAGGTGCCTCACCCATTGTCACACCCTTTCCTGAGCAGTCCAAGACCAGCAGTCCAGTGACCAGTTGATAAAAGAGCATAAAGACCTCTGGCTATCTTGGCCTAACTTTGTACAATTCTGAAATGTTCTTCTAGTTCCAAAATGCTTGGTGGGGAGCAGCATTGTTTGGGGGGCCTGCATCATGGGATTGCCCTCCAGCTCTGCCAGCTCTGCCTCAATCTTCTCTTTCACAGGTATTCCTCCCATGACATCTCTAAAACATCCTGTGTGCTAAACACCTTCTGAGTCTGCTTCTTGGGAGAATTCAGCCAGTGACAAGTGGGTTCTTTGTGAGTCCAAGTCTCCGGCTAATCTGAAAGCTTCTTGAAGGCAAGAATGTGTTTTATTCATTTCTAGATCACCAGTACTTGGGCTGATACTATCTCCAGGAAAAAAAAAAAAAAAAAAAAACATTCCTTTTATGTGCAGTAAAGGAAAAATGTACCTGTGAACTTTTGTGTGTGTGTGTGTGTGTGTGTGTGTGTGTACTGGAGATTGAACTCAGGGGCACTCGACCACTGAGCCACATCCTCAGCCCTATTTTGTGTTTTATGTAGAGACAGGGTCTCACCTGTGAACTTCTGATACGTAGTATCTATAATTTATCAAATACTATTTTAAAGGCTTTGAACCTAAGGATTCGATCCTACAATAATCCCAGAAAGTAATTAGCATTAATATCATTGTTATTTCCATTTTACAGATAAATAAAAGGAAGCATCCAATGGTCCTAGGTTGTGCCTGAGGTCCCTATCTAATGGTGGGCCTGGGTTTTGATTGCTGTCTGTCTCTGAAACTCACTGTCCTCATCATTCCTGCTTACTGCTTCTTGTATCCATATACCATCCATCTGCCAGCCTCCAAATGATTGAACAGGTTAGCAAAGAGTTTGTGAAGGGGAGAGGAAGGGATCACCTTTTATTTTAGGGGGACTGGGATCATTACAGAATACCTCTGGTAAGGAAATGCCTGCTATGAGCCTAGTGTCCAGGAATATAGGATATAAGTCACCAAAGCTCCCCAGGTGATTCTGATGCCCAGGTGCGTTTTGGAACCACTGATTGCAGCTGACAAAGACTGAGTGCAAAAGACACTTCGATAAATGCCATAACAGAGGCCCTGGGGTGTTAAGTGATCTGGCATAGCCACCCCAGCAGGGAGAGAAAGGAGCCAAAACTCTCCCCTGGTTCAGGGTCCTCAGCCAGGGCTCTTTGAGCTGCACTTCCTGAGCTTGGGCCAGGAATCTGCCCCGGGCATGGGGAACCACATACCTCACACGTGCATCTAATGATTGCTCAGGAAGTGGGGGCTTTGGGGCTGACAAACGGTTGCACCGGAAAGAGGAGGGAGAGCTGTCAGGAGGGGGTCAGCAAAGCCAGCTCCCTCAAAGCATTGTCCTTTCCTTCCTCCAACAGGATGCCAGGAGCCTCACAGAAAAGGGACTCATTTGTCTTCATTCCCAGCACAATAACTTGCTGCTGGCCTTTCTCTTGGGCCTTGCTCAGAGCAACAGGATACGGTCTTTGCCAGGAGAGAAGGAAGGAAGGAGGGAGGCAAGGGAAATGACAGGCGCTCAGGATCTCTAGGCCCCCAGCCTGGATCCTGAACCTTGGGAAGACCCACTACTGTGAGGTCCAGGACCGTCTGGGTCCAGTTGGGCCTGGAATGGGAAACAATTTTCAGTTGCAGGGAAAACCTTAATCGGGTGTAAGCTGAGTAACCATTAGAGCTGAGCTATAATTTCTGAGTGTATCTAAATGGCCTTCTGCCAACTTTTTAATCTTAATCTAGTTTTCTTTGCACATTTAGAAAAGGAAAACACAGAGGGTCAATTTAGAATGGGGCCTACAGTCCTTCGTTCCTTTTCTCCTTCATTGTTAAAATGAAGAAGTTATGCTTTGAAACATTATTTTAAGCTTCTTTTGCAATTGAATTTTTTTTTCCAGTCTCATTCAAGATCTGTAGCAGCAGAAACTGCATGTGTGTGTGTGTGTGTGTGTGTGTGTGTGTTGGAGAGAGAGAGGGAAACAGAGACAGAATGGTAGGGACATGGAGGGGGCGTACCCATGGTAAAGATTGGAGTGGGTTGGTTTGTAGAATTGAAATCGATAGTGCAATCTGCTACAGAGATATAAACAAAACAAATCAATACATTTTAACAAATGCTTACTTGTGTGTTTGATGAACTCCATATATATATATGATACTCACTGTGCTGGGGATGGGTTGTTCAAAGCTAGTCCACAAGCTTCTAGTTCAGTAGGTGACTCCTCCAGGTTATATATAGCCAAGAGTGTTCGTATTATTCATACAGAGAGCCAGTGTCCAGGAGACAGGGCGATCTTCCTGAAGAGACACCCATCCTGGCTAACGAGTTGAGGAAGATGGACAGTAGACAGTGAGTTGGAGGTCACCTTCCTCAGTGGGAATGCTTGCTGAAGAAAGTGGTCTTCTTTTTAGATTAATGTCCAGCCTTGTCCCTAAGACTTTTCTGAGGTGTAAAAAAAACATCACATTCAATTCAAACATGGGCCCTTGATATGAACTCTGCTGCTGCCTATCAAAAAATCATGTAATTAATTTTTTTGAAATTAAAGTTACTTGGATTTCAGCACAGACTTATTTTCGTGAAGAGGCTCGTTCTCTCTCCCTGTCTCTCTTGTGTTTTAAACCTAGTTGGGATGCAGAGATAATATGGTGAAGAGGACCAAAAGGAATTTCTGCTGTGGGCCCTTGGGCAAGAATGTGAAGACAGCGGGGTCAGAGGCCTGATGGAGTGTCCAGCCTTTTTGGAGGTCAAGGTCCACAGAGGCTGACTGGGGCTAAGGCCAGACTGTGGCCCATCCTCGCTTCACCACTCAGAGTTGCCTTTGGAAAAGATGCCCAGGAGAGATGAGGGAAATGGACAGGCAGCAGAGAGGAAGAGCAACAGCCATCTGCCAAGACTGGGCTCTGGCAAACACTTTGCATGCATGATTTCTCTTGGTCTTGCTGGGCTCAGAACATGATACTCAATGCATGGTGGTTGGTTTGGTATGTTCAGTACTGGGAACTGAAGGACATTGATGGCCTCAGAAGCAAAGTCCTCCCTGACCTTCTCTTGCTTTCCTCTCCCCACCTCTCTTTCTCTCCCAAAGGAAGTCAGAGAAACCAGAATTCCTCTTATCCAAAGCCTTAGAAACTATAGCCCCTCTGCCCCAAAGTAAGCACAAAACTAAGAATGGTCAATCTCTTCTGTCTACCTTCTTCAGAGGGGTCCTGCCCTAGACTGGGGAGGAAAGAATGCCACACAGAGAGGCCAAGAAGACTCTGGACAGACAGTCCTTGCTGGGTTCCCCCTCAGTCCATTACCATTACATCATATATTTTTTTATCCAATCATATCTCTACATAACTCCTTTCTTTATCAAACCTAAGAATAAACATGACAGTTTTCTGTGGATCTTGGGGTCATTATTTATGAAGGTTCTTGTGTCAGATAAAACTTTAATTAAATAAATCTGTATGCTTCTCTCTTGTTGACTTGTCTTTTATAATAGGAGTGTCAGTAGGGACCCTTACAGTGGCTGAGGAAAGATATCACAGCCTTTCCATCCCTACTGTGTTTACTACATTCCATGAATTACAACTCCTGTCTTAATTTTCACCAAGGCAAAAACAGGGGCTCAGAGGGTTGGATGATGGTGTCTTGCAGAAGGTCATGTTGCTGGCAATAATCAAAACTGGGATTCTTCCCCAAACCAGCCTCATCCCAAAGTCCATAGTTTTTGGACTATCCTACCCTCTGATTGAACCTTCCCTGGTTGGTTTTAACAATGGATTAGACTGAGATGTGATTGCATGTTGGGTTCTCTCCCCTGAAGATGAGCCTCTCACATCTCCAGTGTCAAAGGTGCTCTCTTTCAAGTCCACAAGGACACTCTTTATTTCTCAGAACTTTAGTAATTAATTTTATAACTTGCAACTTTCTCTTTATGTAGTTATTTAATAAGTGTTTCTCGACATTCAGAGGAAGAGAAGAAATTTTGCTTTATATAGAGACTGTTTTATTAGCCAAAGTATGGTTCATGAACCTGAAGTCGTGATATCCCCTAGACACTTGTTAGAAATGAAGACTCTGGGGGCTGGGGTTATGGCGCAGTGGTAGCGTGCTCACCTAGCACGCAGGAGGCACTGGGTTTGATCCTCAGCACCACATAAAAAATAAAATAAAAGCTATTGTGTCCACCTACAACTAAAAAATAAATATTAAAAAAAAAAAAGAAATGAAGACTCTGGCCACAGCCCTCCAGCATCCAAATAAGATGCATGAATGTTTCACATACACAAGAAAGTTTGAGACACATGGTATAGTGGACATAATTTAGATTCAGATCTGGGTTCAAATTCCCGCTCTACTACTGATGAATGAGACCTTAGGCAGTTTATCGAATTCCTCCAGGTCTTACTCTTCTCACTGACAAAATTAGGATAGATAATGCCCATTTCCCAGCCTTAGAGGAGTAAGTGAACTAAAATTTACTTCAACGTTCACATACAGTATGCCATCCATGAATGATACGTACTTTCTTTTTTTTTTGGTACTGGAGATTGAACTCAGGGGCACTCAACCACTGAGCCACATCTCTAGCCTTATTTTGTGTTTTATGTAGAGACAGGGTCTCACTGAGTTGCTTAGCGCCTCACCGTTACTGAGGCTGGCTTTGAACTTGCGATTCTCCTGTCTCAGCTTCCCTAAGTGCTGGGATTACAGGCGTGTGCCACCGTGCCCAGCTAATGATACGTACTTTCTGCCCTCATGTTCCCTCCTCTTAAATTTTTTTTTTCCTTTTGGAAAATGTTCACACTAAGAATCTGTTCTCTAAGAGAGAAAATGCATCTGAAACACTAATCATATTCTTTGGATTTGTATTTCCAATATAGTGGCCACTTACTGTGCTTGGCCATTTAAATTAAAAGTAATTAAATAAATTTAAAATTCATGTTTTCAGTTATGCTAGCCACATTTCAATAGCCCATATGGCTAGTGACTACTGTATTGAGCACCATAGATACAGAACATTTTTATTATCAAAGAGAGTCATATTAGACCATGCTACCTTAGACACATCTTATTTCTCCTGGGCTTTTACTAAACCACAGCCCAGCTATTTAAACAGTAGGAGATCAATAAGTGCTCTTTGATTTGAATTTTGCAGCTTCACTTATTGGAAAGAAGTGGCATGAGAGTCCCAAATTCTGGTTTCCAATTTCTGCTCTGCTATATGAATTTGGGTAAACCACTTTCCCTCTCAGTTTCAGTTTCCTCTTCTGAAAATTTAGAGGGGAAGAGGCAATTTTAGAATACCTCCAACTGGTCTAGAAGCTTTTGCATTTTTTCTGTTTTGATAGTTTCTCCAACTTTACAACTCACAGGGTGAGCAGCTCATCATTATTTGAATGGGACTATCCCAGTTCTAAAAGTAAAATTCCCAAATCCCAGGAATCTCCTCACTCCCGTGGACACCAGGACATTTGGTCACCCTATCTACAAGTCCCTTCCAGTTATAAAATTCCATGGTGCTGTCTGTGAAAACCTGAGAGTGGGGTTCCAGGAGCCCATAACTGCTGCCAACAGTAAAGAAGTGTAAGAGCTGATGCTCTGGAATCTGATGAGCTTGAGTCTGACACCAGGGCTATCATTTGATTTCCCCAAGACTCAAATTCCCCTCTGGAAAATGATAATCCTAGAACCAGTTCTTCCTTCTGTTTATTACGGTGAGGGTTAACTTAAGGAAGCTTTGTACCTGCGGAGCACTCTGCACAGGTATTGTTAACTCAGCAGATTCTGGAAAGGTAGTAGGGTCTATATTTAGGGAGCCTGTGATCAGGATACTCATAAGTACCCCCAGGCATGTGCTAAAGGGAGATGCCTCTCTATGAGCCATTGTGCTACTCTTCATTATAGCTTCCACAGTCTTTGCCCCAGACAGTCTAATAAACATCAGTTTAAACTGGTAAAGAGGGCACATTTCAATCCCCTGCCCCTGCTGGGATAAAATGACTCTGATCCAGCAAGTTTACTAAACACAAACTAATCATTCTTGTTGCCAAAGTAGGTTTTTGGCAGAGCTCTATTAAGAGAGAAAGAGAGAAGGGGGAAAAAAGAAAGAAAAAAAAAAACGCTCTGGATTGCTGAGACAGCACTGTATTTAGACAATTAAATTTGGAAAAGCAAGACAGTTCCTGTAACTACCTCCCACACCCCCTACTCCAAGAACAAAAGGTTTTGTTGAAAGTATTCATGTGGATATTAATACCGACACTTTAATGAGCCCCTCAGCAAACTCATCCACAGTAATTACAGCCAGCCATGGTGCCACCAGTGGGAAGGGTACAAAAGCGCCTCCAAAAATTAGTCACTTGTAAGTTAACCCCACAGTCACGTCAAGCAGCCTACACTTGATGGCTGATTCACCACCATTCCTTGACACCTCTGTAGTTAAAAGGGACAGATCACTATGGGAAGTCTGCAGAAAGGGAAAAGTTCACATTTACAAAAGACCTTCCCGTCAGAGAAAAGAGTTTTGAGGAAATCGGGGTTACAAGTTAATCGCTGGGTTAATGATGGCAGCAGCGCTAGTTTTGCTGAGCAGTTTCTGGGAGCGAGGCGGAGTCTTGAGCTGTGCACCTGTCCAATCTGGTTTACTCCACCAAATCCCGGTGGCAGGGATGTTTTGATGGTGCCCGTTTTATAGGCAAGGAAACTGGTTGCAAAGGACTTTGTCCAAGGATTTGAACTCTGGTTCCAAGTGAGATTTGAACTTCACTTATGATTTGAACTCTGGCTCCAAGTGAGATTTGAAACTTCACTTATGAAATGGAAGTATGTAAAAAAGTTGAGATTTTTCTTTTCATTTACTAGCTACGCTTCAGGGATTAAAAATTAGCCTATGGTTTGGCTTTGACCCTCAGAATATAAATTCATAGAGGAAAGACTCTCTTTGCTTTCCTAACCTTCTTCCCTACTTTCTAATTTTTTCCCCTTTAGGGCTCAGATTCCACACAAAAATACAGGGCCCAGTTGATGTGGCAGTGCATGTCTTTAATCCCAGACTGGGAGTCTGAGGAAGGAGGGTCACAAGTTGGAGGCCATCTTTGGCATTTTACGAAGATCTTGTCTCAAAAAAAAAAAAAACAAAAAACAAAAAACCAAAGGGCTGGAGAAGTAGCTCATTGGCAGTGTGCCCCTGGGTTCACAAAACAAAACAGAACAAAATAGGGTTCAAACCTTTGGTCTACTATTCCGACCGCTGTGTCATGAATGCAGACTTTTCTAGGTGGTTATTTAGAGAAATGTGTTCTAAGAAAAAAAAAAGAGAAGATGGAGGAGAGGAAGTACAAGTAAAAGCAATAAGAAAGATTGAAGAGAGAGAAAGGGAGGGAGGCTTCCAGGGCACCCAGACTTGGTTTGAATCATTGCTCCTACTTCTACTTAATTAGTAGCTATAAAATTTGGAGTAAAACTCTCTGTGACTTCATTTTCTCATTTTTAAAATGAGGGTGATATTGTTTAGCTCACTGAATTGTTGTGATGACCAAATAATACTGTCCATGCATTTTCTGTGACCCATGAATTACCTAATAAACCAACCAACCTCTTTCTCTCTCTCCCTTCCAGACTTCCCTTGGGTTCAGTATTTGAAACAATTCATGAAACATGAAGCAAGCAATATTACATTCTTCCTTTACAAATGAGGAATTGGAGAAGTGGGGACCAACAGCACGTGCACCTCTCTGCTGGAGCTCAAATGCAGATCAGTCTTTCTCCATAGGGTGAAACTTTTCCACTACTGTTGGGAAAGAAAGCAAGGTTAGGGGTCTCAGAATGGACTGGGCTTGTACAGTTTCCTTGTTTAGCTGCTCTATGGGAGAGCTGTTGAGGAAATTGTCCAACCCATACAAATGAGCAATTGAGTGCAAGTTTCTGTGAGGGGAGACAGGGAACCAAAACTCTGGGCGAGGCTGGTGGCTGGTAGCTGTGCTAGTTTTCTCTACTGATACCATGCAGGGGCTCTCAGCTCAAGTGATTAACTACATTACTTCCTGGAATGAGGGACGTGGGACTGATAAAGAGAGCACCTCAGTGGAGGCGATAATCACACTCCTTGGTCATGCACTTTCAAGACCACCTGGGCTGAGTGGTGTCTCAGAAGCCAGACCGTGTGTTTGCTGGGTCTGGGGAAGGAGCCCTTCCAAGCCTTCACATTGCTTCAGCAGAGTGGATTCTGAAGCTGGGATCCAGCACTGTTGAGTGAGGGATGTGGGTACAGCTCTCAATCTCGGTCTGGGTTCCTCTTGTATAAAAAGGAGTTTATAGAGTGAATGCCCCAACAGAGGGGTTGGGCACTAGAAAAGAAAGATCTTGATCAAGGGCCTGGCATACAGTAGGTACTCAGCATATTTGAGATTTCTCTCCTTAGTGCAGATCTCTTTGGAAAAGGGAAAGGAAAGAAATGTAGTTCTCTCAGGCAAATGTACTGATTTGCATCTTCTCACTGGGGAAATGGCAGTTCCCCAACTCTAAGACTTGTGGATTTGAATAGGCAAATCACTCTTACTGAAAGTATGGGATTAAATGGTTTCATCCAGTTGTTCTCTTCTCCCTCCCACTACCCTAATTCTACAGAGGACTGTTTCTTTCTTTTTTTCCTTTTCTTCTTTTTTAACCATTGTCCCTGTTTATTGAATGCTTCCTCTGCCAGGCACTGCTAAACACCCTCCTGAATTATTTCATTTAACAATAAATGCGTGGTCCTATGTGCCCCTAAATGACCCAGTTGAGTAAATTCAACTGTTATTTCTATTTTACAGATGAGGAAACCAAGCTACAAAGAGACAAAGTTACAGGTCCAGGGTCATTTAATATAAAGCATAGTAGGAGAGAGAGTTAAGACTCAAATGTGAGTCTGATTTCAATGCTGTTAGCATTATGGAGGTCAAGAATGCATTCTTAGATCATCCTGCAAGCATCCAGCTGACCAGGCTGGGGAGATTGCCTGTTCAGAGGGTCAGTCATTCCTTCCTAGAGTCACATCTTCACTCCCCTAAAACAGGGTTATCTTCATGCAGAAGTCCCTAGCTACCTTTTTAAAGCATCAACAGGTTGCCTGACAAGACCAGGAAAGTTGCCACACTGAGTCAGAGCCCTTCTCCCCTTGCTCAGCCTGCCTCTGCTCCCTCCTCTGGTGGACCCATGGCTTTCTCCCATCCCACCACCCCAGTGCTGCCTAGCACACAGTAGGCATTTGGTCTGGGCCTTGAGTGTTCTTGGCCTGGGTTTTCATCACAGCCTCCTTCTTGGATCAAGGTCAAACTCCTCAGTGTGGCAGTCAAGGCTTATTGTAAACTCAATGGCTTGTGCAGTATATCTGCCTGGAATGTTCTTACATATCTTCTCCATCTGGGCTCTCCTCTTCCCTCAAGATTTAAATGTTATTTCAGCAAAGCTGTCTCCCTCCTTGAACCCTCCCGGTCCACCAGGACCCAGGAGTGAGTTCAATCTTAGCATTTACCACACTGTATTGTCTTTCTTTTCCATGAGATTTGAGCTCCTAGAGGTAAGGGGGAAGTTGTCTTAACAAATGTCTAACACTGCTGGGCCATCATTCCAGCCTGGGATTAAATATTGCAGCATCTCTTGCAGAGGCCATCTCCAATCACTCCACCTTAATGAGTCTCCTCCCACACACCACACTTTACCATCACTGTCCCCAGCTAGCTATTTAGCCATCGGATAGACCTTGCAGTATATTAAGTAGGAGTCTGGTTCTCATCTCAGACACTGGAGTTTAGATCTTTGCTTAGTATTTTATTAGCTATGGGACCTTGAGAAAGTTATTTTATTTCTCAAGCCTCTATTTCCTCATTTGTAAACTTATGATACTGATAGGATCCTGCAGGAGCATCTCCAAGATGTAAAAATATTTATAATGTCCCTAGCATAGTACCTGGCACAGATAATGCATTAAAGTTACCTATGTATTTGGTTTTGTTAGTTTGTTTTGGGTTTCTCCCTCTAGAATATTTGCTTTGCGAAAGGGAAGGCCATGTTTTCACCTTTTGGGGGTATTGATTTTCCATAGGTTAGCAGTCCCTGACAAAGAACAGACTCTCAAGAAACCCGAGTGCAGTGATGATGAATGGGGAGAGTCAGGACTCCATGGATCCTCCTCTGTGGTCTCTTGATGCTTCCATCACTGACAGGCAGTAGCCAAGCACTAGGAGGTAAAGTCAGCCTGCCCATTCAGGGTCTCTGTCATTCCCTCCCAGAGTCCCCTGTTTTACCCCCCAGAGTAAGTCTCTGGTCAAGTCTCTGGTTGGCATATGAGCTAGATAATAAATTCTTATTCATTATTGCACTTGTGTGGGTTACCAGTGTGACATTATCACTCTGCCTCTCATTGGCTTATGACCCAATAGTTAATCTAGGTCCTAGATTCCTCCTCTATAAAACTGGATAATAATAACTACTTCTTAAAGTTGTCATGAATATAATACCAGTAATAAAATAATATATGATATGATAGTAATATAATTTAATAAGACTGGTATACAATTTTTGTTATGACTATTAATCTATATTGGCTAAGTACTTTATTTGTTTGTTTGTTTGTTTGTTTTGGTACCAAGGATTGAACCCACAGGCCCTTAACTACTGGGCCATACCCAGCTCTTTTTATTTTTTTTATTTTGAGACAGGGTCTTGCTAAGTTGCTGAGGGCTTTGCTAAGTTGCTGAGGCTGGCCTTGAACTTGTGATTCTCCTGCCTCAGCTTCCCAAGCTGCTGGGATTACAGGCATGCACCACCACACTTGGCAACACTTCTATTTTATATCACACTGTAAGGTCATTATCTGTCTGTTTAGCTTTCTCTCTCTCCTTTTACCCAACTGAGAGCTCTCTAAGGGTAGGATCTGTATCTGCTTCATCTTGGTATATTCTGTACATAGCACAGTGCTTGGCATATGCTCAGTAAATTTCTGTTTAATACTTATGGTTTTCAATACATAACCTCCTCAATGATCTTCAAGGTAACCAAAGTGGATATTATTATGCCTCATTTAAAGACTCAGCAGATGCTGAGTCACAGTACATTAACTATAGTACTGCTTCAGTAGCCTAGCCAACCCTTTGAGCTCTGATGAGGCACCATGAGATTTCTGGTAACTTTTCCTCTCTGCAATCACAAGAAGAGGAAAAGGGACCTGTCTGAGCAGCATTGTTCAGAGGTGAGCAGGCACAGCCACCACCACCTGCTGGAGGGGACACAGGCTACACAACCTGAGAGCCCATTTCACACCAGAGAGGACACAGGAAATTCATCAAGACCCATCTACTCATCTCTACTTGCTACTTCAGCCCTGAGTCCACACTCAAACCCAGGTAGCTCCAAGCTCCAGCAGGCTGTAATTCTCCTCTCATTTGTCAACTGGCCCTTCCCCCACATGCTGGAGTCCCCTTGATGAAAACCCCTCACATTCTTTGCAGGTCTTTGTTCTCTGAGTTCCAGGGGTCCTACCTTCATGCACACTCATACCTGAGCTTCCTTTCCTGTGTTCTCAGGACCAGACAGAGGTTCTATTCAGTTCAATTCTACCATACTTATTGATTACAAAATGGTAAGTCACACTTTTAGAGAATTTTACCGTTTAAAAATAACTTTCACATTCATTTTCATAATTATGCCAGGAACTGTGTGCTGGGGCTGTGTGAGGTGAGGGAGACATGGCCCTGCTCTCAGTCAGTCAGATCCTCTAGAGGAAAACAGAAGTTTGCAACAAAATTGATACTATAGCAACGGCTACTACTGTTGCACCCACTAGTTACCACTTACTTTTTATTTTATTTTTTTGTGATGCTGTGGATCAAATCCAGGACTTCACTTATGCTAGGCAAGTACTCCATCACTGAGCTAGGCTCCCAATCTGCTGATTGATTTTTAAGTTTATTATATACCAAACTCATTACTGTACTCTATGAGTTGTATTGTCAAATAAAAATACAAATATCATCAGATTTGAGGGGGGCGGGCAAAGCTGAGTTTATTGTGTGTCAGGCATGGGAAAGTCATGTCAATCAAAAAGAAAGTTTATCTGGGCTCTCAGAGCAGAAATTGAAAGGACTGCATGATAAGGCAAAAACGCATGATCGCCACATAATGAAATGCTCTGGAATCTGGGTTCGTCTCTGGTGGGCTCATGAGCTGGATTATAAACTCTTCCTTTGCCGTTACATTGATGTAAGTCAAAAATCCTGAGAGGGTTCTCAAGAAAATCTGCAGTAGGAAAGCATGTAAATTTGTATGTGCATACTCCAGATTAGGCATTGGATTTGAACAGCTTGTTTCCAATATCCATTTTATAGACAAGGAGATCAAAACTCAGCCAGCTGAAGAAATTTGCCCACCGTCACTCAGTTAGGAAATGGCAGAAGCAGAAAATGGTTTCCAAATTCTAGGACCCATCCTGCCCCTTCTACCAGACTATCTTTAAATAATTTCCTTGAATATATGTGATCAGTCAGACTTTAGACCTAGAATTCTAGGCTGAATTGTCTACACATGAAGACACATCAGTCACATTAGGGTCAAAAAACCATCTCCTGGGGAGTGACTTGAAATGTATTCATAGTGTGGACTCCAGGGCCTCTGTTGGAGGCTGATGGCTTGCAGATGATAGGAAGTGGGTCAGGGGGCTGACATGGCCTCATTCACTTGCCTGTGCAGGAAGTGAGTTGAAAAGTTTCCTTCCCTTTTTTCCAAGGACCAATGCTACCTCTTTTCTGATATAAACCTATCTTAGTCTCATTTTTTGTATTTTGATAGCTGAGGCTGTCTACTTTATTATTTTAAAAAGGTGTATTTAGTTCACAGTTCTGGAGGTTGAAAGTCCAAGCTCAGGCAACGGTCTGTTGGGCCTTTGGTGAGGGTCTCATGGTGAACCCAATCATAATTCCCAATGGTGGGAGCACTTGCAGAAGTGACCACATGGTGACAGAGAAAGCAAGAGATTCAGGGCCCAGAATCACTTTGTCCGTCCTTCCTTCCTTCCTTCCTTCCTTCCTTCCTTCCTTCCTTCCTTCCTTCCTTCCTTCCTTCCTTCCTTTCTTTCTTTTTATAACAACTCACTCTCACAAGAGCTAACTGGGATACCACAGTGCTGTGTTAATCCCTTCTGAGGACAGCTCTCAGAATGACCTACTTGCCTTTTTCTAGGCCCCACCTCTTAAAGCCACCAACACCTTTCAACATCATTATGCTGAGACCAAGCTTCCAGAACATGAAATTTTGAAGGACACACTCAAACCATATCCAGGCAGAAAGCAGAAGGTTTCATGGATTCCTGTAAGGCAGAGAGGTGGGATTCACTTGAGGCCAGGCAATTGTCTCGAGGAGACTGAGAAGATTCAGTGTGGGTTATGTATTTAAAAGTTTTGCCAAGCAATCATTAGAAAAATCACTTCACTTCTCTGAACCTCAATTTCTTCAATTATAAAACCAGCAGTGGGAAAGGCAGGAGGATACCCAGAGAGAAGCAGTATGGCTAGAGGCTAAGAGTGTGGGCTCTGAAAGCAGACTGCCAGGACCCAGACAGATCCTGCTTCTACCAGCTCTGAAACTGTGGCCTGTTCATGCCAACTCCTTGTGCCTCAGTTTCCTTCACAGTAAAAGGGGGTGATAATGATAACACCTATTGCCTAGGGCTGTTGTAAGGATTAAATAACATATGCATACATTACTATGACCTGTAAAAGGACTCTTCAGGATTTAATAAAAACATTAACTAGCATTTGTATCATGTTACAGAACCTAAGACCTTTTCACAGGTCCTCTCGTTTAGTCTCCTCTGGCAATCTCTGGAATGTAACTGTTGTCACCTTCTGCCTTATAACTGAGATAACAGATTCAGAGTCCAAATGATCTTTCCAAGCTCACATAGGCTGTGAAGGATAGAAAAAGGATGCCCACCCAGGATTTCTCCCTTCTACAGAGGCAGCATGGCTGAGCCAGATGTAGAACATGGTGAGTTTTAGTTTCACTCTCTCTCTCTCCCCTACCCTTGCTCCCCTCCCATTCCTGACTCTCTCTGAACACTTGATGTCTATTTAATCTAACCCTTAGTTTTATTCAACTATAAAATGGAGATGATGCAATCTACTACCTGGGATTATCTAAACCCTTGCTACTCAAATTGTGGTCCATAGACCAGCAATATTAGCATCATCTGGAGCTTGCTAGAAATGTGGAACTTCAGACTTACTGAATGAGACTCTGCAGTTTAACAAGATGCCCAGGTGCTTTGTATACACATTAAAGTTTGATAAACTCTGAACCAAAGAATGTGAAGGTGTTTTATAAACTGTGAAGTGAGGTGCACCATGCTAATAGTGATTTGATAGAAATGAAGAGCAGCATCCCTATGAACACTCAGTATTTCCATTCATACAGTTGCTGCTGGCTATTTACTCTCAAGGAAGGGGACCCAAGTGAGCCATTTTCCTCAGATCACTGGTTCCTTGGAACATATTTACATAGGACATATGTACATTAAAAATTTATATGTTGCTTATCTGAAATTCAAATTCAATGGGGTATCCTGTATTTTATCTGGCAATCTTATTTCTAAAGGGATCTAGTTGCCATTTGGGGGCAAAATCTCTGAAGTTTGGTATATTTGCATAGCTATTAGTGTATCCAGGTGCTGGGCTCTTTCCTGACCTCAGGGTCTGGACAATGGCAGGCAAAGGAATCATATCAATAACCATCACACTTCATTGAGTACCTGACATTTCCTAGTCACTTCAGCTTGATAATCACTGCTTCAGCCTTAAGCCTTGCTTCTCCAAGTAAGACTGTAGATAAGCTGCATTGCTTATTAGAAATGCAGAATCTCAAAGCCATGTGTGGTGGCACACACCTGTAATCCCAGCTACTTGGGAGAATGAGGCAAGAGGATTGCTAAATTTGAGGCTAGCCTGGACAACTTAGCAAGACCTTGTCTCAAAGAAAAATAAAAGAATTAGGGATACAGCTCAGTAGTAGAATGCTTGCTCAGGATGCATGAGGCCTTGAGTTCAAGCCTCGGTAGCACAAAATAAAGAAAAACAGAAATTTAGGGTCTCAGACGTATAGCATCACTCCATGTGATTCATATGTACTTCAAACTTACAGACACACTGTGATGGGCAACATTCTTCTTCTTTTTTTAATAGTAGGCTTTATTTTTTAGAGCAGTTTTAGGTGTACAGAAAACTGAGCAGAGTTTCCACATTCCCTTCTCTCTCTACATATAGTCTTCTCTATCATTATCATCATGAATTAGTGTGATAATGGATTAGTTGCAATGGGTGAACCAATTATTAACTCAAGTTCATGGTTTTCACTACTATTCACTCTTTGTATTGTTTTAGCCATTATAGTATCACACAGAATAGTTTCATTTGCCCTAAAAATCTAGTGCTCCACCTGTCCATCTCTTTCTCCTCCTTTTCCTGGAGCCCATGGAAAACACTGATCTTTTTACTGTCAAATAGTCCTCTGATTGGTTAAAATAAATAAATAAGTGAAAGTCATTTCAAAGACCAGTGGAACAGAAGACACAAACTCACACAGATCAGTCATCTCATCCTTGACGAAGGTGTCAAAAATATACCTTGGAGGGAAGATAACTTTTTGATAGCTCTGGGATGAAACTAGATCCCTATCTATCTTCCTGTACAAAAGTCAACTCAAAGTGGACTGAAGACCTAGGAATCAGACCAGACACATTACAATTGCTAGAAGAAAACAGGGTCAATTTTCCAACATATAGGCACAGTAGCAACTTCCTTAATAAAACTCTTAAAGCTCAAGAAAAAACAAAATCAAGACTCAATAAGTGGGATAACATCAACTTAAAAAGCTTCAGCACAGCTAAGGAAATAATTGAGAGCATGAAAAGAAAGTCTACCAAATGAGAGAAAAATCTTTGCCAGCTACTCTTGTGATAGAGAATTAATATCCAAAATACAGAACTCAAAAAACCTAACACCAAAAAAACTGATTAATAAATGGACATAGGAACTAAACAGACATTTCTCAAAAGAAGAAATGCAAATGACAAAAAACACATGAAAAAATGTCCAACATCCTTAGCAACAAGGGCAATGCAAATCAAAACTACACTGAGATTTCATCTCCCCTTGATTAGAATTGCAGCCATCAAGAATATAAATTATGATAAATGCTGGCAAGGATATGCAAAGAAAGGAATACTTGTACATTGTTGGTGGGACTGTAAATTAGTACAACCACTATGGAAATCAGTATGGAGATGATATTGAGTCAAACGACTACAAGTGTAGTAACCATATGACCCAGCTGTCCCACTCTTTGGTATTTATCCAAAAGAGCTGAAATCAGTATACTATCGTGTTATCTGCATACTAATGTTTATATCAATACAGTTCAAAATAGTCAAGTTATGGAACCAGCCTAGGTATCTGCCAGCAGATGAACAAATAAATGAAATGTTTTAAATATACACAGTGGAGTTCTACTCTGCCATAAAGAATAAAATTATGTCATTTGCTGATAAATGGATGGAACTGAAGAACATCATAGTAAGTGAAATAAGCCAGCTGCAGAAAGTCACATTGAATGTCTTCTCTCATATACAGAAGCTGGAGATAAATAGATAAGAAAGAAAAATCAAGAGTTGGGAGAAAGTTCTCCTGAAAATAGAAGGGAGAACAGTAGAAAAGAGGATCAAGAGAGAGGGAGGAGGGGTGGGAAAGGAAAGAAACACAGGAATGAAATTGACCAAATCATGCTATGTGCAGGTATGAGTACATCACAATGAATCCCACTTCATGTAAATTATAATGCACCAACTCAAAATAATTAATAAACAGAAGGAAGACCAGTAGAGTAGAAGGGGATCAAGGGAGGTAGGAGGGGAGGGAAACATGAAATACTGGGGAACAAAATGGAGCAAATTGTGTGCATTTACAAATATGTAACAATGAGCCCATTATTATGTATAACTATAATGCACCAATAAAAATATAAAAAATCCTTCTATAAGGACAAAGAGTATGCTGCCCATAAAGAAACTGATACAGAGGGTAAACAATTTGTCCAAGGTCATCAATCTAATAAGTATAGGAGCTGAGTTTCCAACCCACATGTGCCTAGCTCCCAAATCTCTTTTGTCAAATATAGCCAAGCCCTTTTCTCAGAAGAAAGGAGCTATTTGTAATTCTATGCTCCAGGGAAAGTCCAGAGGTCTTGGTGACTCTTCTACCTATGGATAATGTTGGGGCCCAGGATCAAGGACCTGCCTGGCCTATTGAGTTTCCCAAGGATTCTCAGTGGGCACTCACTTAGATGGAGCTGAAGATGGATTTCCAGACAGAATCTCCCCACCAGCTGTTTTAGTACCTCACTGGAGCCATTTATGATTTACAAAGGGAAACTAAGACATGCTAATGACTCTGAACATAGGTCTTCGCTGACAGCCCTGGGTGGCTCATAGAGCTCCCTCTGGCTGAAGTCAGAGAGAAGCTGATTGCTGAAGTGCTGCTGATCTTGAAAAGAGAAAGCCAGGAGATGTGGTAGGAAGTGTCTTCATTTTTCTTGCCCATTTTGTCCTGATGTTTTGGCCCAGTCGTGAGGAATCCTGAGAGAAGCCAAGGTAGTCAGAGAATGGAGGGAGCTAGGCACGGCCAGGAGGAAGAGTTAGCAAGCAGATGAGCCAACAAGTGATTACTGTATGTTTACAAAATATCAGCTCTTGGGTGGGGCACATTTTTCCTGATCCTGTGAAGATTCTAGTTTTGGAGGGAGAAAATAAAGGAAAATGAATGTATATAGACAGGAGATTTCAAGGAACAAGCATAAGAGAGGAAGTCACGTATCAGAGGCACCTGTAGGCTAGCAAGAGAGAATAGAAAAGGAATTAACATTTACAGAGCATGTTCTAAAATATTCTTTGAATAAATTATCTAAAATCAAGCAATCTGTATGTAAGATATTTCAATAATAATAGTTGCCACCCACCACGTTTCCAGAGTGGATCAGTTTGTCACACTGACTCTTAAGTGGAGGTCGACTCTTCTTACTTTACAGATGAAAGAAACTAAGTTTCACAGAGGCTACTAGCATCATGACTGCAGCTACTCATAATCCCAGTGCTAGTAGGGATTTCGGCTGTTTTTCTGATTGCAAAATTTATTCTGTAGCTACTTCTATCATATAATTGGCCTAGATTTTCAGATGGTGTATTAAGAATACATATTTAAAAGCTCAGAATTTAGGGGAAGAAAATTCCCATGTTGTATTCATAAAGGTCCGCCCAGGAGATAAACCATAACAGTTATTTTAACAGAGAGAATTATAAAAAGAATTGCTATCTGGGAATTGAAGCGTTAAAATGGCAGAAAGGGAAAGCTAAGTATCATGGAGCTAACAACGATAGAAGGCAGCTACCTCCAGGATAGGGACAGAGAAAGAAAGAGATTGGCATAACTAAAACTTGGTATATGGTGTAGGGACCTGTGGAGCTGAAACTCAAGACTCTGAGAGGGGACACTGGCTGGCCAATAATGGTATTTCTGAGCTTGATGGATGAGTCCCATTGGTCTGGAACCCAGATCTGAGGGAATGCAAGCTGGTTGGTGTCAATGAAGTGTTGCAATGAGGCCTGCTCGGTGAGTGTTGAAAAAGCTGTAAACTGAATTCAATTGTTGCTCCTAAAGGAACTGCTGCTCAGAGTGAAGTGCCCTTTGCTCATGAACACCGACAGGAACAAAAATAAATAGGATGCACTGATGGCGCTATGCTACATCGTGTACAGACACAGAAATGAAAAGTTGTGCTGCATTTATGTACAATGAATCAAAATGCATTCTGCTGTCATATATACCTAATTAGAAGAAATACATAAATTTTTAAAAAGACAAATGAACAAATCTGGTGGTTTCAAATAAAGAAGTGCTATGCTTCTTTGCCTTACCAGAAAAAAAAGAATAAACATTCCATTTGCATACACACAAAAACAAACACAAAAAACAGGAAGCAAACAGAAAAAGAGCAATCAATTTTTCTGCTCTCCCAGGTGTGCAGGCTCCTGCTGGTACCCTGTATTAGCTGAGTTCAACAGGCAACTTGCTATCAGGCTGAAATGTTTTTTTGCATAGTCTTAGTTCCACTATCTCAAAACAGACATTGTGGTATAGTAAAATTTAACTGAAATTTAGCATTCAAAGACCTGGACTAATATAAAATGTTTTAGTTGTTATCCTTTTTTTTTTAATTCTTAACTCTCTATTATCTATTATATACATATCTATCTATATCTATATATATGTACATCTATATATCTATATCTATATCTATATCTATATCTGTATCTATATCTATATATATTTCCCCCCCTTGCAGTGCTGGGAATTGAACCCAGGGCTTCATCCACACTAGGAAAGCACTCTACAACTGAAGTAACCCCCATTCCTTTTCATGTTGAAGCCCCAGGCTATACTTGAACTTGGATCTTCCTGCCTCAGCCACCTGGTAGCTGGGATTATAGGCATTCACACCGTGCCTGGCTTCTATAACCTATTATTATTGCAAGCAGAGTGATGCTCTTAATAAATAAGCCATATAGTAGTTTCTCTATTTAAACCTACAATGGTTTGCTTATAATCATTAAAACTCCTTGGCTCATTTGCAAGGGCTTTCTTGACTTTCAATGTCTTAAGCCTTACCTTAAACAAATTCCCCTTAATGACTATATCCTGGCCATAGTGTCCTCTTGAAGTTCCTTACACTCACCAGCTCATAGCCACCCCAGAGCCACCTCTCTGTATTTGCTACTCTCTTGGCATGAAACATTCTCCTCCAACTCTTAGTCTGATTTCTTTTCATTCTTTAGAACTGAGGCTAAATATATCTTTTTGTTCTTACCATCCAAGTTTAAATGAACACCCATGTGCCATCTTTCTTGTTACAATTTAAAGCACTTCATGAAATTTGTAATTATTGTAATTATTTAATATCTATTTCACCCATTAGATTGTGAGCTTTTGAGGGCAGAAATCGTGCCAGTTCTGGTGACTCATAAAACACTGGATCTGACATGCAGTAATTACTCCTTAAATATTTATTGAAGGAATATGTAAGTTTTTCTGCCACCCCCGCATTGAAGGCTGTGTACCTCATGTTACCACAGGGCACATTTAAGCTCCTTGAAGGCAGGGACAATGGTGGGAAAAGCATAAGCTTTTTAATTTTTTTCCTGATGAAGGGTTTCTGCTTTTTCACTCATAGACACTAATCATAAATAGGGTCTTTGTAGACCATCTGGATTCCTTGGGTCATTTTCAAGTCTTTGATCGGGAGCTCATGGTGACCACCTTGGAGGATGAGACAGAGAAGCTCTCACCACAGCTAAGCATGTCAACAACTACCACGTAGAGAAGTGCTAAAGAACTTCAGCCAGATTGCCTTTGAAACCCAGCCTGGCCACCTACACTACTCACGTGACCTTGGGAAAATTACTTATTCTTGTTGTGTTTCAGTTTCCTCCACTCTGTGGTAATAGTAGTGTCTTTCTCATAGGGTACTGGGAAGTGCATTGAGGGATTCATATAATGTGCTGTAATAAACATAGGGGCTAATAGAAAAACCCAAACTAAGACAGGTATCTAGTACTATGCTTGGAAATATAAGCCTCCATCAAATATCAGCACCTGCCTCTCTGTTAAACTTTACTTGTAACAAGCTGCCCCTATCTTGTGTCACTCACTTCCAAAATAGAATTTATTATGCAGTATCCTGTAACCTGAAATCTTTATTTTCTACTAACATTACTCATACTTCAGGCTAAGCCTTCCTTGTTAACCTCAACCCCAAGTAAAACACTCAGGTGGTTTTTTTTCTTTCTTTTCAAGGTGATTCTTGTGTGTTACTTTGGATTTTGCCCTGTATTTTATGTTCCTTAAAAAATACATCTTGGGCTGGGGTTGTAGCTCAGTGGTAGAGCGCTTGCCTCGCATGCCTGAGGCTCTGGGTTCGATCCTCAGCACCACATACAAAGCAATAAAATAAAGACATTGTGTCCATCTACAACTAAAAAAATATTAAAAAAAAATACATCTTACTTCTATGATATATTTTTGTTTTGCTAACGGAACCTTGGGACATAAACTAGACTTGATAGCTATTGCTTAATTGTATTCAACACAAGGTGGGAGCTCCCTCTTGATATGGCAATCCTTTTCAGTTATAGAGCATATCATTTTTTTAGCTAATTAAAATATAATATAAATGGAATATAATTAGAATATAATTATTTTAGCCTAGGATCTTTTTTTTTTTTTTTATGGAGCATGGCAGAGATTGTTAATCAACAATATCCATTAATTCCTGCCTTCTCATACTGGAACTCTATCCCTCCAAGTATCAGCAGAGCGTTTATCGGGCTGCCTCCACAGGAGTTAATTTTACAACCCCCTTACAGTTAGCTGGGTCCCGTGGATGAGTTACAGCCAATGGGATGTCTGTGAAAATGATACATGAAGTTTTAAGTCATTTACTTAAAAGGAAACTGCTTCCCCTGTAGTTCCTCTTTCCCACGTTCCACGTACTGGGATATGGGACAGAGTGGTGGTAGAGAGCTACATCCATGGGACTAAGGCAACACTCAGGGGTGGTAAGACATCAAGAAAAAAGAAAACTGAATCCCTCAATGATAGAGCCACCATAATCCCCTGGACTGCCACAAGCTTATAATTTTCTGAAGCAGATAAGCCTTCTAGTTTGTTTAAATGATTATTATTTATCCTGAGGAAGAAGCTAAACCAATGTCCTAACTAAAAAAAAAAAATCTAGTGTTAAAATGTCTTGAAGAGTCATTGGGAGAGCTGAAGATACAGGGCCTAGACTGAGCTTTTAGAAATTACTTGAAAGCTCTGGGCAGTTCTGGGATCTTCTATCTTTTTATAGACCTTCCATGAAATGGAAGCTTTTATTCCAAACCTACTTCAACTCTGCTATGACCTGGAAGAGCCATGTTAGGCCTGCTACAGTCTGTACCAGCAGAATAGATGTCCTGTGTCCTGCCTGCCTCTTGATCTTGACAGAGTAAGTGACCCTCCACTGATGTGCTTCAGAAAACCAAATACCTTCATAACTGCAGAGAATACAGCAGAAGCAGCAGTAAGTGTCTGCTCACTTCCACATTCCAGAATTCATACTCGTGCACCTGATTGGCCAAACCTAAATTCATCCAGAGTTTAGCTGCAACAGTCTGGGACACATATCTTTTACCTTTATAGCTTCCACAATATAGGGATACATTCTAGAAGGAGGATGAGATGGATTTTGAGTGCCGGTCCACCATAGCTGGCATCAGAGTCGTCAGATCCTGAGGGCACAAAGCTAGTCCTCAGACACCTTCAGGTCACATTAGCTTTGCATCAGCCATTGCATTACTGCTGTGTCACAGCTGAGTATGACATGGTTTACCTTCAAAGAGTCTTGTACGGGTGACAACGCGATCTGTTAAGTTCTGTGAGATGATTGGGTTCAGGACAAGCTATCTCAAAATATGGCCCCTGGGCATGTTGAAAAACCAGCAGAAGCAGGAAGTCCTTCTGACCTTCCCCCCAGCCCTTCCCCCCAGGGCCAGGCCATAAAGCCTAGGAAGGATTTTCTAACCTTCCCTTGAAGAAGGTCACAAGACTCGCGTGTGACAGGAGCTGTCCTATGCCCAGAGGAAAGGAAGAGAAAGGGTCACGGAGAAGAATCTGAACAAAGAGGCCTCCGTAAGTTTTCCTCAGTTTATTACCATTAGAACACTCTTTTTGTCCTATGGTATTTCTCCATGACTTCCACTGTTCATCAAATCTAGCCTAAGAACATTCAGGTCACCTTGAGATCTAGAATGCACTTTTTTATAAATAAAATGTAGAAAATAAAGCAAATTCTTATTGAATTTGCAGCTCAGAAGACTGGCTGGAGAGGCAGCCTTTTAAAGGCGTAGTTTGGAATTCTAAAGGCAGAAGTTGAAACTGTAGTTCTGCTGCTGAGGAGTTGTGTGAACTTTGGACAAAGGATTCCCCCTACCCCTTCTGTTTCCTCAGCAGTAGAATCCAAAAGTCAGTTAGACTAGACCAGAGTTGTTCAGGTACAAATATACATATAAGTCACCCAACAGGAAGTCTGTTAAAGTGCAAATTCCTTTTCAGTAGGTCTGAGGTGGCCCTGAGATTCTGTGTATCTAACAAGGTCCCCAGTGAAGAGGATGCTGCTGGTAGACCATGGTGGAGTCTATAATGGTCTATAGACGATGTCGAAAGTTCCCTGCAGCCCTTGGCATCCGTTTACCACACATACCACATATCTTCTTAGTAATAACAACACCTCCAATGGGTTTAAATATACACTTAGACACACATTTGTGAAATCACACCTATAATAGCAAGTGGTGAAAAATTCTAATAGTGCAGAAATATAAAAACACACAGTGTACAAATGCCGCGATAATCTTACCCCCAAGAAAGAACAAAGTATTTCAGAATATGATGCCCACCCACAGTGCATGGTGCTCAGCTGTCCCAACTCAGTGAGCCTCCAGGACATTTTGGGGGGAGATATTAAAATTTCTTTTCTAATTCTAATTTCTTTTCTAATATGCCCCAACTCACCACCTTGTCACCTACCCAATATGGTAGGTGACAAGGTGGTGAGTTGGGGCATATGAAGTGGAGGGACAGGGCACTTTGCGTTGTATTCTCGAATGGGGATTTTGAGTTTATGGTAACTTTAGAAAGGAATCCTCACAGAGCTGAGGGAGAATGAAAACACAGAGGCTCCTAAATCCGGCCACCAGGGGCTTTTCAAATAGGGGCTTTTTCTTCCTCTGGCTCTCTGAGGGGACACTGCCCATTTGTTAGGGGAAAATTTTGGAACATGCTTTCCCTAAAAAATGCCCTGTGACATCAAAGAGCGAGATAATGAAACCAAGAAAGATGAGAAATTCTTCATCAACAGGCTCAGGACCCATTGAGTTCTAGCTGCCTAGAGTAGACTCAGTCCAGAGGACCTAGGAGACAGGCAGGGCTTCTGCAACCTCAGCACACAGGTGAGAGGGCCAGGGGCAGACTCTGGCCTTGCTGCTGAGGCAAGATTCCTCAGCTGCCTTCAGGATTGCTTTCAACTTATTCCGGTGATCCTCTTGGCCTGGCTTCTCCCACTTTCTTCTTCTCCCCTTCCCTGTCCTCTAGGAGGGAATCTTGTGCTTACGAAAGCAGTTCCCCAAATGACCCTGCTCTTTCCTGCCTCTTGGCCTTTTATAGATTGGCCCCTTTTCCTGGTACACACCCCTAGTCCTGTCATCTCCTGGGAAACTTCACCGTCCTCTCCCTTCCTCATGTGGAATGCTGGTAGCGTCTGACACTATCCCATAATAACATTTCTTATGTATTATAATGTCCTTTTCATTCTCTTGCATTAGGCCATGCGATCCCTGAGCACGCTCCCTCTTCTAGGTAAGGTTGTGTCTCCTGTGTGTCCACAGCCTACAATGTGCTCACTGAGAATTTGTTGAATGAATGAAAGTCCTGGAAATTTCCATCACTGAGGGAGCGTTAAAATAAGCGTTACTAAATATGCTTTACGTGAACTCATTTCTGGTTAATAGAGGATTTAATAGTAAGGATGAGCCATTCATTTGACTTATGGAAAAATCTTGAGAAGTTAGTATGGTATAGTGAAAAAGAAAAAACAAACAATAAACAAAACAAAACACTGGGCTTGAGCTCAGAGGGAATGAATCCCAAGTTTACCGTTTAGGTATTGCACATCATTCGGGTAAGGGTTTCGCCTTTCTAGGCACTACTGTCTTCAGTGGAGATAAGAGGATTCTCACAAGGCTAAATGAGAGAGGAGGCTTGAACAAAACTGCAGAGTGATGTGCAAATGCACTTATTATAGATGGGTATTTAAGGAAATTTAAAAAATAAGATACCAAATTGCTGTCATCAGGGTTGGGGATGCTCCATGTATGAGTCATGTTGATATTATTTCTCGGTTACACTTACACACACCCCACCCCTATTCAGAACTGTTTTGAGACACTGAACTGAGACCCTAAAAATTAAACTTCTCCTTTGCCAACAGCTCCTTTTTGGCCCTTCCAGTAGGGGGTGCTAGAGAGCGACTGAAAGATGGGAGGAGAAAGAAGAGACTCCTTCCTGTTTGCTCCCTGTTCTGCCAATGCCACCCCATCTGCATTCTTCACCCTGGCAGCAGCAGTTCCTTCCAGTTAAGTCCAGTTTGCAGTTTTTTCAATACCTGTAGAACTAGCCTCTGTGAATTCCCTCTGGGACACCAGTACCAGCTGCTGGCATGCACTTCCTCCTTCCTAAGAGGTTGGAGTCCCTCCTGCAACCTGAGACGCTTCAGCACCCGCTGTGCTCCCTTGCTAGTGATCTGCATTTTTGTGCTTAGGATCCTTTTCTTCAAATTACTCTATTTGGATAATTTTAATAATTCTATTTGTTCCTTTGTCCTTCCAGCACTAGGGATGGTAGCTACTTCCCTGATCACTAACTCCTATTACTCTTTCTACTATTGTAGTTCTTTGGCACTTATGTAACAATCCTTTATATTACATCCTCTCTGTTAAAATAACTGGTGTGTTTTCTATCTCCCACCTATTTCTTAAGGCACTTTATTTATTGTCATATTTGGCAAGGTCTGGAGAAGAAATAGGAGGAGCACGTGAGTAGAAAGGACCTCAAGGAACTCCACTAGTCCTTTATAAAATATTCTTGAAAATTTCTAGAATGTTCTTGTGGTAAGCAGCCGCTAAGATGACCGCCAATGATTCTTCCATGCTAGAACTGATGACAGAAGTGATGGAATGTCAATTCCAAGATTAGGTCATACAACATCGGTGCTCTCTTTTGTGCTTCTTACTCGGGGGAAGCTGTCTGCCAGTTGTCAGGTAGTCCTGCAGAGAGACCCACGCGGTGGGATCAAGGCCTGCAAACATAGGGAAGCTTGGAGGCAGATCACCAACTCCCTTTCCCAGTAGAGTCCTCAGATGAAATTGTCACCTCAACTGACAGTTTGACCACAATGTCTGGGAAGCCTTTCAGCCACAGGCACTCCATGCAGCCACACCCAGATGCCTGACCCAAAGAATTGAGAGGATAACTTGTTATAAGCCACTAAATTCAGAGGTATTTCATTATGCAGCAGTAGATGATAAATAAAGTTCCTTTCATTGAGAAACTGTGGATGGACAAAGAGGAAACATTTTTCCTTAATTAGTAAATGTGGAAAACTGATCTAAGAATCAGCAATTATACATAATTGAATTGAATTGAATATTCATTTAGTTCTTACAATTTTAGTTTTTCCAAAGCTTAGTTTTCTTTTCTGTGATATATCCACTGTTGGAGAGGAAACTGGGGCAAGGAGAAATAATGCATATTTGTAAAGACATTTTGGACTTGAATTCATCTGTGGGCATTACCCTGAACTAGGAATTAAATAAAGAAAGCAAAATACTTTAAACTCCAGATACCTGTTAAGTAGCTTACAACTTAATGAAGATGATAAGACATGGACAAAATTAACTAATCTATAGAACCCAGGACTAATCAGGATTCTTGTTTGAAAATAGTGTATTTGACATGGTAGGTTTAACAGGGAGAGTACAAACCTTCAGTGTTTCAACAGTATAGGTTTATGTCTTGTCATGTGGAGGCAGAAAGAATAGTATTCTGTGCATTCATTCAAGAACTAGGAGCTCAGAGTCTTTTCAGCTCACGACTCTGCCTTCTTCTAAGTGACTTCGGTAAATAGCTAGGGAAGAAAAAGAACTGCCAAGGGTGGGGAAGGGTTTTATGGGCTAACTCTAGAAGTATGTTGCTGCTTTTTGTATTTCACTGGCCAGAACATACTCCTGTGGAACCACAGACCCACATGGCATGCTGGGAAATGTAGTCAGCTGTGTGCCCAGGAGGAAAAGAAAGTGAGGTTTGGTAAACACATAGCAAATATTTGCTACAAACAGAAACTAGTTCTTGTTGAGCTTTGTAGAAAAAAAAATACTTTGGAATGGCACTTGCATAGCTAGTACTACAAGCAGAGTTATGCAGATAAGTCCTGCAGGGATGGAGAGTACGTGAAGGCTGTGCTCAGCTAGAAGGGTGTACCTTCAAGAAATTCATATAAAGGCACCCTATGTCCTAGGTGGCCCTGTGTAAAGCTTACAGAATTGATAAGAAGGCAAAAGAATGATACTTTGAGATAAGGCAGAATGCAATGTTACCACAAGAACAATCTGTTTAGAACTGACCCTTCTGACCCTGTCACACTAGCTATTTACTTACTCACTCTCGGGCTCACAAGCCCTGCTGCTTGGGAAGCTCTGTGCTCCATAGTAGAAAGGAGACAAACTGGTCCTCTGGGATCTCTTTTACAAGGGCAATTATAAGGGCAGAGTCTTCATGAGCTAATTGCCCTCTGCTATGGTTGGGACCCTCCAAAAGTCATGTGGAAATTGAACTGCAAATGAAATGGTGCTGAGCGTTGGTGGAGTCTTAAGAGGTGTTTAGGTCCTGAGGACTCGGCCCTCATGAAGGGATTAGTGTAGGTGTCCTGAGGTTGGGTTAGTTATCTGGAGAGTGGGTTTTGAAAAGCCTCTGGCCCCCTCTGCTTACCACCATGAGCTGAAACAGTACATGACCCTCAACAGATTTGGCTGCCTAAGCTTGATTTCCCTGCCTCCAGACCCATGAGCTAAAGAAATCTATTTTCTTTATCAATTACCCAATATCTACCTCAGGATTTTGTTATATCAATAGAAAATGGACTAAGACACCTCCCAAAAGACCCTACCACTTTGGTAATTAGGTTTCAACATGAATGTTGGGGGGACACCAACGTTCAGACCACAGCACCATCTTACCAACTGTTCTCAGCTTACCCCTGACATACTTAGGCTACTCTGAGTCCTTTGAGAGGCAGATACCAGGAGGAATTTTATTAGAGAAAGAGGCTTGTGAAAGAAGGTAGCCCGAGAGAGCGTTTGGCTATGATGCAAGTCTGACCCCAAATGAAGATGAGAGGGAATGAAGGGTGGAAGGTTGGGTGGATATGTCTCCGGCTACTGTGCAGTTCCAAGGAAAGTGTGGCAGAGTTGGAGAGCCCCATCTCCAACTAGATCAGAGCTAGACGTCTTGATCCTCCGGGATCACCCAGTCATTGGCTGGTAATAGCTGTGGGAGCATGGCTCAGGCACAAACGCAGCGATGTATTTCAGGGCCCAGCAGCGAGGGCCCCGTGCTCCTTCCAGTTGGAGATCTGAAAAGCCCATTCTCCCGGCCAACAGCAGCCATCTCGGTGCTCCTAATCAGTGACTAGACTCATCATGTCTTAGAATCAAGCCCAATCTGCCATGTCAAAGATTGATGGGTGAACAGATCCCTAGATCTTTTGTTCTATTCGCCAATAGTATTTTAACCAACTCACACATCTTTAAAATCATTATTTTTATCAGCAAAACTCTATTTTTAACATATATTATGCAAATCAATATAATTGTGGGGGTTGAGTGGAGATAAACATAACTGAAATATTGTCTCTGGAGTGTTTTCCTACCTAGGGCAACTGGCCATCCCGGACTTACTGAGCTCTCTCAATCATGTTAATGCAAACTGGAGAAAATATAACACAGAGGTAGTCAGATAGAGCAAAAATCATGAAGGTGGATTAACAATGACGAAATTCTTGGAGCTAATCTACAATCACCTTTTGAACTCTATCATGAATGGTAAAATTATAATTGTGACATTTCATCATATTACCATTTGATAGAGTTTTATAATACTATGGAAAGAAGGGACAACCAGGATTTCCTCCTTTCTCTGCCAAGATATGCACAGAAGCCAGCAGAGGATAAAGCTGATTGTGTTCAGGGTAAGAAAAGAGGGCTAAACCTATATGTGCTTAACATATGAGGGATGTGTATGGACAAGTGGCTGGATTAGGTGAATACTGGAAGGGAAGGCTACACCCCTACCTCTGTGCACAGGTGTGTCACAGGTGGAGCGCTAGGAAGACACCCATTCATTCAGGTGGAACTTCTGATTGATCAGTGTCTGTGTCAACCTTACAATGAATATTTACACAGCCTTTGCAATTTTTAAAACTTTGTGCCCCAATTGTCTTATCTAATCCTTATAACCACTTGAGACAAGTGATATTTTTTGTGCATTTTATAGATGAAGATCAAAGGTATTATTTATTTATTTACTTTTAGTTATACATAATATTGGGGTTCATTTGGACAAAATTACAAAAGCATGGAATATAATTTGTTCTAATTCAGTCCCTAGTACTTCCCCTTTCTCTTTTCCTTCTCCCCTCCCCTCTTTCCTTCCTTCTACTCTACTGATCTTTCTGCTATTTCTTACAGTATTTTTTTTAAATTAATGTCTTGTGGATATACATGATAGTGAAAATCACTGTGGTATATTCACACATGTGCATAGAAAACTTAGGTCAGATTCACTCCACTGCCTTTCTTTATCCCAAACCTTCTTCCTTCCCTTCATTCTCCTTCGTCTACTTCACTGGTCTTTTTTCTATCTTTTACCTGGCCCCACCACACCTTATTTTGGATTAGCTTCTGCATATCAGAGAAAACATTCAACTCTTTCTGGGACTAGCTTATTTTACTTAGCCTGATAGTCTCCAGTTCTATCCACTTACTGGCAAATGCCATGTCATTCTTTTTCATGGCTGAATAATACTCCATTGTGTATATAGTCCACATTCTAGTCATTGTGAAGCTGAATTGGAAGCTGATTCTTCTGTTTTCCAGACTCATCACCTGCCATCACTAGTTAGTGCTAAGGATATAGAAGTGAAAGAACATGTTCTGCGTTCCCAAAGAACTCTTCTTTACAAGAATTCCTTGAAAATACACCAGCACCCCACTTATCTGTGGGGGATACATTTCAAGACCCCCTGTGGATTTTTGAAGCCACAGGTAGGACCAAAACCAATAGATACTGTGTTTTTTCCTGTACACACACACCTCTATGATAAAGTTTAATTTATAAGTTAGGCACAGTAAGACTAATGATAGTTAATATAATAGAACAGTCATAGCAATATGCTAAAATAAAAGTTCATTAATATTTATGAATTATTTATTTCTGAAATTTTCCATTTGACATTTTTGGATTGTGGTTAGCCACAGGTAGCTGAAACCATAGAACATGAAACTGTGGCTGAGGGGGGGCTACTGTATTCGGCACTACTGGGAATTCTGAGAAGATGGAGATAAAATACACATTATAGTTTTTTCCTTGGAAGAGTTTACAGTCTTACAGTTGTTTTTTTATTTTTAACTTTTAATTTTGGAACAATTTTAGATGTATAAGAAAGTCATAAAGCTGGTATAGGGAGTCCCCATATTCCTTTCGTTGGCTTGCCTCCATGTTAACATTTTATGTAACTGTAGTAGAGTTGTCAAAACTAAGAAATTAACACCGGTACATTCTAGTTGATTAGACTGCAGATTTGATTCAGGCTTCATCCACTGTTTCACCAGTTCTTATTTCTGTTCCATCTTGAATATCACTTTGTGGTCCCATGTTTTGGTTCTTTAGTTCTGATCTGTGACAGTTTCTTCCTTTCTTGTCTTTCATGACCTGGACCTTGGTACCAGGCAGATATTTTTGTGGAAGGCCCTTCAGTTGGGGCTTGTCTGGTGTTTCTTTCATGATTGGGCTAAGGCTATGAATCTTTGCCTCCTCATCACCTGGTACAGGTGTGTGCACAATGTCAGCATGACCTGCCCCTGGTAGAGTCAACCTTGGTCATTTAGATAAGGTGGTGTCTGCCAGCTTTCTCCACTATAAAGCTGCTCTTTTCCTCTTCCTGTGCTCTATTCATTAAAAGTGAGTCATTAAGACTAGCACACTCTCAGAGGAAAGGTAAGGAATTATGTCCTACCTCTTGGAGAGAAATTGTCAAGGAATTTAAGACATATGTCAAAACCCCCACAGCAATTAATATGTATTTTGAATGAGATAGTGTGGGGCCGTGCAAACATCCTCTTCCTGCTTAAAGTTTTACTCATTAATATTAGCATTTGTTAATGGATCTGACCTGAGAAAATCAATACTGTTCTAGTGGTGATTTTCTATTTCTCTCTTCCTTTTGCACTTATTGGGAATCTTTTGCAAGGGAAATTTGACCCCTTTCCCCTTTTCTCTATTATTCAGTTGTTCTTTTGTTTGTATTACTAGAGACTCATGGGTTTTATTCTTTCAGTTATACTCCCACATAATTGTTATTATTTTGTTGCTGAAGCTGTCCTAGCCTTGGCCACTGGGAGCTCTTTCAGGTTGACTCCCATGTCCCTTTGATGTACTTCATTCTCTTTATTTAACACTTTCTTATTTTTTGCCATTATGAGCTACTGCAGGCTTATTTTGTTTTTCTCCCAGGAGTCCTGATTCTTTTGCTGGAGAATGGGAGTTAGAAACCAATAGCTGGGTACTTACATTGTGTTTGTTGCTGAGATCATTGCTTCTCAATCCTCTCTGGCCAGAGCCAGAGAAAGTGTACATGTTTGCTAAGTCGTGTACACTCACATACCTGTCCATGTGTGTCTTCCTTAAGCTAACTGGAGGCACATCCTGATGTCTCTGACACTAGCCCAGCATGCAGTTTTCCGTATTGGCTCTTTCCTTCTCCAAACCTGAGACACCTCAGAGAGATTTGCAAGCTAGAAAAAGATTCTACAATCCTATGGATGATGAACTGACTCTGAGTGGAAGAAACAGGAAGTTGAACAGTTGGCTAGAACCCATCTGCACGTGAACTGCAGGAGACTCCTTTGTGTAGGGCAGATTTGCCCAAACTGCAGAATCCTCGAGGGATATTAAAAGGGTTCTGGGAAGAAGAAGTCATATTTAATTCAAAGTACATGTTCTCAAATAGGAGGTCCAAGCAAAGTTACTTTGTTTTCTTATAAAAAATAAAAATAAAAAGCACAATTCCCTGGATCTGAACCCCCTCCTTCACTCCACTCCAAGATCAAGACATAAGGTGTCACTGGTTGACAAGGGTCCCCAGCCAGGACCACAGTGCACCCAGGAAGAGGGAGGGAGACCTGCAGTCAGGAAGATGTCATGCAGACTACTGTTAATGATAGACCCTCTGCCATCCATTGACACTCCCTAACTGGGCCCTCAGTTGCCAGATCACGCAACAGGAATGCCACCCTCTCAAGACTGTGGCATGCTCTTTCCAGCTGACATCCCCCTCTGAGGTCCCACTACTACCAGGTGCTCAGGACTCCACCACCATCAGCTGCCAGCCTCCTAGGAAGCCCATCTCCGGGATAAAGCAACTCCTTGCTTCTACCAAAGCCGAACATTGCCCACACTCCACTGTCCAGGAGCCAGGCTTCACTGCCTAGCAGTGGTTAGAGAGACCTACCATCAGGCCCAGGTGGGCACTGTCTCCGGGTTGGCCTGTTCTCATCCAGCTGAGCACCTCCTGACTCCCCTTAGAGATACAATTGCTCAGAATAATGCTAGCAAAATTGTCCCTGGCTTGCATGGGAGGAGAGGAAAGGGAGATAAAGAAGCAGAGGAATTCAAGGTATGTTTGTTATTAATTCTAATATTAAAAGTCAAAGATATTATCCCATTTACAAAGGTTAAGAAACTTGCCCAAGGCACACAACTCCCTTGGAGGAGCCTCATATAGGGCAGATCTAGAACTCAGATCTTGATTCCTAAGCCTCTGCTCTGTTCATTACACTACACTGCCTTGGATTAGCTCTCTCTAATGACCTGCTGGAAATGACTAGCTCGGGGGTATATTTGTGTGCATGTTGGGGGTGGAATCACAATGGAAGGGAGAGTTTTATAACTATATGGGGGGAGGGCATGGGTAAGCATCAGGCCAGCATCTCTGGCTACTATAATAATCCTTTCAAGGCCGGTGCTTGCATGTCCTCCAAGCAAGACCCAGGCCTCTGGGAAGACCCAGGCCTCTTTCTTGGGACGGGACTGAGACGTCTTTTACAGCTCTAGCAACAAGTAGGGCCCAGGGATTCAGGAGCCTGGAGACGCTAGTGTGGTTATTACCACACAAATCTAGGCTTGACTCCTAGCCCTGCCTGTGTCCTTGGGCTAATTGATGAACTTCTTCCTTTCCAGTTTGCTACATCCAAGCCTTCTCACTGGCTTTCTGGTCTTCTTTCTTGTTCCCTTTCAGAATTGCAGTGCTGCACCCAGGAGTAATCTTCTTAAAGGTGAATGAAATCCACTCAGGATTCCTGCAGCTCCTCCAACCAGTTATCAATAAACCAACCCCAAGGTTTCTCTTCACACGTTGGACAAAATCCCACATCTTTCTCAAGCCAGGGCTCCTGTGGTCTGTCACCTGCCTACATCTCCACCTCACCACCCCTCCCTCCTTTTCTCCCGCCCCACTCTAGGTCATTTCCTAGAACACTCCTTTCTGCCTCAGGTCCTCTCACCTGCTGTTCCCCCAGTCTGGGACTCTTTCCACTCTTTTCCCTGGGCTAATGTCTACTCATTGGTCAAGTCTCCACTTCTCCTCCTAAGAGAGACTTGCCCTCAACCTTCTGCTTCAATCCAACCCCCTCCCTCATTGGTTCATGCTGCTTTTTTTTCTTTCATCTGCCTCTGTTTGCAATTGTGCTTTTGAGTGTGTGGTTCCTTGTCTCCTACCACAGGTTGTGGGTCCCAAGGAGGGATCTCTTTTGATCCATTCTGGCTATTCCCAGAGGCATCATGGTGCCTGGCACATAGTAGGTGCTCAAGAAATACAGAATATGAAGGGATGAATAAGAAAGAGTCAGATGTGAAGTTCATACACTGGGGACCTTTGGCAGATCTTTGTCACCTTCTGCCCTCTCTTCCCCCTTCTAGAGGATGCAGAGCACAGTTCTCAGGCGTGGGTGCAGACTCACCCCAATGCTCCTCCGTTGAGGAGAAATCCCTGACCCTGAGAGGTTGGCTGGATGCAGCCACAGAGGCTGTGGAACCAGGCTGAGTAGAATCAGTGGTGGCTCTGCCACCCCCAGCAGGAGTAGCCTGGAAGGAGAGGGGGATGGGTTTTGGGAGCAGGCCCCAGGGTCTTCCTCAGAGTGGAGCCCTCCCTGTGCTCCTCCCCCACTGCAGGAGCCCATCTTCCCTGCGCAATGCCCACGGAGCAGAGCTGTGCTTGTTTTGTTGTGTGTGCTGCTAGGCAACTGGACTGTTTTTGCTTATTTACCTCCCCTGGGCCGTTTCACAACACTTTGTAACAGGCGCTGCTCTCTCTGGTGCACATCTGGTTTGGATTCTGCCTGTCAGAGCCCCACTGCAAGGAGAGCTTGCACTTTCCCCAGCAGTCACTGCAGGGACCCCAGGACTCCGGCTGCTCGAGTGTGGGCCCGCTCCTGGCTATCACTCCATCAGCCCCACTACCATGTGCCCTGCACTCTTACGCTTTTTCAGCAGTTTACACATCTCAAAGTTTCCCAAGGAGGGGTAGCTTTGAGAAGGGCACAGGGAGACAAGGACAGACCCAAGACTAGGTTCCTTGATGTCTCTACCCTTCACACTGGAACCTTCCCACCAAGACCACCTTGAGTGGGTTAGAGTGGATGTTAAGTTCCAAGGATATAGTAAGTTTTCCCCTCTTCTTGCCACACCTAAAGATTTCTTGTGGAGTTTCTGTTAAGGAGCAATAGAGAATCAGAGGTTCAATAGATGACATCTTAGAGGAGGAGAAAGAAAGAATGGAAGTTCTGCTTTCTTTACCCACCTGGACAGAATATATTGGCTAAAGCAGGGCAGGGCAGGGGCAGCCTCAGGTGAGTAGGTAGGGCTGGGAACAAACCCAGGGCACCTCTGTCTGCTCCCGTTCCTATTGCTCTGATGACGTGTGCACTCCTTGGCTCCGAGGAAAGCCCAAAACCTTGACAGTGGCTCACAAGGCCCTCTAAGGCCTGGCCCTCTTACCTCTCTGACCTCATCCTTCCCTCCCCTACCCTATGCAAGCAGCTCCAGCCGCATGTGCCAAGAAGCAAGAGAAGTTTTCTTGGTGGGGAAGCAATCAGCAGCAGGCAGAGCTCAATGAGCAAAGCAAGGACTGGGCGGCCACCCTCTTTCTCTACCAGCCCAGCCTCGCTGCCAGCGAACAAAATGCTCAAAATGCCGGAGCTCACAAGTTGCCTGGTTTTTCTCCGTAGCATTTGTCTGCCCCTAACGTGTGGGCATACTATTTGTTTACTGTCTGTCTGCTGCTAGAATATGAGCTCCTCCCAGGTGATCCTGAAGTGCCTACGCATAGAAGGATTTTGTACAAATATCAGGCTCAATGTAGATTTGTTGAATGATGTATAGATTAATTAAGTAACTAATGAGTTTGTTTTTCCTCCCGGCTCTTTTACATGATGATCTTTCCTTATTCTTACCTCTCACCTACAAAAAGGTGCCGACCTGTCATCTCAGACTGTAAAGTGCTCACGAGCGCCCCCTTCCTCTCAGTTCCCACTCTGCCTCCCGCTGAACTGTCTCTACCCGTGCCGGGTCTGCACTTCGCGGAGGGGTTTCTCCTGGTCACTTTGTGTACTAGCGTGGGCCTCTTGGCAATCTCTGGATGCCTCTGTGGTTTGCTGTGAGGGTGGTGATTCCTTCCAGACTGTTCCACATTGATGAGTCAACAGGAAATAAGGGGACTAGATGGCCAGTATGGCACCTGAGAGCCGCCCCTGGCCTTCCATCTCCACGGTTCTCTGTTCATTCTTTCTCCGATTTGTCAGTTGTTGACCTTAGATGCAGACCTGTTGTGGGACAAGAGTACAGAGTGAGATGCAAAACAGAACTCTTGATTTTCTTTTTTCTCCTTAAATCTTCCTGTTACCCTCCGTGAGTGGCAACACCATCCGTTCAGTTTCCTAAGACGCAACCAGGGACTTAGTTACTGGCCCAGCCCAGCCATTCGCCAGTCCTGTGCTTGTACCTCAAGCCTCATGTCATCGCGCCGTCCTCCCTCTGCCGCCATAGTACAGCTCCTCGACCTCTTTTGTGTTTACACTCCTATTGTTTTTACTCTCAGTTGCCTGACAAGTGATCAAAATCAGGGTTTAAAGCAGAAATTCAGTTATGTTGCTCTTTTCCTTAAAACTGCCCGAATGGCTTTCTGCTGCACTTTGGACTAAAACCCAACCCTTTAGTTGGACCCCAAAGCCACCATCTGGCTCCTGATGACCTCTTCAACTCTGAGTCACAATAACCCCTTCTCCACCCTTTTATAACGTGCTTTGGCTGCCTTAGCCCTCTTCCGATTCCTTGGACAGGTCGCCTCCTTCCAAGATGGATGCTTTTGCATCAGAGGTCTCCTCTCCTTGGAAGATTCTTCCCTCACACCTTCACATGGCTGAGTCCTTCTGGCCATTCGGTTCTTGGCCTCAACGGTGTCTCTTCAGAGAAGCCTTCCCTATCAGTGTAGAATCCAGAACTGCCCTTGCTCAGAGGCTCAGACCCACGGCCTCTCATCTCACCTTCTTTTAGATTCTTCCTGACATGCGCCACAGAAATATCTATCATCTCTTGTACCACAATCACAATGAAACTTCATAAGGGCAGGGACCCCAGCGCCTAGAACGTGGCCTGACACATATTGGAGACTCAAGATGTTTGTTGAATGAACCAGTGGTTGAATCCATGGAAGCCTGAACTGGACCGAGAGTTGGGAGTCCTATGTTCAAGTCTAAGCTGGCTGCTCTCAAGTTGTTGGCTTTGGACATATACGTGTGCTCTGGGCCTCCATCTCAACATCTGGAAGACAAGATCTGATTTCATGATCTGCAAAGTCCTTCCAGTTTTCAGATACACTGATCCTATCAATCTTTCCATACCGTTGACCATAAAAAGCTGTCAAAGGTGGTGATGACAGCAGTAACCCAACTATAGTTGATAAATTGTTTTTGTGATCTCATGCAACCTCCCAGGCTGCATCAGTTATTTATGATTTATACTTAAACTACATATCCAAAAAGGATTTGATGCAGCTCAAGTTTCAGACCCACTTTCTCACTTCCCCAAAGAAGTTCTTTCTTTGTTCACACAAGGAAGAATAAAATACTCCCATTTAGACTGCTATGCTAGAATAGACCTTTATGATTGAAAACGAGAGAAATCTAACTCAATTAGACTATCACAATGAGAAAAATTCCTTGACAGCCCATGAGCTTCAAGAAAGAGCTGAATCACAAGGTGTTGGGAAGGCAGTGTGAGAGCGGCCTTCAGGCACTACTGGAACCAGATGCTCAAGTCCCCACTAATGTTCCTTCCAATGCTATCTGTTTCAATCTGTGTGTTGGCTTCGTTCTCCTCTCTCAAAGCATCTGGGCTCTTCCACATTGTTCCAGCACAGAATTTATCACACTCTGCCCTACCCTATTTATGTATTTATTTTCTTGCTTACTTTCAGTCTCTTCCAGTACAATGAAGGCAATAACTTAAGGCATGTTTTGTTCTGTATCTTTTGCACCCAGCACAGTGCCTGGAGCATAGAAGGTACTCAATAAATAATAATTGTATAAATGAAGGGCAGAAAATATAGTTGCCAACTTCTCCAGCATTTATTATCCAACAGCTTCAGGTTGGGAAAGACTAACAAAGGTCTCTATAGATCTACTTTTAAAAAATAATAAATTAAGTAAATAAATACACAAATGGAATCTCAGGGAAGGGAGTCTTTGGTCCAATTAGAACATATGCTTACCCTTGCACCAAACAACAGAGACCATTGAACATGATACTATCTTTGTATCACATCATATGAGGTGAGGAAGGAGGAGCTTTTCGGAAAGTGGCATGGGAGAAAATCTCAGTGATGTCATACTCACAGAGTTGTGCAGATCAAATGACACATTGAAGAGAAGAGTATTGTGGAAAGCTATTAGGAAGCTGCCATATTTGTAGGTCTAAATTGGTCTTACACTGGCCATTTTGTATGTTTCAACTTATAAAAGCGTTAAAAGTATTACACAGATGTAAGATAAGATGACTTTGGTCATATATCAGTAGAATAAGAAAGAATAGCATGATTTTAAGAGGGGCTGAATGGAATCCTTTTTGTGATGAAGGTAGTAGCCAGATTGGTTTACTATGTGCTAACTTGACAGAGAACAGTGTTCACACTTTGTATGGATTATCTCATTAATGCTTCCACCCCTTCCCTGAGGTAAGTACTATAGCTACCCCATTCAGCAGACAAGGAAGATGAGATTTGATTAGGTAGAACTATTTGCCCCAGATGACACAGTTCAAAAGACAGAGCCAGGATCTGAATGAACATTTCTGAACTCAAAGGCCATTCATTATACTACACTGGGGAAGAAGTTGGAGGTTCGGCCCCTCCAGGAAGGCTACTCCATTGCTACCAGGAAGAATGGATCTTTACCCATAATCTGCAGACCTGGGATAGTCTGCTTCCAAGTCATTTGCATGACATGACTAGTAGTGAGTGCCTATCATCCATGACCAGACATTTCTCCTTGAGAGCCCCTCTTATTCATTTTTGCATTGAAAATAAGCCTTATATTCTACTAGCATGTGAAAGGTTCACACCACAAATTAACTGAATTGAAATAAGTGGGCAAAATACAAAAAATGATTTGATATCTCCAAGTGATATAGTCTTTGGTCTGAATGTTCTGGAGTACTAAGGAAATAGTTCAATGGTAATAACAATACCCACATCATAGCTATCTTTTGTTGCAAGTCTGTCAAGTTATCTATCTCCAGTTTTTGTGCTACCCGGCAAGGTAAGGGATGGTGTCTCTGGGTCTTACTGCTTTAGAGCAGCGAAGGTGACTGCAGAGACTGAAAACATCTCTGTGATATCAAAGCCAGGCCATGAAAACGTGTTTGCTCCAAATGGTTGTGCAAAGCACTGAACCAAAAACCTCTCCTAGGTTAGAATTTCACAGAATTCCATTCTAGGCGGGCCCCCTGTTTCTACTGAATGTAAACCTCACCCACACTCCAGAGCCCTACAATTCTGTCAAATACATGCTTGACTTGATTTTGTACATGAACTTGATTCTGAGCTATGGAATTTCAGAGTTATGACTGCTAGTTAGGAATTTAAATATTAGCCTTACTGACCTGGCCAGCTTTGATCTCCCAAGTTTATACTCACAAGTATGTATAACATGGCTCCAATCACAAGCAAGAGCACTAGGTCTGCAGTCCATGGCCGCCAAGTGTGTGTGTATATGTGTGTGTGTGTGTGTACATAGATCTCTGCTAAGATCGAAATGGACTTAGGTTACACAAAAGCTTATCTGATGGTGGGGGAGGGCTGCCCATGGGGCAGAGAAACAGAGCTCACTTTCACGCAGCCAATCTTGCTTGCTTTATCCTGCAGAACAGACTTAAGAGTGAACTGTAAGTGAACCCTGGCATGACTGGGCCCTTATAGCATGGCTGATCTTCCTTAATTTCCTAGAGTCTGCTGTTCATGCAGAATGAACATAGTTAGCTATCATTTGCCATAGTTGGCTACCATTTGCTGAGTATTTATCTTGTACCAGTTACTGTAAGCATTTATATAATATCACTAATAATATGTACAATTATATATGCCAGGTACTAGCATTACCAACTATTCTAGGTTGTTTACATATTTGTCATTTTGTCCATACAACAATCACATAAAATTAGTACTGCTATTATCTTCATTATTCAGATGAAGACCTTATTATTCAGCCTCAGCTCAGAGAATTTAATTAGCAATGGTCATGCTATATATAAGTGGCGGAGAGGATTTGAACCTGGTACTTGGCAGTATCTCTTTCCATCTTCTTATGAGCCCAGTGAGGCAGCTTTGGTCATTTTACGGAGAAGGAAAAGGAGATGAAGTAGCTGAAGACACAGCCCATTAGTAGCCAAAACAAAATTCAAACTCAGGTCAAAATCCAGTACCATGATTTTAAAAAGAGGTCTGTTTTTCCCTGCGGCTAATTGAGGAGAAAGTAGGTCCAAATCTTCATCACGTGGGATTAGGCCCCGAATTCCTTAACAAGACACCTATAGCACAAGAAATAAAAGCAAGAATCAATAAATGGGATGGACTTAAACTAAAAA
>CM053400.1:43284280-43332208 GCA_028644305.1 Xerus rutilus | reverse complement strand
ATTTGGAAGCAGAAGTTAGAGGCCGTAGGCCTGAATCTGCCCTAACGGAAGGTGCCATGTGAGGTATTCTTTTTTCCATTTCACCCCCCATCTTACTCTTCTGTCACCCTCTTCATTGTAAGGAATTCAGACATAATTATTTATACTTCAATGGGGGAGAAAAACATAACCCCCAAAATAATCTCTGGAAGCTTAAGAATGCCCCACCTCTGAACGTCAGCACCTCTGCAATGTTCCCAGGGCACAGACTGCTCCTCTTCAGCTCCCTGCAGGCCCTTTGGTACTCTCCCAGCCTCTTGACGTTTGAAGTTGTTAATTTCCTGAGAAACATTTGCTTCTGATCTTCCCAGTCGCTCCTACTACCTCCTTCCCTCCAACCTCCCATGATATTTAACACCAGCAGAAGGAAAACAAAAATGAGAGCAATCAACTAATTTCCCCTCATTCTGTGATCTAGCAGGAGATGTGCAAATCTGCACCTTTTGCCATCCATTTATTGCCCAGGTATGGTCTACCATGCATTCTAAGAACAAAGGCAGCTCCTCCTTATCTTCTGGCCTCTTTTCTCCTCCTCTTTCTTGTATGGTCCATGCAGACTTCCCCTTTTGAGGATTTGCAATCTTTTCATGAACTCTCTCCATCCAGAGAGAAACCCAATACAGGGCTCTCCCCAAGACACCATGGCCTCATTCTCATCCTCAGCACAGGCCAGCTCCAGGGCTGACCAGCGGCCACCCTCGCTGCACACATGCCCTTGAAGGGAAACACAAACACTGTAGAGATGGAGGTCCAGGCCCTGTGGCACCTGCAGCTCGTGCCCATCTTCATCTTACTTCAGGGAGGGTGGACTCCTGTCTGTTCAGACTCTTGGCCTTGTCTCTCCAGGATGGTCCCAAGAGGCTTCCAAGGGGTTACAGGAGGCTCCCAAGGGGTGCTTCTGCCTTCACATCTTTCTCATTCCTTGAATCATGAGCCACTCTGCAGTGAGAGGAATCGCCCCAACCCTACCCCATGGTCTTTACAGCTTACATGCCTTCAGGTGTCCTCAGTGCCTGCAGAACGGCCCCCACCCTAGCTGTCCATGACCCAGCCCTTGCCTCTCCAACCTCCTTTCAGTCTCTCATCCCCTGTGCCTTTGCTATCCCAAAGCACTTAGAAAGCTCTAAGCATTCCTGACAGGTGACTGTGCACCCTGTCAACTCCATGTTACAGAATGCATCTGCACAGTCTTCTGGTCTATGTAGCACATCTTCCATTTGCATATCTGCATCCATATTTTCCTTTCCCCATCTGCTCTGTAGCAGGAAGGCAATCAGTGGGGATCATTTCTACAGGTTCTTGAGCCTCTGCTTCTGTTGGATTGACCAACCAGGAGCCTCAGGAGACTGAAGGGGAGGAAGAGGGATAGATGGGAGCTAGGTCATGAAGAGATTTGATTCCTCTTTGATTCTCCTTGCAATTTCCCCAGGACTGTTTTGGCTCTTACTGTTCCTCCCAAGGTGGCAGCTCTGCAAGACTCTCCCTCCCTTTGTGGGAACAGTTTGGCAGTTTCTAAGCTTTTATGCTCTCCCTTGTCACTCTTCTACATCTGCATCTTTGCAAATAAGTCCTCCTCAAAATATGCTACTTAGTGGGAGCCACTGGGGCTGTTCTGACCCTAACTAGTACACAGTGACCCAGCACAGAACTCAGAGAATGCTCTGTAGGCACTTCTGTCATAGATCCTGTTACAGCACATGTTACTGATTGGCTTCCCTGCCCTCCCCATCAGACTGCTTCATTTCATTTTGTCTTACAGAGATGCAAGTTGCCTACGCACACTTAGTGAGCAGCTACTACATGCTGGGCCATGGCCTAGGCACTGCAGATTCAGAGGTTAATAAATGATCCATCCGAACCTTGCAGATCCCTGACTCTAGTGCAGGAAATGAGACTTGAGCCCCATTTGACACTGTGGCAATGAGCACAGGACCAGTTAGCCATCTGCTCAGAAAAATCGCAGTTCCACCACTGATGAGCTCTGATCTGAATGAGTTTTCTCTCTGAGCCTCAGTTTCTTTATCGATAAATGGAAACCAGATCAGTTACCTTAGAGGTTGGTTGCAAGGATTGAAATAGGTAGCATAGTAACTTGGCGCATATTTGGCAATAAGTGTCCATTATTACTTTAATTATATAGAAGGTGTGTGGTTTGTATACATTAAATAAATGCATGAGTGAGTGTTCTCATTTATCTCCATAGCAACCCTTTCCCCACCCTTTCTCACTATGTACATTCCAAGTAGGCAGGGGAGGAATTCCTTTTCCCATTCTGCAGATGAGGACATTGGAAATAAAAGAATGAGTGAGTGAGTGAAGGAGTGAAGAGCCAACCCACCCAGCCTGCTGTCTCCCACCTCCTCCTAGTGACCACAGCTTAGATGTTTGTCTGGAAAGCTGGGCCCCAGAGAAGGGATTCTGGCTTTCTGTCCAACTTTCCTGCTCCTGAGGATTGTGCCAACAGCTCTGGGCGAGTTGCTCTGGGCCTGACACAGTGTGCGTGCAGGTGCCCTGGAGTTTGTAAACACTGGGGCCTGCCGGCTCTGCCCTGAAGCTCAGGGCTTCCCAGAATCGATGGCCTCAGTTCCTGTTCAGCGGCTGCTCTTTCTGTAAGACCTTTGCAAGCCCCACTGCCCCTTCTGGTAAGCAGGGGGGCCAAGAGGGAGTTCTACTTTCACATTTGCTGCGACACCCACGGGAGGGAGATTTCTCAGTGTGGAGGGAACTTTCCTTTCTCCTTTGCCCTAACCTCAAGTTTTCTCCTAAGGCTTCGTTTTTTCAGGAGATACTAAGTTTCCCACTGAAGCTTAGGTAGGACAGAGATCCTCAAAAGACTTGAATGTACCCCAGAAGTAAGGGAGCCCCTTCCCTATACCCAGCATGCTTTATGTACAGCAAGCCCCTCTCCCCTCACCCATGTCTGCAGTTTCAGTTACCTGAGGTCAAGCTCAGCCTGAAAATCTTAAATGGAAAATTTAGAAATAAATAATTCATGAATTGTAAATAACTTTTTATTACATACACTATGGTAATTGTTCTACTTTATTTGTAGGTATTATTAATTTCTTACTGTGCCTAATTACAAGCTAAAATTGGTCATAGATATGTATGTATAGGAAACACTTGTTTCTGTAGGGTTTGGTATTATCTGTGCTTTTGAGCATTCCTGGCACGTCTTGGAACGTATCCCCAGCAGATAAGGTGGAAGCCTGCTGGACTCTCTTGTGCTTTCCTCCCAACATGGTGGGCCTGATCGCTGACTGAGATTTGGAGACTGAGGCCAAGGTGATGGACTAACTGAGTTAGGTTAGAAGGTTCAAACGAGGAAAGTTTTGACCTTTAGAAACAGTTGGAAATTGCTACAGAATAGAAGTCTCTAAATGGAATTCATCTTGGCTGCTTCTGTAGCATGTACACAGCTCTATTGTTCTGCTTTCTGTAAACAGCCTGCCTATCTGTGTCCCTGTCTGTCTCTTCTACCTGACCGTCCCTCCTTCAGTAGGCGACTCACTCAGGGATCTCTCCCTGGCTCCAACACTTGACCTGAGGCATAAGCATGTGCAATCTTGAAGGCCAAAGCAGCTTGCCTAGTAGTACAGAATGGGTGGAGAGATGTGGGGCCAGGTCATGTAGTGCCCTGCAGGACACTGTGTAGGGGTGAATTTAATTCTAGGGGTAGAAGGGAGTCACTGAAGGCTTTTGAGCAAGGCCCCCACATGCTGTACAACAATCATTCTAGTGGCATTCTGGTGATGGGGAGGAAGAAGGAAGCAGGACTAGAGCTCTCCCAGCAGACCAGGCAAAAGCTGGGGGAGTCTCTCAGGTCTCTGGTCCTCAGGCACAAGCAGGCATCAGAACCCTTGCGGGATTAGGTAAAGCACAGTTTGCTGACTGGAGTTTCCCATTCAGTTGTTCTGGGAAGGGCCCAAGAATTTGCATTTCTATCCAGGTCCTAGTTAAGGTCCATGCTGCTGGTCCCCAATCACCACCGGTTTACAGAAGTTGGGAGGGAAAGGATGGATGAAACAGTCTTGTCCTCAGGAGTTTTCCTCTCAAGAGAGCACTGTGTAGACAGTGAAATTCAAGAGAGTCAGAATGCCCCTTGTAGGATCCCAGAAAGGACATCTCCCCCAGTGTAGGGGTGGGGAAAGGCTCTGGAGAAACTTCTGGAACAGGAATTGTTGATGCAGCTGTACTGGTTAAATGGCAGTTGACCAGGTGAAGGAGATCCCCAGGAAGGACTGGAAGGAGAGCATTCAAGGCAGAGGGCATGGCCTGAGCAAAGGCAAGGAGGAGGGAAAGACCGAGGTGTGTTGAGCAAGTGGGACTGCAATCCAGAAATAAAATGCTACATGCTACCATGGCAGGCCATGTGTGCCCTTAAGGCTAAAGAGCTTGAACTTTTTCCTGTGCAACAGACGTTTGCAAACTTTTGGGGAAGGCAGACGTCTCTGAGAGTCTGATCAAAGTTAAAGTGCTTACAGTGAGAGTTGGGCATACATTCCAGGGTGTTTACAAATTCCCTGAAGCCTTTCCATGAACTTCAAATAAAGAATCCCTATAGTGGATGATGGGTTTTAAACAGAGAGACAGACTAATTTTTACTTGACTCTCTCTCTGCCTTTGTATAGAATGAATTTGGTTAGGGGTAACTGGGCCCAGAAAATCCAGGGTTCAGTAGTTTGGGGGAGAGGTAATAAATGGCCATGAAGATGGGGAACCATTTAACACCTGCAGGCAAGTGTTAATTAGAGTAGTGAATGTCATGATCAGACTTACTTTTTAGCGAAGTCACTCAACTCAATTCAAAAAGCACCAGCTGATTGCTGAGCTTAAATGGCTTCTTTGCCTGGGTTGAATCCAGGCTGATGGGCCATGCAGGCCAACCTAGAATGAGCCATCTCCACCCTCACCCCACATACTGGAATCTGCTGGTCATCAGATGGTTGGGCCAAGATACCCCCTGCCTTTGAGGGCTGAAGGCCAGGGACGTGGAGAGAGGCAGTGCTCTGATGAGCAGGGGAAAGGCTGTGAGGGCAGAGTAGGGCAGTGAGTTCCTGGGAGGCAACCGGGTGTCATTCCTTCCAAAGGTTTCACAACAGCCCTAGGAAGCAGACAGAGCTCAGATGATTGCCTCCTTTATAAAAATGGAAAACCCAAGGTCAGTGAACAGGACGTCTTGCCAAAAGATGTGCAGTGAGTGAGCATGAGGGCGGACCTGGGACTAGAATGTCAACAACACTTGACCCTTGTTCACGTAGTAAAATAATCACAATCAAGCTGATTAATATATCCATCACCTGGCATATTTACTTTTTTGGGGGTGAGGTAAGAACACTTAAGACTACTATCAGCATATCTGAAGTATCCAGTACAGCATTGCTAACTATAGTTACCAGGCTGTACCTTAGATCCCTGGAACTCATTCACCTCATAAGTGAAAATATGTATCCTTTGACAACCTGACCCCACCTCAGCCCCTGGCAGCCACCATTCTACTCTCTGTTTCTGTGAATTCAACTTTTCTAGATTCCACATATAAATGAGAGCTCGTGGTATGTGTCTTTCTGTGTCTGGTTTATTTTACTTAGGATGATGTCTGTACTTTCATCGATATTGTGCAAATATAGGAAGGAAATACAGGATTTCCTTCTTTTTAATGGCCAAAAGTTATTCCATGATCTATATGTAATATCAAATGTGTGTGTATATGCATATATATATACGCACACACACATAAGCACACACACATATATATACATGTGTGTTTATCACACTTTCTTCATTATGTCAGTAAATATTGAAGTTTTTCTATTATTTTAGTCAGTGTGAATAACGCTGCAATCAACACAGTAGTACAAAAATCTGCTATTTCATTTTCTTTGGATATATACCCATTAGTAGACTTGCTGGATCCTATTGTAGTTCTGTTTTTAATGTTGACCATAAAGGCTAAAACAATTGACCTTCTCACCAACACTATATAAAGATTTCCTTTGCTCCACCCTTGCCAGCACTTGTTTTCTCTTATCTTTTTATAAGAGGCATCCCAACAGGTCTGGGTGACATCTCACTGTGGTATGGATTTGCATTTCTCCGATGGCCAGTGATGTTGAGCACTTTTGCACATACTCGTTGACCATTTGTAAGTCTGAAAATCCAGGGTTCAGTAGTTTGGGGGAGAGGTAATAAATGGCCATGAATCATCACTACCCTAGGTACATGAATGAAGACACAAATGGTGTGACTCTATCTGGTTTGCAACCAGAGAAATGGAAACATTGAGCTCTATATATGTACTATGACTTGAAATGCATTTAAATAAATTAATTTAAAAAGAAATAAATAAATATTTTTTTAAAAAAATTAAAAATAAATAAATGGCCATGAGGATGGGGAACCATTTAACACCTGCAGGCAAGTGTTAAAAGAGTCTTTCAGAACCTTTGCTAATTTTTTGATAGGGTTAGTTTATTTGTTTATCTATTTTTGCTATTGACTCCTATGAGTCCCCACTGCACTTGTTAAAAGGATTATAAATGGGAAACAAGAGCATGTGCCTCAGTTTTCTTATCTAAAAGTAGGGCTCATACTTTCATTGTAGGGCTGAGCTTCACAATAGTTGTTCAAGAAATGATTTTCTCCCCAGAAGTACAGTGCTGGGATGGGAAGTGATTGTGGGATTATGAATCATGGCAGAAATGCTTTCAGGCATGGGTGGGGGAAGGGTAGCAGTGAATTTCAGCCACCTGTAGAACCCTTAAAGGGAGAAGTTCCACTGCAAAGGTGTAACTCACATATGGGATTCAGGTTTCAGATAAGTTTGGCAGATGTCATTATATAGGTAAAAGCTGAAATCACTGGGACAAACCAAAAATATAGTTCTTTCCCATTCCCATGGTCATATTATGCAATATTTTCATGGTACTAACGTGTATCTTGAAGAGCAAGTGGAAAAATCATTGAAAGAAGTATGAAAAAATCTGGTATCATATGAAATGGGGAAAAATTTTTCCAGAATATTAGTCGCAGGGAAACCAGGGAAAGGTGTGCATTTCCTGAAAGTATAGTATAAAGAAAAACTGATCAACTACATGGTTGTCAGTAATCAAGAAAAAGACGACAGTTTAGGCAATATGGGTCTAAATCAATGAGGCTTGAGCCCATATCAAGGCCTTTCCCTCTATCCATACTACCTACTTTTTAAAACAGTATATGTAGGAGCACTCTCCAATACCTTCAACCCCTCCCTTCCATCTTTCCCCATCCTATGCTAATAGACTGTGCTCTCGCCAGAGTGCATCTCTTTGTTTGTGACCTTTGGATCTGATTGGTCGAAGAATGTATTTAAGTTTCTACAATTTTTGGAATAAACAGTGTTTTCTGCTTCTGGCTCCGATGTCCCTGCTTCTCGCTCTGGGTGTATCTGCGTCTCGCTGGGGCAGAGCAGATTTTTACCTACACCCCAGGGCCTGGGGAGATTGGCTCCGCGAATCGCCACCTTCCAGAGAGACTCCATATGGTCTTCCCTGGAGACTCATTTTTCCGTCTCTCTGGACCCCCAACTCGTCGGGAAGGCCCACGTGGAGTCCTCCTCCTTTTTTAAAAATATTTTTTAGTTATACATGTTCATGATATCTTTGTTTTGTTTATTATTGTTTTTATGTGGTGCTGAGGATCGAACCCAGTGCCTCACATGTGCGAGGCAAGCGCTCTGCCGCTGAACCACAACCCCAGTCCCCCCACCCCCTTTTAAGTGGTAAGTATAGTTTCTGCTGGTTTAGGTTAGCTGATAGTGCAGGAGTTGGTCAGGGTTTCTGTATCCATGGATGGGCTGGCTTTGTTTAGAGGGTTCATGGGCTCCCTGAGAGATGCTACATACAAAGTCACTTCCATGCAAAATGTTTATGTTGTAGAGTATGTTTACGTGTAGTTGCTTGATTAGCGTTTTCTCTGTCAACCCCTGGGACCTGGCAATCAGCAGAACTGGGCTCCTGTTCTGGTTGTCATCACCCAATGGCATCTGCAAGTTGAGATGGTGGGTCTCCACAGTTGACAACCACATATGGTTCTGGCCCCACTCTGTGTGACGGTCACTGATACACTGTGATTCCAGGAAAAGGGAGCCAGAATGAGCCAGAAGGTATGGGAAGCCTGGAAAACTTGTAGTGCAAGGATGGGCTGACAGAAAGAATTCTTTGTATGAGGGTGAATTTGGGAGGGATGTAATAATGCTTTCAGAAGTTTTAAGGGTAACTATTCAAATGAGAAATTGACTTGTTCCTCACCCACATGGCCCAGGATATGGATGTGTCAAAGAGATAGATTTTGGCCGATTGTTAAAGTACTTCTAATGGCCTTTGCCGTCTAACAGTGAAATGAACTGCTTTTGGAGGAGTGTCTGTTCTCAGGATGATTGATGGAACCATTTAGCTTGGGTTCAAGTATCAGATCTAACATTGACGAACAGTACCACCTTCTCCAGCCTCCGTGCTTCTTCTACCCATTATCTCTCCCTTCCCATCTCTATGGTTCTTTGGTTCTAATTCAGAGGAACAAACGACATGGACTTTTTCTAAGTAGGAATCAAACTTTAGGCCCCTTTTTCTGTCAGTTTGATCCAAGATATTTATAACTCCTCCAAGTGATTAACTGGGGAAGCAAATACCTCTCATTCCTCAGGGGCACTCAGGCCCATGTGGGGTCTGACCTCATCCGGGCACTGAATGGCACCCCAGCCCCTGAGGGTGCTTTCTCTCTGGTGTGGCCCCAGGTCAGGGCCCATCAATTTTGCTTTGAGGGAAGGAATGTGAGGCATGTCTACCCAAAAGGGGCAGAACAGATGTTGTGTTGTTCTTTCGCGACTGCCTTTGCTAAGTGGCTTATGAGTGAGCCCTTCAAAGTCAAGCCAGGAGCAGGCCTCTGTAGAACAAAGGGGAGAAATCTAGTGGGTAAGACAGAGGAGGTATGTGGTCACAGGAGCTGGAGGACTAGAAAGCAGTTTGCAAGCTGAACAGGCCACATAGTTTGACCTCTCTTTTTTATAGATGAAGAAACTAAAGATCACAGATGGTCACATCCTTGAAGTTGAGCATAAAGTCAGCCCTGTCAGGGCTGGAATTAGGGTGACTAAGGGAGGCACTTGCATGACCTTGAGTGATCCCTCTTTAAGTTTTGTAGCCTAGACACCTCACTCAACTCATCTAGTCTTGGCCCTGAACCCTGGACCACCCAGGCCATAGGACACTTGCCACACTCAAAGGTCTTCAGAGAGATTGCTATGGTCTGAACATTTGTGTGCCCCCACTCTCTGATCAAAATTCATATGCTGAAATCCTAACTCCCAAAATGATGGAATTAGAAGGTCTTTTGGAAGGTGATTAGACCATTAGTGTGGAGCCCTTATGAATGCTGTTAGTGCCTGTCTTAGTCCAATTGTGCTTTCATATAAAAGAGAAAACCAGACTGTGTAACTTATAAACAGTAGAAATGTAACTCTCCCAGTTCTGGAGGTTGGGAAGTCCAAGATCAAGCTCCTGGAAGGTCTGGAGTCGGGGGAGGCTGTTCTCTAGTTCCAAGATAGCACCATGTTGCTGCACCCTCCATAAAAGACGAATACTGTGTCTTCATATGGTGGAAGGGATGGAAGGGCAGAAAAGGGTCAAATGCTTGGTGAAGCTTCTTTCATAAGGGCCTTACTGTCATTCCCAAGGGAAACACCCTCCTGACCTAATGACCTTCTAAAGGCCCTACCTCTTAATACCATTGCGTTGGCGATTACATTTCCACATGTTTGGAGGGACACAAATCATAGCAGTCCCCTTACAAAAAAGTCCTAGGGAAACTCCTTTTCCTCTTCCACCACATGGGGAAACCATTGCAAGAAGGTGCCATCTTTGAGGAAGTGGGCCCTTGTCAGACACTGAATATGCCTGCACTTTGATCTTGTTCCCAGTTTTCAGAACTGTGAGAAATAAATGGCTATTGTTTATAAGCCACCTGGTATATGATATTTTAATAGCATCTGGAACAGACTCAAAGATTCCATCCATGAAAGGTGTTATATTTCCAGCAAGTGAGCTTCCTCTACTGAGGCACAGATGGGCCTCTCTGTCTACAAGAGCCACAAAGTAGCCAGTTGAGTAGCTGGGGATGGTCTGGTGTGGGCAGCTGCTCTAGTGGGTCTTGGGAATCTGAATCACCAATGAGGGGAGACCAGTCTTTAGCAGTCAAGGATAAAGTCAAGGGCTCCTCAGCTATCATTGCTTTCATTGTCTTTTACCCCTCCCTGTGATGGGAAGGAGTGAGAGATAACCAGACCCACCCCTTTCCCAATTTCTCCCTGTCAATCATGGGTGCACTTCTTTCACTATACACTGTTCAGATTCCTGCCCACCACTGTGGGGACCACCTGCTTCCCCATTCATTTAACAATGACTGAACACCCCATATTTGCTAGGTACAAAGGTAAATAACACTTTAGGTACTTATATCTTGGCAAAAGGGAAATAGAGGCGAAACAAGGTATTACCATTTGATAGTCACAATGATGGAGAAAGCAACAGCTATTATTAGAGCACCAGGAAAAGAGACATAACTCATCTTGGAGAACAAAGAATGGAGAAGGAGTTGCCTGACCTGAGTTTTAAAGGGACTAGCAGGGTTTCAGCAAATGAAGAGCAGGGAAAGGGCATTCCAGAGTGGGTCAAAGGCACAGAGCTAAGGACCAGTATGGTTTATGTGGAAGAATTACAAACAATTAAATAGTTGTAGGAATTTCAAACCAGGTATGGAATAGCAAGAAGGAGGCTGAACCTTGTAAGCAGGGCTAAGGCACTTGAACTTTGTACTCCAGGACAGCTCTCACATGCTGGCAGTCGAGGCTAGGCACTCTGTCCCAGGACAAGTTTGATTTAGCCCATGGGAGGTTTTATAGAATTCTGAATTGGAATGCCTTTAGAAAATAAAGTTCCTTACAGGTGAGGGGCATGCAAGGACTTCTGCCTTACAAAGATTTCCTCAGTGAGGGTAAAGAACAGGCTGGGAGGGGTGTTCTAGGGGCAGAGAAGCACTTTTGGAAGCCATTGCAAAAAATCCAGGCAAAAGATGTCAAGGGCTTGCAATTGTACCACAGGAAGGATGTGGTAATCAGAGAGGGATTCCCCCCCACCCATTTTTTACTATGGACCCTCAGGCCCGGGAAAATGTAGAAGATAATTGGCTTGGAGCCAGCAATTCTATGTCTAGTGCCACTTTATTTATTTTATTTTATTTATTTTTATTTTTTAAAAACAGCAGAATGTATTTCCATTCATAGTACACATAGGGAGCACACTTTTTCATTTCTCTGGTTGTATACCAAGTAGACACCATTCATGTCTTCATACATATACCTAGGATAATGATGTCCATCTCATTCCATCATCTTTCCTCCCCCTCATGCCCCCTCTCTTTCCCTTTCTCCCCAATGCCCTATCCAAAGTTCTTCCATTTCTCTCATGTTCCCTCCAACCCTCATTATGGACCAGCATCCACTAATCAGAGAAAACATTTGGCCTTTGGTTTTTTGGGATTGGCATACTTTACTTAGCATGATATTCTCCAATTCCATTCATTTGCTTGCAAATGCCATGATTTTATTCTCTTTTATTGCTGAGTAATATTCCATTGTGTATATATACCACAGTTTCTTTATCCATTCATCTATTGAAGGGCATCTAGGTTAGTTCCACAATTTAGCTGTTGTGAATTATGCTGCTATAAACATTGATATGGCTACATTACTATAGTAATGCTATTTTTTAAGTCCTTTGGGTATAGATCAAGGAGTGGATTAGCTGGGTCAAATGGTGGTTCCATTCCAAGTTTTCTAAGGAATATCTATACTGCTTTCCAGATTGGTTGCACCAATTTGCAGTCCCACCAGCAATGTAAGAGTGTGCCTTTTTCCCCACATCTTCACCAACACTTGTTGTTGCTTGTATTCTCTTTTTAAAATATTTATTTATTTTTTAGTTGTAGGTGGACAGAATATCTTTATTTTATTTGTATGTGGTGCTGAGAATTGAACCCAGTGCCTCACGCGTGCTAGGCGAGCACACTACAACTGTGCCATAACCCAAGCCCCTTGCTTGTATTCTTAATAACTGCCATTCTGACTGGAGTGAGGTGAAATCTTAGAGTAGTTTTGATTTGTATTTCTCATATACAGTTATCTCATACTAGACAAAGGTGCCAAAAACATATTGGAGAAAAGATAGCCTCTTCAACAAATGGTTCTGGGAAAACTGGAAATCCATATGCAGCAAAATGAAATTAAGTCCTTATCTCTCACCATGCACAAAACTCAACTCAAAGTGAATCAAGGACCTAGGAATCAGACCAGAGACTTTGTGCCTAACAGAAGAAAAAGTAGGCCCAAATCTACATCATGTCCGATTAGGCCCAGAATTCCTTAACAAGACTCCTATAGTGCAATAAATAAAATCAAGAATCAATAAATGGGATAGATTCAAACTGAGAAGCTTCTTCTCAGCAAAAGTAGCCATCAGTGAGGTGAAGAGAGAGCCTGCATTTGGGGAGCAAATTTTCATCACACACACATCAGATAGAGCACTAATCTCCAGGATATATAAAGAACTCAAAAAACTTAACAACAAAAAACCAAATAACCCAATCAATAAATGGACTAAGGAACTGAATAGACAATTCTCAGAAGATGATACACAATCAATCAACAAATATTGAAAAAATGTTCAACATCTCTAGTGCCACTTTAAGCTGTGAGGTTCCCTAACCTACTAGCAACTGACCATGTCCCCTAAGTATAACATTCATCTCGTAATAATCCCAACGAACCAAATTCTGTACCCACTCCCATTCTACTGAAGCTCAAAGAGGTTAAATAATTTCATAAACTGTTGGTCTGGAATTGAGACCCAGAGTTAATGTGACTGCAACCTGGGGTTTTGTCCACTGCTATGCACTTGTGTGGGTTAGTCTGCCCAGAAGCCATCAGAGTGGTTCATGACTGACAAAACAAACCTAAGGAAGAACTACCCAAGAGCAACGTGGGCCCAGCAATCTGCTTCCAAAGACCTGCTAGGGGACTCTGATATGTGCGGAAGCTTGAGAACCATTGCAGTAAAGAACATGACGGTGTGAAAATTTTATGGACCGCTTCAGTGATTCTATGTATTTTTACTATAATGTACTGGGTTTCCTACAAATGAGTAAAGACTTTCTGCAGTCACTCAAGGTTCAATGGAATCCCGGGTGTGCCTAACCAAAGAGTAGGCATGCCAGGTAGACCACTGGCAGGTTAGAATTCAATTCCCATGTTGGCCTTTTTTAAAAAGTAGGTTTCTCAGTCTGCTTGCAGCTCTGCTGGTGCCTCCTCCTTCTCCAGGAAGTCGGGCCTGACCTTCCTGGGCTAGGGTGGTGGCTCCTGTCAACACTTTCTCAGAAGCATTCCCGGTTCCTGCTCATCATGCTGCCTCAGTCACCTGTTGACTCCTGTTCCCTGCACTTCACTCTAAGCCCAGTGAGGATGGCTCTGTTCTTGAACTCCCAGAACCTAGCTGAGGGACATTGGATAATGTCAGGCAAACACCAGGCTCTCGTTTGCCAGGAGGGCCTTGTTAGGGTATTGCTTGGCCTCGATCATTTCTCCCAAGTCCATCCCATGACTTGTCCCAACTTAAGCTGCTGGGTCACTTCAGCTGTGGGCATACCACCTCCTGAACCACCAACACAAGCTGGCATAGAATCTGTCACTGGCATCCCCATGATGTTATAATAAACACAGGACTCATCACTACTAGGTAGTTCAGGGATTATCTCTTGTTCTGCCACCCCTTGTCCCCTTCGTGGAGTGTAGTTTCCAGAGTCGGGCTGCTTTGCTTTGCTCAGCTCTACCCTTGGCACATAGGAGCCCCTCGTAAGTGACTTTCGAATGACACTGACTTTTCATTGACTCATTTGTCCAAACGCTCCTACATCATCTACCTGTGAAGATTTTAGAGATGGGGGAAAACACCACAAGACAGTGGGTAACTCTTCAGGTCCCACAGCCAGCGGAGGCCGATGAGCTGCTAGAGCCTATGGCGTCAGGCTTTCTGGTCAGTCTTCTTCTCTATCGTGTCCATTACCTCTTTGCTGCATTAAATAGTTTAATATTTTTCCGGTCAGTAACAGGGAGCCATTGAATATATGAGGCCTCACGGAAATGGCAGGATGTGTTGTCTTTTGCTCCAAGGTAAGTGCCTCTTTCCTCCCTCTTGCCACACAGACCAGTCTTAATTCAAAGACGTTTCCATCTGGGTGTCACAAAGTCACGGCCGCGCACCATAAATCCTTCTGAATGTTTCCTCACAGCTGTTTTAGTTGACAGCTCTGAATCACCAGCACTGTGACGATGCCAGGAGAGCCGTGTTCTCAAAGCCTATCAGCCCGAGACAGCTTGTGGTTGCTGATGGTTGAACCAATGCACCTGCACTGTGGTGGAGGCCCTCTGTTCTCCCTGCTGCGGCAGCGAGGGTGTGGTGGAGATGAAGGGTTGTCACTGCAAGAGGCAGCTGATTTGAGTCAGAGGATTCAATATGACCCCACATCAAGCTCAAGTTTTGCTCAATCAACCCAGAGTCTCCTAAGTTTGGAGAAAGGTTGCCCCTTCACTATCACTGTGGGCCAAAAGGAGGGCACAAATGTTCATTGAAACATCTTTGGTGATGGCAAAAAAAAGGTAAGGAGTTGGTTAAAGCAACTCTAGTACTTTCATAAGAAGGAATATTATGCAGCTATTCAGAGCTGGTTTAAAAATAGGAAGAGATAACTGGATTATCCTAATAAATTGGTTAGAAAAATTAGGATACACGGGGGCTGGGTTGTGGTTCAGTGGCAGAGCACTGGCTTCTCACATGTGAGGCACTGGGTTCGATCCTCAGAACCATTAAAAAATAAATAAACAAAATAAAAATATATAAAAAAGTTTCATTAAAAAAGTTAGGATATAAACTGTTTAGTATCCTATCAGCCTTTTTTTATTTGTTTTTTTTAATCTTTTAAATTTTATTGTAATTTGTTTTAGTTAATTACACATGACAGTAGAATGCACTTTGATATATCATATATAATGGAATATTCTTTCTCATTCTTCTGGTTGTACATAATGTAGAATCACAGTGGTCATATAGTCATATATGTACATAGAGTAATAATGTCTGATTCATTCTACTATCCTTCCTACCCTCAAACCCCCTCCTCTCCCTTCACTCCCTTCTGCCTAATCTAAAGTAACTCTATTCTTTCCTAGCCACCCCTTCATTGTAAATTAGCATCTGCATACCAGAGAAAATATTTGGCTTTTGGTTTTTTTGGGATTGACTTATTTCGCTTAGCATGATATTCTCCAGCTCCATTGATTTACTGGCAAATGCCATAATTTCATTCTTCTTTAAGGCTGAGTAATATTCCATTATATATATTTCATATGTATATCACTTTTTTTTTATCCATTCATCTGTTGAAGGGTACCTAGGTTGGTTCTATAGTTTTATTGTGAATTGAGCTGCTATAAATATTGATGTGGCTGTGTCCCTGTAGTATGCTGATTTTAAGTCCTTTGAGTATAAACTGAGAAGTGGAATAGCCAGGTCAAATGGTAGTTCCATTCCAAGTTTTCTGAGGAATCTCCATACCGCTTTCCATAATGGTTGCACCAATTTGCATTCCCACCAGCAATGTATGAGAATATCTTTTCCCCCACATCCTCGCCAATATTTATTGTTGTTTGTATTCTTGGTAATTGCCATTCTGACTGAGGTGAGATGAAATCTTAGAGTAGTTTTGATTTGCATTTCTCTAATTGCTAAAGATTTTGAACATTTTTCATATATTTGTTGATTGATTGTATTTCTTCTTCTGCGAAGTGTCTGTTCAGTGCCTTAGCCCGTTTATTGATTGGGTTATTTATTTTTTGGTGTTGTTTTTTGAGTTCTTTATGTATCCTGGAGATTAATGCTCTACCTGATGTGCGTGTGGCAAAGATTTTCTCCCATTCCATAGGTTCTCTCTTCACATCATTGATTGTTTTCTTTGCAGAGAAGAAGATTTTTAGTTGAATATGTCACATTTATTGATCCTCAATTTTATTGCTTGCTCTTTAGGGGTCTTGTTAAGGAAGTCAGACCCTAGGCTGACATGGTGAAGATTTGGGCCTACTTTTTCTTCTATTAAGTGCAGGATCTCTGGTCTAGTGCCTATTTCTTTCTATAAGCCTATTTTTGTTTAAGAAAAATATAGATGAAAAAGTGGATGGATGAATGGATGGATAGACAGATAGAAGGATCATTGATATGTAGGAAGGTATGTATAACTAGGTGTACAGACAGATGCATAAGATAAAGACTCAGAAAGAACTAGAAATGCCTACATCAACATGATAACAGGGATTATATCTGGATGGAGGAATTAGAGTAATTTTTAAAATTCCTTACTTATATTTTATTTCCTGATTGTTTAGTAATGAACTTATGCTGCTTTTATAAACACAGTTATCAGTACCGAAGATCTTAATATTCAGAGTCAAGAGCTCATCTTTTACATGTTCCTTATATTCTCTTTAGTCTTCCTGAATGGATGTTTCTAAGAACCATCTGTCCATCCATCTATCCATTCAGGAGGCAGAATCTATGAAGATTTCAAATGGCTTACACAACCCGCCATGATGCTTTTATTTCTATCTCATGTGCTTCCTTCTGGGTGGCCCACAACATTGGCTATCTTGTTCTTTTTATAGACACTGGAGCCCCTTGCTCTTCTCCACCGCACCCCCTTTGTCTTTTTGTCTGTTCCCTTTCATGCTCTAAGACCTTCAGATCTCCCCTTTCAAACTTTCTCTTTGTTGCTTCCATCCTGACGTCCTCCCTGCCGGGACCTGGCTTCTTTCACCAACCCTTGTACAACACTCCAGTCTAAACTTTCCAACTTGTACTTTTCTTTCTAGCTGCCCCTGCCCACCAGCCCTGTGCTCCTAATACCCCACTTATTGCAAGACAGTCTTTTAACATCTGTTATCATATCTGTCTTCCCAACCAGGCTGGAAGCTAATTGAAAGCAGGTACCTCACCCTAATCATGCTTTACCGTCAGTACCTAGCACATTTCTGTCACATAGTAGTACTCAGTAGATGTGTAAAGAAAGATGGAAAACTTCAAATTTTGGAAAGACACTGGAAGGCTGAATGGGCAGATGAGTCTGGTTTCCAAGAGTCTGCCAAGGATGACCAGAAATGAATTCATGTTTTTACCAAGTACTTCTTTGGCTCAAAATATTGCTCGGCCCCCTTTTCAAACCTGCCCTTCTATTTAAAAAATGCAAAACCAGCCCTGCCTAAGGTACTGTGGTTTTACATGTTGCTAAGATATCAGTATATTTACCCACAACCACAGACGTTTGGCTTCATAACAGCCCACTCAGCCCTCACATGAGGCTGGGTCGTGGGAATTCCATCAATGCGAGGTCCTGAGGGGGCTTTGAAATCAACCAGGGAGTCAATAATTGCCTGGAGGTGCCACAACTAAAGTTTTTCTCCAAGTTTTGCTATAATAAGCCTTTTTGTTGTTGTTAAGTTTGATTTGCTTTGGCTTCTTTGGGGGTTTCAAATTCAGTTGTGATTTGCACCTGCTTTTTTGAAACTAAATATATATATATAAGAAAACAGAGTCATATTTTCCTACTCCATAGTCCCTGGGCTTCCAACCTGGGGATACTTAGGATCTAGCTGCCCTGGGGGGATATTGAACATTGCGGTGAGGTAGACTTTAGATGAATGTGCAAGAGATGTGGCCCTGACCCGGTTGAAATCCCAGCCCAAGTGCTACACATTGCAAGAAGTTGTCTGTGCATTGCAGAGGAATGCTATCCTTTGTTAATTTGTAGGACATGGGGCTGATTGACAATCTCTATTAGGGCCAGGTACTTACCTTTCCAGTACCTCAAATGCAAATCAATTGGACTGCATCAGGGGAAAGCAAAATAGACTCAATCCCTGATTGTTAAAGCTCTTCTGAATCATTACACTTTTTAAACCAAACACAACACAAGATTCTTCCAGCCCAATCTGTCCTTTTTAAAAGAGCTTCAATCTTATCTTTTTGTCTCCAACACCAAGGTCTCTTTGTGTGACCCAGGGCTGCAAAGGCCAGCACTCAATCCTACCTGCTATGATTGGAGTAAATAAAATATGTGTCCCATCTCATTTTCCCATGGAGACTGGGAAAAAAATATTTCCCTTTCATTTAAGTTGTTATTTCAATGACAAAATAATCTTCTAATTAGGGCAGCAAGGGTGACCTAATATTCACACATCTGAAACTCTACTTTGGGCTGAGAACCACAAAAATGCAAAAAATGCAGTTGTTTCAGCCTACAACCCTACGATGGCTCAGGGTCCACCTTAGTGGCATAATTGGCAATTAATTCAACCTGGAAGTCTCATTTGCTAGTTATATTGTTGAAAATGCATGTTCCATGATACATCATTGACATATTTTTTCCAGTTTTAGGGGACAGCTGGCCAGCCTTGCTTTGAAAATTGTCCAAGTCTAAATCATTATGACTCTATTCAGTAGCATATATCAGTATTTTCCAAAGCTTCCTTTGGCAAATAGTCCCATGAGAAGATCATCTGTGAAGGAGTTCTATGGTTTAACTAACTGTGATTAGATTTGACCATGAGGCTGCACAGAATCTGTTGAACAGTTCATCAGTAGAAATTATTTTGGGGGAGGTTACAGGGAATTGAACTCAGGGGCACTTAACCACTGAGCCACATACCCAGCCTTATTTTGTGTTTTATGTAGAGGCAGGGTCTCACTGAGTTGCTTAGCGCCTCGCGGTTGTTGAGGCTGGCTTTGAACTTGCAATTCTCCTGTCTCAGCCTCCCTAAGTGCTGGGATTATAGGCATGCGCCACCACACCTGGCTCATCAGTAGAAATTTTGAGGGTCACTGTCATCTACAGGTTGGTGTTTTTCTGCCACTCCAATTTCGACATCTAAAATAATTTTATTTTTCTACACCTTCCTGCTTGTTTTATATTTCAATTTTAATTTTCAAATATTATAGTAATACAATGAACTTATGACTTTTCACTGGGACCCCCCTGTCAGAGCCTAAAATGAGCCTTTCATGTTTTTACAGATTGTGTAAGACACAACCTCTGATCTCAAAATAGACATAAAAAAAAGAAAAGTGAGACCCACATTCTGCGCTTCAGCTCCTCTAGGGGATTTGGAGAAATCATATATGCTTATATGAAGTCAGATGTACTATGGATGGCTTTGCCAATTCTGATGTGCTATGGAAATGTCTGTTAATTATGTAAGTATAACTAGCATGACAGGCCCACAGGACGAATTCCAAATCTTCCATCATCCATCTTCTGCTACTTTCTAGTAATGAAATGACTTTTACACAAAAATCCTCTACTCCAGCCCAGCCAGTGTCTTCTCAGTGGTGAAGATGTCTTTCACATCACCACCTCTCTCTACCTCTGCCTTCTTCAGTTCCTCCTCACCCACCTACCCCAGGACCTCTCCCTCCTTTTTACATGTTCACTCATTCAATCACTCTCTTCTTCCTCATTTCCCTCCTTCCTCCATCCCTTTCTTCTTCCTTTAATATCTGTATCTATGTAGCTATAGCCACATTACTGGGCAAGTGGCATCTGTTGCTATGATCAGTACAAGTCCAAGCTCACTCTGTCTTGGCACTAGAGGTATAAGACAGACAGGCACTGTACTCACCAGGTCAGCTCCAGTAGTGGATGCAGATCCCCATGCCCAGCAGTTACCTCCTAGCAGCTAATGCAGTGCCACTGGGGATATTGCTGCACCAGGTAGTTAGCCCAGTATACACTAAGGACTCCTCATTTCTTGGTTAGGAAGTGTTCCAGGCATAAGGCCCATTCTTGTGTGGAAACACTGCATTCACCCCACTGACTTTCCTAATACACACCCACATCCTCATCAGCATCTGTGTCCATATCCATATCCATGTCCATTCTGTATCTATAGCAACATCATCTCCCAAGTATTACCACTTGTTTTCAATTCTACTCATTTGTTTCATTTTGATTCATTTATTTTTAGTACAGATATCTTCCCGAATACAGCAGTATTAGACCGAGCTGCTTAGAGATAGAGGCATGAATTACTGATTTTTGTATCTTGAAACAGCTCCAAGTAGGTCATCAAGGTATAGAAGATGCTGGGGAAAGATAGCATCTCTGGGACATAATCTCTGTGTATGGCAATTGTCTTGGACAATTCAGACTTAACATTTCATTTATCTGTCACCCCTGACTTTGTCTCTTCCCTAACTAGCCTGTTTTTAATGCCTTTAATCTATCTCTGTCTTTGCACTGGCTGTCCTTTGACTGAAACGCTATTCCCATGGTCCCATATTCCCCTATGGTCAGCTCTTCCTTTTCATTCTTAACCTCAGAAGTCACCTCTCCTGAGAGGTCCACTCTGACCACCCTACCCAAGGAACATAACCTGATTCCCCCACAAAGTTATTCTGTGTTCCATGGTCCTTTTTCGCTCTTCCCATAACATAACACCTGAAGTTAGCTTGTGAGTTTATTCTCCTGCTTTTTTATTGTCTGTCTCCTCCAGCCCCTTCCCCAAGTAAAATGTAAGTACCGTAAGGCAGGAGTTTGCCTGCCTTGTTTAAGCCTGTATTAATTGCTAGAATGGTACCTGCCACATAGTATGTGCTCACTTATCACCCGATGAGAGACTCTTGAGGGGAGGGTGTTATGACACCTGCACTAGCTGGCAAATGTCCCTCCCATCCTGGAGCCAACTGCTCTGACTCATGATCCCTGGGTTTCAGGAAACCTGAGACAGCCCAATTTTCTGCCTGGGTCACTTGGTTTTGATTTCATTTTCTAGTGTGGAGTATGGTCAAGTTGTCCATTAAACTTACAAATTTCCTTGAAATTTTCAAATTTTCTTGCAGAGTGAAAAAAGAAGTGATTTTTGTGAGAAAACCATCGCCTGAGTGAATGTTTCAGTACTGACCAGGGGACAGGGGCTTCCTTATCAGCGTGGGTTCTCATTGGCCTATAAACCAGCAGTCCCCAAACCCAAAACAAGTTATCCCAAAAAAGGGTTCCAAGGAGAAACAGAAGGCACATTCACACTAGGTTACTGAGAGGGAATTTAAGGAAAAGGCTGTTTTCTTAGGTGCAGAGGAAACCCTGGGGCTTGCACTATAGGGACCCATTGCCATACCTACCTCAGAAGGCAAGAAAAGGCAGCAGTTCCTGGAACCAGAAAAGGGTGGGAGGGGCCGCCTGACAAGAGGCTGCCTTCATTAGAGGAAAGGAGCCCAGCAACCCAGAGCTCAGGGAACAAATTCCCCATCCTTCCTTGCCCTCCACCGCCTACATCTTCTGCTGCTGCCCCCTAGGCCAGGCCCTGTTGTTATCTTTCTAGAAGGGAGGATTGGGGCTCCAAGAGGCAAGAGTGATCTGAAGAGGCAGGAGAACTTACCAGTGTAAGAGTTACGACAGCTGATAGCAATTAAACCAGGATTTGGATAGATAGCAGTCAAAGATCACCCCTGTACCCTCTATACCTGGCCTTTTGAAAGTACTTTATGGACTAGCTCGTTTGATCTTCTCAGGAAGCCCATAAGTAGGCACTATCAGTCTCATTGGGCAGATTGGGGAACTAGGGATTATAGAAGTCAATGCGAGCTGGTAAATGGAGGAGTAACTCTCACACCGGATAGACAGATCCAGTACTCGTTGTCTACTGGACTACCCCACCGAACCTGCATGAAAACTGTTGTGGCAAATCATTGCTAAAATGTAAGAGAAAACAGAGGTGTGGCCTAGGAGACAAGATAAAATGTTTCCATAGGCATTATTTGTGTTCAGTGAGGTCAAATACACTCCTTTTTAAAAGATGTCAGGAGGATCTCCAGTTCAAGGCCAGCCTCAGCAAGTTCAAGGCTGGCCTGGGCAACTTAGCAAGACCCTGTCTCAAAATAAAAAATAATAATTAAAAAAAAGGCCTGGGATGTAGCGTAGTGATAAATCACTCCAGTTTCAATCTCTAGAACTGCAAAACAAATAAACAAACAACAACAACAACAAAAATAAAACAGAGGAAAATTAAAGTACAACTCAAGAAAAGAAAGAACATGAAAAAGAGAAAGAAAGAGGGAGGGAGATTCATTTGCACATGGAAGACAGGCCAAAGGTCTAATTATAGCTGATAAGGTCCCTCATGATCTGTGCCTACCCGACTCATCTTTCCTCATTCCCCATGGGGCACTGTGTCCCAGCCAAAGTAAACTTTATTTAGTTCTCTAAATAGCCCACAGGTCTTTGCCCAAGTTACTAGTTCAGCCTGGAACACTTTACCATGCCTTCTATTCACCCATCTTAACTCCTGCTTATCTAACATGTTCTAGTTTGGTCTGCCTGACTTCCTTCCTTTCTTCCTTCCTTCCTTCCTTCCTTCCTTCCTTCCTTCCTTCCTTCCTTCCTTCCTTCCTTCCTTCCTTCCTTATTTCCTCCCTTCCTCCCTCCCTTCCTTCCTCAGATATTTATTGGGCAGCTGGTATATGCAGGCTCAGTGGTAGGTGTGCATCCATGGTTCCCGCCCTAGTGGAGCTTCCATGAGAAAATTCCCTTCATGCCTATGTGTAGACTGGGGGTTTCTCTTATGTGTTTCTGCCTTAGCCTGGACTTAGGCTATGATAGTCTCTCTTACTCTGTGCTTGAGTACTCTGGTTATATACCTGTCTCCTCTATTTGACCAAAAGCTCCACTAGGGTAAAACACGTCTCTCTCTGTGGGTATTAGTTTCCTATTGCTGCTGTAACAAATTACCATGATTTAGTGCCTTAAAGTAACACAAAGTAATGATGTTAAGTTCCAGAGATAGAAGTCTGACACACATCTTGCTGGGTTAAAATCAAGGCCGTATTCTTTTCTGGAGGCTCTAGGGAAGAGTCTGTTTTCTTGTTTATTTCCTATTATAGGCTGTCTGTATTCTACTTCTGACAGCCCCTTCCTTCATCTTCAAAGCCATGCATCACTCCAACATGGACCCTTTGCCTCCCTCTTCCACCTTTGAAGGATGCTTGTGATTATATTGGGCCCACTCAGATAAACCAGGATAATTAGCAATCAATTGTTAGCAACCTTATTCTATCTGCCATCTTAATTCCCTTTTGCCGCATGAAATCACATGCATACAGGTTTCAGGGATTAGGACAAGGGGAATTTGGGAGAGCCCATTGTTCTGCTTACCACAGTATTTATCCCCAAATGATAGCCTAAGGCAAAAATTGAATATCTGAATATGCTGACAGGGATGTATGTATGTGGAACACATAGAATCTCTGTGTGTCTAAGGCATGTGCTGTGCATGTGACACATGGAAGTATGCTGGGACTTGTGGGGGCGGAATTCAAGGGATATATACTCTCTGATCTTATTAGTGGTTGTCAGATGTATGTATATGTGTGTTGGGGTTGGAATTGTACCCTAAGAGGGAAATAGAAACAAACTTGACAACTATGCTTCTGAAAATTCAAATTGTGAAATACTTGGATATTCCCTATATGGACACTTTAAAAAAATTATTTTTTCTTTTTTAGATATACATGACAGTAGAGTGTATTTTGACATATTATACATACATGGTGTATAACTTATTCTAATTAGGATCCCATTCTTGTGGTTGTACATGATGTGGAGTTTCACTGGTCGTGTATTCATATATGACCCACGTGGACACTTAGGCTTCAGGACCTGGATTCTGTGCTCCATGCTCACATGCACTGATGACCATAATCAGAGTGAAGACTACTTCCTGCCTGGGCCAGGAAGCTCTTCCAGAATGGCCTGCATGAGTCAGCATGCAGCTCAGACACTTCAGCACTGCCAGCAATGAGGAGAGCAATCAAAGCAGTTTCCCATCTTTACTGAGAGGGTGTTACAGTCCCTGATGGAGAATCCTTTTCAAATCCTCAGCCTGTCCCTTATAATTTTACAAATCCAAGAACAGCAGAACTTTTAGGTCACATCTAGCCTTCTTCCTTCATTTCACAGGTGGCATAGGGCTCAAGGAGTGGGGAGACTAGTGCAGGCTTGTAGGATCATGCAGTGCTGGCCCCTTTGCAGTTAAGATCTTTACGAGGTGACTGCCAGCTCCTTGAGGGCAAGGACTCTGATCACATGTTCCTCTAACATCAGGCTTCCTTAGGACTCTCTGCTCCCCAGTTCCTTATGTTCCTAAGAGATAAAACCCAGGATGGTGCTTTAAGACACAGGCTCTATTCTTGAGAGAAGCTTCTACTGAGGATCTCTGTCAAATTTCTACATAGGGAGCCAGGCTCAACAATCTAAAATGCTCAAGGAATGTCTTTCACACTTTTCCCTTAAAGCTTAGACCAAAGCCAAACCCAAACTGGAGCTGTGTTCTTAGTGTCCCTGGCCCTGCCCTGACTCCCTACCTCCTCCCCAAGCAAATATCCCTTATTTGTGTGTTTGTGCAAAAATATCCATGGTCCCCAACAAGAGTAGTCACTATGGTAGATGTCAGGTACCCTGCAGTGGGCACACGGACATAGATCCCTGCCTTCAAGGGGCTTATAATTATAGAACTTCTAGATTACATCCAACCCCAGAAGTCCATAAGCTGTTTCACTTTTTAAAGAGAGACAGAAAAAGAGTGCAAGCTGTACCAGAGTAAGAGGAATGGGAAAGGAGAAAAAAGATCATGAATGCAAGAGAAAGACAGTTGGGGGCACACAAAGACTCAGAAGGAGAATGCTATGATGAAAGATCTAGAAACCCAGGCAGAGTCACTCAACCACAAGAACCTCTCCATCTGCAACAAATTGCAAAAAAAAAGGAGGGAATCCCAAGAAAGGATCTTGCCTCCAGATGTTCAATCCCTGTGAGTCTCCTTGCCATGCTCGAGAAGAGGGAGGCCAAGATAGAAGCGTTAGACCACAGATGCCATGAAGTCTTGCTTGGAAGTTTCATGGTCTCACGTGAAGTTCCAAGGGAGGGTTCAAGAGTATACAGCTCCACCCTACCCAAGGACTGCTCTGAACTTCCTCCTCCATGGAAATCCTTCTCACCATCCCTGAACGGAAACCTTTCTCTCTCTCTCTAACAGAGGAAAGGCACACCAGATCTCCACACTCAGTCCTCGGTTTGTGCCACCTGGTCTTGTCAGCTGTGCTTGTAGGTACAATCTTGGTCATATTGGTGGTGGTCATAGGCACCACGTTGGTCTTGCTAGCTGTAGTTGCCCACACCACCCTCTGACCAGATAGAGCATACGTATTCTGTAGGTGTTTGTGCTCTTCCTCAATAAGACTTAGACATTAATTTATTCTTATTGATTCAATCAATATTGATTGAGCACCTACTGTGTGCCAGAGACAGGGTGCATGCTGGTAACCCTAACCTTGACCCAGGGCTCCACAGAGCCGGCACTCATAACCGGGCAGTGCAATCAGAGCAAAGGTGCTGATCACTATTCTACAGTCATGGGAGAGTAAGACTCAGAGACAATGGCAAGAATGAGATCGTCCTGGGCCTCTTCACTTCGAGTACATCCCTGAGTTGTTTTCCCTTGAAATGGGCTCAGTAACATCTCTGCACCATTCGCAGTCCCTCTCGTAAGCCAGACTGTCCTAGGTGGAAGGAATATAATAGAAGGATTAATTTGAATCCTGCCCACCAGAGACTCAGTCCAGATGGGGACGTGGAGTAGGAGAGAGGGAGCGAGTGGGTATAAGTACTTTGAAAAGATGTCTACAAACTGCTTCAGGAATACTGACAGGGAGCAACAGATTCCACTGAGGGGGATTTGGGGAGGTCTCACAGAGGGGCTAATACGTGAAGCAAATCAGGCTTTTATGGATAAGCAGATGTTTGCCAGCTGGAGAAGGGGCAGAAGAGCAGCCCAAGTCAGCAAAGCACATCAAGCATGGAAGAGTGAGATGTGTGTTTGTGGAGTAGCCAGCCATGTGGGTGGGCGAGCAACCCTGGACACGGAGTGGTAGAAAACCAGGAACTGCCTTCAGGAGGGCACCAAGAACCTGCTCGAGGGCATGGCCGGTCTGCACAGATGATGGGAAAGGGACACAGGCAGTTTCTAAGCAAGAAAGTAATGGTCCTGTGGGGTTAAAACATTCCCATAGCTGAGGAGGTGACTGGAGGGAGGAGAATTGCAGAGAGGCCAACCAAGAAGCTGTAGCATTGGTCTTGGTGAGAAGCAATGAGTTTAAATGAGGAAAATGGCTATGGTGAATGAGCAGACAAGTTCCCTACCTGAGATATTGGGCAGGTAGAATGGACAGGGCTCAAGGCCTGAGGAGCAAGGGCAGCTGGAGTTTGGACATCTAGGGCCTTCTGCAAGGGCTTTAGTGGATGATGTCCCTCATCCAGGTGGGAATTTGAGGAAAGAATAGAGTGGGGAGAAGAGAAAAAAAAGTCCATTTTGGACAGGATGGTTGAGGTTCCTTCTAGTTTTCAAGTGAGATGCTAAGGGGCAGGTTCGGAACTTCAAAATAGGTCAACCTAGAAATGTGGAGCTGAGCTCCTACAGCCAGACTGTAAACACTCAAGGGACATAGGGAGAGTTTGCACAACAAACCACTATGGCACTTAAAGCCATATTAGAGGAGAGAGTCAAACAGCATATCCTCCTTCTGAGACTCAATGGCTCTCAGAACCCAGGGTTGCTATTTTGAGAAACATTCTTTCATCTTCAAACTGAACATGTGAATATCAAGAGGAGGCACATATCTTTCATTTAGAATGAACCATTAAAATGCACCAAATATTGGGCTGGGACTGTAGCTCAGCGGTAGAGCGCTTGCCTCGCATGTGTGAGGCCCTGGGTTCGATCCTCAGCACCACATACAAAGCAGTAAAATAAAGACATTGTGTCCATCTACAACTAAAAAAATATTTTTTAAAAAAAATGCACCAAATATTAGCCTGTGCTCAGAGGCAGAAAGATCCCAGAGCAAAATGAAAGCTCTGTCTTTGGGGACAGGCTGTTATTCAGCTGAATCTTGAGAACACTATGCTGTCAAAGGTCCCCTGCACAGAGAAAGCAGATTTTCCCCCATTACCAATTTACATATTTTTTCTTCCAGCCATCCAAAGGGGTGTTTCCAAGTTTTCCAATTTCTTTCTGGCAGGTTACACAATCAGAAAAGGCAAAATGGCCCCAGTCACTGAGGCTCCCATGTGCCCAGGAGAAAATGTTTACGGTACCAGTTAGCCTGAAGCAAATCCACTGTCAGCGTTCTCATAAACCTCGGAGAAAGAAGAAGAAACAAAAGCTGTTGAAATGTGAAAATAATTAGAGAAGAGACTTTCCCAGGGAACAAACATGGCCCACGCTGTACAGAGGGAAGAACAAACAAACTTTGGGGGAGATTATGGAGCTGTAAAATCCTTGTTTATTTCTGAAGAAAGAAATAAAGTTGGAGAGATGCCACTGGGTCTGCAAAATAATAAATCAAGTGCTAGGGGGTGGGAAGGAGGAGCTGGCCTATAAATTCAGAGACAAAAACAAAGCAGCATTCCAGCAGTCCCCCGTGGCGTGTGAACCTGCACCGTTTGATTTCTGAAGCGATCTGGCTCCTTCCCCGTGTTGCTGTCTTCACAAAGTCAGAATGCTCTGGGTGTTCCTCAGTGTGGTCACCCTGTCAGGAAAGCATTTGGTTTGGGTTAAGATTTCTGAAAGGACATCTTAGTGAAGTTCGATTTTCAAAAAGAAAGGGGGAAACATCAAACCCTTGTTCCGTCTTCTTCTCAAGCTGAACTTTGCAGAGCAGTTTCGGCACCCACAGAAACCACAGGGACTCAGCGAGGCGAGGCCAGGGCCAGCCCAGGAAGGCCGGGAGGAAATTCCCACAGCCCAGTGCCCTTGGAAAGGGGAGCTCCCTGGTCTCTTCCCACTTGCCCAGGGCTTTGGGTAAATTTGCCTATGAAAGGTCACAACTGAACTGCTTCCTGGCTGAGGGATTTTTTCAGGGCTAACACCTCTGGTTTCTAGCGGGCAGAGGTCCTGTTTCCTGAGAAGTCTCAGGCTATCAACATGGAGAGCACCTGGAACCCGGCCTTAAAAAGTGAGCTGAGGGCTGAGATAGTGGCTCAGTGGTGCAGTGCTGGCTTCGCATGTGTGAGACACTGGGTTCGATCCTCAGCACCACATAAAAATAAATAAAATAAAGATATTGTGTTCATCTACAACTAAAAAAAAATATTAAAAAAAAAAAGTGGGCTGAAGGTGCAGAACATGCTGCAGCTTTCACATTTGGTGAATAGCCCAGGGAGATCCCCTGCCTCAGACCTCTGACCTTTCTCCCTCTAATTTTAAATGTAAATAAAAGCAAGGGCACTTAATTCACTGAATATTGACTCCCTACTATGTGACAGGTGTGCTAAGCCACTTCTATGCACCATCTTGTTATTGATACTGCCCGTTATGGGTGGCGAACTGCTCCTTTACATGTTGAAGTTTGAACATTAGGGAAGCACACCAAGGCAAGCATATAAAGCAAGGTTTATTTAAAAAGGGGTAACATAGACTTCTTCCCCCAGGAGGGAGAAGGGAGCCATAGCTGGTATCCTCAGAAGTATATGTGTTTTGCCCTTTTATATGTCCTAGGCTTCCTTTGTTCTCCTGCTCTCTTCCTCTTATCTCTCTCCTTCCTGCCTACGTGACTAGGCCCAGGATACGCTCGGTGGGATGGCCAAAAGGTAAAAAGCCGGATGAACAAATGTGGAGTGATCTGGGCAGGAAGGAGGCATAATTATGGGACAGATTACCTTAGCAACAGTTTGGAGCAGGGGCAGGTTATCCAGATCAGGGTGGAGGAAGGGCTCTGAAGGCATTAGCATTTCAATACCTCTCCAACTTCCCAGACCCAAATTGGCCTCTTGATTGACCTGACTCGATTTACCTGTCTACACTGACTGCCTGTCTAATTCTGGCTGCATTATCATATAAGATAAATGTCATTATAGTTTACTAGCAGTTTCCTAGTACAGATGAGGAAACTGAGGCTGATATTTTTACACGATTGGCCCAATACTGCACAGCCAATAAATGGTGGGAGTAGGCTACAAACTAAGATCTGTCTCCACCTGCATTTCTTTTACCTCTAAGCTCCACAGTTTTGGTAACTCAAGCTTCCTGCCCACAGAAGCTAAATGGTTCAAAAGTATATAGTACAAAAGGTGAAATTTTACCAAAGTTTATTAGTTTCATTAAGAACGAGGTAACCATAATAACAAATAATATAGTGCCAGGAAGCTACTAGTTATTGAGTGCTAATCATCCCCAGCCTTAGCACTTTACATACATTATCTCAACCTATTCACAAAAGCATCCTTTGCAGATGGTGGTATCCTCATTTTACAGATGAGGTAACTGAGTCAGAGAGGTGAAAATCTTCCAGAGTTTCACCCAGCCAGGAAATGGTGGGACAGTCTCCCATGTCAGCTGGGTTCTAGTTGAGTTCTGTTGGTGGTTTAAAAGCTGATTCTTGTGTAGTCTTAGGGTCTTGGTCTGTGTAGAATACAGAAAGGACATTCTTTTTCTTAACTTAAAATGACTAAATGTATAATTTTGTGCTAAAACAGATGCCATCTTAACAGATTATGGGTTTTTCAAGAACCAAACCCAAAATTAATACATCTCCCTGTGATGTGAGTAGAAGAGGCTTCTATCAAATTTCATTAGTAGGTTACATCAGTCACTGGCTCTTTTGTGCCACAAAAGCCCAGTTAGAACCCATCCCCCTGCCTGCCATAAATTTTTTTCTTTAATAGTCTTATAGTAGCAACTACCTTTTATTGAGCATCTACATATGTCAGATAGGTTATCATCCTACCAGGTGAAGAAATCCCAGGTCACACTGCTAGATGAAATCCAGGAAGAAATCTTGCCTCACTGAGGGGAATTGATTTGTCCAAGCAGAATCAGCCAAATGTCCAAAGAATCAAGATAAGCACTCAGGGCTTTTGACAGTTTCTGTAAGATTATTTTAAGCACCTACATTAGTTCCACACCTCATCCTTATTTCTTTATTTATGCCTCTTCTGTCCCTCACTTGCTAAATTAGTTTCCTATTTATACTATAACTAATTACTATAAGCTTGGGGACTAACAATACCACACATTTACTTTCTTCTAGTTCAGGAGACAAGAGGTCCAAAATCAGTATCACTGGGCTGGATTCCAAATGTTGGAGAGCTACTTGCCCCTTGGAGGCTCATGGGAAACCCCAGCCTTGCCTTCTCCAGCATCTAGCACTGCTGTCTTTGTATTTCTTGGCTCATGGCCCCTTCTTCCATCTTCACAGTCAACAACAGAGCATCTTTCCACTCTGATTTTGATTTCTGCTTTCTTCCAGCCCACGTCCTCCTTCTCCTCTGTAGTAGCCAAATTTCCCTCTCAGCTTCCATTCACACACTACATTCTCTTCTGTCTGTGTCAGGTCTCCTTATACTTCTGTCTCCTAAGGACTCTGGGATTGCATTTAGGACCCAACTGGATCATTCAAAATAATGTCCCCAACTCAAGATTCTTAACTTGATCAGATCTTTTTTATGTAAGGTAATACAGCTCCCAGCGTTAGAGTCTGATAACTTTGGGGGACATTTCTCTGCCTATCAGACCACTTTCCTCCCTGAAAGTTGCACTTTGCATATTTTTCCAGGAGTGGGAGTAGAATTCAGTTTGATGGTCCACATCCTCTTGCTAAGAGCACTATCCAGTCACCTATTTCTTTGCAGTTGTCCCAATTTGGTGAGCAGGTGTCCCGTTAGAGTCCTTCCTTGGTGCTCTCCCTTACATAGTTGCTATAAGAAAGTTATAAGGCAGTGCCTGGTCTACAGTAAAGGACAAGGAATTAAGCTCAAGAGAAGGAGAAAAGTAGTGCCTTTAGGGAGCTGATGATAGGGTTGAGGCCATGCATCACGTACACGTGACAAATTACCTGCAACTGCTTAGATTGTCCGCAAAATGCAAAGCCACAGAGGGAAGCTGAAATTCAGAAAACAAAGGGGACCAGTGGAGTCAGAGAGGTCACAAAAACTTCCTGGAGGGACTGTTGCCTGTATCCAGTTTTGAACATTAGATTTGTGAGAAGTAGAAGGAGCTATGGTACTTGAGCAGCTTTCATGGGCTCAGCTTTATATAACTGCCACCTCATTTTTCTCCTTATCACCACCCAGTGTGGTGGCTATTATATGTTTACAGATAAGGAAACTGAGGTTTGATCAGAGAGATCACGTCCCTTGCTTAGTTGTAGGTGGCAGAGCTGAGATTAAACCTTCGGCTTCCAACCAGAGATTGTGTGCCTTCTACACTTTAGCATCCTCGACCTGTAACCTTGGCCTTAGGCTAAGAAATGGTAGCAGAATGGTGGTGTCCAGTGGGCATAGATGCTTATATTGCTATAAACAGAGGAACAGAAACCATTTGGCATGAAGAGTCAGACTAGCAGAGGTGGCCCACAAACTATATCAGACTTGAAGACATATTTTTGGAGGGGTTTACCCAAGGTTTAAAGAAAATCCAAAACTAATCCCTGCTGGTAAATGTAAAAAACAGCCATCAGCATGGGGAAGGAGGTAGATTTTCATTCCTGCCTGACAAAAGGTCAGGTGGCATTAGATTAAATAGGAGCTCACCACCACTTCTAGGCATTAATCTTCTGACTTCTACCGCATGTGAGTTGGAGACTTCTGATAAACTATATGTCTTAGTATATAGCCATCCATTTTGAGAAACAAAATCAGATATCCTCTACCTCTAATGTTAATGGAAATTTCCAAATAATGCCACTGTGCTGAGAACCAATCTGAGCACCATGTGTTTTCAATCCCACCTGCTATAGATCTTTCACAGACCACTTTTCTTTGGCATTACTGACTCAAAGCTATTTAAGATTAAGGATAACCCTCACCAGACATGCACGACCTTATTGCAATTTTCATATTCCTTAGTCCTTACTGTCCTCAGAAAAATGTTAGGAATTAAAGAATAATGACAAAGTGTCCAAAGGGTTGTTGCAAGAAGAAATAAAGACATGAGGGTGAGGAGCCTGGCACAGAGCATAAAGGCAGCCATTGTTGTTAGAGTATGACTAGATTTTGCTAAACATTTAGAGGCACAGAAATTGAAGGTGGAGGTGTTGCCATTGCTGATGGACCTGGACAGGAGGTCTGAGGTGCATAGAGGGAAGCATGAATCATGGATGGGCAGCTCCAGCAGCTCCTGGCTCCAGAGGCTCCGTGGAACCCATCCCACCCAAACACATCAAAATAAATAAATAAAAACAAAGCATAAAAAGTCAGCTATCACATATTCAAACCTCCCATTGGTTTTGCCTTTGCTTCCCCCACATATTGTCTCTGGGAAGAGCAGTCTCAGCCCTAGTACTGCCAACTTAACAGGGTGGTTCCCCTGACCACTGGTCTCTACTTTGTGCCTTTTCCTAAACTTTGGTGCACAAGCCCATAAGTGATTTTTAAAAAATTATAAAATACTGCTCTATAAAGAAACCCTTCCGCTTTTTGCTGTGGGTCTTGGAGGGATGAGTTTCCTGTTCTTTTGAACTCTTTATGGGCTAAGTTTCCTTCCACATAGGAACTGCATGTGGTGAAGTGAAGAATATTCTGGAGAATCACCCACCATTGATGTAGGAATCAATGCGGGAATGGCAAAGTTCTAAACATAAAGACCTACCACTCCACAACAGCATGCGTGCCCTCCCTGGAACACCCCATCTCTACTCGCCCTGGAGATTTTACTGTTGCTGCCCTTACTGGTATCTCAGAGCCAAACAAACTAAGAATTTGCAAGGATTTACTTGGTGACCCAGAGAAGCAGATAGATGATGAATTTTGGAACCAGGAGACCTGGGTTTGAATTTTTTTTTTTTTTTTAGTACTTGGGATTGAACTCAGGGGCACTCGACCACCAAGCCACATCCCCAGCCCTATTTTGTGTAAAGACAGGGTCTCACTGAGTTGCTTAGTGCTTCACAGTTGCTGAGGCTGGCTTTGAACTCGTGATTCTCCTGTCTCAGCCTCCCTAAGTGCTGGGATTACAAGCGTGCGCCACTATGCCTGGCTTGAATTTTGACTTTGCTTCTGATTAGCTGTGTGATCCTGGACAAGAGGCCCACATAGCATTGTGCAAGTTGCTTAGCATCTATGTGCCTGCCTCAGTTTCTGCATCTTGAAAATGGGTATAAATAGTCTATCACTCCTGGAGTTGTAGCAAGAATTAACTGAAAAGTGCATCGAAAGCCTCAAGCATACAGTAGGTGTTCAATAAGTGGTCCTTGTCACCAGGCAAGTTCTCAACATGACTCATTATCAATAAGAAAAAGAAGGCTCACTTCACCATGACTGGGAAGTGGATTTAATGAAGGGGAAATTTATAGGGATGGGGAAGGGCTAAGGGAACCAATTAGGGTGCACCAGATAACTGCAACAGTGGGAACCTACCACCTCTGCACCCAAGGGGACAAGGGGAGTGAGGTGGGACTGAGCTAGTCAGAGGTGGATCTGTGGAAACAGGCCACAGGCAGGAGCTGGGTGGCAGATGAACACAGCCAGTGACACACCCTGGCTCAGAAGCACAGGGAGCAGTGGGGAAATCCCCAGGTTCCCTCTCCTCCCCTTCTTCAGTCTCTTGCTGATGCCTACCAGGCCAAACCCAGCAGACAGAGGCCAGGGAGTTCCCCTGATACAGTCATGAGACTAAACCTCCCTATGGCACCGTGCAGACTAGAGAGCAGATCTGGGGGGGCTAGGGGTGCAAATGGAGAATTGGCAGGCCAGGCAGAGAGAATTCCTTGTGATTCCTATTTGGGCTCAAACTAGTCCACCGGAAGCAAAACTCCGGCAAAAATTCTACAGTGCTCATCGCAACCTCATCACTTCAGGCATAAACCTTCCCCTACATTGGTTCTCCAGTAAGAAATGTCCCCCATCCTGTCCCAGGGCTTCTCTGCAGATTCACTTTATGCCTCCCCCCTCCTTCCCTCTCTGGAATGCACATGTCCTGCCATGCTTCTCTGCTTCTCAGTTGTAGTCTCACTGGAAACTTTTGATTGGTGAAAATGTGACTGATCAAAGTCCTTGCTAAGCCTTTCTCTGCTTGGCTAAATTCCTGAAATCTTCCAACACTAGGGCTGGGCATCACCTACTCTGAGAAATATATCTGCTCCCTCCCCTCTGTGTTCCCATTGGAAGCAGTAGAATGTCACGAGCAAGACTCCGGAGCCAGACTGCCTTGCTTACAATTCCTGCCTGCACCATTTCCTGCTGCTGTGTGCTTTTACCACATGGCGCTCTCTGTGCCTAAGAACCATTATCTGTAAAATGGGCTCTTAATAGTACCTACCTCACAGGATTTTCCTAAGGATTAAACAAAGTTATATATGGGAATCACTTATAAGAATGCCTGACATGGCCGGGCATGATGGCACATGCCTGTTATCCTAGCTGTTTGGGAGACTGAGGCAGGAGGATTGCAAGTTCAAAGCCAGCCTCAGCAAAAGCGAGGCACTAAGCAACTCAGTGAGACCCTCTAAATAAAAATACAATATACAAAATAAAATACAAAATAGGGGTGGGGATGTGGCTCAGTGGTTGAGTGCCCCTGAGTTCAATCCCTGGTTACCCCCCCCAAAAAAAGAGAAATGCCTGACATATAATAAGTATGTGGGAATAATAAATACTAGCCAATTTATTTTTATTATCAGTATACATCATAATGTAACAGAGTATAGTATAATTCAAAGTTTATTTTATTCTGCCATTGATTGTGTGTGCAACTCAAGGATAGGCTCTGCATGCATATTCCCAATGCCTGATATAATAGCTGGCACTCAGCAGCTGCTCAATAAATGACCAATGGGTGAATGAACAAGTGATATGAGAACTTGAGTCTTTGGAATCTGGTTTGGGCTTTCATGTGACACATACCATAGGCTGTTTCTCAAGGATACAAACAGAAGTTAGGTCCAAAAAATTCAAAACCCTCCAGAGCAAGACAGGGGCCACCCAGCAGGGGGATTCTCCTATAGGCCTCATCTGGGTGGGTCCCAGCCCTGAACAACCAGCCAGTTTCTAATCTAATTATGTGCTAAAAGAAACAGTTCCTCCACCCTTCACACTTCCTCCTCCCACGTTAGAAACCAAGAGTAATGAGGTGCATTTGTGCCAGAGCCACAGCCGTCTCTGGGGAAGACACACTTCCCCCGACCCAAGAAAGATCACCATCAGGACATGAACTCATGGAGGCTCTGACTGGAGAACCTCGTGGGTGCTGGCATGCTCCAAGGACAGATCGAGTCCTAGCACTGGTGTATGCTTGAGGAGGGGACCTTCTGTCCTTCCACTTACTTATATATGTCCTTCCATTGTGTCCCAGCGTCTCCATTGAAAAAAAATGTTAAGTCCTGCAGAGCCCTGCATGGCCTGCTTGCTGGCTGCCCTTCAGCCTATTTCTTCTCCCTGCCCTCACTCACCCCTGCAGGCAGGCAGGCCTACGGCTGTAGGGGCAATACCCTTGCTATTTCCTTGTTCAGAAGGCTCTGGCTTCAGGCATCGTGCTTCTGTCCTCCTTATTCACTTATTATCTTTTCAATATAATAAACAACTACTTTTTAAAATATATATATATTTTTTTTCATTGTGGTAGAAAAAGCATAACATGAAATTTAGGATTTTACCCATGTTTAAGAATCCAATGCAATGTCATTACTTGCCTCCACGTTCTGTAAACTATCACTACCGTCCATCCACAGAGCTCTTTCCATCTTGCTAAACTGAAACTTCTAACCCATTCAACAGTAATTTTCCATTTCCTCTTCCCTGCAGTCCCTGGCAAGTATCATTCTACTTTCTGTTTCTATAAATTTTGTTAGTCTAGGTCCTTCACAGGAGTGGAATCCTTCAATATGCAATATCGAAATATGGCTTATTTCACTTACCATAATGTCCTCATGGTTCATCCATGTTGTAGTACATGACAAGTTCTTTACTTTTTAAAGGCCAAATAAGACTCCATTATGTGTTGATAGCACATTTTATTTATCTGTGTCATCATGGACTCTTGAGTTGCTTCTGCCGTTCAGCTATTGGGAATAATGCTGCTGTGAATCAGGGTGTGGAAATATCCATTCAAGTGCCTGCTTTCATTTCTTTTGGATATACATTCATAAGTGGAATTGCTAGATCATAGGGTAATTCTACAGTTTTTGAGGTATTGCCATTTCGTTTTTACAGTGACAACATCCTTTTGCATCCTTATCATCAATGTGCAAGGGTTATAATTCTCCACATTCTCATCAACACTTGTTAATTTCTCTCTCTCTCCCTCTGTCCTTCCTTACTTTTTTCCCCTTCTTTCATGGTAGTCATTCTAATGGACATGATATCTCACTGTAGTTTAACAAACCCTTTTGGAGTACCTACTATGATCCAGGTCTAAACTGGATGATTGTCAGGACATGCAAAAAGAATCCAGTCCCTGCTGGCCAGGAGAAGAGAGGGCAGCAAAATAACCCTGAAGTGAGCCATATATGGAACTAAGCCCTTGCTGATATTATCTCATTTAATCCTGTCTCTCTAAGGAGAGCATAATTATCACCAGGAAACCAAGATTTTAGGGAAGAAACCAAGATTCACCAAAGTCCAGTGACTGGCCTCCTCATGTTAGAACTAATACATGTGACGAAATTGAAAATACATGTTGTGAGTCTTTAAAGCCTATACTCTTTTCTCTCTGACTATTGTTCTCAGATTTTTGTAAAAAATTTAACTGAGCAGAAAAATATAAAAATAACTTTGAGGCACCCACAGAGGATTGCCAATTTCTATTTGGTAAAATAGGAACACTGGAAAGCAAATGATTTATCATCTAATGTCACTATCTTTTCATCAAAAGAAATTTTAGGAGCTGGGATTGTAGCTCAGTGGTAGAGCACTTGCCTCGCATGCATGAGGCCCTGGGTTCGATCCTCAGCACCACATACAAAGCAATAAAATAAAGACATTGTGTCCATCTACAACTAAAATATATATATATATAAAAGTAAAATTAAATTAAGAAAAAGAAATTTTAACCACATACCCTTTGGAAAAACACACACAATAAAGGAAAGTTAATGCAATTGAACACACTGAGCTCCATGAGAGCCCCTGTCTCTCATTTTCCACAGTTGCCTACTCCAGCATTGAGAATTGTGTCCTAAACCACGGCTAGTCCTTAGCTGTTAGACATCAAGCAATCTAGCCTCACAGGTCCTCTGCTGGGTGCTGTGAGAGATGCCAATCCAAGCACTGCCTTCAGAACTGCAGGCAGAAATGTAGACATGCTCATAGCAGGGAGAATTAAGTGCCTTGCAGCTCAGCCAGCCTACTCTGCAAGTGACAAGGAAGTAGGAAACATCATCAAATCCTGCCATTTCTGTAGATTTCATGACCTCTCTTGAGCTTCTTCTCTCCTCTCCCACCACTATCTCAGGACCCATTTTCCAGAGGAGGTAAAGACTTCTTATACAACAAAAGCCACCAGGAATGAGGGAAAAATAAGGCATGCTTGGGATGAGGAGTTGCCAAACATAACACAAAACAAAGTTTGCATTAAGAAGATGGAAAAATTCAGCAAGAAAATCAGTAAGGAAAAAGAGAAAGGCAAGATGATAATGTTCCTTGTCTTCCTGCCTGCAGCCTTGCCTGGGCCTACACTGCTGTCCACACCACAGGCAGAGTAATCACTCCAAAGTAGAGCAGGCAGTGGTTTGTTCAAAAGCTGACCAGCTCAGGATTTGGGACTGGACTTCATAGTTTTCCTCCTGGCTCCCTATTCATTGGCTTCTTGACTTAGAACAAGTAATTTCACCTCTCTAGGTTTCAATTTTTTTTCTTTTATTCCTCCTCCTCCTCCTCTTCCTTTTCTTTTTGGTACCAGAAATTGAACCCAGGGGTGCCTAATCATTGAGCAACACCCCCAGTCCTTTTTTATTTTTTTTATTTTGAGACAAGGCCTTGCTAAGTTGCTGAGGCTGGCCTTGAACGTGTGATTCTCCTGCTCAGCCTCCTGAGCCACAGGAATTACAGGTGTGCACCACTGTGCCCAGCTCAATTTCTCTATAAATGAGGATACATGTGCAGATCTCAACAGGTTGTTGTGTAAAGTAAGTGAGTTACTGCTTCTAGAAGTTACTCCTTTAAGCATTGCCTGGCATTGGTACTTGCTGAGGAAGTACTAGCATCAGCTGCAGAAAGCCCTCCAAGACCCAGCATTCTTCCCTCCTTCCCCAGGCTTTGTATCTCCATAAAATAAAATCCTGCATGTGCTTTTCTCACAGTATTGATAACTTTTAAATATAGAGTATTTATGCATATTTTTTTAAAGTATAAAATATTGACAATCTAGGAAAATATAGAATATAATGTAATTGCTGGTCATGTTTCTTCCACTCTTCTCTTCAAATTTTATCATTTTATTATGTTTGATTCAGGTTTTTAAAAAGGAATTCCAGCGTTACAGCAAAGCAAGGGGCCAGTCTTTCAGGCTTCTCTTCTCTCACCTGCAGGTGAGGTCTCAACTCTTATTTTAAAATTTGTTATTCTCTTGACAATTTTATCCATAAGTAATATGTGCTAGTTTTACATGTAACAAAACTTTATATAATTATACCATAATATATGTATGTGGGTGTGTATATACATACATATATATATATATCCTACATTTTTTTCTCACTCAATGTTTTATCTTTGAGATTTGTTCATGCAGAAACATGTGACTCCAGATTTTTGTAAGTGACCTTATCATGTTAAAGAAGATCCCTAGTATTCCTTGTTTGCTGAGTCTCTCATGGATGATGCTACTTTCTCAGTACATATTACCATGTGCTTTTCCTTTAATTAGTGTTTTGGAGTACAATCTTTGGTCTTTAAATGATGAACCACACTTGAGTTCCTCATATTAACCTCAATTGGTTGTGAACTACTATCTGCATTTTTACATATGGCCGGATTTGATTTGTTAAGTTTTTATTTAATTTTCTGACACTGTGTTTGTGTGGTTCTAGTATCACGATGGTGATGGCCACATAAATTGAGAATGTAGTTTTCTAGCCTTCCTGTTTTGGCAAATAAATATTTATTAGAACACAACCATTTCCCACTTATTTACATTTTCGCTGTGGCTGTTTTCATGTTACAGCTGCAGAGCTGAGGAGCTGGGATGGAAACTTTATGGCCAAAAAAGTCTAAAATATTTATTGTCTTTCTCCTCATAGAAAAGATGGCCAATCCCACCTCTGATCTAGCTTTAAGTTCACAGACTCTCTCCACTGTGTTACTGGTGCAAAATTTCCATTAATTCAATAGTTTCTATTTCATCACTAAAAACTCCTACCTTTTCACTTATTTCAATAATGTTTGCTCTTACTTCATGGAGCATGGTATAAGAGCTGCTTTAAGTCTTGTCTGCTTATCCCAGTATCTGTGTCAGCTTGGTATTGGTGTCTGTTAACTGTGTTATTCTTTGTATATTAGTTACGTTTGAGTTGTATCTTGGACCTTTGTAATATTGTTATGAGATACTGGGTCCTATTAAGATTCTCTAGAGAATTTTTAAATTTTTAAAATTTTTAATTTTTTTTAAGTAACCAAGATAATTAGGTTCAGACCACAAGTCACAGACCACAGTCTACCTTCTGCAGGCTGGGGTTCCATTGCTGTTTTAATTTTCAAGGCCTTTGCAGTGCTATTTGGGTGTCTCCCATGACTGGTCTAGGACCCAAGAAGTGCCTACATTGCAGTTCAGTCTTAGAGCTTTTTCATGTTGCTTTGAATCAGATTCTTGTATGTGAAGCATCAGAGCAAGCCCAGGATTTCACACAGATTTAAGGAATCCTTTTCTCCACTTCCCTCTTCTCCATGATTTCCTTATCACCCCTACACAGGGTCTCAGTGTCCTGATGTGCTGGAAGGAGCAGAGTTTTAGCCCCTCTCTGTTGTCACGCATTTTCCACAACCATGTCTACCTTGAAAATGAAGCAGTGAGACAAAAAAATGAAGAAAAAATGAGAATCCCCACCCCCACACACATTCTTCAGACCACAGGGCTCCTGCTCAAAGTGTTCCTAGTCCAAGGAGGAATCTTCTCTAAAGTGTCAGGTGACGATGAAGCCACCATTGCCACCACAGTTGGAATGCAGTATGTGACTCTGGTGTACCACGGGGCCAAGCAAGAGAGTAGAATGAATGAAGCAGAATGAGAGCACCCCACATTCTGCCTGCAGAGTCTACCCTTCCTCGTCCTCTAGCCAGAAAGAAAGTTTGTCTTAGAATTTTCACCGTCCGTGTTTACTGCATAGCCCAAGGATTCAGGCTGCCATAGCACCCAAGCTGATATGGGAGGAGGGAGAACAATAACATTGAGGAAACTTACCCCTGTGGTAGTTAATTTTATGTGTCAAATTGATGGGGCTACAGGGCACCCATACATTTGGTAAAACATGACTCAGGGTGTGTCTGTAAAGATGTTTCTGGATCAGATTAATATTTGAGCAGATTGTCCTCCTCCAACGTGGGTGGGCCTCATACAATCAGATGAAGATCTGAATAGAATAAAAACTTGAATCTCTCATAAGGAAAAAGGATTTCTTCCTCCTGCCTTTCTGCCAGGAACATTGATTTTTTTATTTGTTTGTTTTGTTCTGTGTTTATTTTGTTGTTTTCTTTGTTTTCTCTGTCTTCAAGATCAAATTGAAACATCAGCTCCTTGAGGTCTCCAACCTCTAGACTGGAACCACAGCCTATGAATTTACTGCATCTTAATTTCAACCAGAACTTCCCAGTTCACCTAACTGGTGCACAGCATTGCTCTGTATAGATGTGCTGTAATTCTTTTCTCTATTGATAGGCGTTAGGGATGTTTCTGCATAGTTTCTGTGAATATGTACGTAATTTCTCCAGAAGACATACTTGCAAGTGAAATTGCTGAGAAGTAAGGCCTATCCACCACCAAATCTACCAAATAGACAGGGCAAGGCACTCTCCAAAGTAGGGGTAAGAATTTCTACTTCAGCCATCAAAGCATGACTTGTTTTGTTGTTTCAGATGCCCATCAGCTTTTGGTATTGCTGGATTCTTAAGGTTTTGCCAGTATGGCAGGTATAAAATGGAACCTTACTGCTTTAGTTCCCTGACTACTGGTGAGACTGAGCTTTTCAAAAGTTTCTTGCCCATTTACATCTCCTCATCTGCAATTCATTTGTATACATTCTCTTTTTCTATTAGATTAACATTTTTTTATTATGAATATTCTTATTTTAATGCTTACCTATAATCTATTGTGTTTAATGTATATAGCAAATACATTCCCCTATCTCTTGTCTTTCCCACTTTGTTTATAATGATTTCAATATACAGAATTCTTCATGTTTTGATGCCAGAAGAGGGAAACATTGTAGATACCTCTTTCTCCCTCACCCTATACATTAAATTAGTTTCTAAGCCTTATGGATTTTTTTTCTCCTACCTTTGCCATCTATCCCATATTAGCTGTGTTACCTGGGCCCAGGCTCCCCATGACCTTCTCTAAGACAATTGCCTTTTTTGCTTAAGAGTTCCTCCTATATCCATGCTGACCTAGACACAGAGTCCCTAGAGAGGACTTCAAGGCACATAGGTCTAGCTATTCTTCATATATTCCCTTCATCTATGGGCTAAGCATAAGTTGCTCCCTTGACAAATTGTACTTCCCTGGGCCTGGGCCACTGCAGTTCCTCCAGCCCAGGTCTCACTTCAGCTCACACCTGTGATTTGGAGACATTCCTAGTCTTGTCTCCCCTGCACACCGGGCATCTTCACATCCTGACTTCCTAACACATTTATATTAAAATAACCAGTGCCAACACCCTCTCTGCCCTGCTTCCAGGTAATATTTCTAAGGCTTCAAGGTGGAGGCTCTGGCCTGGAAATTAATAGCTACTGTGTACACACCGAGATTCACACCTTTGTTATAGCCACATTTAATTCTCCCATTGACCTCATTTTACAGGCTCAAAGATGTTAAGTGACTTGTAAATGGCACAGCTAGAAAGCAGCAGAACCAGAGGGGGATTCCAAATGTTCAGTGGTCTAGTGTTGACCCACAGACCTTCCTGGCCCAAGAGGACTGTGAATTCTAGCTCTGCTACTCCCTGGCTTTGTGATCATGGGTAAGTAAGTCACTTCTCCTCTTTAAGCCTCCATTTCCTTATTTGAAAACAGATTGAACTTGATGGACTTGATGGTCTGTATGCTCTGCTCTTTCTTCCTGGAGAAGTCTAATCCTCCACCATACCCATACAGTCCTGCAGACCCCATCAGTCTAGGGCTTTCCAGAGCAGTCCACCTGATAGGATCCCAGAATTAGCAGAACCTGACAATTGTCTCCCACTCCCTTTAAGTCTTTACACCTGTCTCTGAACTAGCACAGCGACTCTGCCACCAGTGGCATGTCTGGGCTTGTGCCTGACCTACTGCATCTCTTCCCAGAGCGAAAAACCCATCAGGAGAAAGGAGAAGATGAACCCAGACACAACATTCTCATGGAATTACATTAAATTCTGCTCACTCTCTGACTATGTGCAACCCACTATCCTTCTCTGGGCCTTGATGCATAGCAGGGGGTTGGTTTAAGTAAACAGAGGTCCCTTCTAGGTCTCACTTTTCTGATGCTGGGACATTACAAACAACCCATAGTAAGAACTTACTAATAAAAAGTGATCCTCAAACAAAGGCCCATTCTCCTAGGGAGAACTGACTTCAGTAAATCTTTCTTGGAATTATTGGCTACTATTCCAAGTTCAAACTCAGGCTTCAGGGAAAATTCCCAAAAAAGCAGGGATTTTTCAACTGAAGAGAGGGGGAAGGCAAGAGATTCAAATTTCCTTCCAACCAAGTCAGGGCCTTCAGGATGGCAGAGAGGTTTGAAGGTCTTTAGAGTTAGGAAGTCTCAGATTCAACTCCCCATTCTATTACTGTGTATTCTTAGGTGTGCCACATAACCTCTCTGGGATGATTTCTTCATTTGTGAAAAAATAGGTTTATCATATTTACTCACCATTACTTGTGAGGCTTCAAGGAGATGGCACGTGAAAGTGGCTGTATGGTGGAGGTATTCAAAATTGCTCATTATTATCCTCGTGTGTTTTCTATTTAAAGAGAATCAGGGACTGCCAAGAAGACACAAGGAAATTTAAGGCCAGATGTTTTCAGAAGAATAATATCTATGAAAAATGTGTTCTGGCAGCATCCTGGATCACAGAGTCCTAAAGCTAGAAGTGCCTCCAACAATGATCAGATTCAGAGTAATTACCAAGCTTAACACTCTGTATCCCTACTCTCCACCACTGGTTGGGTGCTGGTACCGAAGGTGAAGGAGTTCACTGCTTTCCAGAATTCAGAGAGGTGGGTTGGGCAAATAATTGAAGCTCAGAATGTCAGATTCAAGGACCTTCCTATAGTGAAGCCTCCCTATCTCCTTTATAATCTGACCACCAAACCACATGCAGTCCTCAACACGAGCCAGGCTTGGCCATTCCATCAAGATTTGGCCTTCCTTCTCTCTTTTCTGGGCTATCTTCTACTCCTTGCTTTCTTCTTCAGTTAGGAAGCCTCATACTCACCCTTGAAGACACAACTCAGATATCTCCACTTCTGGGAAGTCCTCAGGGACCTCCCCAGCTCAAGCTTCTCTGTTCCCCCAGCTCCTTTTACAGAGCAGCTCTAAGTGACATTATCTGTTTATGCTGGTCACTCTCATTAGACTGTGATTTCCCAAAAGCAGAGACCTTAACTTCACATCTCTATGTCCCCAGTTCCTCACACAGGACCTGACTTCCTACACAAAAGCTGTCTAAGGAGTTGAGCCACCCAAAGGGATGGTGAGGTTTGCCTGCAGGAGGTGGAGGCTGTGCTTCCTAGGAAGAGTCTGCCCAGGAAGAGTTTGTAGCTATCATCAGAGCCTGGATATGGTCTCCTGAATGGCAGAGGTTCTCATTTTTAAAATCTCTTGTTTTGGCTTTAGGCCTGCATGCCACCAGCTGAAGTTAAGCTAAAACCTGTTCACAGCATCATGACGGGCTTTGCTTTCTCCCTCCATCAATTCTACCCAACAAACGGGCAGAATGCTAGACATGGGTCTCAACAAACTGTGTTCTATGAACAAGATATACACAGTTTTTCCAGGTCTTTGTGAATAGGACATTGTGGTATGAAGCCAGTAAGTTGTAATCAAGTCACTCAATAAATTGAGAGAGGGAGGGATGGACATTGTGTTGATGCAGGTACTGGACACGGTGGCAGATGCTTTTCACACTTCATTCATAATAAACCTGTGGGGTGAGGGATTGTTGTTTAGTCCACACTTGCAGAAACTACTGCTAAATAACTGTCAATTAGTCCCACATCAAGGAGAAGACATATCCAGCTATGATCCCAAATACTTTTTAAAAAATTTTTACAGTTTTATAACCAATGTGGCAGAGATTGTAAATTACCTATCAAAATCCATGTCACCCCATGTGCTGAGATATACAACTCCTATTCTCTGCTGGGCAAATTGGCATCTAGAAAGTAGACATTTCTGTGTCCTCTTTACAGCTAGAGAAGGCACAGGACAGGTTCTGTGCAATGGTTTGTAATCAGAAGGACCAAGTGGGGCTTCAGCAAAGGCTTCTCACACGAGTAGTGTGTGTCCTTTTGTTTCAGAATTTCTCCTGCTGCTAAACTAGAGTCAAATGTGGTACATGCACTTCTGAAACCTTATGGGATCTTGAGGTGACTTTGAGGAAGGAAGCCATGTGCTAGAGCAGAGCTTCCCTGATAACCCTGGACCCTTAAACCAATCCTGGATCTGCAGATAGCTGCCATACATCAGAGGAAATCCTCATGTGGTTAGATCTCTGTTCCTGAGACATAAAATACTCACAAAGTCTCAACTAAATCACAAGTTCACTGTGGGACTTTAGGCAAGTTAAATAAACATTTAAGGACTCGGGTTCTTTTCTTCCCCAATCAGAAAAATAAATAAATTGAATTAGAGTGGCATTTTTGAAGTTTTTTTCTAATGCTAAGGCACCAAGCACAATTACTGGGCAACCAGCAAGAGTAGTTCTAAAAACACCATGAAAGATCAGCCCTTTTTCCAAGTATTTTCAAGGTACTTAGAAAGACAAGAAGATGTTCATCCATCCATCATCCATCCATCCATCCATCCATCCATCCATCCATCCATCCAGTGGAGTGGATGCTGTTATGCCATGCTACCAAAATGCCCAATGAAGGTCATTTCCTTGCTTACAAACAACATCAGTGGCTGACAGCTCATAGTGACTCCCCCTCTAACAAGTACCCTTGGCTGAAGGGTGCTGCCCCAAACAAAGTTATGCTCACTCTCTAGGGGCAGTCCATTTCCACACATGGATTAATGTGAAAGGTCAGCTTACTTCACTTTGTGACAACTCAGAAGGGACATCCAAGCTGCAGAGCCTGTAGCAACTGCCTCTCAGTTTCATTTCTCCCTCCTCTGCCTTGCTTGGTCCCTCATGGCTGGTGTTTTCTAAAGCACTTCCCTGTGACCTTTCCACAGGCAAATACCTGCCTCCAAGTCTGTTTCCCAAGACACCCAACCTAAGACAGTGATACCAGGAGTGGCTTTACACTAGGATGTTGGAACTGGATCACCTGCCAGCTGGCTGGCAGTTAGGATTCCATCACTAAAGTAGAGAGCATACTGATAGCACCTGGCTCAGTGTCCCCTATAATTGAAGAAGTTTTGCTCTTGGAAAACCAAGTAATATAAAGGACCCTCAGTAAACACACACTGCACATCCTTTGTGGGAAGAGGGCTGTAATGGTATCTAGGATCTTAAGATGAATAGTGCTTATTCTGATGGTCTCTGAGATGGTTCTGATGGGAAGCTGTGATGTTGACATGAGACTGATTTCTAAAAACAAAATCACTCAGAGTAGATGCATCCAAATCAGTATGACTCTTCTAAAAAGCCTCCCCGCCCCTGCAAGAAATCAGGCATCTCACTGTCATAGAAAAACTGGGGAGGTAGAGTCATGTAGACCTGGGTGTAAGTGTGATTTTGTTCTAACTTCCTTTAGACCTGCAGATCAGATCTGTATGACCTTGGAAAAAAAAGTTTTAACTTCTCTGATCCATAATTTTCTTGTCTGTAGAACTCCAAGAAATATCTGCTCTGATGAGATGTAATTCCATTTATATTAAAGCAAGATCACATAAGCATCATGCCTCATTCGGTAAAGATATTATAAATACTCAAAAAAGACTGGCTCCTTTTACTTTTCATATTTCTGCTTATTACTCTGCCAACTTGCTTTGGTAAAGTACCACTTCAGTTTAGTTTACAACTAAAATAAGAAAGTGTGCCTTACTTTTTTCTTCCTGCTTTCCCTTCCTCCATTTCTGTTTTCTCTCATTTATTTATTAAGTCTGGCTGGCGCATCTATTAGGAGCCAATCATGGCTTCCCTAACTCACTTTTCCTGCTTGCTTGGTTCCAAAGAACTGCTCAGCATTTCTGCACAATGGGGTGATGATTTGCCCCTCTAGGACACAAAGAATGCCACACCTTTGGTTCTGAAACTGCTAGGAACCCTGGAGCCACTGTAGCTTCCCAGGAGTACACCTTGCTCTTCACTGTATGTGACATGTTTGCAACTGCTCCTGATCGGTCCTCACACATTCAAAGTGAAACAGGAAAAGAATACAGTGACGGTGCAGAGCAACGAATGCAAAGATGAATTAGCTGGAAAATAATAACAAACCAAACCCTTTGCTGTAATCAGACAGAGATGCTGGACACCTGGGACAACAGGGAGACAATGGTGACTGAGACAGCTTCTGAGAACTGAGTCCAGTGGGGGAAGCCAGGCTCATAAGTAACTACAGCTCATGCTGGGAGACCTCACCAAATACACTGGAGGCAGTTCTGTCTGTGCAGGCCGTCAGCAGGCTTCACGTGGGAGGGATGTGTCTTAAGGATGAGATGAGCTGGACCAGGAGGGTGGTATTTCAGGCAGAGGGAACAGCTTGTGCAAAGCAGAGGGGCCAGAACAAGCAAGGAATATTTGGTTAACCGCAAATTGTTTGCTGGATTCTGCAAAACATCTGCAGAGAGGTGGATAGGTCCCCCAGGAACTGTACGCCCATGGTTTGCTGGGTGCCATCTTATTTTATTTTTAAAATTTTTCTCATAGTTTTTTGTCATTGCATGATAATCATATGTAATAGTGGGATTTGTTTTACATATTCATACATGCATGTGATATGATAATATTATTTGGTCAACGTCATTCCCCAGTATTTCCCCTATCCTTGTCATTCCCCTTCCCCTGGCCCTTTCCTCTACTCCACTGATCTCTTCCATTTTCATAAGATCCCTTCACTTTTATTTTCCTTTTTTCCTTTCTCTCTTCCACATGAGAAAATATATAACCCTAACCTTCTGAGTTTGGGTATTTTGCATAACACAATGCTCTCGTTGTATCCATTTCCTGCAAATGTCCTAATTTCATTCTTCTTTATGGCTGAATAAAACTGCATTGTGGCGAGGATGTGGAGAAAAAGGTACACTTAAACATTGCTGGTGGGATTGCAAATTGGTGCAACCAATCTGGAAAGCAGTATGGAGACTGCTTAAAAAACTCGGAATGGAACCACCATTTGACCCAGCTATCCCACTCCTTGGCCTATACC
>CM053400.1:43176016-43283780 GCA_028644305.1 Xerus rutilus | reverse complement strand
GTCCTTACAGTGTTGGGGCTTATAACAGTGAAGGCACGCAATAGTGTTGCCAGATTGCTTGGAGAGAGAGACAGCAGGGTCTCAGAAGGATGGAGGGACTTTTCCAAGTTCATGTAGGGAACAGGTGCTCACACTGAGGCTTGAATATAAGACTATAGGACTCTGTACAATGTGCCCCAAACAGACAAATGTGCTGTGAGGCATTACAGCTGAAAAGCCATTCCAACTGCATAGGATTTACATCTATCTCTCAGCCTCTCCTTGAGGAATCCTCTGCTTTATACATCCCTGGGTCTTTACATGGCCCTCAGCCCAGAATGACCTTCCTCTTCTATCCCTCTACAAAATCTCACACATCCTTCAGGGGCCAGCCAAAGTGCACCTCCTCTGTGGTTCTCTCTGTACCTCTCTGGCTGAATGAGCAAGCCCTCCTCTGTACCATAGCATCATGAGCAAACAGCAACCATCAGCACAGGGTACAGTGGGGTTCTTACATGGTGGAGCACGTAGTAGTTTCTACCCTCTATGCCATGGTATGAACCCCTTGGGGACAGGGGCTCTGTCTTACTTATCTTTATACTCACAGCACCCAGAATAGCTCCTGGTATGTCATAAGTATTTGATGAATATTTAGTGAATGAAAGAAAGAATGAATGGATGAATCAATGAGTCAATGAATCCGCCTAGCCCTTATCAGGGCTCTAGCTGGGATCATATGCTAGTTATACCCTTGCCTTATCAGCTTCTCAGTTGGGTTCAGTCCTTGGGAGGCTCCTGCAAATCAGGCTGGGAGGAGAGAGGTGAGCTATGTATTCCTTTCCCTGCCTTTCAAACTTAGAGTGAGGTATATTCAGTTGCTAGTGATGCCATAACCACAGACTAGGTGGCTTAAACAACAGGAACTTGTATTCTCATAGCCCTAGAGCTGGAAGTCTGAGATCAAGGTTTCTCCTGCGGTCTTTCTTATTGGCTTATAGATGGACATTTCCCTCCCCCCGCCCCCGTGTCCTCATAAGATCCTTCCCTTGTATGTCTGTGTCCAAATCTCCTACTCTGATAAGAACAATAGTCATTGAATTAGGATCCCCACTCATGACCCCTTCCTAACTTAATCCTCTACTTGAAGACCCTATCTCCAAACAAAGTCAGATGTTGAGATGCTAGGGGTCTGGTCTTCAACATACGAGTTTGGGGCAAGAGACACAATTCAGTCCATAACAGGTACTAATGGCTCCCCAATGTTGCAAGTGCCCAGGTGCTCGTCTCCAGCCCTCTCTGCACCTCTACAATTGTGTCTTCATAAACTCTATTTAATATGAGCCCTTTGGGAGTGTGCAGCTGTCTCTGGCAGGCTTCTCACAGACACAGATGTTGACAGCTCTGGTGGTGAGAATCTATAACCATTACTAAGTTCCTTGGTAAGGACAGAGTTTAATGCCAAGTTTAGTGAGAGATTCAAAGTCAAAGAATAGACTCTTCCCTCTCTGTGCCTCATTCTCCCTGTCTGCAAAACAGGGACACTAAAAGAAGGCCTCTAACATGACCCCTAAGAGTCCACTGTGATAAAGTGAGTGAGAGCTTTACACATAAAGAGAGAAGTGAGAGCAAAGGGTTTGAGTCTGCAGAGTGAGCCTGATTCTCCAGAAGCAAGCAATACCACAACACTAGATTCCAGGCCAGGAGACTGCCACTCAAGCTGCAGAAAGGAGAGAGGCAACCCAATGGACCAAGCCCAGCAGCTAACCAAGGGAGAGGGGTGGGGTGAGGGTGCGGTGCTTTTTAATGGTTCTCAGTCAAGAAGGCCTCTTGTCAGCGTAAGTTCTAGACATGAGGGAGGGCCTCCTTGCTCCTCTTGGTAATAATGACCTGCTTCACGGGCTTGCTGAGTATCTATGGAAAATAGTCCAGGCAGAGATCCTGGATACATTTATTTATGATGCTGTTGACATAGAGAAGACCAGTATATTCATGCAGAGGCCATGTTTCCTGTTTCTGCAAACATCTTCAATGTGAGAAAGGCTTCAACGGGTCCGTGGGCACAATTTATAGTTTGCTCGGTTGCCAACATAAATCAAGCGTGAATACCATCCCAATGAAATCATGCAGATCATTGATTTAGGGTGATGAGGACTGCGAGCAGGGTGGATTCCAAGGCAGCTCATTCCTGCACCCCTGTGGGTGGTTCACCTTCCCCTTGGGGAGAAAGAAGTGAGAGCCAGTTTGGCCATGGTATACAGCAAAAAAGGGTATGAGCTTTGGCGATCAGCAGAGCAGGCTCGCAGCTGGTGTGGGACCTTGTTGGATGCTTCAAACTTTAGTTTCCTCTTCTTTAAAACTAGGTTAGCAGAGTCACCTCCAGAGGCGTTAGGGTGGGAGTTAAATGAGATCACAAGGGCTTAGCAGGTGCTATTAAATTGTAAATGTTGACTCTCTTTCTTTAAGCTCTTGCAATTTTTTTATGTCTTGGAGTTTTCAGTTGGTCTCCAAACTGGCAGAAGTTGAGCTAGTCACAAAGGTGACTTCCAAAGGCAACCTGAAGCACTTGCCTTGTGCTTAGAATCAATGAACATGGCCCCAAACCCCAGTCAGGAGTCTGTCCAACAAAACCCTTCCATTTGAACTATCTGTTGTATACTGATTCTCATGATTACCTTCAGATGGAAGCAAATAGTTTTAACTACAGTTTAATAATGATTATAAATAATAAGGATAGAACATCAGCTTAGCATTCAGAGAAGTCAAGTTGCAGTTCGTAGCATTGTACCTCCTTGGGGAGTAAACTGGTTTACAGGCCATTGGGAATCCTTGGTAGTGTCTAAGAAAGAGTGTGGTCTCAACCCCTCTTCCACAACCTATTAAGATTGAGTTTACATGCATCCTCCACCAGCCACTGTCTCCCTAGTCTGCTAGAGTGGTGCATCTTCTGGGATGAGCCTGGGGAGCGCTGAGCTTGGTGGAGTCACACCTGACCTTGACCCAACTCCAAAGCTCAGGCAACGGGAGACATTGTGCAGTCACTTTCCCATATTCGGTTTCTTCACTGGGACAAATGAAGTGTCAATCCAATCCTAACCAACTCAGGACACCCAGTGAAAAGAGTGGAACGGTGAAGGGTGGTGGCCATGTGGCACCTCAGCTGTTACAGGGCTTAGAAAAGAATGCTCATTGCCAATCCCCGAACCTCAGCCTCGCCCCATGTCAGTCAAAGGCACCAGCCTCGTCCACTTTGCCCTTGATTTCTTCACCCACCACGCCTTTCCCCAGCAAGTTCACCAACTGCTTCCTTAGGTGGACAGGGATCATTTTTATTTGTACTATATTTATTTCAATACCTTTTATTTTAAAATATTTCTGACTTATAGAAATGTCACAACATTTAAACAAAAAAATTTAATGTGCCCTTCACTGGACTTCCCAAATATGAACATTTTACTGGGTTGGGTTAGCTTTCTCTCTCTCTTTCTCTCTCTCTTTCTTTCTCCTCAAAGGTCGCCTTCCTCAGCCCATGTACCACCCTGTGGTCTCATCCCCTTGCAGTCTTCTACTGAGCATTGAACTCCATCTGATATTTTTCTTGGCTATTTCTTTTTTTTTCCCTTGGCTATTTCTTACTGGTTGCCTCCCTGACTGCCCCACAAGATGGAAGCCTTATGAGAGTATTGGCCCTGTTTCACTTGTGTGGTTCACTGCTGAATCCTCAGAACCTAGGACATCCCTGCACAGCACTGGCACTCAGTTGCTATTTTGCTGAATAAGAGAACTGGGGAATGGCTGTCTCTGCACAGGCAGGATCCTAAGAGGAACAAGACTTGCTCTCTGCCTTCAAGGAGCAGGCATCCTCCAGAGCTGACCCAGGGTGGGACTTCTACTCTATTTGCCTTGTTCTGTCCTAGGAGGCGATTACTTAAAACACAGCTCACATTTGGGTGTGACCCTTCTAAGAAAGACAGAAAACTGTACACACGTGCATGCCCACACAGGAAGAGACAGCGTGGCTATCTTGGAGGTGCCCAAGGGTTGTAGAGTCGAGCGCCTTGTTCACAAAGAAGCTCTGCCACTCACTGCTGTGTGATCTCATACAGATTACATAGACACTCTGTGTCATCATCTCCTTATGTGTACATTAGAGACAACGAAAATATCTTTATCATAAACTTATTGCATGGTTAAATGTATTAATGTATTTTAAATACTTAGAGCTATGCCTGACACATGGTAAATATTCACTAAATGTCATTGTAATATATAGTTACATAACTGAGAGCAGATAGTACACACTGTCTTATAGCCTTTTTTTTCAGTTGGCAGAATTTCTTAAGTATTCCACATCAACAAATATTCAGAACAGGGCTAATATTTTTCTGTCAGAGATGCATATTTCCCCACTTACCCCCACTGCTAGGGATTTAGGCTGCTTCTGAGTTTTTTCTATTACCAACAACACTACGTGGAAGACCCTGGACAAATATCTTCACATGCACCAGCAACTTCTTCTCATCTTTTTCTAGAAATAAAATTGTTGGGGGCAAGACTATGCATACACTCTGACCTGAGATACAGATTCCAGGTGCCCGAGACACGGCGTACAAACAGAGGCGTTGTCTGGGGACTCAAGTCCAGTAGGCCAGGGCAGCTCCTATCTCGCTTTTGCCCTGCTGTCCTGTCACCCAGCGCCAGCCAGGCTGCAGCCTGTGTGCCCAGTGTAGGCCACCACAGGCTCCAATAATCCTGTTTATTCATCTCTGGGCAGGAACACAACCTGGATGTCCTCTTTTCAGAGAATATCAGGAACTTCTGCTTTGAACTTCACCTAGGAGAATAAAAGCAACTGCACACACCACGCCTGCTATTTCCTCGCTGACCTTTCCCCTCCTGCTTGACCGCCATACTGTTCCCAACAGCACCTGTACTTTTGGACCATTCTCAATTGTGGCTTCTCCATGGCTGTTACACAGCATGTCAGTTACTTCATCCATGTCTGTTTTGGATGTTGAGCTCAAGAGCCAGTATTTAATGTGTGCACCCCCATATGGGGAGGGACCACCCAGGCAGTGGCATCAGGCAAGAGCTATACCTTAGCTCCTCTTCAGCTGCAGTACTTGTCTTTAACTGTCCCTTTCTGTCCTCAGGGTCCTTTCCTGAAACCACAGGTGAAACTGTGGTCCTAACACAAACCTTTTAGGGTCATTGTAGGATAGTATCTTTAAAAGCTCAAGGGAGTCACTGTGTCAGGGTGGGTGATTAGGGAAAGGGGCCTGTCTTTGGTTGCTTTGGGTATGTGTAGTTTGTGGCCTGCTTGCTCCTGTGCTAGGGCATGAGTGCCCCAGGAAAGCGGAAGGTGCTCTTCTCCTTTGGAGGGCTGGTCAATCCCCCCATGTCATATCCCCTGCTTACCTGTCATAGGATCAGTGGTTCAGAACAAGCTGAAACTCAAGTTGAAAGAGGGAATGGCCTGATCCCAGCTGGGATTCTCCAGTGGCTACTACTATTTCCAACAAGGAGGTACACAGTATACCCCGATGGCCCCTAGTTCCTGAGAGGTGGAACCTCTGAAAGAGCAAAAAATAAACAGCCAAAAGACCTCACAGGAAGAACCATGGCACCTCAAAAGGGGTCAACCAGACCAGATGCCCAGGGCCTGCGTGGAAAGGGTCAGCTCCCTTTGAGTAGAGCCCAGCAGATCTAGGTCCTGGAGGCGTGGGGCGGGGGGAGAGGCTAAAGTACATGTACTTTAGGGAGGTTTCCCAAGAGAATAAAATCACAAATAAAAAATGCCCATTGTCACAGCAAGTTATGTAACAGGAGAGGATGTAGGGGAAGGAGACAGCAATTTTCACTCTTTGGGGTTAAAATACAATACTTTTCTAAATTTCATATTAATATTCAACTGTGTACTAATATTCAACTGTGTTAGGGCCCCTCCCAGAAGAGGCCTGTGCAATGAAGATCCCTGAAGACTAAATTCATTAATGTCATTTTGTAGTTGGGAACTGAAAACAGAAACCTTATGAGCCCCCAGAATATGCCCAGACTTTCCACCCCATAAAGACAAAATAGAATTTTCTGCCAAATGAGGTAAGGGTGGTAAGCCAAATTTATCTGATTTAGAAATACAAATAAGTGTTTCTTTTGTATAGATGTGTCACAAAACCTCCTATCTATACCATGCTCTGAAAATACGTTTATTTTTAAAAGGTCATCAAATGACATATCCCAACATTTTCCTTCTTGAGTCTTAGTTTCTCCCTCTCACACACAGGGATGATAAAACCCACCACACTGGTTTGGTATAAGAATGAGATAAGCTAAGTGGAAAGAGCCCAGCATGGGGTAGCAGCTATTTCCTGAGCATCTAGTTGGGGCCTGACCCTTGGATTGGGAAGACAGAGGTGAATTAAGCCAGTTCCTACTTTCCAGGTACTCATAATTTGGCCTGTCTGTGTCTGTTACAGGAGGTTACCTGTGCAAAGCAGGGGAGGGGACTGGTTTGGTAACTGTCCCTTCACCCGAGTTCCAAGAGTTCCGGGAATGCTGGCTGACTTTGGGAGCCAATTGGATGCAACAGTCTGGTGTAGATCTGAGGGCTACCCTGCTTGGTCCTGTGTGTCCTTTAGTGAACCATTCACCCTTGGAGAATCTGAGCACCTGCCAGACTTTGGGGAGAATGTGAAAAGACTGAGATAAGTGCCAGCACAGAGCAGGTACTCCCTGTTCCCTAGGTGGGAACAGTTTCTGTCAAACCCATTTCTGCCCTGGTGGAGATCTGGTAAAATTCCCCCTCACCTCCTGGGAGGCCATTTCTGAATCCTTTTTTGCAAGAAGTCAATTTCAAGGTCCAAGTAGAGGGTTCAGGGTGCTTCCCCCTTCCAAGTAATTCTCTTGAATTCTATTTAAATAAAGCATCCTCCTTCAAGGAGGAAATCCAAACCACTTCCTCCTACTAGAGATGTTTTGCAGTGTCCACTTTTCTTAAAGTCGGGCCCGACACCCAGCTGAGAAGTATCAGTGCCCTTTGTTCTGGGGGAAGTCCTCTGGCACTTTTTCCCTGTTCCTTTGCTGGCTTAGGCAGAAGGGTCTTGTCCCCAAAGCCCAAGTCTCCCAAACCCAAGCCCCTCCCTTTTGCCCTCCCATGCCTTTCTTGCTCTTAGCATCCTCGTCTCCAGGCAGCCTGCTGCCAAGACTTGGCCAGGCTCCAGTGACTTTTGTTCCATGCCAGGCTCTTGTCCCTCCATGGCTCCCCGCACTCTGCCAGCTGCATCTTTGCTGCTGCCTTTTAGATGAGGACAAAGGACATCCTGATATCACAGGCCAGGCCTGGACTGACAGTCAGGAGACCTCAGTCCACCAGCAATGTGTGCCACCCTAGGGATGTCCTCGAGTTCCTGTTGGACCAGACTGGCCCAAGGGGGCCTCCTGAGAAATCGTTCACACACCTCTCATCCTCCTGCTCTTTTTTTTTTTTTTTTTGGTACCGAGGATTGAACTCATGGGTACTAGACCACTGAGCCACATCCCCAGCCCTAGTTTGTATTTTAAGTAGAGACAGGGTCTTACTGAGTTGCTTAGTGCCTCGCTGTTGCTGAGGCTGGCTTTGAACTCACGATTCTCCTGTCTCAGCCTCCCAAAGTGCTGGGATTACAGGTGTGCGCCACCACGCCTGGCTCTGCTCTTTTTTTTTTTTTTTTTTTTGAGGACTCCATTCGCTATCCATTTGAGCCTAAAGTTTAAACTACAGTGCTTCTCTTTAAATCTATCCCTCAGCACTTGCTATTGACCAAATTCTATACGAGGTTCTAAAGATATTTAAATAAGTAGTAGAGTACTTCCAAGGAGCTCACAGATGAACACATGAACTTTTGAAAATTATAAGCAAGGGAATAATTCCTAGGAAAGAACACAGGCCTCGCAGAAGCTTTGTCCCAGATGAAGATATACATTGAGTCTTGAAGATTAAGTAAATCTCTGAGCTTAGAGGATATAAAGGAACAGTGTTTTAAGAGAAGGGGATAGTACATGCAAAGACCAAGAGCAGGCTCAGAGATCAGCTCAGAATTAATTCAGCATGACAGCAGAAGGGTCCATGAAAGATGACAGAGCACATACTGTGGGTCCTTGGACTTTGACCCTCTCCTATAGAAAAAGAAGCCGGTGTCTGGTCGTCATTTGTGGAAGTTTCCAGTGTAATCTGATGTCAAGGGACTCACCAACTGCAGAAAGCGGAAAAAACTTCCAATCACACCAGCACAATTTATTTTGAACCTGGGACTCTGGGTTTCACAGCAGAATCTCTGACGAAGACTTGAAGAAAACACTCTTAGAACTAAGACAAATATTTAGAGTTTTAAGAGCTCAGCCTACAAATTAGGAAGAATAGGGAACTTCAATGTCAGATGTGCAACTTTGTTCTCCTTAATTTAAAGCAGACTTTGTTTTCTGGTGGAAGATAGATTGACATCCTCCTGCCTGCTCAATAATATGGTAGAAACCACTTCTGAAGAGCCAATGTTTTATGTTATAGACGACCAAATTTAATAAGGTAGCAGAAGAGAGAAAAGTGACGTCAATATGGCTTTAGCTGAGAATCAAAAGCAATACATTGTTGACTTGACTGAAGTTGTTCCAGTCTTAAATTGTAGTAGAAGGGAAAAGTGAAATTTTCCATCTCCTTGTGTTCACCTACCCTGACTCTAATATATTCATTCCAAAAAATATATGCAAGCTCAGCAAAAGGAAGATGGAGTTTCACTTTTCTTTCTTCCATCCCTTCTTAATGTAGGAAGAAACTGGTATTTCCTGAGTACCCTCTGGAAATTTACCTACATTTACCTTACACCATAGAACATAAGCCTACAAGGAAACCGCAATTTTCTCCATTGTAAAGATGAGGCAACCAAGGTTCAGAGAGGTTAAATGAATTTGATAAGGTCACATAGCTCAGGTGACATTATGTATGACTGACAGGATCTTGACCTCCATACTTTTCTGACCCCAAAGCCCATGATCTTTCCACTTGTCCCATTCCTTCCTATAATCCAGAGATTTGGTTCATGGAGAGTGACTGTTCATAGCGTCTGCCAATGAAAAACTTTAAAGAAAATGAATGGAATATGCTCCATTTAAACATTTGTTCACTGAACAAATAATTATTGGTCACTATAGTGTGCCGGCCATTACTCTAGGCTCTGAGATTATAGCAATGAATCAAACAGACAAACCCCTCTTCTTGTGTAATTCACATTGCAAAGACAAAATGACATGGTGGGTGTGAGGAAGGCTCCCAGGATCACATGGTCACTCTGCCACTTGCAAGTTATGTGACCTCGGACCGGTTGCCTAATCTCTCTATTAGTTTCCTCATTTGTATAGAGGAGCAAAATGTAGTAACTCCCTTTAAAGTTGTTATGAGGATTGAATAGGCTGGCATATATAAAGCAGTCAGAGCGTATTTTTTTTTTTTTTTGGTACTGGAGATTGAACTCAGGGGCACTTGACCACTGAGCCACATCCCCAGCCCTACTTTGTGTTTTATGTAGAGACAGGGTCTTACTGAGTTGCTTAGTGCCTTGCCATTGCTGAGGCTGGCTTTGAACTGGCGATTCTCCTGTCTCAGCCTCTCTAAGTGTTGGGATTACAGGCTTGTGCCACCGTGTCCCGGCTGAGCATAGAGTATTGTTAAATAAGTAGTAGAGAAACCTGGGCACTAGCAAAGTAAGTCAGCTATAGAGTGAATCACATGATACCATGTGAAGAGGAACGATAAATCAGGCAACAGTGGTGGGGTACATTGAAGGGTTTACAATTTCAGTTATTAGGCTGGCCAGGGAGGCCACAATGAAAAGTGTCATTTGAGCAAAGAGCTGAAGGCCTGTGAGCCCACAGAAGCCACGCCTGGGCCTTTCACTGATATAGAATCTGCTCTGGAGGATTTGCTAAGAATGTCAATGGCCCTCCAATGACCAGTTCAGGGACATGGTGAATAAAGTGCACCCTTCCATCATGATGCGATTACCTTAATGTGTTTGTAGAAGAAAGGCCAGTTACCCTGAAAGAAAAAGTCTTTTCTAGAATATTCCTTCATAATACAAAGCTAAGTCATGGTTTACAAGTTGCACTTGAAGTGCTTATCACAGAGATAAAGCTTGCCCTGGCTGGCCCGGGGCCACACACCCCATGCCTGCATCTACTCGTGACTCTCTGACCACACCTGGCTGAGTCCTTGGCTTGCAAGAGGGAGGTGGGTGAGAGGACGCTGCTGGGTCAAGTCTTGCCTGGGTGAAAAGGACTGAGTCTGCCCTGACCCTACAGGAACGCTACTTCAAAGGACTTTCTGGAGACCACAGTGTTTGAGGTGCAGTATCACGTGAGTATATTCCCTTTAAGCTGTCTGAGAATTGTCTTTTTATGCCTTAAAGTCCCAGAATTTAGAGACACGGTTAAAAAATCACATCCTTGCCATGGTGTTATGAAATAAGAGCACTGCAGGGAGCTGGACTGGAGCCCTGGCTCTGCTGATAACTCCCACACGTCACTGGACACCACAACTCCTGTCTCCGGCCCTCCTCTCTGTGTATAAAATGAGGCAGGGAGAGGGTGACCAGCCACACACACGCTGCTGCCTGCTGCTGAGCTTCTCCAGGCCTGGCATTTCACATACTCCATCTCATGCCAAAGACACAACCCCAAGCACTTGATGCTGTGACCATGCTATAAGAACAAGGTAGTGCAGCAGTGAAGGCAGAGCAGGACAGGAGCCCATGCCTGACTCTGGCTGCCAAGCTGCCATTGCTTAAGCTTTTGCCATGGACAGAATGTCTGTGTCCCTGCAAAATGTATGCCTTACCCCCAAGGGATAGCATTAGGAAGCAAGGCCTTTGGGAGGGGAGTAGGTCAAGAGGGTAGAGCTCTTAAAAAGTACCCTTCGGAAAAGGACTCCAGGGAGCTCACTTGCCCTTTCCACCAAGTGAGGTTACAGAAGGAAGATGGCTGTCTATGAACCAGGAGAGGAGTCCTCAGCAGACTTAAATGGGCTGGTACTCTGATCTTGGACTTCCTAGTGGTCAGAACTCTGAGCAGTACATTTCTGTCCTTTATAAGCCACCTACTCCATGGTATTTTTGTTACAGTAGCCCAAATGAACAAGGCAGCTTTCCAAGAACCTTTCCAAGACCCCTGATTTTAGCAGTCTGGCTTCCTTGGGAAGCCACCCCATCTTGATGATTTCTTTCCTGTAGCTTGAGTTATAGATTATCTCCTTCCTTCCAGTGCCTACGTCAGGGGTTTCATTCTGACCATGAAGACCCTCTGGTAAAAGAACATAATGACAGACTGGCATGCAAGGGACCACAGCTGTCCAAGGCAATCCTCCAGCTCACCAGCTCTCCCCTGGAGGCAGTCCAGACTAAACACGGAAACATCACTTCAGAGGAGGGGTGAGAAGTCTACCCAGGGTGATCCAGATTGTTTCATAAGAAGCCTGTTCTCCTGGGGTCAGAAGTCAGCCTTGAGAGCTTTGTCCGGAAGCCTGTTTTATGTCATTGCAAAGAGAAGCAGGGGGCGTGGTCTTAGGGACAGACACTGACCCTGCAATCAGAAGAGTTGGCCCTCGTCTAGTGCACCTTGTAATTAATTCTCCATGTGACTTTGGGCAAGATTATTCCTACATTATTCCAGATAAGGCATTGGAGCTGGTAGAGCAGACAGTTTAGAGTTGGGAGTGAGGCAGAATGGGTTTGGATCTGAGTTCTGCCATGTATCAGTGGGTGTGAGATATGAGTTTCTTCATCTGTAAAATGCATAGCATCATGTGCACCAAGTGTCTCTCACACCGTAGACACTTAATAACTACTACATCAACTCATTGCCCCTCCTCACTCAACCTGGACCAAACTGCCTTAAGAAATGCTTCTAAAGACCTCTGCATTTGGGGCACAGGTCCATTATGAACCAGACTACACCCATTCATTGGCTTACAAATCCTATCCCTGTAGGCTAAGTCATCCAGGACTAGAAACAGGAGTGTACCATCCAGCTTCTGTGCCCATTCAGTGGGGATAAAGGAGGCTCTGCATCGCCATGAACACTACTCCCTCAAGGGCCAGGCATGAATACAACACAGCGACTCAACAACACTGACACCCAATTGGACAATGGGCCTTGTTACTATAAAAGGCAGAAATCAGATTCACTCTGAGTGCAAGAATTGGATGGCTTCCCCAAACTGAGATCCTTCCAGTTATTCCAATGGGACAGGCAAGTGACACATGATGGCAATGAGGAAGAGATCGTGGACCCAGGCAGGGATTGTGGACCCAGATCCCAGAGCAGGGTCAATTCAAGCAGATTCTGTGGGTGATTCTAACATTCTCCCCTGTTGGGATTATTACACATCCGGTGAATTTATGTTAGGATTTGTATTGGTTTTCCACCTACCAGAAGGAGAGACCGCTCCCTATCCATGTGTCAAATCACACCTCAGGGTGTCACAGGATCTCTGATTAGATGTTTGAGTGTGGTCCTATTGGGGTGGAGAGATAGAGGGGCCCTTCCTGGGGGCAGGAAAGTAGTCAGAGTTTTAAAGGATGATCAGGTACTTTGCAGGCAGTCACAGGAGGAGGAAGGACACTGCAGACAAAAGCTATGACATGCACAAACACCTGGAGGTAAAAGTCAGGCTGGTGTCCTCCAAGGAACCGTGAGAAGCTCCATCATGGTAGTGGGGCTCTGAGGGATTTCCTGACACTTACCAAGGACCTCAGTTACTCCTGACTGATTCTTGTATTGTTTCATGTGATTCTCATCAACTCTGTGAGTTTCATTATTAATTCCCATTTTATAGAGCCAAAAACTGAGGCTTGGGATGGTTGAGAATGGCCAAAAAGCCATGCCAGAAGGTTAGGATTTCAGACCCAGGTTCATCAGAGAACAAGGCCCATGCCTCATCTCCTCTGATACCATTATCCAACTTTCATGCCTTCAGTCAATATTTGTTGAGCCTGCTAGGTGCCAGGTACCATTCCAGCCTGGGGACAGAACAGCAGACTGGGTAAGGACTCTGCCTCAGAGAGTGGGCACTGTAATGGAGGGGAATAGAGGCATGCCCATGGTAATTTAGAATGAATTAAGTGCTCTGAAGAAAACTTTTAAATGAGAATGAGAGTCAGTGTGGGCCCCGGGCTGGAGGGATGGCAGAAAAGGACCCCTTTGCCCAGGTAGGTGGGGAAAGTCTTTCTGAAGAGGTGACACTTAGTGAGCCCTAAGTGATGAGGACTCAGACATGAGATAATTTGGGGGCAGGAGCATCTGCACACACAGAGAAGTGCAAAGGTCCTACATAGGCACCAGCTTGTGTATTCAAGGGACAGAAAGTAGACCAATGTGGCTAGAACAGAGATAGCCATGTGGTCCAGGGGATCAAGAAGGCCCATTCACATGCTTCAGGGAAAGTAGGTTGTCTTGTGTGAAGAGGATTTAAGGCCAGAATGTGGAATAAGGCAGAGGTCTTACCGTCAGAGCTACAGGGGTAGCTTCCCTGGGAGAATTGGCCTGGGACCAAGGAAATATCCCTACTCTGCTTCTTCTGCATGGTGTGACCCTGGCCAAGTGATTTAACCTCTCTGGACTTCAGCCTCTTCTCATGGAAGTGGAGATTATAATACCTGCCTCACAGATTGCTAATGGAGATTGGGGGATTGGGCACCAGGCACTGGCCTATCCATTTGTTCTGCTGGGGTGTTCATGGAAAATCCTCCTGGAGCCCATGGGCCCTCTAGTGTTGTTGTTGTTGTTGTTGTTGTTGTTTTGGTTTGGTTTTTTGGTACTAGGCATTGAACTCAGGGGTACTTGACCACTGAGCCACATCCCCAGCCCTATTTTGTGTTTTATGTAGAGACAGGGTCTCACTGAGTTGCTTAGCACCTCGTCATCGCTGAAGCTGGCTTTGAACTCACGATTCTCCTGTCTCAGCCTCCCAAAGTGCTGGGATTATAGGCATGCGCCACTGCACCCAGCTCCTCCAGTATGCTCTTGAAGTGTCACTAGAAAGACTCAGAAAATCAATTGCTTAACAAATAATCGCTTGTCCATCCTGATAATTGACAGGCTTGTCCAAGCAGCCCTGGCCAGTAGAAGTACTGACTTTAGAGGCTGTTGCAGTCTTCAGATATTCTAAGACTCTATAGTTACTTTTGATTACTAAAAGCAGCCTCAAGTTATTTTGAGCATTCCTTTTTAAACTTTAATGTGCACATGAATTATCTGTGATCTGGTTACAGTATAGATTCTGATGGAGCAGGTCTGAGTGGGTCTGAGATGCTACATTCCTTGCATGTTCCCAAGTAATGGAGGTTCTTCCAGGGACCAGACTTTGAGTAGCAAGGATTTACAGCCAAATGAAATGGCTTCCACTGCACAGACAATATTGGACCCACCACAGGAAGATTACAAAGTGACAGCTTGCCTTTAGTAACTTCTTACCGAATTCATTAGATAAATAAGTACTCCTAGAGTGCCCTTTATGCACGAGGCACCACTCTGGGAAGTAGAGTTTCAGTGGAAAGCAAGAGCCATGGCTGCCCTTACAGAGCACTTATCCTAGTAACAGAGAATCAATTAAGCAAGTGATTGGGAGAACCTAAATGTAAGGCTTGGGGGTGTCCGGAGTATCAGCTCAAGGGAGTCAGGAAGACCTGGTTGAAGTGGCATTTAGACAGAGAGCTGGTCCTGAGGAGGTGTACAGGCAGAGGGAATGGCACTGCCAGGTGCCAAGGCCACCCAGAGGCACCAACTCAGATTCAAATCAGATCTGTCTGATCCAAAGACTTGCTCTTGCTAGTAACTTCCATGATGCATGAATCAAGTCTCGCAAAAGAGAAGCTGCCAGCTGTCCTTCCCCAGAGATGTCAGAGCAGCTGGCCCCAGACTGGAAAAATATCTGGGAAGCAGAAACCTTGGCATCACCTGACAGGCGTGGTGATTATGAAACTTGCCTCCTCACCGAACACGTTGCACCACCAGTGCTGTCCAGGCATTGCTTCAAATGTCCTTCCTCCCAGTGACTTGTGACTGGGAAGTGTGATTGCTCTCTGCTCTGATCGCTGCTAATAATAGTCCTTTATTTTGCCTGTCACATCAGTTGGTTATCCCTGGGGTGTAGTGCATCAGAAAGTAAAAGTCCAGTGACCTGGGAGCTTCCAGGACTTTTCCAAGGGAAAGATACAGAAATTTTTCTGAAACAAAGACACTCTCTATGCCAGACAATGCACATGCATACCTTATTTAAATTAAGCAGAGGTGAAAGATTGGTCTGGGATGAAACTAAATACTGCTGTGTGATTTTGGCAAAGTCTCTTAATTCTACCAACCTCAGTCTCCTCATCTGTTCAGTGGGAGATGAATTCCTACCTTACCAACTTTATATGAGTCAATGTTCATGAAATATTAGGCTTAGCAATGATATGTGAGGATGGGAAAAAAATCTTTGTTACAACCTGGAGAGGTAAGAAAAGATGAGGAAATTTGGAGTCAGAAAGGTTAAGTGAGTTCTTGAGTCTCCAAAGTAAACAAATGGTAAGCCAGATTTGAAGTCCAGTCTATTTCTGAATCCCCTTCTTCATACCCTCCTTATATTAGACTTATATGCTTTTCCATTTGACTTTGTTTGGCTGTTATGCTTTGGATATACAGTGTACCTAAAGACTTGGGTTGAAGGCTAGGTCCCTTTGGGGATGTGATTGGATCATGAGGGCTCTAACTTCATTAGTGGATTAATCCATTGAGAGATTCATAGCTGAATGGATATTTGGGAGGTGGTGGAAACTTTATGAGATGGGGCCTCATTGGAGGAAGTAAGTCATTAGGGGTGTGTCCAGGAGGATACTTCTTGTCTCTGGCCCCTTTCTCCCTCCCTCCCTTCCTCCTGCTTCCTGAGCAGCTCTTCTCCACCACGCCCTTCTGCCATAATGTTCTGCTTCACCTCAAGCCCAAAGCAATGGAGCCTGCCAAGCCTGGACTGAAACCTCTGAACCATGAGTCAAAATAAGTCATTCCTTCTTTAAGTTATTTTTCTTAGGTATTTGTCACAGGAATGAAAAGCTTCCCAATAAAGCCGACAAGTAAGTTCATTGGACTAGACAAAAGGGAAATGAAAGGAAGGGAGGAGGGATGGGAATAGGAAAGACAGTGGAATGAATTGGACGTAACTTTCCTGTGCTCATATATGGATACAGGACCAGCGAAACTCCACATCATGTACAAACACAAGAATGGAATCCTGATTAGAATAAGTTATACTCCATGTATGTATAATATGCCAAAATACACTCTGCTGTCATGTATATCTGAAAGAACAAATTTTTAAAAAGTATATGGTATAATCCTCAGAAATAAATAAATAAATAAATAGATAGATAGATAGATAAATAAATAAATAAATTTGGCACACATATTTTCCTGCCTAGAAATATTCGGCTTGACTATTGATTTACCTCAGGCAAAGGAATGTGAATAGAAATGAGCGTGGGAGTTTTGGGGTGACACCTTCAGGGGCATTGTCTGTTTTTCCTCCTGTCTTGCCCCATTTACTATGAGAAGAGCAAGCCAGAAGCCCTTTAAGCCTGGCCCCAAAATCACATAACAGGAGCAGACCTAGACCTGACCCAATGCCCCACCAACCTGCAGCTTGACCCAAAGCTTCTCAGCCAATCCTGTGAGAAAAATAAATGCTTGTAATTGTAAGCAATTGAATTTGGGAAGGTTTGTTACCCAGCACAATTATGGCATATCTGACTAATACACAACCATAATACAACCAAGTTGGGCCAGCTCTGTATTTCAAGTACTATGTGCAATGGAAAGGAATGCTTATATTATCTCTACCCTCAAAGATTGCTTTTGCTTTTTATATCTCTTCTGGTGAGCATAATCTTGATACCGAGTAAGAAATCACATCCATTTTATATTAAAAATTAAATAAATGGGTGCATGTAATTTATATTGTTGAAGAACAAAGCACAGCTCCATTAATAGAGACCTGGCAATGTTGAGGCAGATATTTTCCAGGAGCTCAGTTGTGGTCTCAGAACAGCCTATCCAGATCATGTGAGACTCAGCTGGTCCTTGAGGAGAGGAAGGGCTTAAGAGAGTGGAGCACAGTTCTCTCAGCCAAATCACTGCTTCTTTGCTGGGCTGGAGAAAAATCAGACACACCTGGTGCAAATCTTCAGGCTGCCACTTTCTAGCTGTGTGACCTTGGACAAGTCACATGTTGCTGACCTTCAGGTGAGCTCCTCTCAGTTCTCTTTCCTTGACCCATGAGAGCCCCCTCCATCTATATCTGCCTGTAAAAACTTTTCTTGAGTCCCTCCCCGCTGGAAACTAATGCCCCCTCTCCCGGAGGTCTGAGCTACCCCCAACTGAAATGATCTGGGCCCCACAGTGTTCTGGGATCCTCTCTGCATGCATCTTTTCCCTGTATGGATGGTGGGCTACTTCAGGCAGCACCTTCCTGAGCCCTAGATATGTGCAGGCCTAGTACAGTGCCTGCACCTAACAGTCTATTGGTAAATCCTTTCTGATTTTAACTAAGCTAAATGAGATTGCTCCTACTCTGTTTATATATTATTTTTAAGAAGGGTCTCAGGGTTAAATATACATATGTACATATATATATATTTTTAAATACATATTGAAAAACTCATCTACACAAACATGGATGCAAACAAACATGCCAAACACAGCTCGAGGAGGTTTTTGCAGACTTGTCTCCCATTTAAGGCTTGTAATTTCCCTCTTGGCCGACACTGGCTTTGGCCTGGACCATGTTTCTCAGTCTCTTGGAAGGCAGCCTGCTTGGGTTTGGGTTTAGTGTTGCTTCTTTTTTTTTTTTCCCCTCAGATCTGAAACTGAAGCCAGAAGCCTTTCCAAAACCCTTTCTCAGCTGTTAGCTACTTTGCTTCCTGTTACCTGCTTACCCCTTGAAGACAATGTGGATCCATAAATGTGTCCAGAGGTTCAGTAACAAGTTGGCAAACTGAATTTGTTCTAGAAGGGGAAAATGGGAGGTTCGGGAGGGACCCAACTTGAGACTGTGTGTGACCCATATTAGCCCTTTGCTCTATATATCTCATGGTCTGGCCTGCCAATCAGCCTATAGCATCAAAGAGGTAGGGACAGTGGAGGTAAACTGAGGCATGAAAAAACAAAACAACTGGATTATGCTGCTGAGAGGGGTGGATTCATGAGGACTGACCCCTGGGCTGATTAGACAGTGCTCCAGGTCAGGCATGGCTGTGTCCCAAAGCTGGCACTGCCAATCCTGCTGAGCAGGTTCCCTCACTTCTCTGGGCCTCATTTCTCCACCTGTGAACTGGTTAATACCTATCTTGAGGGGCTGATATGAGTTGTGAATGAGTTCATGCGTGTGAGGGGCTAAGCACTTTGCAGGAAATGAATGGTGATTTTTGTTGCTGTAAGAGAGCATCCAGTCTCAGAACCGGAAGAGCCTGTCAGGGACCCAGTACTGCTCCTCCCCACCCCCATCAAGTCTCCTCCATGGCTCCTTCCACAATCTGGGCTCACGGGCTCTAATAATGAGTCTCACTGTTAGAAAGTTCCTCCTTAGGCCGAGTCAAAACGGTCTCCCTGGAGCTTTTACCTTATGGTTCTTTCTACTCAGGACACCCCAAAACAATCTAGACCCTCAGCCCCACTTTGGCCTTCTGCAGAGAAGGTAGCTCTCAGGTACCAACAGGATTATTGAGGCTCTAATTATGTATGTACATATACATATACATATTTATACATATAGAAAGAATGGCTTACATATATAATCAGCTCTCCACCTTCCTAGGTTCTGCATCCATGGATCAAATGACCATGGATCCAAAATATCTGGAGAAAAAAATTCTCATCTGTATTGAATATGTACAGAACACACGTACCCACACATTTTGGACAACTGTATACACATGTCTAAGCAATTGCAAGGACCTACCTAGGCACATATAAGAGGTGTGCTTAGTCTAAGAGGACCAGGAGAACATCTCAGAGGAAGTCATGTTTAAAGTGAGCAGAAGAGAGGAGGTGGAAGAAGGGAAGGGGGAATGGGTGTAGTAAAGATGGTTGAATGAGATGGACATCGCTACCCTAGGGGCATGTATGAAGACACAAATGGTGTGACTCTATCTGGTTTGCAACCAGAGAGATGGAAAGATTGAGCTCTATAAATGTACTATAACTTGAAATGCATTTTAATTTATTAAAAAATAAATAAAATAATAAAAATAAAAATAAAGTGAGCAGAAGCTGTAAAATGCAAAGACCTGTAACTAATAGTGATGAAACAGATGCCTGTGCACACCTGCTCTGCTGTAGCAGCGGTAACAGTGATGTCTATGAGTGTTTGAGGCTAGATACTATAATTATATATTTTAATTGTTATTTACCTCTCTGGGCCCAGTGTCCTCCACTGCTGTGGCCCCAGTATTTCTGCATTAGCTTCTGTATAGTAAGAGAGAGCTGGGTTTGGGTCCAGGCTCTGCCACTCACAAGCTGGGTGACCATTTCTCCAAAGATCTGCCTCCACAGTGTAGAAAGGGGAAAGTGATGCCTCCTCCTGGCAGCTGTGTGGACTGAATGAGGCAGCACATGGAAAGTGGCCCTGCAGGTGGCACATGCTTGGCAGATGCTGGCTTTCTTTCCTTCTTTGACAAGATGATGCTGGCCATCTGATATTACACCTCCTTGATGGCAGTGAGTGTCATACTATGAGATAGTTCCAGTACATTTGTGTTGGAACCAGGTCATTCCAGCCAGTTTGGTGATGTGACACACTCCAAGGCTGGTGGGCTTAGGAGCCAGAGTGAGCACCAAGGCACAGGATTAGCCCTGCAGAGGCATTGAAGGTCACAGAAGTCAACAGTGATAATTACTGTCATGAAGTTTTGTGCACACAAAGGGAAGGAAGAATTTAATCCAAAGTTGAGTGATTAGTGGAAGCTTCGTGGTGGAGGTGGTGGGCATGGCAGATATCCCTAATGGCAGTGGTAGAGCCATAGGAACCACTGTGCTAGATTCCAAATATCTTCCCCAGGCTTTTTTCAATTGCTAGAACCCTCCCCCCCTCTCTGAAGAGGTAAAAGAATTTTCTAAGATTATAATGCATTCCCCAACCCTCAATCGTTCTTACCTTTGTTCTTACAACAAATCCAAAATGCTGCCCCATGACTTCGAGGCCCTCCCATACTCCCCCCACCAGGGGCTCTGCATCCTCTATAGCTCTACACACAGACGGATGGGGCTTGTGGGAGCCAGGCTGCACCAGTCCCCTGGCAGGAGTCCCATGGCACCTCTGCCTCAGTGTCATCTCTGCAGGCATCCAGGCTACCAGAAGGCAAGGAGAAAAGCAGACTGTGATGCTTTCCTACCACAGGGCCTCTCTGACCAACTCTGCAGACCCTCTCAGGAAGTCCCAATCACAATTATGGCCTGAAGGAACACTCAGAAGGGCGACGTTGAAAAGAATTTAATGACATGACTGTGTTTAGAGGTGAGGGCAGGGTTTAAAAAACTAGCAAAAGAAGTTGGCATCGCTCGAAGCTGGCCATAGGGAGAAGCCCAGACCCCCCATGGGTGAAGGAGAAACCGAGAAATGTGTCCTGGAGGCCTGAGAACTGGAGTGAGGACAAGCACCTGCACCCTCCCCCAGCAGTTATGGCCATTGAGGTTCCAGTCAGTGCCAGAACTGTGGCAAAAAAGGGGTTCAGGAGGGAGAGAGGGACAGAACCCTGGCCTCTCTTCCCATGCTCCTCCCTTCCACTGGAGCTTCCTTTCAGCCAGTTATAGGATAGAATTAGAATTTAAAGGGTAAGGGAGTCTGGGTGATGCAGGGTTAGGGAGTCACCTTCCAGGGCTCAGAGCAGGCAGAGAAGAGCATTAAAAGAGACCGGCTGGGAAGGGCCACAAAAAAGAATCACCAATACAGCAAGTGCCCCTGCATCCTACAGAGAGAGTAGGAACAGCCAACCCCAGCGGGTGAAAGGGAATGCCATTTAAGGGGAAGAGTGAGCCTGGCTGGCAGGCAGCTTTCCCAGCCAGGCTGGAGTGTTCACATAGCACCCGGGTCCTGTGTCTGGTGCATTTGCCAGAATATTCCACACAGCCACAAACATCACATACTTTGGCCCATGCACAGCTATGGAGGGCAAAGGGGTTGTTCTGAAATCAGAACCTTGCCCATCTTCCCCAGGACCCAGATCTGGGCTGGCAACAAGTGCCTTCAATGCCACCATGACAGAAGCAGTGACGATTCAGGTCCAATAATAAAATAATGCAAATCATGATAGTGGTAAGAAGCAGGTAAATAGCCTGCTGCGATCATTATGTGTGGATGGAGAAGTCAGGCCCAAGTCTGCCAGCTGCCAGGGCAGGCTGTTGACCATCATAACAAACTCTCCTCAATGCCACCTGGAGTCCACAGACAGGCAATAGAGAGGCAGGAGTCCTGCCCATGACTTATGTAATACTTCACGGTCAAAGGGTCAAAGCCTGCCTCTCCAGAGTGGTCTTGCAACATTGGCCCTGTGCCCTCAATTTTCCAGCCAGCCTAATCTCTGTGATATCCTAAGCTCATCCTGCTTTCTCTCACCCCTGGACCTTTGCACAAGCTGTTCCCTTTGCCTAGGACATTGCCTCCTCCATAAATCTTCTTGTAACTGGACTAACTTCACCTTGGTTTAATATCGCTTGCTCCACAAAGCCCTCCAGGACACCCCAACTTCTGGAGAGGGGCTTCTAGAAGGGGCTTCTGTCTCTCATATTGTCCCTCCACAAGACTCAGCCCTCCTTTCAATGGCCCTGGGTCTTGGCCTGTCTCCCACACCAGATGCAAGCCCTGTAAAGGCTGAGACCCACCTGTCTTGCTGGCCCCTGTGTCCTTGGAACCCAACTGAGTGGTAACATGTGGAGCAAGTAGGTGATGCTGGTGTGGATCCAGCTACACTGGATAGCAGCTACTACTTGCAGGAGCAAGTAGAGGGGAGTGTCTCCTATGAGGGGGCAGAGGGCAGCCAGGGCCCAAAGGAGGGACTCCCGGAGCAGGAGCTGCCCAGGAGAACCACACACGGGCAGGCTTCTGTTGAGCACAAGAGAAAAGGTATCCCTAGGAGAAGAAAGTGCATGTGCCAAGGTTGGGGGATCGCGGGCACAGCCAGTTGCAGGGCAGGAATGAAGGGGGATCGTGGAGAGGAGATTGGGAGAAGGGAGACAGGGCTGGGTGATAGGAGCCCATGTGGGGACATAGGACAGCCGTGTGGTGAAGAGCACAGCTAAGCCTTAGAAAGACCTGAGTTGGGCTCTATGTTTTGCCATTTTCTGGCAACTCTTAGATTTTATGGAATCATGGTAAGCTGCTTAACCTTTCTAAACCTCAGATTCCTCCTTGTAAAATGGAACAATACTAGTTCCTGCCCCCTAGAGAATTAAGTGAGTGCTTTGCACAGTAAAGGGTTCATGGCAAGCATGAACAAGTGCCTACCCTTCCTAGCCAGGCTGTCCTGTGTGATCATGGGGAAGTGGATTTGCTCTGAAAGGTTTTGTCAGTTAGAGAGAAGTTGCTTGGGAAGGATACGTGGAAAGGAAGGAGGGAGGGAGAATTTTGACCAGGATCTTGAAAACCAGGTTTCAAGAGGTAACACAGGGGCAAGAGAAGCGTGAGCTGGGACTGAAGTGCAGGGGCTGTCTGGGGCCAGCTCAGAGGCCAGCCATGCAGTGTGCTGGATGGAGAGGGCTTTGGAGTCAGGAAGGGCAGGACATGTCTTAAAATCCCTCAGGCTTCCTCCCTGAGAAATGGGCTGGTCATCCCTGCCTCCGTTATGATGGCCATAGTCAGTAGGGGTTGGCAGAGTCATTTGTGTGGTATCCTGTACTGTAGGAGGAGACCAGAGAAAGGCTGAGCCCACAGCTTGGGGAGGCAGGCTTCTATGGCTCCCCTCCCCCACAGGGACTGCCTGAGCCCAGTGTCCCTCCCTCCCCAACCCTGTAGACAAAGGCCTCCCTGAGCCCCTCAGCAGCCTCACTTCCCCGCCCCACCCACCCTAGGCAGGTGAACCACTATGACCAAAGCCTCCTGTTAGGATGCTAGATGCCTTTGGAGACTCTCTGGGGAGAAGGACTGAGAAGAGGAGGCAAAGGGAACTCAGAGGGCTCAGTCCCTGTTCTGGAAGTGCCCAGCATCATCATTATGGACTTCTTCCCCCAGGCCTCATCCACTTGGGCAGGAAGATACACCATAGTCCTTAAAGGCCAGGCATCTCAGATACCCAAGTCAGACACACAGTCTCATTGTTCAAATGGGGTCAGGGATGTACAGCGAGGGACAGGACCCTGCTCAGGGCTGCACAGACTGCATTATGCTGCAGCCTCGGCAGCCTCGGCTTGGCCTCCTAACCAGCCCTTGTAGCCACTCTTCAGATTTTTCCTGGAATTCCCTTTTTTAAAACCAAAGCTGAATGACTTTGCCCAGGTCTCACATATAAGAGAAGGGGACCCAGAGGCAGATGTCTCTGTTACCACCCAGCATCTGTCATTCTGCTATGATCCCTGAAGAAGCTGTCCGACAATTAAGTAATCTGGCAACTTCAAAATCTGCCTGACTCCTCCTCACTCTGTATCCTGCCAAATCTTGCTGTATACAATCTGCACATGTCATCCCCCATCAGCAAGTTGATGTGACCTTGTGCAAGTTATTTGAAATCTCTGTGCCTCAGGTATTTGACCCAGATCTTGCTTACCCCAGCCTCAGCCTCCTCCCCTGTCACTCTCCCTCTGCCTCCAGATGCAAGGGGCATTCCCAGGTGCAATATCTTCATATTCCACCATTGTCATAACAAAAGCCACAACTTCTGTCTACTCAATGCAAATACCATGCTAACAGTATCTCTGCAAGCTCTCTTCAAACTATCTCTCTCTCCCCTCTCTCCCTCTGAGCCGCCTAACAGGTCAGGCTTCTGGCTCCAAGGCCACCCCATCCTCCAGGCCGGCCATGGCAAGTCCTGCTACTTCCACTAAAGCATTGTAAATGCTCTACTTCCTGTCTCCCTTCTTTTCTACCTTGAGTTGCTTGGGAGGTCTTGATGTATTAATCATTGTGTCATTTAGAGCATCTAAGTGTTTGACATAGTGCAAATTAGCCTTTTAGTAAAATGTTGGAGAAAAGAATGAATAGATGCCTCCTGCCATGCTATTCACTTCCTCTATCCAAAGCTGCTCTTTCCAACTCCCCTCCAGCTCCCCTCCAGCTCCCCTCCTGCATTGATGTGGACCAGTTGCTCTTGGGGGGTTCCTGCTTAGTCAGGATTGAGACCACAAGTGGGGAGGGAGGTAAGGGGTAGTGTTCTAAGTGCTCTGTGTGTCTTTAGTGTCAGTCTCTGACTCCCTACACAGTAGATTGTGCTATTACAACCATTGAATAGATGAGGAAACCAAGGCATGAGGGTTAAGATCTGCCCAAACTTCACTGCTAGTATGCTAGCAGATAGAATTAGGATGGACCTGGGTTTTAAAGGCAAGCAGACTGCCTTCAGAGAGCCTGTGTGCTTGACTCTGCTATCTCGTACATTCATTAAGCGCTTCCTGTGTACCAGGCCCAATGCAGATGTTCCACATGTAATACTGATTCAATTGTCATGGCATGCCTGGGATGTTCTACTGGTCACCCCACTTTAGAGATTGGTTTAGAGATTGGGAGCTATGTCTGGGCTATTGCTTTGCACTTGCAGGAAGAAGTCTCCTGGCCAAAGGGCAAGAGTAAGCTTTGACCTTCATTCAAGGCTCAACTGAGGAAAAAGTCTCTGGGATAAAAGTCAATCTTGGGAACAATGTGGATTTCCATCTGCAATGGGCCCTGTTCCCTTGCTCCAGCTCAAATCTAGTATGGACAGTTGCCAAGAGATAGTTTGTAAAAAAAAATAGAATATGTTTGGAGGATAGGTTCAAGCTCAATCACCCTGCTCCTCTCCCAGCTCCTTAGGGACTGACTAGCATTCCCTTGTAGGAGAAAAAGGACTCTCTATCCATTGCATGATGCTCCAGGAGTCCTCACTACAACATTCAAAGATCTGAGCAACCCATACCCAGGTAACTGGCCATTAAATACAGCAAGTATAGTAGCTTGGTTCATCATACTGCAGCTGGAAGAAAATGTGTTAATATGCAATATAACATGTTTCCCTTATTACTGATGCAGTTGTAAAATATAATTTTATATATTTACTTTTCTGGAAAAAGGAGTCCACAAAGATAAAAGTGCCTAAGGCCTGTGAAAATCATAATGCAGCCTGTCTCCTTTTGTTATCTGTAAAACACAAATCATCACACTTTACACATCATTCCACCTCCCATTTCCAGACTTGAAGTTTGGAAGCCTCCCCAAGTAGACAGAGAGGACACCTGGATTCCCCAACATTGCATTTGAAGCTTTCCACTGGCTTCTGATTTGAGTTCTTACTGATTTTCCCCGCAAGCACAATTCTCCAGCCGGAAACACAATCGTTCACACTTTCAGCACAGGCTGAGCCTTGAGTGTCAGCAGGCCTGTGTACACTCAGGGCCCTTTTGCTTCAGAAGTGCCCCCTGCCTTCTCAACCAGATGGTCTCTTCCTCACAGCATGGCTCTACCTAATTGGCAGAGTCCAATGCAAAATGAAAACGCAGGGTCTCTTGTTCAAACAATGACTTCAGGACAGCAAAGCAGAGCATCCCACCACATGCAGCGCTCTTCTGAGCTCAGAGCCCCATGTGACCGTGTAGCTTGCATGCCTATGAAGCCAGCCCTGCCCACTCCTCTTTCCAGGTCAGCTCAAATCTCATTTGCTTTACTCCCCAAGACAATGGGAAGTCACAAAATAAAGCACTTATATTCTAGGCATTGTGTCAAACATTTACAGTCAGGGAACACATATATAGCATTGTGGTTCCTATTTTGCAAATAGGGAAACTGAGGCTCAGCCTGCAAGTGGCAGGACTGGCATTTTAAGCAAGGGTTGCCTGAGTCCAGAGCTCATTTTCTCCCCCACCAGGGTATAGCAAGCCTTCTGAGTCCATGGCCTGTCAGTCTTGTCTCTGCCTTTAGTTTCTATAGACCTCAGGCCCTGTCTCTGTTCCCTGAGGCTCTGGGCATCCATCCCTTCAGCATCTCTGGTCTCCCAACACCCCAAGAGGCCAATGGTCTTCTCAGCCCAGAGTAGCTTTGGGTTTCCCAGGAACAATATTGAATCTAAACACCTTTTTCCTTGGACACCTGAGAATTATCAGCCAATTTCCCCACATTCCCTGTGTTCCCAAGTCCAGTCAGTTTGACCTCAAGGTCTCTTGTACCCCATGTCTCACCCCAGGGCCAGTGTTATTCAGGACTCTCTATCCCTGTTTGGCCTCAGTGTCCCCCTCACCAGCCTTTCTCTCTCTCTCCACTCCATGTGACATCCTGTCTTTAAAACAACGCAGACTTAGCCGGGCACGGTGATGCACACCTGTAATCCCAGCACTTTGGGAGGCTGAGACAGGAGAATCGTGAGTTCAAAGCCAGCCTCAGCAACAGCGAGGCGCTAAGCAACTCAGTGAGACCCTGTCTCTACATAAAACACAAAATAGGGCTGGGGGTGTGGCTCAGTGATCGAGTACCCAAGTTCAATCCCCAGTACCAAAACAAAAACAAAAACAAAAACAAAAAAAAATGCAGACTTGACCAAGTCATCCCTCTTTAAAGTTCCTCTGTGGCTCCCTACTACCTTTGGTCCCTCAGCCTGCCACTTAAGACCCTACCTAGGGGCTGGGATTGTGGCTCAGCGGTAGAGCGCTTGCCTCGCATGCGTGAGGCCCTGGGTTCGATCCTCAGCACCACGTACAAAGCAATGAAATAAAGACATTGTATCCATCTACAGCTAAAAAAATTTAAAAAAAAAAAAAAAAAGACCCTACCTATCCCTCAATTCGAACCCTCCCACATGAGCATCACTAATTGATTACTTGAAATTTGAAGGATGAGTCATGCTTTGTCTTGCTCCATGCTGAGCATGATGTTCTCCCACCTAGAATTCCTTCCCAGAACTCTTAGAAAGCTCCTCCTACAAAGCCAAGACATGTCCATCCCCACCTCCCACAGGAAGTCTTCCTCGACTCCTGGCCTTCCCATGGGCTGAGGTAGGGGCTTCTCTTCTGGGCCTTCACAACTCTCAGTTCACTTCTGGCCCATGTGAGGGTTTCCTGGGCCTGGAGCCTTTGAAGGTCAGAAGGGCAGCTAGTTCATGTCTGTACCATGAGCCTCAAGCACTGAGCTTCTTTGAGATTTAGAAGGACAAAGGAAGTATTTACAGATAAAATCTATAGGTGAATGACAGTTGAGCTGACTCTGCTCACCAGACTGGCATTAGGGACCTTATTGAAACATCCTGGACATAGCTGTATCTCTGTAGTGAGCAGAGAACAAGACCCAGATTAGAGCAAGAACTTTGAGCACTCCAGAGGAATAAGATGTGAAGGGATTGCTTACCTGATATGGTTGAAGATCCTGAGAGGAGACTGACATTTCCCACACGGATGAATGTACTTAGCAAATGAAGTGAGTAGATTTAGAAAATTAGACATCAATTTCAGCCAAAATAATAGGTCATACAAAAGGCAAAAGTTTAATCATAACACAATATGGCTCAGCTGGGATTTATGTGGTCACCACACTGTAAACATTAATCTAACCAAAAATTATGTTGTGACTAGATTGAAGAGTTAGGGGACAGTGTTGTGCCTATGTAGGGGAAGAGAGCAAGTTTTTCTTCTATAATAGGAAGTCATCAAGGCATACCTCAAACTAAAAAGTGAAGAAAGATGCATAAGCATATTATTTAGAAACATGGGGTTAAATAATTGGAAGAAATATTAGATAGTGCTATCTTTGGGTAATAAGATTTGGGGGCAGAGGGATATGAGGTTGGAGAATGAGCTGTAAAGAGCCATTTGACTTTTTGAACCCAATATATGACATTGGTAAAGGACACATATAATTTTCAAATATGGTCTGTGTTGAAGGTGGGGACTATAGGAAGACAAGCATCTCTATCAAATCAGTCTGACTAACGCCCCTGACACATCAACTTGGCCAGTTCATCAGAACCCTCCCACACCCAGGAGCCGGACTGGGCAGGGCCACTTGATGTGCCCTTGGTGACCGGCCCCACCCTCCCACGTGCAACGTCATTCGCGCCTGTAGACTGGCCTCCTCCTCCCAGTCCTCCTGCAGACGCCACGTCTTCCACCTCTTGGGTTTTGCCCAGGCTGTGCCGTCTTCCTCTGTTGATATCCTTCCTCACCTCTGCCTCCCCAGCTCCTCCCACCAACAGGCCATCTGGAACAACTGTGCTTACCTCTCTCCGGCACAGCTCTGCAGCTACTTCCTGGAGATTTGGGAGCTGTGCTCAGCCTCTCCTGGACCTGTACCTCCCTGATCATGAGATTTGCGTGAGAAGCCCTGAGCAGCTCGGTTGCGGGCCCTCCTCACAGTTGAGGTCCTCTCTGTCTTCCTTCATCTGGAAAATCAAGAACTTCTGGCCTACTTGTGAGAATGTTTGTGAAAGCAGTTGATGAGAGGTTTGGTAGAGAACTAGTGCAAACCACCCATCTCCAGGCTCTCCTCCTTAGAGACCCCATCTCTTAGCAACAGCAGCAGTTTATAAAGTGTTCACGGAGTGTCAGACTCTCCCCTCGGGCATCTCCATCTCATCTAACTCCTCCAGTGGGTGGCCCATCAGCATTCCACACGACAGAAACAGGCTCATCAAAGGCAGGTGCATCTGCGTGTTCCTCTCCTATGTTAGACCACCAGTGGCCCAAAGGCAGGGACACATGCACATCCACTTTTTCTGCAGCATTGTAAAGATTAAGGCCACCCAAGTGCCCTTCCCGACAAAATGGATAAGCGAAACGCAGTATGACCACACAGAGGAATGTTATTCAGCCTTAAACAGGAAGAAATGTTTCCCACCTGCTACAGCATGCATGAGGACATGAAATAGGCCAGTTGCCGAAGGACAAATACCGTGGGATTCCGCAGATGACGAAGTACCTGGAGTAGTCAAATCCGTGGAGACAAGAAGCAAGATGGTGCTTACCAGGGGCTGGAAGAGGAGGGAGTGAGGACTTCCTGTTTACTAGGTCCAAAATTTTACTTTGGGAAAATGGAAAAGTTCTGGAGATGGATGGTGGTAGTGATCGTGTACTTATAGTATACTTAGAGTGTACTTATCGCTGCTGAAATGCATACTTAAAAAGTGTTAAAATGATGAATTCTATGTTCTGTGTATTTTACTACAATTTAAAGAACCTTTTGAAATATAGCTAGAGATATAAAGCAGAATAGAGGTTGCTAGGGGCCAGGGAGGGTAAAAGGTGTGTTCTTATTTAACAGGCACAGCTTTTGCTGGGAATAATGAAAACTCTGGGTGTAGACAGAGATGATAGTTTCCCAAAGTTATGAATGCATTTAGTGTCACTGTATGGCATGCTTATGAATGGTAGAAGTGATAAATATTGTGTTAGGAGCATTTTAATACAATAAGAAGAAAAAGGGTAGGTATCCCTATGCCTCTTTGATTTCTTTGGATGCAGAGTGTCATGCTGGCTCAGGCACACAGTAGATGCTTAGAGTATTTGTTGGTTTTAATAGACTTCTTTTGGAAGGCTGCCCACCGTTCAACCTGGGAGACAGCATACACCATCAGGATTCTGACTTGAGTCAGCTGTGTGCCAGTTCTAGGTTCCCCATGGACAAAAGTTTCAAGGATGTGCAAAATGCCCCCAAGACAGGGACTGCAGTAACTGCAATAGCACAGAGAGCAGATATTCATTGCTAGACTTTTTTACATATAATAGGATATGTTACTTGTTATAATACCTAACAATTATTGAATAATTACTTTATGCCAGATACTATTCTAAATATTTTTCATGCCTTACTACAACACCTCTGAGATTGTTAGTATTATATTCTTCTTCTTTCTCTCTCTCTCTCTTTTTTTTTTTTTTTTTTTGTGACTGAGAAAGCTGAGACCACTGAGAGGTTGAGTAACTTCCCAAAGGTCACACAGTCAAATTGTAGGGCTGATCGTTATAAATGCCCCCAAAGTGGTCTGGTCTACATAATGATGATAACAAGAGCTTCAGCAAACCTCTGATGTCCTAGGCCTTTCTGCATTCCCTAGCCCTGCACAGGATGAAAAGATAAAGCTTTCAAATGGAAGCAGGAAAGAAAGAGGAAGGCTTCAGAGGTAGGAGGCTGGAGTGTGGGCTCTACATTTAGTACTAATCCCACTGACTTTGTTTGAGGCCTGGCCAGGTGTTTTTTGATTCCATGGCCCAAGACAAACTACTGTAGCTCTCTAATCCTCCCTGTTCTCACATGCAATGTGGCAATTGCAACAGTAACTGGCTTATGGAGTTTTATGAGGATTAAATCAATTAGTAAGTGTAAACCTGTTAGTGAGTGTGGTGCTGGGGTGAGCACCCACTGGTTGGGAGTTAGGTTTGTGCTCACCCACTTCCTGGAATGATCTTGGGCAACTCTGCCTCCCAGGGCTCTGCTGATCTCAGCTAGGAAACAGAATTACCAAAACCAGCCCCACAGGTCTGTCCCAAAGATTCAATGAATACTGTGTTTCATCCTGACATCTATTTATAACTCTAATTTGCTCCCCAAAAGCTTAGAAGGCACCCAATAGCAATTCATGATTATTTTAATTAGAAAGAAACAATTTGGGACTCAAAGAAAGGATGGTAATAAAAAGAAGAGCAAAAATTTTAAAAAGAGATTATTTTTAAAACAACCTGACCACCCTGGCATGTGTTCGGCACCCCATGAATTTGTTGTCTTCTGGTTGTAATATTTAGCCCCAAGTGATCTGGACACCCAAGATGTAGCTAATTAGAGGTTAGAGGTGAGAGGGATGTAGACAGTCAAACCAAGCAGAGATAAGCTTAGAAGTTCTAGGTCCCATCTCCAGTTGCAGAGATGCTCAGATTTTATTTTCATGATAAATTGGACTTTTGAGTACAAAGTCCTTTGATGAAAGGATACCACTACTAGATAAAAGAAAAAGAAAAAATAAGAGAAAGGAAAATGAAAGGGAAAAAAAGACATTTGTTATTCTAATTCCCTGATTTCTTTTTTTGTAATTGAATAAAATGTTTTATTTAGGAAAATAAGATAGTTTTTCAGATTTATTAAATTTCAATGTTTACAGCAGCATAATTCTCTGATTTTACAGAGGCATATACTGAGACCCAGAGAGAAAGTGACCTAAAATATAACTGGCCATTTATATTTCTTGGAAAACTTTTCATGGGGAGAAATCTACTAATCACAAAATAAATTCTTTATCAGTTAATCTCCTTTAGTAAACATTTATTGATCACTTCCTCTGTTCTCACCTTTGTGCTGGGAACTAAAACCTGAGTGAGCACTTTCTGCCCTCCAGGAGCTCAGTCTAGAAGTGGAGTCTGAAGCACTTAGGTGCAGAGTGATAGATGCTGCCACAGGCTTGGAGTCCTTTGACATGGGCAAGACTGCCTAGGTTGGGGGTCTAGGGTCACCTCACAAACAGAGGAAGTCATGCCAGGGAAGAAAGCTCCTGTCAGGCAGTCAGGGTGCTGAGAGTCCCCTGGGTTTTTATCATTTCTGTGCTGCTACATCCCTGTCCTCTCTCCAGGCTGGAAGGAATGTGTGGGTGGGAGCACATGCCCCCAGCACAGGGAAGGGAAGGAAGAGGGGAGGGAGGGAGGAGGGAATTCCAGGCAGAAGAAAGAGCACAGGCCACACCAGAGATGGGAAGCACCATGGTTCTGAGGACATGGAGTTGTTGGGGATGGAACTGGCCTCAGCAGATGACTCAAGTTCGATTAGAAGGGAAAGGCTAGATTCTGTTTTGTAGATGATGAGGAATCGAGTGTCTTCATTGTGGATTCCTACCTTAAAGTATTATCATGAATAGAGAATAGAATATTCCACAGTGTCCATTTTAATGTGCAGTAAATGTTTGAAGAACTAAGGAACAAATAAAGTTGACATGTCGTGACCACATCCTGCTAGCCGTGGAGGCTAAGGGCTTTGTGTGCACAATATCATTTAACCTCATGGAGGAGGGTACTGGTTCTTCTTCTACCTGGAGGTACAGACTTTATGTGGCTTGTCCACAGTCACAGCCCAAGTGACAGAGCTGGCGTTCACATTCAAGTTGCTCTTGTTTAGAAACAGATGTCTTACCTACTCTACTCTTAGGCCACACAAAACCATGAACTGACAGTGCTTTAAACAACTCCAATGGGATTCTGTCTCCATCCCCTGACATCACACTATGGAAAGATCATGGGAATGAGACAATGGCTTTCCTGGCTCATGTGCTAATGTATGACAGTGGGCAAGCCTCCTCCTCTCTCTGGACTGGGGAGCTGGCTTTGAACTATGTCCAGGCTACAGTGGGGGAAGACCCAAGGTGATGTCCTGAAGGAAGCCGCTGAAGAGTGGGGTAGCTGAAGGGGAACTTGGAGTTTCCTCATGCCAGGATGCTGGCCTCTGGCCCCCTGGCAGAGGCTCCCTGAGGCAGGTCCACTCAGCCCCTCCTGAGGGCATGCTTCCCAGGAAAGGTGCTGAATGGGGGATCCCTGTGCCCCTTGGAGGCAGCAGATGGTGTCTGCCTGTACCAGATGGTCACTGTGCTGGGGGGGATGACCATAGGCTAATGATGCCAGCCTCTCCTTTCACTGCCAGTCCCTGCCATCATGGGGGAAAACCAACACACAAACAACACCCCTGCTCAAAGATTTACTTTTCTCTCTCTGTACAGAGCAGACTTGCATTTCCTGATGGCATGAAACATCAGAAACAACCAGAGGACCAGGAACCCAAGTAGGTCAGAAGAAGAGGAAACCTCAACCCAGAACTCTTCCTGGCAGTGCAGAGCTTTGCTCTGCCACCTACTAGCTGCATGACCTTACTCAGGTCATTTAATGACTATCAGTTTCCTAATTTATAAGACATAGATGATGATGATACCTGTTTTGTGAGTTCATGTGGGGGCAAAGGCAGGTAAAGACAAAGATTTCCCATAGGGTAAATATGCAGTAAATACATATTTTTGCTCAACCCAGAGCTGACCACTCTTGAGGACTTTGTCTCCTCCTCTTTCTATCTAATACAGTTCTTCCATTTGTACTGAGCAGTTGCCAACTTCCAGGTCCTTCTGAGCTTTGGGTATGCAGGGATACTGAAGATAAGGAATTCACAGTCTCAAATTCCAAAAATCCTCATTGACCTTACCACTCACATGCTCATAGCAAAAATGATGATGTTGATGATGATGATGTCAATAATAATAATAAACATTTTATGACATTTTCGGACAATATTTACATACAGGCTCTGTGTTGAACACTACATTACCTTATTACTAACATCCATTACAGCCTTTGGGGATATGTAATATTTCCATTGCTGAAAGAGCTGAGCCTAGAGGAGTGAGGACAATTAAGTTACTTGCCAGAGGTTCTGCCGCTGAGAAGTATAGACCTGGGATTCCAACCCAGCTCCTCTAGGTTCTAAGGAACCCCTCTCCTTTCAAGCTGCCTTCATCTGGGCTCAAAGTTTTCACAACTGGGATGGCACTTCTGAAGGATTTAGTCCCCCAACCACCCAGAGAAGTAAGGGCCTTTATTTCCAGATCCATTTCCTAAGTGAGAGCACCAAGAGCGAGCTCAGTTATAGGCCCGCCATAGCTCAGCTAGCAAGTCCTGGAGATGCTGCCTGTCTTAAGATCAAGCAAAAGGCAGCTCTGAGGCAGCCGCTTGGTGAGGAGCCCTCTGCAGAGGCGAAAAATATGTGCAAACAAAACCAACAGCTTTCTTTATGTTCCCTAAAGTTGCTAAAAATGCCTGCGGGTTTGCACACAAGCAGACGCTGTGCTCACAATGCTGTGTGGCTTCTGTCTTCTTGGCTCTGGCAAGAAGAGACCTGGCAGGTATTTCTCACATCTTTGTTAAACACACAATCAGACAAGGAAGGAGTTCCAAGGTAGTTCCAGGGTGTGAATTTCTGCCAAGTCTCCTTTTATTTGTTGATAAGTTAAGGGGAGAAAAGGAAAATAAATGAAAGAAAAGAAAATGTACCTCATGGATGAGCCTATGATCCCTGGGTAAATGTGGTGTGGTGAAAATGCATTCCCTATACTTGCGGTCAAACACCCTACACCTAATCTGAATTATTTTACCTGTAAGCTCTGTGACCTTGGCCAGGTTGCTTAGCCTGCCTGAGCCAACCCCAGGCTTCACACCTGTAAAACAGAAACGGCATTACTTTCTGCAGAAATGTAAGCTCTGCAGAGGTAGGAGATCCTGTCTGTTGTTTTTCTGTACTCCAGTGCCTAGAACAGTGCCTAGTACCATGTCTCACTTAGTTGAATGAATGAATGGATGAATGAATGAATGAGTTGCTATCTTACAGGGCTGAAAGACCATGAGTATGAAATTGCTCCTGAAAATTGTTATACAAATGTAAGTATCTATGATTATCACAGAACAGGGTCTGGGTTCTATTAAAGAAATGGACTCAGTCCGACAGTGAAAGCTTTATGAGCTTTCTCTTGGTCTGACATTGGGATACAAAGAAATATGACACCAGGCCCGTCCCTCACCTGCTCCAAGTTCAGTAGGAAGATATACAAGTAAATCAAGTACTGAAAGACAGCAGAGGTAAGCACAGGCACTGTGGGAACAGACAGGAGAGAGTGACTAATGCACACTGCAAAAGGGCGGATCAGGGAACTTTCTGGAAGAGGCGTTCTGGGACAGTCCCAATTTCAAATCTATCATCAGACTTTTCCCAGCAAATGTGGGCCCCAGGGCCACTGGCTTCCATATTACCCTCCCTGTAGCTCTCCTGTTGTCATCTTCCATGCTCACTCCCTGACAGACGACTTCCCTTCTTCCCACATGATGTATCAAAATGCTGGGCAGAATCCCCACCCTGGTTGGAGTGACTCTGCCTACTCTGCTGCCACCTATGCAACTGACCATGACCTGAGAAAAATGTCCAGACATAGTAACTGGCCTGGTGAGCCATTCACTGCCCCACTCTCAATGATTGCAGATCTACCCCTCTGTCTTTTAAGCTCCAGTTTCCCCTTCCTCAGTGTCACTTCCCGCTCAAGAGCTGGCTTCTACCTCACGGAGGGAGTAGTGGCCCGAGTCTTCCCACTGGCATCACTGAAGGGTCAGCCTCACTCTGCCTGAGGTCAGAGCTGACAGGGGACTTCCAGAGACATTCTCCCAGCAGGCAGGACACTTGAAAGTCTGGAGATGTGAGAGGGAGCACATACCATGGGAGAGTCAAGCATGTCCCTTTGTTGACTCACTGGGCATGTGACAGCTGAGGCTGGAGACTGAAAACTACTGAGAGGCAGAGAGAGGCAGGTGGGCTGAAGTGATCTGGAGGGGCCATGGGGAGAAGGTGTTTAGGTGGACACAGAGGGAAATCACAGCGAGGTTTCAGCACAGAACTCATGGAGAGGGGATTTGGCCATGTCTTTTGAGGCCAACTGCCATATCTGTGGCCTGACTTTGAAGGCTGTCACTGGGCAGTACCTACAGAAGGACACGGCTTCCTGAAGAAGGTGAGGTACGCAGTCCGGGCCAAGGGCTGCAGTGCTAGCACTCTTCACTTGCTCCATTTACCCTTGGCTTGCTTGATCTTCTGACATACCCATGAGAGGCAGTGGAAGGTTCTCCAAGGAGTTCCGAGGGGGAAGCTTTCATGGAGAAGAGGCAGCTTCTTCCCTCATGATGAGCAGAGGAAGATAAAGCCGACAGAAAATGCAATCACTTGTCCAAGTTGCCAGAGTGCTGACCATGTGCGGACTGGCAGTTAAAAAAAGACAAACAAAACAAAATCCTGTTAGAACACCCCTCAGGCATGGTGCTCACATTCCACTGAGGGCTGACAAGGAGATGAAGGAGGAAAACACCCAGTGTGTCTGAGTGGGGGTAGATGGAGAGGAGAAGAAAGCAGAGAGAACTGAGAGAGGAGTCAGGTCAAGAAGGGCCTCACTGAGAACGTGGCCAGGAGTTGGGAGCCCTGTGCTGCCTCTAAGGGGAGCAGGCAGGTGCCTCTCAGCAGCAGCAGCAGCAAGGAGCCAGTGTGGCAGGGTCAGAGGGGAGGGCAGGAGGAAAACATGGGTCTGCAGGGTGCTGGGGAGGTGGATCACAGAGGACTTCCCAGACCATTGTAGGCCTCTGGCTTTTATTATTCTGAGCAGAGTTCCATCTTGAGCAGAGAGACTGCCTTGATGGATTCGTGTTTTAACAGGGTTTTCCTAGGGACTATGTTGATAACAGAGTAAAGCAGGACAAAGCCAGAAGCTAGGAGACTTGTTGTTGAAGACATGACGATGATCCAGGTGATAGGCAATGGTGCCCAGACTTGGGTGGCAGAGGTGGTAAGGAGTGGTCAAATCCTGAATATTTCTTCAAAGAGAACCAACAGTGTTTGCTGACAGATTGGAAAGGTGCTGAGAAAAGAAAAGAGAAGTGAAGAATGTCCCCAAGGATTTTATATCTGAGCAAATGGGAAGATTGCATTACTAGGAGCTGAAATGGGAAAGAAGCCATTTGGGGTTGTTGAGGAAGGTAGGAATCAGGAACTTGGTTTTTAACATACTGAATTCAAGATGCCTGAAGACATCCATGTAGAGGGATTGACCAGGCAGGGGAGAGCTGGGCTAGAAGAAACATTTGGACATCCACAGTGTGCGTGGTATTTAAAGTGAGGAGCCTGGATGAGCTTACAGTGAGTGGAGGGGATAAATGGAGGAAAAGAGGACCAAGAACTGAACCCTGTGCCTCCAGGGAGAAGAGTTTAGGAAGATGGGGAGGATCCAGCAGTGGAGACTGAGGAGAAGCCAATGAGATAGATAGGAAAAGGCCAAGAAGCTGTTGATCCTGAAAGGCAAGTGCAGAAAGAGCTTCCTGGAGGAAGAAATGGTTAGCTGTGTCATCTGCTGCTGCCTCATTTGTTAATATCGAGACTGAGACTTGACCAAGATGTGACTGCTGGACTTACGGTGAAGGGTCATCGTGGACTTTAACAAGAACAGTTTTAGAGGTGGGATAGTGTCAAGAGCCCAGCCAGTGTTGAACAGGAGGGAGGAGAGGATTTGGAATAGGGCACGTATTCAGCTCTTTGAGGAGCTTTGCTGTAAAGAAGAGCAAAGATACAGGCTAGTAGCTGGAAGAGGATGTGGGCTCATCAGAAGGGTGTGTGCATGTGTGTGTGTGAGTGTGTGTGTGTGAGAACTGGCAGTATGTTTTTATGCTGATAGAAATTATTAGTCTAAGAGACGAACGCTGTTGATATGGTCAGAAAGAAGAGAATTGCTGGAGCAGTGGTCTTGGGAAGAAGAGAGGGCTTGGGATCTGGTACCCAGTGGAGGAGCAGGTGTTTGCTAGGTGCACAGGTATGCGACCCTAATGGAAGAGAGAGAACAGTAGAGGGAGGAAGGGAAGTGTATTCTTGGTCTCCACTCGGAGTCACAGAAACCCACCTGCACAGCACAAATGATGTGCCAGGCTCTGCCCTTAGTCGATTGAATCTACTAACTTGAAATTGTCACAACCCTAGGTGGTAGAGGCTGTTGCTGTGCCCATTTTACATAGAGAATACTGAAGCACAGAGATGTTAACAATTTTTTCCCAAGTCACACGAACTATAAACGGTGCAGCCTGACAGACGGCCACTGCTCACTTATATCTGTATGAATGGAGGGATGACGGGTGAGTGAGAGGGTAGAAGGGGTCTTTCCTGAGACACCTACTCATTTGCAAAGCACTTTTCAGTCACTAATTACTGAGTCAGGAACCAGGGTAACAAAGTGTAGGGCTGGTGCCAGTTTCCACCTTGGGCCATGGTGAAGTCTAGAAGGGTTGGTTCCTCCACGTTGTTATATGTCTTCCAGGGACTCCCACATGGAACAAGTGTCAAGACACTTCCTATCTTCCTCTTTAGAGACATCCCTGGGATTCCAAACACCTGGAGGTAATGGTCCCTAGTCTTCCTGTGGAGATGAATGGAAAGAGAAAAAAATCTGGGAAAGCCATAGACCTTATTCTGATATCAGCCAGCAGAGAGACCATGACCTCTGTCCTCTAGTTACTTCTGCCCTCATTCTCTGGGCCTCTCCTGTAAAATTCAGGAGAGGCTAGGATGACATCTCAAGTAATGGTCTTTATGGTTTGAATGTGAACTGTCCCCCAAAAGCTCATGTGTGAGACAATGCAAGAAGGTTCAGAGGAGACATTATTGGGTTATGAGAGCCTTAACCCAATTGGTGAATTTTTTCCCTGGTAGGATTAACTGAGTAATAACTAAAGGCAGGTAGGACGTAACGGTAGCTGGAGGAGATAAGTCCCTGGGGTAGAGAGGGTGCCTTTGGGATATCTGGAAATTGGAGTCTCTCTGCGCTCTGTGATCCTCATGTGAGCTGCTTCCTTCCACCACACTCTTCTGCCATGATGTTCTGCCTCACCTTGAGCCCTGAGCCTGCTGTCTATGTATGGAAACCTCTGAAATCATGAGCCCTCAAATAAACTTTTCTTCCTCTACAATTGTTCTGGTCAAGTCTTTCAGTCAGAGCAGTGAAAAAGCTGACTAAAACAGTCTTGAACCTTTCATTAACAGGTACTTCATGAGTATGTGTCTGTATACCAGGCAGAACACAGAGCACCAGGGATATGACAGTGGAACAGCCCTTGCCTTCCTGGAGATGGCAGTCCATGGGAGGAGGATCAACTGGGACATTTCTGAATATTATGATATACACTGTTCTAAGCATTGCACATGCATGGTTTCATCTGATCCACATAACAATCTTACAAGGGGGTCCTTTCTTTTTTTCTTGTGTTTAAATTAATTAATTTATTTTACAGCAGCAGGCATTTTGACATATTGTATACAAAGGGAGCACAACTTCTCATTCCTCTGGCTGTACATGGTGCAGAGTCGTTCCAGTAGTGTAATCATATACGAGTATAGGGTACTAATATCTGTCTCATTCTACCGTCTTTCCCATCCCCATAGCCCCCTCCCCTCACTCCCCTCTACACAAACCAAAGTTCCTTCCTTCTTCCCTACCCTCTTGCCTCACTATGGATCAGCATCCACTTATCAGAGAAAACATTCGGCTTTTGGTTTTTTGGGATTGGCTTATATCACTTAGCATGATATTCTCTAGTTCCATCCATTTACCTGCAAATGCCATAATTTAAGGGGTCTTTTCTTGTCTCCTTTTGCCTGATGTGGAAACTAAAGCTCAGAAATGAAAATTGCCATTGGCATCACAGTATTGCCGAAGGCTCTCCTTTATTCTCATAAAACTAGAACAGTTGCCTGATAGAAATCTTAGAACCATCAAACCAAATGTCCTCCAAGCCTTTCTGATTGCTTCTCTCTCTCAGCAAATAATATTTAACCTGCTCTCATCAATCATATTTATTTAGAATTATATATATTTTCTAACATCAATCTACATATAAATACTAGTAAAGATTAATTTCTTATATTGGGTAAAATTACATGTTCATAGATTTAGCATGAAAATTTCATTGAGCACCTGGAGATTCCTCACCCACATGGTTTTACAAGGGAGGACAGTGAAGGCTAGAGAGGCCAAGCAACTTGTCCAAACTGCTGCATTGGGAGACCTGCCCCAGGTGACAATGTCTGGCAATAGTTTTGATTGCCATATCTATGGGAAGGTGGATATGTATGGGAAGGTAGGTTGGTACTACTGGTATCTAGTAGGCAGGGGCCAAGGATGCTACTGGACATCTGACAATGACCAAGATAGTCCCCATAACAAAGAATTATCCAGACCAAAATGTCCATAGTGCTGGGGTTGAGAAAGCCTGGTCTAGACTCTGAAACTTGGACTAAAATTAGGTATACACATGGTGTCTGAAGCCAGATGACCTGAATTTGAATCTAGGCTCTACCACTAGCCAGAAACTGGGCAAATTACTTAACCTCTGACCTCCAGTTTTTCAGTGCTAAAAGGAGGTTAATAATACCACAGTGGGGATTCTGTGGCATTAAATAAGAGCCTTTCTTTGTGAAAGGCCAAAAGTTAATTTTCATCTTGTTCTCCCATGCCCTTCTCTTTAGTGGCCTTACTCTTTGGTGAAATGTACTTATATCCCAGAGTGACTCAGAGGGGAGGTTGAAAGCCATCAAAGTTTGGGAGCCACAGAAGCATGCATACCAAATGCTGAAGATGTAGTCCAATAGGATTGAACAGCTCCAAAGACCTGTTTTGGTCATTTGGAGACCGGAAGCAGAAGCCAGGTTAGGATCTGAGCATTAGTAACAAGTGTGAATTCTAGTTCATGTACAGAAGACTCTGCAGTTTCACTACTGCTCCATTCTATTCCACCTCTTGGGAATCTGTCTCTCTGCTCTTGTCCATTTCCTTCCTTCCTTCTTTTCTTCCTTTCTTCCTTCCTCCCTTCCTTCCTTCCTTCCTTTCTTTGTTCCTTCCTTCATCCCTCCCTCTCTCCCTTTCTTCTCTCCTTCCTTCCAATGAACAACCTTCAAACACCATGACACAGAAACAATACAGTCCTGGTCATCACTGGCAAACACACATGCAATCATTTGCCACTAGGCATCCCAGGTACAGGGAGGGAACTATAAAGGAGGTGGCCAATACTGCCTTAAAATGGAAAGAGGGTTTGGGGAAAGGATTCTTGGAGGAGATGCAAGGCTTCCTCCTCCACCATCTCTAACCAGGTTAGACGCTTTCACACCAGGCTGTCAGTAGACTATAAGTATCTTGTGGTCAGGGACTTCTATTCCCCCCCCCCCATGGACCCTCAGAGCTTAAAAATGCCTAGCACACAGTGGGCACTCAATAAGTATTTTTGGAATGAATCAAAAGCATTTTGAAAGATGACTAGGAATTGGATGAATGGACCTAGAAGGGAAGGGAAGTGCATTCCAAGCAATAGAAACAGAATGAAAAAAGGCAGAAGACTGATGAAATTGTGAAGGATACAGGAAGAAATAATGCCTGGGGGAGAAGATGAGTCAGTCTGTGGGGCAGATGGGACCACATTGGGGCAGGTGGGAGGGGCCCTGTGTGTGCATCGCAGGGCATTGAAGTTATCTTAGGATTAGAGGATTTCTTTTCTTTTTTTCTTTTTTCTTTTTTTTGCAGGGAATGTTGGATTGAGTAGGATTGCATCTACACAGCATTCCTTTGGCAATATTTATTGAGTGCCTGTTAAGCTCTGTGCTGGCCTCTGGTTCTTGAGAAGGTTCCTGAGTTAGCCCACAATAGACAGCTGGGACCACCAGTGATGAGGCTGCAGCTCAGCGCATAGGCTCACACACACGCTGCATGCTACTAGCCACCTGGTGGGTATAGAGCAGGGCGTGCTGCTGGGAGAAGGATGGGGCAAAGAGGACTCTGGCTTTAAATCATAGCAACTGACAGAGTTCTGGAGTCAACAGTGCAACAGAAGCTATAAAAAGAAAAGGGTTTCAGTAGAAAGGGCCTGTGTGACTTTGGGCCAATTCCTTTTGGGAGCCTCAAGTTATTATTCTTAAATGACGTTGTCATGGTTTTATACCAGGCCTGGCTTATATACCTTCATTTCATTTAGTCCTTATAAGAACTCTGAAAAGGAGATATTATCTTCCTCATTTTACAAATGAGAACATTAAGGCACAGAAGTTGAAATGATTTGTCCAAGGCCTGCTATGCTTCCAATACTTTGCGTGGAGGGGAACTGATAGCTGTTCGGGTTTGGAGCTGGAAAGCAGGGTTGATTGACAGGTAAAGAAAAGAATGTTCTGGGGGTTGGGGAGAAATCGTAGGTCTCATATCTGCAGATGTCTGGGACTTTACCCCTGGTTCCACCTACAACTTCAATCCCAGGGACTAGGCTGTCTTCCTGCCCTACCCATGGGATGGGCTGGGAGGCTGAGTCAGGGCTGCTGCTGAGGATGCTGTCTGGAAAGTAGAAACATCACTGTCTGACTGTCTGAGGCTCCAGGGAAAACTGCCTGGTGGTGAGGGAAGTTGCATGAAAACTGCTCATGTCACCAGGAAAATGGATGGAAGGAGGTCCCAGAAGAGGAGACCCTGCCTCATCTCCCCTAGGCTTTCTCAGTGACTCCTCTCTGCTTTCCTCCATATAGCCAAGGATGGTGAGAGGGTGGCCTGATTGTTGAGCTGCAGCCTATTCCTCCTACTTCTCTGACTTGGGCCAGTGGATGGACTTGGGTTGGTGAGCAAGAGACAGCACAAGGACGGGGGCTATTTGGGAAAGAAGAATAGGTCTGGCCACTAACCTTTCAGGTCTCAATCTTCAAATCACCTTTCACCAGGCCCCAGATCCCTTCTTAGTAGGAATGAATAAATGAATATTCAACCTTTACTGGTCTTAGAAGTCACTCCCACCTATGCCCTCTAATTCCTATAGTAAGGACGTAGAACCTAACTGAGAAAACCAGGAGGAAAAATCATGAGAAATGCCACTTGCAGATAAATTTGGGCAAATAACATTGAGAAAGTTCCTACCTGGTTGCTGCTGTTTTCTCTTTGAAGGCTGAGGATTTGGTGGGATGAAGGCTGGCATTTGGAGACATTATTGCGCAGAGGGAAGTGATCTGATTAGGAATTTGTAGGCACATTGGAAGGACCCCTATAATGTTTTGGTGGATACCTGTAGTCCCAGCCGCTTGGGAGGCTGAGGCAGGAGGATTACAAGTTCAAAGCCAGCCTTAGCAAAAGTAAAACATTAAGCAACTCAGTGAGACCCTATCTCTAAATAAAATACAAAATAGGGCTGGGGATGTGGCTCAGTGGTTCAATGTCCCTGAGTTCAATCCTCAGTAACCTCCCTCCCAAAAGAAGAGTAATAGCTAATGTTTCTGAAGTTATTACTACAGACCCAGCCCTGAATTCTGTGCTCCATTTACATGACCTCTTTCATCTTCTCATCCAGGCCATGCTGCAGGGATATTTCAGCTTAAGCGGCTTTACCGACACAGCTTATTTCTTGCTCCTGTTATATGTCCACCCATCAAAGTGGCAGGAAAGTACTATGATGATTTGCACATCTTAAAAGCCAAAAAGTTCTGAAAGACTGAGAAGGAAAGGAAGGAGGGGTCCAGAGTCTGGAATTCAGGCAGAGGTCAAAGAGTCAGCCTAGAGAGAGCTCTGGAAAGATAAAAGGGAGGGGTCTGAGAGCAGGTGACCTGCTGTTTGAGATTTCAGAGGTGGAGCAGTAGCCAACCAAGATAAAAGCCAGGTGTGGTTGAGTGTGGGTGGCTGGAGTCAGTGAAGGCAAAGGTCCTGGAGCTGAGGAGGTCAAAGGGACAATAGATGGAGGCTTGCTGCTCTTCCTGGGGAGAAAGAGTTTCCATGGAAGGATATTGCAGCTTCCTAGGGTGTACATATTGCCAGGGTATGTTTGGAAGTGGTGTTTCTTAATGATCAAACATGGAAACAAAAAATAAGACCTCAAAGAGAGGTGTGTGTGTAGCCCACACCCCGCTACAGTGGAAAGTTGGAGAAACACTGGTTGTGGAGGAGCTACCCAAAGTCATAGGTGCCAGCAACCACAAGGACTAAAGATGCAAACAGCCAAGGACAGGGACCTTTTATATTTCCATTCAATGATGATAATAATAGTAGCTAGCAGTGCACTGGAGCTTAATACATGCTAGTTGTGTTCAAAACACTTAACATGTAGCTATTCCAATTCTTGCAGGATGCCCTGCAGGGACAGATCATTTTTTCTTTCTGCCTTACAGATGAAGAAAAAGATGTGCAGAGGTTATGGAACTTGGCCAAGGCTGGATTCCTAGTGTATGTCACAAGTGGGATCTGGACTCAGGTGAACTGGCTTTACAGCCCCTGGTGTTCAGGCGCTACACCCTGGCTCACTCCAACATGAGTGAGCATCAGCAATGCTTGGATGGGGTGGGGTGGGGTGGGGGCTCATTAAAGCAGAATGTTGGGTCCCTCCCGTAGAGTTTCTGATTTAATTGTTCTGAGGTGGAGCCCAAGAATTTTCACTTCTAAGAAGTTCCTTGACGATCCTTGAGTTTCTGGTCCCAAGACTACGCTCTAGGAACTTCTGTTCCACTTCATGGTAACTCACAAATAGGCACACTCCACATCTGTCCAGCACACAGCAGGCTCAGCATTGCTTTCCAAACATGGCTAAAAATATATGGCAGCAAGTATGTGTGTGTGTGTGTGTGTGTGTGTGTGTGTGTGTGTGTGTCACAGGAGCATGGAGGATTAAGGTTTAGTTGGCACTAGGGGACAAAATAGAAGCCCAATCTGCTTCTGGACCTGAGGTTATGTGAGTATGTAACAATAAACCATCTTCCTAGAGAGATCACGCTATAGCTCCACTCAATGTCCAGAGACAGAGGCATGCAGAGCAATGGGTTTGTAAGTACAGTGTTTTAGCACAGTTCAGGGAACTCCAAAGGCAAGTGGGAAGAGGGAGCAAAGAAGTCAGCATCAATAGGCAAGAATGTGCAAGAGGAGCTGTGAGCGGGGCTGTTGGTAAGGAAGGCTGTAGTTGTTTGAAGATAATAACAATGAAGAGAGAGGTGCAGACAGGCAGGCCCTGAAGTTGCTGCTCTTCCTTCCTCTTCCAGAGTGTCCCCCCCGGGGCCAGTGACCACAGAAATATAGAGCTGGTACCTGAAAAGAAGTCAAAAAGCTTGAGGTTTCCCAGGGAAAAGAAAGAAGTTTGGAGCCAGTCAAAATTAGGTGGCAACCTCTGTAAAGCTGATTTTCTAAAGTTTAAATTCACTTGCTATCAAAGTGATCGACTTTTTCTCTCCTGACGAAAATCCACTCTTCTCATTCATGGCCTTTGCATGAGCATGTGGGGCCTCCTCAGTTCTCCAGCCACCGTCTCTCCTGCAGTCTGTGGTCCAGCTTAATTAAGAACTCTGCCAGTCGATTAGTCTTAATCACCTCTAATTGGGCCCCAGCTGTGTTTTCTCTTGACAAGGACTCCTTTATGGCACCTCTAAAACGCATTACATGAAAAAACATAACCATTTCAGGGTTATATGATCACAAAACCGGGAACACTTGTGTTCACAAATAGAGAGTGCATCTCCATGCTCCAGAAATGTTTTTGAAAGGCAGGAAGGGAGGGAATTGAACAGCAAATTCTTCATTTGTTTAGGTTCTGAATATGAACGTTGATTGTGGCTTTGCATAATCCCAGGTGTTGGTGAATAAAGACTTGAGAAGTTTCCTGGCAGAAATGTGAGACATGAAAACTTGAACCATGAATGGCTCCATTTATGAACAGTCTCCAGTGATTGACAGAATGACTATTAGTAGCTAATATTGGTTGAGTTCTTCATATGGACTTAACCCTGTGCCAGGCACTTGACATGGGTTATCTGGTTTAAACCTGGCAAAATATTTCTGAGCTGGGTATGAATGCTCTCTCCATTTTCATAAATCAGGCTCAGGCAAGGTCAAGCCATTCACATTAGTGGCTGAAAGAAAACAGAAACTTAGATTTGCCTAATGCCAAAACTCCTTTCGGCTTCTCTCTAAAAAATTCAATTGGCTTGTGGAGCTTAAAGTGCTCTGTTTGCAACAACTACAATATCAACAATGACCCCTCACATCATACAGAGCTTCAGTCATAAGTTCTTTTAGGATTGCTCTCATGTGATATGATAATCCTGCAAGATAAACAAAGGAATTACCGTAATCCCATATCACAAAGGAGGGAACCAAGGTACTAGAGGGTTGGATTATTTACCTGAGTGAACACCATCAGTAAAGAGCAGAGTATGACCTTTCTGACTCCTACTCCACGTCCACTTCCCCCGCTCCCAATGTGGAGTTTCCCCTTGAGGAAGCAGATAATTATATATATTACAACCATTCATTCATCCACTCATCCCTATTATACTGTTTCCCTATTCTTACTGTTTTTATATCTACTCGGTTGCTATCTGTCTCCTCTCTGGCGTGTAAATTTCAGGCAAGCAGGACCTTGTCTCCCTTGATGATTATATTTTCAGGCCCCAAAATAGTGCCTAAACTTAGGAGGTTCTTAATAAATATTATGTTAAATTCATTCAAACAAATATTGATTCATTCACTCAGTGAACACTGATTAAACATCTACTATGCACCAAGCACAGTTAGGCTTGCTGGATAGTGCAGTGTACCAGACAGGCATGGTTTCTATCTCCATAGAGTTCTCATTCAAGTGGAGGGGGAGGGAAGGGACTTACAAATCAGTAAATGAGATCGTTACTGATTGGGATTTGCTGCATGTGGGACTTATCAGAGGGATGTGACACGAAGTTCTTGTCCTAGAGCTGTTCACATGCTAGCAGGGCTGGCCTCAGAGCTGAAGGGAAGTTTCCAGCTCATGGGAGTGGTGGAGTTTTGCAAACTCAGAGGCAGTGCACTCAGAGTAGGAGGTTTGGGTGGGGTGGTGGGGGCATCCCAAGGGGGCAGGCCTGAGTGGTTTTAAAGACAAGTAGGAGTTATCTAGGAAAGAGGTGGGGAGAATACAGGCCTGTGTGAGGACAGGTGGCCAGATGCCAGCTGGCCCTGTGCCAGGGATGACATCCAACATGTGGGGTGAGGAGAGAAAGAAAAAGGAGAAAAGAGAAGGGAGGGAGATGAATAAGGCTTGGGCCCAAAAGTGCCACGTTGGGATGGTTCGTTTTTCCTGTCCACTTGGCTGGGAGCAGATATTTGATCAAAAATGAAGCTAGGTATTACATAAAGTCATTTTATAGATGTGCTTAGCATCTTCAATCAATTGACTCTGAAGAACAGAGACTATACTCAATGATCTGAGTGGGCCTCAACTATTTAATAGCCCTTATAAACAAAGCAGGTTTAGCTGGGCACAGTGGTGCATGCCTATAATCCCAGCAACTCAGGAGGCTGAGGCAGGAGGATTGGAAGTTAGAGACCAGCCTCAGCAATTTAGTGAGACCCTGTCTCAAAAAAAAGGACTAGAGATGTGGTGCAGTGGTTAAGCACCCCTGGATTCAATCTCCAGTACAAGAAGGAGGAGGAGGGGGAAAAAAAGAAGAAGACATGCTTCCCTGAGAGAGAAGGAATTCCACCTGTGCACCTCAGCCTCAGCTCCAGTCCTAAAGGTTTCCAGCTGACCAGCCATGGTGGGTTTACACAAAGGAGTAGCAAAACCTGACTGGCATTGTTAAAGAATGGCTCTGGTCACTGTGTGAGTGGACTGGAAGGAGCAAGACTAAAGGCTGGTAGACTAGGGTGGAAGTAATTGCCCCAATTAAATCACAGCAATCAGAAGGGTGGCTTAGAGAGAAGGGACCAATTCAAGTGATATTACAAAAGCAGACTTTACAGAGCTTGGTGTCCAATTATACAGTGGGGGTGAGAGAAAAAGGGGTGTGATGAGCCCCTGTCTGTGGACATCTGGAAGATGGAACATAATTGCCATGTGAGCAGGAACTATGTTCTCTTCCTTGAAGATCTATAGAATAGTAGTGCAGTTCTCTGAGACGCACATCACAGATTGGATATTTGGTAGTGGAGGTAAGGAACACACAAGGCTGTTTGGGTGTACCGAATTTGATAGGGCTGTCAGACTCCCAGGTCCAGGGTCCAGAGTTAGAGAAAGGGTCTGAGTGACGGAGTGAACTGTGGGGGTAGAGGCTGAGCAATGAATGTGGTGGGGGTGGAGACTAGGCACTGAAGCTTGGAGAAATTGTACCATGTAAGGGTTGGAGCAGCGAGAAGACCCCCAAAAGGAGACTTAGGAGGAGTGGCCTGAGAGGGAGGAGGAGAATCTAGAGAACACAGGAGTTTCCTTCAGGGTGGAGAGGACAAAGGACACTTCAGACACTTGAGGCAGGCATGGGAAGCAAGGCAGGAGAGGTGGCATCTCTAAGGGTCTCTCCCAGTTTTCCTTCCAAATAACTGACTGTTCAGTATCACCCTATTTTAAAGGGCCTAAAACAGGCACAGAGAGAGGAAGTTGATTCAAAGTCATCACACCGTATTTGAGGACTGTGCTATAAGACAACAGCTATTCAGACCACAGGTTACCTTTTATGACAAGGCAGGATGCAGACTTTGCAAAGAATGGTTGTACAGGGTGGGGCGCAGGCCCTGTCCAGGCTGATCATTGCCGACGTGCAGGGCAAGAGCCTCCAGGGCGTGCAAGAACATTTTCTCAAGGGGAACCACCTTCCTTGAAACAGCTTGTTCTGCTGACTTGACAGGAGAGAGGAATAGGGACTCCTCAGTCCAGGGCCGCCTGCCAAAGCACGGAGCAGAGACACCAGGAGGCGGGGTCTGAATGCAGCCTCCTGGCCCTAGTGGGCCATGCCAGCTCTTCTCCCTTCTCAGAGAGGAGGGGAGGCTGCATGCCTGGGGATTGTTTGTTCTTAACTGACATTGACTGAGCCTTTGCTATGGGCGGGGCTCTGCATCATATTGTGTACTTGAATTCACTTCATCCTCACGCATTCTATAAAGAATGTATACTGATTGTGCTTATTTAAGGATGAAGAACTAAGGCACAGAGAGGCAAAGTCATGGTCCAAATCTTCACAGATAGTTCTTTGCACTTGAGTGTGTGGATGGACGACTACTTAGCCCGGGAGTGTGGGATCAAATAATCATTGGGTGGGAGGGGAGATAGGTCAGGCTTCTCTCTCTTGGCTCTGGGGCATTAGGTAAACTGCATCACCTCTCTGAGACTCAGTTTCCTCATCTGTAAAATGGAAGTAATATTGCCCACCCCATAGGCTAAAAGAAAACATTTTTAAAGTGTCTCCTGGAGACTGTCTATCCTGGGCTAGGGGTTCCATGAGAGTGAATTATCCTTCCCCTTTTTTTCTTTCAGTGAAGATTTTGCCTGAATCTTAGGTTGACAGACTAGAGCAAGAGCTCTGGATTCCATATCAGATCAGTGGAACTCTAACATGCTTCTGAAGCCTACTAGTTATTTGATTTTGATCAAGTCATTTTTCCTTTCCAAAGTCTCAGTTTTCTCAACTCTAATGTATGGGAAGATCAATTTGGTGTAGGATGGCACTTGGGTCCCAGTGACCCTCTCCATCCTATGCAGACATCACAAATTGATCACAACCTTTCTTTCACTAGGCCAAAATGGCACCTGAGAACTCTCCTCAAAGGGCTTCCTATAGTTTGACAGGACACAGCTATACCATGGAATAAGTCACAACATCTCAAGAGCAGCAAAGCCCTGTGATACAGATAACAGATTCATCGTGGTATATATTTTCTTTACTAAGGATAAATTCTTCTAGTTTATATAGGATTTTTTTTTTTTTTACCAGCAAACACAGATAAATTTGCTGTTGTGGTTTTGTATTTGGGTTTTACTCTATTTGAAGTCAGGTAAGGTAAAGATGAATAAGCCTGGGACAAAAAGTTGTTCTGCATATCCAAAAGAGACAGGAAAAGAGACAGTTAGCTGAGGGAGGTATCTTTAACCCCAATATGAAAATGAGAATACTGTACAGGGAAATGAATCAGCTTAGTGACTTGCCTAAGATCACAGCTAGGAAACGGCTGAGATTCAAACCCAAGCGGGTCACCTCCAGAACTGACAATAATGTCTCAAATGAAAAATCTATGCATGTAGCCCAAAAATGATTATTGAATGTCTACTCTACACCACGTCCTATTTTCAATACTGTGAATGCAATAGTGAACAAAATTGTCCAAATGCTTTCCCTCATGGAGCTTACAGGCACATTTAACCTAGTATTTAACTAGCACTGAATCAGTAAGGCACGGTGTCAATGGCGTTATTGACATTGACTGGAACATATGTTTGAATCTTACCTTAAGGGCTTCTTATCAGTGAGGAAAGTTACCCTATCCCTTTGTTCCTCAACTCCCTGAAACATAAAGATAATAACAGCTACTTCCAAAAGTCTCTGTGAGACTCAAACAAGATAATATTTATAAAGCCTGCAATACTACAAATTTTAGATGCTTAATAAATTGTAATTTGTATTAGTATTAGTATGAAGTTGGTGCTATTTTGTTCGTTGGCACAGATGAAAATAGAGTCTTAGAGAGTTTAACTCTCAAACAGGTTAGATAACGTTCTCAAGTTCACGCAGCTAACCATTGGTAGAACTAACATTCAAGTTCAGGACTACTGAACTCCATTGCCCATATGTAACACTGTGGCCACATGTTTTCCAAACTCACAATTGGGCTAGCTGCGGGGCGACAGAATCCGTGTTCCTCTTTGGCATCTTATGCAACAAACCATATGGACCCTCAAGCTCTTACATAACAGGCCCAATGCTAACAAGAGGAAGTTTAACAACAACACAAAAAACAGATCACATTCACAACAGACCACCATATGTTCCCCCGTTCCCTGACAGCAGCCGTCCCAACTCCTACTTAAGCGCCCACAGAAATCTTCTCGCCGAAAACAGTTTTATTCCCAAGTGACTCAAACGATTGATGCCTTTATAAAAAGAAGGGGGGGGGGATTCTGCACATCTTTAAAAGAAATTAGTTTTATTAACCCTTTAGGAAAACCCAGAAACCCTCAGCCTCCACTCTTTGGTCTTTGGAATCTGGTGGCTTCTCTGGGGACAGCATGGCCTCTGTGGCACACAGCTCACTCTCGTGAGGGAAGATGAGGACGACTCCTAGTTTCCACAGCCTCAAGCCAAAGAACTCAGGTTTGGGGGACATTCCCCTTTGCCTGGTCTTGAACTCCTTTGTATTTGGTGAGTTTGAACTCAGCTCAGGAGCCTCAAGTTTGCTGTTGGCTTTCTGAAAGTGCCATTCTGGAACCAAACTCAATTCTAGAAGGCTGGTTGGACCTGTAAACTTCGTGTGTGTGAGCATGGGGGATCCTATGGATGGCCCCATGCCAGGCCCCTACTTCCCACTCTGTGATCTTCTGCCTGGTTCCTTCCTCCGTCGGCCCTCCATCCATCCCCCAGCCAGCAGCCAGAGCATTCCTGCTACTGGGTGAATCTAGTTGTGTAGCTCCATTGCATAAATCAAGTCAGTGAGTGCTTGAGCTGAGAGGAAGGACTCCCCCTCCTGAGTGGGCCCTGTGTTCCTGCATGTTCTTCCTCCTCACCTTCTGTGCACCCTCTTCCCCTCACCCTCCAGGCCTCAGCCACACTGGCATTGCTTCCACGCCTGTGGCTTTGCATTTTCTCTTCCTCTGCTTGACCCATCGCCCCCATTCCACTCAACTTCATCATCACCTCCCAGATAAGCTTCCCTGTCCTCCTTGGTCCTAATTCAACAGCTGGTTGAGATATTTCTCCTTCCTCAACTCTGATCTCAACTGCTCATGAACCCCCCAAGCATCATGGATTTATGGGCACCATGATTTGTGCAATGCCCCTTTCCCTTGCTTGGTCTATAAGCTCCATGACAGCAAGACCAACGGTTGGCATGGAGCAGGAACTTCATAAAAGTTTGTTGGATATGCAGAGAAATAAAGAGGTCAAGGAGAGAGCACAGGCCAAAGGGAGCAAGAATCTAGTCTGGTATAGTAGCCTGCCATACCCAGCTGAGCAGCAGGACACTGACCCTGAGTAGCAGCAGCAACAGCAGAGGGATTCATGCTCTTAAGAGGGAGCCCTTGTGTTATGTAATCAATCACTAAGAACCTTCCACAGGTAGCAAGGATACCTCCCCACAGGGAAACACAGAGTGCGAGGGTGACTTCTAAAGCCCAGTGACCTCAACCATCTGTGACCTCAATATCTGTGGCAATATTGAGGTCCCTAAAACCCAAAGACTGACTACTATGGGAGTCTATACTAACTTAATAAGTTGTAGGTATAATCCAAGGTCCCCATCCTCTGGCCCAGCTCTGAGCTCAGCCAGTGGATATTTCACTTTTCTCTAGCTGTCTCCTTGGGTGGATTCCCTAGACCAGAGACAAAGGTTAAGAGACTGACCAGCACTGGCGAACCACACAGCAAAACTACACATGCAGCCAGGCGTGGTGGCGCGCCCATATAATCCTAGCAACTCAGGAGGCTGAGGCAGAAGGATTACAAGTTTGAGGACAGCCTAGGCAATTTAGAAAACACTATCCCAAAGAATGTGGAGGTGGGGGCTAAGGATGTAGCTCAGGAGTAGAGCACACCCTGGGACTCAATCCCCAATATTGGAAAAAGGAGAGATTGCAGATGCAGAGCATCTTAGGAGGTGAGGTATGGAAAGCAGCCACCTCTTCACCTCTTCACCACAGTGAATTCCATGGAACTGAACTCCACAATCAAGGATAGAGCAACATTCATCACTGAGGCAGAAGAAAGAAGGTGAACAAGATAGAGCCCTCCATTTCAGAAAGTCCTCCAGTGAGCATGGGCAGAGGTCAAGATAGAAATATAAACAAAAAGCTTATCAAAGGAAGGAAAATGCCTTTTCTGTGCTGAAAGCTGAGGTTGAAATGACAGTGACGGGATGTGTACTGTGCTTGATGGTTTCTAAGATCCTTTTCCATACCTCACCTCCTAAACTTCTAGCCCACATCTTAGGTGGGCAATACTTTTCAGTCCTGAAAAGTATTCAACTCAAGCTGCCTGTCCCCTGTATTTGTCGTCCACTCCTGCTGTAAACAATTCTGGGACATGCTAGAGTCTTCCTTCTGCCATTCCCACATCCATCCGGCTTCTGCCACTCTTTTCCCCCAAAGACAAATAAAGTTCTATAATTAGTTCTTTGCATATCCTTCCATATTTCTTTATACATGCATATGTAAGTACAGATACATATTCTTATTTTTCACTGTAATTGTTACTCATTAAGTATTGTAGCATGATATACATAGTGTTTCATTTAGCAGTATAACTTGAAGTTTTCAAAATCAGCAGGTGAGTTTTCTTATTCTTTTTTTATAGCTACATAGTACTCTACTGGATGTACACATCATAACTGATTACATGAATGTTTACCCTGATTCCAATCTTTTATTATTGCAAATAATGCTACTATGAAATCTCATACATTAGCCATTTTACATATTGTTGGTTAGATAATTCCCAGAAGTATGATTGCTGAATCATTTGTAATTTTGATAAATATTCCAAATCACCTCCGCTGTGATGGTTATATTAGTTTGACAGGACTTCTGTGACAAAATACAATAGACTAGGTGGCTCAAACAAATTTATTTTTCTCACTTCCAGGCCTTATTTTGGTAAATTGCATTTTCTTTAAAAATTATCTATTTCATATAGATTTTTCAGAAAACTTATGTGCAAAGAAGCTTCTTATTACTCTTTCATTTTTATGTTTCTTGGTTTCACCCTCATATTTCTTATTATAGATAATTGTTCTTTCTCTACCCCCAGAAAGATGATTAGATGAGCTACTGGTTCGTCCATTTCATAAACATTTTTATTTTTAAAAAAGTCTTCATATTTATAGCCAGACGCCATGGCGTGTGCCTATAATCCCAGCAGCTCGGGAGGCTGAGGCAGGAGAATCGTGAGTTCAAAGCCACCCTCAGCAGATTAGCGAGGTACTTAGCAACTCAGCAAGATGCTTTCTCTAAATAAGATAGAAAAAAGGACTGGGGATGTGACTCGGTAGTTACGCACCCCTAGGTTCAATCCCTGGTACCAAAAAAAAAGTATATCTTTATTTATTCTGCTATTTTGTTTTCTGAATTTATTTTTTCATTTTTTCTTCCTTAATCTTTTTTCTGCTTCCAACAGTTTGCTTGGCTAATCTTTCTTTTTTTTAACTTTTGATATATATTTGATCTACTTTTTTATCTACTTATTTATTGATGTCAGTATCAAGGCATGAATTTTCCTGAGACTGTTTTTACAGTATTCCATGGTTTTAATACATAATATTTTCATTATGTTGTTTCCAAAATTCTGTCTAAATTAAGCTATTCAGCTGAAATATGTAACTGTCCAAATTAATTTTTAATTTTATTATAAATTTCTAGTTTTATTGCTTTGTAAGAATACCATAAGTATAATATAATGCCATGTTTCTTATGATGTTGAGCATCTTTTCATGTGCTTACTTGCCATCTATCTATTTCCTTTGGAGAGGTGTCAGTTCAGACCTTTTGGGTTGTTCGTTTTCTTGTTATTGGTTTGAGAGGTATATATTTAGACTTTGCACAGGTCCTTTATCAGATATATGCTCCATACATATTTTCTCCCACAGAAAGGCAAGCCTTCATCCTTTCATTCTCTTAATAGTGTCTTTCAAAAAAATAAGAAGTTCTTAATTTTTACAAATTTCAAATTATCAGTTTATCTCATGGATCATGCTTCTGATGATGTCTACAAGAAATCTTTCTTTTTTTTTCCTCTTACAAGTTTTAAAGCTTTTAGTTTCATATTCAGGTCTACAATTCATTTTGAGTTAATGTTTTTATATGATGTTAGGTGTGGATTAAGGTTAATATTTTTACATATGGGTTACCCACTTATTCTAGTACCATTTGTTGGAAAGATTATACTTTCCTACATTGCCTTTGCCCTTTTGTCAAAAATCAATTGTTGGTGTTTGTGTGGTCTACTTCTTAATTCTTCTATTTTGTTGGTCTTTTTGTCTGCCTTTACACTAATACCAGACAGTTCTGACCACTGCAGCTTTATAATTTGCTTTGAAATCAGGTTGTGCTAGCCCTCCCATTTTGTTGTTTTTCAACATGGTTTTGGATATTCAAAGTGCTTGATATTTCTGTATGAATTTTAGAAAGAGCATGTAGATCTGGACAAAAACGTCTGCTGATGTAACTGTGTTGATTCTCTGTAGATGAATTTGGGAAGCACTGACATCTTAGCACTGACATTCATGATAGTCACCCATGAATAAGGTGCATCTCTCCATTAACTTGTATCCCCAATACTTTCTCTAGGCAATGTTTTGTAGTTTGCAAAGTACAGGTTTCACATATCTTTTGTCAAATTTATCTCTGAGTATTTCACTTTATTTGATGCTCTTGTAAATTTTCTACTATCTACATTTCTAATTTTTATTGCAACTATAGTGAGATACAATTGATATTTAATATTATTCTTGCATCTGCCATCTTATTGAACTCTCTGGTTAGTTATAGTAGTATTTTTCTAAATTCTATCCAATTTGTAACCTAGGCAATCATGTTTTTTAAAAATAATTTTCTTTCTTCCTCTCTTCCTTTTTTTTTCTTTCTTATGTCTTTTTATTTTTTTCTTGCCTTATTGCACTAGATAGAAACTTCATGACAATGTTGAAAAGAAGTAATAAATGAATAGCATTGTCTTTTTTTCAAATATTAGGGGGGGAAGCATTTAGTCTTTCATCATTAAGGAAAATGTTTGCTGTGAGATTCTCATAGGTAATCTTTGCCAGGTTGTGGAAACTCCCTTCTTAGTCCTATTTTGCTGAGAGATTTCACCAGGAATGAATGTTTCATTTAATAGGATAAATATGAGTTTTTTCTCTTTTTTTTACCTTGTTAATATGATAAACTTTACTGACTTTCTAATATTAGATCTAATATTAATTTTTCATTCCTGGAATAAATCCCATTTGGGGGTGTATGTATTATTGCTTTTATAATACTTCTTTACAACATTGTGTGTATATATATGTGTGTGTGTATATATATATGTATACACATAGAGACATATATATATGTATATACATATAATTGCTACAATTTTATTGGAAATTCTTGAATCCATTTTTATTATCTTTTTTAATATCTTTGGTTTTATTATCAAGGTAAGTCTGGCATCATAAAATAAGTTGAAAAGTAGTCTCTTCTGTTCAGTGTTCTGGAAGAGTTTGTGTTGAATTTGTGTTTCTTCCTTAAGTGTTTGGTTGAATTCATTAGTGAAGCCAATTGAGACTAGAATTATATTTGTGGGAAGATTTTCAGCTACTAATTCAATTTCTTTAGTACATAAAAGACAATTCAGGTTATCTATCTCTTCTGAAGTGAGCTTTAGTAGTTTGTGCCTTTCCATCAGTGTATCCATTTCATCTTAGCTGCAATAGTTACTGGCATAGAGTTATTTGTAATATTCCCTAAACATCCTTTTGTCTTTTGTAAGTATGTCATTTTCTTGTTACTGACATTGAAAACTTGTTTCTTCTTCTTCTTCCTCTTCCTCTTCCTTTCTTTTTCCTCTTCTCCTTCTCCTCCTTCTTCTCCCTTTTTTCAACCTGATAGGTCCAACTAGAGGTTTACTATTTCTCAAGGAACCAGCTTTCTGTCTCATTGCCTTTCTTCATCATTTTCTGTTTTCTCTCCTACTTGTTATTTATCTTTTCCTTTATTCTGTTCACTTTAGGCTTGATTTGCTCTTTTCTTTTCTCTTTCTTAATGTGAAGTTGAAGTATTGATTTGCTTTATTGCAATGGATAGAAACTTAATGACAATGTTGAGTACAATACAGGCCCTTACTCAGTGCTATAGACTTTGCTGTAAATACTACCTTAAAGGCATTCCCCAAATGTTAATATCAGGAATTTTTATTTTCACGCAGTTAAAAATACTTTATCGTTTTCCTTTGGTGTCATCTTTGAGTTACTCAAAAATATGAGAGTGGTGGGTATATTCTTTCTTCAGCCTTGGAGAGCTTCTTTCCATGTGTGTTCTAATCAGAACCCTCTACAGATCTTCAAAGTTCTCCATCTTTGAAATGTGGCTGTATCTTCTTCCGTCCTTGGTTCTGTGAATCTCTCTACCTTGATTTCTCTAAACTTTCAGTTTCATCTCAATTCTGGGGCTCTGCTGAGTTCTGTCTGGATTTCTTCTTCATGCCACAGCCTAGAAACTTTTTCCAAATGGGGACAGTTGTGAGACTAGCCTTAGTTGTTTTCTGCCTTCCAGGAGTCCTGTCTTTCATTGACTAATGTACAATATCTTGAAAACAATTACCTTTTATTTTGTCTGGTCTTTTTGGTTGTCAAGTGTGAAAATAAATCCATCTTCTTTTCTACATCTTGGCCAGAATCAAAGTTAAGGTAGCTTGCATTTATTAATGTGTGTATGTATGTCATTCACAGTATAATCTGCTCCAATTAGTTGCTTGTGTTTGTAGTTTGTTTGCTATTTGGAATGGCTTATATTTCAGTTCTAGTGGTTACCTTTGAACCGTATCTTTATATACCATCCTTTGTAGTACTTTTCTGACAATGTCTATTACATTAGTGATGAAACAATTATTGTACTTGTCTTCCGCTTCACAAACCAATTTCAGTCAACATCTTTCTTAGTACATGTTTGTGTAGATACTTAATTGAGCTTGTTTTTCTATTTTTTGCATCTTCTGTGTCTTCCTCCAATTCTTATTGTGTCTACAGTATAACCTCCTGGTAGGACAAGGTGGGAAATGTTAGCAATTTTGCAGTAGCAATCCCCAAAGCATCACTTGGCATATAGAGATGTGCATATGAGCCTTGGCTTTCTCATTACCAGCTCTACTCTGACCTCGGGGCAACTCTGTTACCTATCATAGTTAGTTTCCTAGTCTATGAGATGGGATAACTATCTTTTAAACCCTTACACATGTAAAACACTTAGCATAAAACTGGATGCACAGAAAGTACTTCAATAATAATAATAATTTCAATTATTATTAATAAAATAAAAATCAACAGGCAAACATCTATATGGTATATACATAGTGGGCACTGTGCTAGCCCCCTTATATTCCTATTCCACTTAATCTTCACAATAAATATGTGGCAAATGCATTGTCTGTAAGAGGTTAAGAATACACCCCGTCACCCAGCACATAAATGACAGCAGTGAAATTAAGACCCGAATGATGCTAAGGTTAACGGTCACACCACTACCCGGCAGCTGCCTTTAATACGCTGCACCCTGCCGTGCTAATGAAAGCACAAACACATACACATGCACACATGCGCAAGCACACACCTGCATGTGTGCACTCACTTTATTCTGAGAACAAACTTGGCCTTACAGTTCGGTCTATAGACAGGATACACCTGGATGCATATAACTTGCCAGTTTTTCCAAATGCTGGTTCAGAGCCTGGCTCGCAGACAAGGTACAGATGGAAATCTTCCTGGACTTAAGCCAAGAAGAGAAGAAAAGGTGGAAAAGTCTTGCCCCATGGCCCACAGTAGCATCCAGAGCACCCAGATAAGATAGACACATGGAGATTAGCTGAAGGAATCATGTCATCGACAACTTTGGCTTTTTCAGCACTTTACAGTTTGCAAAGTTCTTCAGCATCCATGCTCCCTCAGATGTTGCACAACAGTGTTAAAGCTGAGGAAATGGTGGCTCAGAGAGGCTAATGTCTCATCCAAGGTCACCAAGTCAGTTGGTAATAGAGCCTGAACAACAATTGGGATCTCCTAACCATTCGTCCAGTGTCCTTCTCATGGTACAGTTTTGACTTCATGGGTGATATATATCCTGTCATAGTTTTGGGGGGGCATGATTGTACCTCATAGGTGGGTAAGAGAAGAATCAATATGTAACCAATATTACATGTCCTCAGCACTATGACATGAACTGCAACAGATAAAAAGACTTAAAGCCTGGTCCTTGTTCTTAATTCAAATTCATTCATTGAACTCATTCATTCATTCAGAGTTCCCTTGATGTCCAGCTCTGTTAGGATTTAGGAAGTATTCCTCAAGGAGCTCACTGCGTAATGAAGGAGTCAGACTCAAAGGTCAGCTGTTCCAATTCCACTGGAGAAAAGTTAAAATAAAAGTACTTGGGGTCTGATGAACATATGGAAGGCATCGCAGAAGGAAGCTGAGTGTGCAAGGATCCACAGGAGCTGAGGAAGCAGAATCTCAGCATGCTTGGTGGAAGTGGGCATGTTGCATTCAGAGGACCACCAGTGGTCCAGGGTGGCTGAAGGAAGGGAGGCCGGGGCAAGGCCAGGCATTGCACTGAAGAGGTCTCGTGGTCAGAGTCTTCCCTGCACGCGATGGAAAGCCATTGTAAAAAGTGTTAAAAGGCTCACCGTGGATCAGGTGGGAATGAATGGACTAACAGCTGTGGGACCCATGAAATGGCTGGTTGAGCTGGGGTCCCACACAGAGCATAGGCAGGAAAAGGGTGAGTGACTCTGACTTAATCTAAAGTTAGCATAGATGGCAGCTCAACAAGGGCTTATAGACGTGGCTAGAAGTTCCTCCTCTGGCACCCAGAAACTCCTCTCCCATACCCTGAAAGCAGCGACAGAGTTCAGTAATGGTTAATGACAACTGCTTTTAAGCTGTCATTTTAAGACATTGTATGCTCACTAACTGTGCGATTTTGGACAAGTTGCTTAGTCACTCTGTGCCTTGGTTTCCTTATCTAAGAAGTAGAGATGTTAATAGTGCTCATCTCCTTAATTATTGTAAGGATTTAGTACATATAAAGCATTTCAACAGTGTCTGACTGTAATTAAGCATGCATTAAAAATGGATTTGTATTATCACGGCATGCATTCACCACTGGGGAGTTGTGTTTATGGATACACCTGACCAGTCAGGGAGCAGGTACCCATGTCAGCAGAGAGAGGGCCTGGGAAGCAACAGGCTCTTGATGAGTATTTGCTGAGCAAATTGGATGCTAAGGTAAAGATGCATTCAAGAGATTCAGTCGCTGTGACTGATTAAACATTAGTCAGAGAGTTAAAGAGGAGAATAAAAGGATTCTGAGGTTTTTGAACTGGGACAGGTGATGTCATAGCTGAGATGGGGAATCAGAGAGATAAGTAGCTAATCTGCCCAAGATCAAATCTGGGAACTGAAGAAGCAAAGGTCTGAACTAGATCTGTCCAAGTTCGTGTTCCGTAAAAACAGTTTACATAACGTGCATGTCTGAATTTAGCACAGTTCCCAATGCAGCAGGTTTCTAATGCATATGTCAAATGAGTAGGTAAAGCCTTGAGCAAATGGCTTTCTTTTTGTAGATGACAAGGTGCCATGGTTGCTTTTCTTTTCAATGATAGAGGTCTGTGGGAGTCAAAGAAAGAAGAGAAAACCAATGTTCTAGGAAGAACTAGTAACCAGTATTTCGAGTGAATGAGCATGAAGATCCGCCTTCCTCTTCTCCTTTTTCTGACACATCGGGACATCTATGATCCCTGGTTTCATAATAGACTCTTGCAAACTACTGGGAAGCATGACTAAAACTGCCCACCAGGAAGTTTTGCAAAGCCCATGTTAAAAAAAAAAAAAAAAAGTGATATCAGGGAATGTAGGAGACAGGAAAAGGTTTGGTGACAGGAGACCATTCATGCGGACTCCTCCATGTATGACTCTGTCTCAATCACCACCTCTTCAGAGGACAGGCTTCTTACGTCAAGCCACTTGTAGGATTGGCACCTAAATGTCACATAATGATATATTGGTCAAGATGAATGGCATATAAGAGGTGGTTCCATAAGAGTGTATCACCTGGGGCTGGGATTGTGGCTCAGTGGTAGAGCGCCTGCCTCTCATGCATGAGGCACTGGGTTCGATCCTCAGCACCACATAAAAATAAGTAAATAAAATAAAGATATTAAAAAAAGAGAGTGTATCACCTAGTGACACTGTAGCCCACTTAGTGTGCCTAAGGACATTGTGATATTCACACAAGGACAAAATCACCTAATGACACATTTCTCAGAACACAGCCTGTCATTATGTGATGCATGACTGTATTAGAACGGAATTGTCTGCATAGTTCCTATTTCAAATTTATAAACCTTACTTCAAGTCTGGGTACCAGAATAGCAGTAATAATTATAATAATGTATTAATTTATCAAATGTTTACTATTCCAAAATCCAGTGAGTGCTTTCCATCGACTACTCTGTTTAAACTTCACCAAAGGCTGTAAGAAACATAGTTACCATTATTCAAAAAAGCAAAAGGGAATGGAATGTCAGCCTCAGAGAAGCTGAGCAGCTGACCAAAGGCACTCAGCAAGTGAGTGAGGAATTGAGAACTGAGCCCTAGCTTGTCTGACTGCAAAGCCCATGCTGCACCCAAGCACGATTTTTCTCTTTGACTCATTTGAATTGGGGACTGTGTGCAGTTTAACTTCATCCAAATAATTCCAGTGGAGGCATGGAGCTCACATTCTAATTCCAGGGATAACAAGATAAGAGTATCCCTACTCAGACGCCTTCTGCCAGTCCAAAAGAATTGGAGGAGGGCTGTACAGGGATCAGGAGTCAGGGATTCAGAGATCTGGGTTCAAAGTTCGACTGTGCCACTTACTAGCCATGAGGCTTCTGTTGAATCACTTAAATAATTAAATTATTGTTTGTTAGTTTTACATGCCTTCTTGCCCCAACACACTTTTTGGAATATAAAATAAATGAGTTTATCTAAACAGCCTCTGAATGCTTATAGAACACTATTTGTTCTGTTTCAAAATTTATATTTTGTAGTGAAAACTCTTCCAGTTAAAAAGTAATATTTATTAAAGAAAAGACATACTTGTTACAGAAAAAATAATACATTCTTGTTTTTTAAAAAAGATATAGAAGAGTAGACAGAAAAAAATGTCTGACTCTTTTTAGCACAAAAGAGCTACTGTTGAAATTTTGAATTTAAAGAACTATCAAAAAAGCTTAATAAAGCTTTGAACATTTAACAACAAGAATGGGCATTTCTTGTCACTTTCCTGAACACTTCTTGGCCTTCTTTTAGAAGCATTTGTATTTCAGGTTCAGGTATACAGTGTTCAGGTATACAGACTTAATATGTTCTTATGAACCTTTGTATTCTTTTGGAGACTAGAAAGAAATAAGATAAGTTTAAAAAAAAACCTCTTAGAGATTAATAATTCACTCCACAACCTCTTGCTAAAAACCTACAATATCTGAGACTTGTATGAGGAGATACGCAAAATACAAGGCTATCCTCAGTGAAGAGCAGCAACATGGCGGGCAGAGGGAGCTGAGGAGGACCCGTGAGTGAAAGGAGTGAAGCACCACCCAGGGCTGTGGGTGTGCAGAAAGAGCCACCAATTTTGTCACAGAGGAGGCGACAAAGGCTAGGTCATGAAGCATGAACTGGAGTCCAACAGATGACAAAGTCTTAGACAATCAACTACCTACACCAGCTCCTGTTTGCTCATCTAGTGTCATAGTGACCATGTGGAAATCAGAGTCTGATTGACAGATAAGGAAACTGAGGCTTCTAGAGCACGCGGTGAAGCTAATATTTAAAAGTCATGAAACTAATATAAAAATGGCAGCATCACTCTTTTCAACTAGTCAAGATGTGAACAATGGGCCGGCCTAAAAGACAGCAGGCTGCTTGTCCCCAGAGGGATTTGAATGAGCATGCACTAGGACTCTTGCTAGTAGTGGGAGTTAGAGTCTGCCCAACTAATCATAGGCTATTTAACCTGGGAGCCGCTATTTCCTCAGCTGTAGAATGGGATTGCTGCAGTGCCTTCTTTACAAGGTCCTGGAGAAAAATAAAGAGGGCAGAGAAGGCCCTTGGACCTGCTCAGTAAAAGCTGGCGATTATCACGGCTATACAATTATCTACCTGTGGATTCATGGCAACCAGTGGTTGGGCTTCATGCTTCCAGTTGCAACCACTTATTTCTTTGTGTGAGCTCTAACATGGAATATTGCACTAATAAAAGTCTTAGAGACAAGCGGGGCGCAGTGGCACACGCCTGTAATCCAAGTGGCTCAGGAGGCTGAGGCAGGAGGATCACAAGTTCGAAGCCAGACTCAGCAATGGTGAGGTGTTAAGCAACTCAGTGAGACCCTGTCTCTAAATAAAATACAGAATACGTCTGGGGATGTGGCTCAGTGGTCAAGTGCCCCTAGGTTCAATCCCCAGTACCAAAAAAAAGTCTTAGAGACAAAGATGTGATCATCAATGTCATTTAACATAACTCTGTGGGGGATCATCTAGCAATGGGAGCCAAAGTTTTCCTTTTGCACACAGGGAAATAAATTCCAAGACAGGAAGGGGTAGGCCCAAGTCCACACATGAAGTTAGGCAACAGCAGGATGGAAGCCATGCTCTCTCATGCCTACCCAAGCTCTAAATTCTGCTTTCACTTTCTGTTACTAAGCAGCTCCCAGGACCTTCAGGATCCTGTCCTCATTCTTTGAGCTTCTGTCACTTAGAGGTTCAAAGGACCTTCTACATATTCACTCATTCAATCCAAATAGCAACCCAGTGAGGCTGATATTGTTAATCTCCATGTTATGGATAAAGGAAGTGCAGCAGAGAAAGGTGAAGTCATTTAGTCTAGACTCAACCAGTGAAATAGTAAAGCCAAGATTTATAACTGGGCAGCTGGGGTCCTGGGCCTATACCTTAACCACAGCATCATATTGACTCTCAAAGTGAAAAGGTGTGTAGTGGCTGCCTGGGAAAGTCTCCTTCCAGAGGGAAAAGTACAGTGGTGTGTTATAGGAAAAGAAAGGAAGGATGGTCAGTTCTATAGCAGGCACAGAGGGAGCTGAGAAAGCCCAGGCTTCCTGGAGTAGGTGACCTTTATCTGGTTTCATACTCAGCTCAGTTTCCTCCAGGTTGGTGAGTGGGAGAAGGGAGGAAGGCACTCTGCAGATGGAACTACCTTTGCTAAAGGAAGCAGACCTGAGGCAGCTGGAGTTTAAGGGGCACAGTCAAGGCGCTAGAGAGTCAAAGGGACAGACACAGGGGCCAGGACACCAGGCACTAGCTCAGTGAGTGAAATGACCAAATTACTTAATCTATAGGAGCCTCAATTTCCTCATCTGCACATGGGGATAATAATGCCTGCTTTATGAAGCTGTTGAATACTGAGATGTGTTTATACATCCTGATCCACTGCTATTTCTCTTTCTTTCTTTGTCACTCATAAAATTATTTCCCTCAGTAAAAAAATTTAATTGCGCCTATTTTTTACACTTATGCTCACAGTAGCATTAATAATCCTAAGTGTCATGATTAGTCATTCGTAATAACAATATAATTAATAATAATGTTAATTGCCATTGATTGCAGGCACTAAGTGCTTAATATGTATAATCTATGTTTATCTAATCTAATCCTCAGAACATATCTTAAAGATAGGTATCATTATCCTCATTTCATGGATGAGGATGATGAGTTTGAGGGAGTTTAAGGAATGTCACCAGACTAGGAAGGACTGGCGTTCAGACTCAGGTCTGACTTTCTGTCTGAAAACCAGGCCCAACGCAGGGAATGCTGCCAGTTTGTCCCTCTGCTTCTTTCTCAGAAAGAAAACAAGCATTCCAGGAGGCCTGCTACACGTCGGGACAGGAGTGCCAGAGCGCGAGGCAAAGGGCCTGCGGAGGCAGAGGCCCGCGGCGCCTGCAGGGCGGTGGCCGCGCTGGCCTCTCCGCGCGAGCCCAGATGTCCTGCAGGGAGCCTGGCTTGATCTGGGCCTCGGGTGTCCAGAGGCCGGTGCGCGGCGGGCCCGCGGGGACGAAGCCACAGTGCCGCGCCCGGGCAGCGCGTCGTCCCCGTGGGTGGCTCCAGGCGGCGGGGAGTTCTGTGCTATCTGCTGGAAGGCTTCCAGACCCTGCTCCCGCCTCCGCCCAGGGCCGGCTCTTCGGAAACTGAAACCAGCAGACCGCCGGGGCGCCAGCGCTCGCGGGGCGCAGCCCGGCGTAGCCTTGTTTGGGGAGGCCGCGGGGCTGGGCGGAGCGCGGCTGACGTGGCCCCCGCCCCGGCTCCGGCCCCGGCCCCAAGCGGCCGCCTCCGCCACGCAGCAGCGCCGGGCCCTGGGCGCGCGGGATGCCGAATCCGCCGGCTGTCAGCCTCCGGCTGTCAGCCTCCGCGACACTGCCAGCGTCTGGACCACGAGCAGCGCCCCCCTTGACTGTAAGCTGGAGATTAATAAAAGCCTGCATTTGAATTCAGCAACGTGTGCCGCGAGAAGTGCCCGGAGTACGGGGCACTGCGTTGGTGTACTTGTTACAGTGGGGGCTGGGCAGCCTGCCTTGTGAGAGCAGTGTTCAAACACAAGTTGAAGGAGATGGGAAAGAAATGGAAACAGCAGGAAGGAACCCAAACTTGCCATCCCAAATGCTCATCTTGGTACCCAAGAAAAAATGCTCATCTTGATACCCAGAAGTCTTGAAGGCAAACTCTTTCAAAAGCACACCTTGACTCCTAAACCGCTGGTCTAAGCTGTTAGTCCCCCATTTTCATCTTCAAAGACCCTTGTTATTTCCTCCCACCCCATTAATCTCACGGAGTGAGATGTTTTGTTAACCAATCTAGATTTATTAGACCACAATTAATTTACTTACTCTTTAAACTAATCAAAGACACAGAGTTCACTCAACAAATTTTCAACAAATATTTATTCATTCAACAAATATTTATCGAGTACCTACGGTGCTCACGGTAGAAAAGGTGGACAAGGACTTTGTCCCATGGGGTTTCCTGACTGGCGAGGGAAAACAGAATATGAACAAGAACTCAGATACTGACATTTAAGCCAAGACAATCCAGCTGAACATGAGACACCCAATATTTTTTCAGTGAGAGATGTGGTTTCAGTCAAAAGCAAATAAAGTTCCTCTATTGCTCCCCTATGTAGGCTCCATTATACAGAAATGGAGCAGGTATCCCTCCTCAACATATAAGCACTCACACATTCACCACAGTACTGATATTTTTATAGAGGCCCAAAGTACAAGATTATCTAAAGCCTGGGGAAGAGACTGGTGGAAGGAAAGCTGACATAGAGAAAGACCCTAGAGTCTGATTCCTATCTGTGTAGCCAGTCTCACGGCCTTCACCATGAAGAACTAGCAGGTGCGACCAAACACTGAGCACTGGGTGGCTAAGAGTATGGGCTTTGAAGCCAGGCTGCCCAGGGTTGAATTCTAGTTCTTCCTTACTAAATCACACACAAATCCTTACTAAATCCTTACCCTGTATTTACCCAAATTTCCTCTTCTATAACGTGGTCTGAATAACGCCTACTTTAAGAATTGTGGGAATTGGAGAGATGGTGCTTAAAGCAAGTGGCAGCCACTCAGTGTGTAAGCAGTTATACTGCTTCATCTTTGCTTGGATGCCCTCTTTGCCTGAAGTAGTCACCCCTCCCTTTCTCTCTGCCTGAAGAGCATATAATTGTAACCTAATGTCCCCTCCTCTCTAAAGTCTTCCTTGGCTTATTCACCGGATAATTTGATGCTTTTTCTTGTATGTTCCCAGAGCTCTTTTTATAGTCCCTATATAGCACCTCTCATGCTACAATCTTGTTTTCTTATTGTTGTTTAGGTGTTTATCTTCTTCACTAGACTATGAGGTCTTGAAGAGGAGGAACTAGATTGTATAAATCTTTTTATTTCAAGGGACAAGATAACTCTTAGGGCAGATAAGCATTAATGGGCAGATAGAGGATGGATAGATGGATGGAAGGATGGATGGATGGATGGGTGATTTCCTCAGGACACAGAGTTCTAACGTAGAGTTTAGTTTATGTTGGAAATATTACTTTTCTGAGCCTCTAGTTTCTCATCTGGGAAGAAGACCCGATAATAAGGCACCTATATTTTGGAATTGGAAAGGTTAAAATAGGCACATATGGGAGCATATTCAAGAGTATAAGCTACAGAGTCAGACTGCTTAAGTTTCAGTCTCAGCTCTGCCACTTGTGAGCTGTATGATCTTAGACCAATTTTTACCCTTGCCATGCCCAGCAAAGACAGAACACATTAATGGACTCTTCAGAGAATTAAGAGATGCTCTTTGTAAAGTCCTCAGTGCCTATCACAGGGTAGGTGTTCAGTAAATAAATATCAGTTCCCTTCCCCCAACCTCCACTTCTCCCTTCTTTAGACGGATAGGCCTTGGACTCTGAAAACCCAAAACAGCTGTTCAGATGCCACATTTTGCTCCTAGTGACTAATGCCCCTAAGCCAAGGTTGGAAAGCTGACTCCAGAACTGAGCTTACACTTGAATGCTGAGTTAGACACAGGGAATGTGGCTGACTGATTTATTTAATTAATAAGGAAACTTTTGAAAAGGAGCAGTTTAGAATCAACAAACATGCCAAGGAAATTGAAAACAAGAGGTTTTTTTTTTTTTTTTTTTACAATTTCTATGTGGGTTTCACATACCATTGGGAGAGTCCTTATATAAAGGTATGAATAGTAGGATCATCCAAACCCAAATTAATTACAAACTTTAAGAGGAGTGATCAGAAAGGAGTGAACAAAATTGTTTTGGAAATAAGTGAGCCAATTAATCATCTTAATAATTCTTGAATTTCCTACTGCTTTATATACAATATATTCTATTATGCTTATTATTCAAAATTCTCCAATAGTCATGTATTAATTACCAAGCCAAGTGATATGAAAGAAAAAGAACAAGAGGAGATTTATTTTGACCTACAATCCTATCACACTCCTACATGAATCTCCCCAAATCTCTTTTCTTACCATGGAATTTAGAAGAGGCTGCTATGGGGGTCCCCAGGGCACTGGGAAATAAACCCTTTGCATTGAGGGTGCCCAGAGCCCTGGGAGCTGAGGCTGTCAGGGGCTCAGCCAGCAAGCACTTGGCAGTTTAGTTCAAAGAGGAAATCTGAGAGAGCAGGGGCCGAGGCTGGACCTGAAGGGATGAGCTGTATGGAAAGGGAAGGAGAAGGGAAGAAATCTTATTAACAAAACCAGCTGCTGCCAAGTAGGGCGTGTGTCTGAATTTCCCAAGAAAAGACAGGATTGCAGCTGTTGGCTTTAACCTCAGCCTCCAAAAATTGAGAAGAAAGGGGGTTGGGGTGTGTGTGTGTGTGTGTGTGTGTGTGTGTGTGTGTGTGTGTGAGTGTAGTAATCTATCTTTTACCCTCCATAGACTCTATCTATATCTTCCATCTTTATCCTTCCCATCCATACTTTGAGCCATGTTGAACCCCGATCCAAAACCAGGGGCTGAGCTCTCCCATCTGAGAATGAGTTTTTCTCCTCCCGTGAGTCCACAGTACATAGGCTCACATTAAAAAACCACTCAGTTACTTAATTATATGCCAACCAACTTCCTTCATTCTTCCCCAACTTATCTTCCTCTTTGGTAATAGCTTTATGAAGGTGTAACTGACATACAATAAAGTACACGTAGTTGAAATGTACAATTTTATATGTACAGACTTGTGAAACAATCCCCACCATCAATCATCCCAAAAGTTTCCTTTCCTCCTGTCTCCCTTCCTCAAGTAACTGTCTATCTGCGTTCTGTCATTGTAGATCCGCTTGCATTTCTGGAGTTTCCACAAGTGGAGTTATACAGTGTAGCTCTTCTTGACTGGCTTCCTTCACTGAGATCTATCCATTCCACCTTTTCTTGTCACTGGACTGTGGACCTCCCTGGGGCAGAACTGTGGCTCACACGGGGCATAGAGCTAAGTACTGGGAACAAAGGAACATTGTAACAAAGGACACAGTGGGGAATGGGAAGATCTCTGAATTTGGAGCCAGAATATACACTCTCCTCAATCCGGACTCAGTACTTCTAGCTGTGCAGCCAGAGGCCTGTCATTCACCCTTGGGGTCTCGGTTTCCTCATCTGTAAATTGGGGGTGATAATAAACCTCCCTTCTCTCAGGAGGGTTCTGTGAAACTCCACTGAGCCAGGAGATAAAGTGCTCTGTAAACTGTGAAAGGTCAGTCCTGGGCAAGGGATTAGGCCTGGATCAAGCCAGCAGTGCACTGGGAATGCCCCAGCTCCCAGAGCTATTTAAAGATAGCCCTCGTCACCCAGGGAAGCTGCATGGGTTTGTCATTCCTTGCAGAAATGGCCAATAAGGGCTATGCCTGGTGGCCTTTAATCCTAGCCCAGTCACTAAAATGTCAAGGATTCTTTTCCCTTGACCCTCCCCCTTCCTCTGTGTGGGCTGTATTTATTTACAAGGTCTCCCTCCCTCCAGGGAGCCACATGTGACCGGAGGATTCCTCTTCTGGCCTGGAGCCTGCTGATAAGGGCAGCCCATCTGCTGGGGGCTCCAAGGACCTGTAGGAACAGGAACCGAGCCAGAGGGGAGAGGGGAAGCCAGGACTAGGGACAACAAGCAAAAGAAGAAAATATTTGTCTCCCATTTAAAATTGACCTATAAGACCACACCAAACTTGGGGAGACTTCTTATCTTTCCTGATGAACTGGATTTCTTACATGTTACTGCTTGGTAAAGAAAATGAGGTAAACTAGAGGGCCCACAGACCCAGATTCAAGGCCTCACATGATCATTAATCAATTTGCTGTGTGAGTTTGGCAAAGCTGTTCTCCCTCTCTGGGCTGTACTTAATTAGAACCACTGTTCTTTGAATAACTACTATATTTCAGCCACCACACTGCACTTTCTATATGCCTTTTAAAATATAATCTTTAAAGCTCTCCTGAATGATAAATATTCTTCCTTTCATTTTACAGTTGATGAAAGTGGAGTAACATGTCCAAGGTCATCTACAAAACAGCCAGAATATGAACTCAGTGCTATCTGGCAACAGAATTCACATTCTTTGGAGAACTTGAGGACAGCGATTCTCAAGGAATGAACTTAACAATAAATTATTTCCTGGTCATGCTCTATGAAAAGAAGGCCCTGTGTCCAATTTAATACAGGGGAATACTCCATACAGCATTCATGAAGACCCACCATTTAACACAAGGAATGCTGCAGACAGCATTCAGAAAGACCTACAATTTACTTCCACTTCCAGAAGGCTCTGAGAAGTCTTAGATTAAAGGAATTAACTTTTTTTTGAAGCAAGAATTTCCCATGTGAAATCGATCACCAGCCTTTTTTCCTATGACATCTCATATTCCAAGGAACAAGGGCTCCTCAGAGCACTCTCTGGGAATTGTCATTGAGACAGAGTTGGAGGGATTAGAGTTGATCCATCTAGCCATGAAAACTATATTAACAAGGCCTTTTTCGGATACCTCCACTGATGAGAGGCTCTTACCTGGAGAAAGCAGTGGTTAGAACAGCCCTGTCCAACAGAAAGTTGTGGGCAAGACACAACTTTTAATTTCATTTAAAATTTTCCAGGAGCCACCGGCTAAAAGTAAAAAGAAACTTGTGAGCCGGGTGCCATGGTGCACGCCTGTAATTCCAGCTATTCAGGAGGCTGACGCTGGAGGATCATAAGTTCAAGGCCAACCTCAGCAATTTAGCAAGAACCTGTCTCAAAAGAAAAGTTTAAAAAGGGTTAGAGATGTAGTTAGATGATAGAGTGGCCTGAGTTCAATCTCCAGTACCCCACTACACACACACACACACACACACACACACGTGAAAAATTTTAATCATGTGTCCCAATTAACCCAATAGATCTTAAAATATCATTTCAATGGGTAACCAGTTAAAAATTATCAGTGAGATATTTCACATTCTTTTTACAATCAAGTCTTTGAAATTCAAACTAGCCACATTCCCAGTGTTCAATAGTTACATTTGGCTAGTGTCTACCATGGTCTTTGGGTCCAAGGGCATGGTCTACAGATGCCTCACACCCCAGCCACCAATCCCTAGGGTGAGTCCTATTTGGCTGTGTCCTTGCTCATGCCCATCAAGTGTCCCCCACCATGGAGCTCAGTCCTCTGGTAGTCATCTCCTGAGTCTGTCTCCTAGAAAGTGCTCTCCAAGCTTTAATGTGCCACACAAATGAAGAGTTTCCTTTTCCTGACTCCTAGTGAACAGACCTAGAGCCACTGGGGATTTTTAGTGGTCTTATCACATTGCTAACACAGTATCTGACCTGGGCAACTCCTTTCTGCATCCTGGGCCTCAGTTTCCCTACCTGTCAAATAACGGGCTTGACTTTCTATGATTTGGATGCTTTCAGCCTCTTATCCACACCACTCTCTGCCTACCTACTATATTTCCCATTAAACTATGTATTCAGCTATTCAGAAAATAGTCATGCCTCCCTGGACCACAATAATCAACATTGGAATATTTACCATGTACAAGGCATCACATGAAGAGCCTTTTGTACAGCATCACAGTTAATCCTCTCCATACCCAAGTGTGGTAAACACTATTATTGTCCCCTCACATAATTGTGGAAACTGAGGCATTGAGTAGCTGAGTCATGGGTCACAAGCCTAATCAGGGGAACAGCTGGAGATTCCCACCCAGTAGTCTCCTCCCAGTTCCCTGCTCAGGCTATGAATCAGGTCTAGTTTGTGAACATGAGTGAGGTCCAGGCCTCATTTTACAGAAGCAGGAACCGAGGCCCAGGGAACCTGTGTTTTTATTGTTGTTAAAACCCACAGAGTGTCCTCCTCCTGTTCTGCAGAGGAAGGAAATATTGTTATACTTTCTTTGCTGAGGAAATCCTACTCTTCTCCAATGGACTTTCTTTCCATCCCCTTGACCTTTCAGGAAAGGAACAAGGCCCCCAGGAAGGCTCTGGAGGAGGCCCAAGGAGCTCAGCATGCCCTGTCTAGGGCAGGGGTATTTTTAGAGCTGGCTGCACACTGTTTACAAGGAAGCCGGTCCCCTGAGCCTGCCCTCTCCCTACAAGGAACACTGGCTGCAAGCCCCACCCGGGCCAGCTCCTGCCACCTGCCCTTCCTTCCTCCCTCCCTCCTGCTGCTCCTCTCTGGTGTCTCCCTCAGCACTTGGACTCTACCAGAATGTGGGTGTGCTGTCATTACCACCCTGGGAGCCTCCTGGGGAGCACCCAATGTGACCTGGCCCTGGAAAATAAAGAAGATACTGGCAGTTGAGATGAGTCGAAATCCCTCCTGATACACTTCAGAGAAGATGGGTGTGGGGATGAAGAGGTCACAGACCCCAGCTGGAGGGCTCAGCTCTGCCCCCAACTCTTGCCATGGGATGGTGCTCTGGAGAGGCTTATCCTCCTCTGCCTCATTTTCTGTAGCTATAAAGCAAGGAGACCTGCTAGTGCAGGGCCAGTGGGGAGGGGGGTATCCACCCAGTGCCTGAATGTCTGAGCTTCTTGATGAGAAAATGTGAGCACTTAGACCCACCTCATGCAGGTGGAGGTGAGTGTTCAGTTGGACAGTGGTGCAAAGTCCCTGGCACATGATGAACATGCAGAAGCATGAGGGTCACTGGTGATTTCCCTATCTCCAGGCCTTCTCCAGGGTCTCATACAAAGTAGGCACTCCAAGAAGAATGCTTTTCTTTATTTTTGCAGCTCAGAGTTCTTTCACCTCCAGATCTACACAAAAACTCTCCCCAGTTATGCACTTTTTAAAACTTATGTATTTATTCCTTCTCCCCCAGCCCTGCACACATCGGTCCCATCGGTGGTTCAGGAATCTTACAGAAGATGCTGAACACCCTTATCCACCTCACAGGCCACAGCTTCTGGGGCAGACTGCATGTCCTTACCCTAGCCTCACTGGCTGCTAAAAGCATCATCAGATAGGTGAACCCAGCCTTCCCAAGGACTGACCCTAAGCTGGCAGCGCTGAGCAAGAAGCCAGATCCAGGTGGCCTGGGCAGTGCATCTCGGAGCAAGCTGCCCTGGATGGGGGTATGACGATTATAAGGCTTCCAGGTTCCTTAGAGGAAGTGCCCTCCCACTTCTGTCTGTGGGCAGGCTAGACTTCTGCAGCTGCCAGAGGTTGCAGGCGGTTATTAGAGGCAGCTGAATTCCCACGGGGCCTCCTCCTCCTCCTCCAACTCCTGCTTCCAGCTTCCCTCTCCAGTCCTGTTCCTTTAGGCCTCCACTTCCTCCTTCTCCTCTTCCTCATTCCGGGGTCTCTCCTCCTCCTCTTCCCCACAGCTGTGCTCTTGACCCAACTGACAGCCTATTCAAATTCCTAAGGGGGAGTCCCAGCAGAGGAGGGAGAGATGTACTTCTCTGTGACTTCACATTTCTCCTTCTCTTGATCTTTTCACAGAGATATTCCGGTGGCCTCTGATGTGTGCGGCAGGCACTGGGCCAGGGGCATTGGGCCAGGATGGCAGTCTTGGCTGGCTGGGAGGTTGCAAATGAGAAGGGTGTCACCTTTGACCACCTTTCCTGTCTGAAGATCTTGCATTCATACTCTTTCTAGTGTCATTTACTGTGTCTCATCAACTGTCATAATAACGGATTGCCTCAACATGAAGCAGCAGGTGCTGCTTTGGGAACATGTGATTATGGAAAGAAGTGTCCTCCCTGCTTTCTCTGCATTGCCTGCCCACCAGGAAGGAGAAGCAGTGTGTTTATCAGCACGAAAGTCTAAGAGAGCCAAGGGGCCAGCGCCAACATGGGTAGCTTGAGAGCAGAGGATGGGTGAAGGACAGTGTCAGGAGACGAGCCTGGAGACACAGCCTGTTACAAATCATGCCAGCAGCAACCAAGGAAGCCACTGCCCCTTCTTGTTCTGTCGCAGGGGCTGACTGTAGCAAGGATGTAGAGGCCGGGCTGGAGAAGGGAGAGAGCAGCAGCCAGACCTCATGGGAAACGATGACAATTCTTTTTGCCCATTGAACTTCTTTAATCTCAAATTCTCAAAACTTAAAGCTTCTGAGGGGCGTGTTCTTTCCCAACCCACTTCCACACCCACCTTCCATGCCATACTAGCTGGGTGACCACAGGCAAGTCCTTTAGTCTCTCTGGCTTTATCTTCTCCATATGTATATTAGAAATTAATCATGCTTATGTGTGCATAAGGACACACAGACACCCCATGGGAGTATTCACGAAGTTTGAATAAATAAGACAATGTGGAAGGAAAGCTCTTTGGAAAGCACATGCCGTTCTCTCTCTCCCTGCCTTCAGCTGCTATTCTCATTCTACAAGGGGAAATCCTCACCCGGAAAACGTTGTTCACGCTGGCACAGGTCCCAGGGCGTGAGCCCCCGCAGAGGCTGCGTCTCTCCCTTTCCATTTCCCTTGTTGACTTCTAGTGTGACTGTTCTTGGCTCACAGATGGACAGGCAGTTCTCTTTGACTTGCCAGCCACTGGGCTGATGTCCCCTCATGCTTCCCCAGGGAAATTGAGAGCCCCTACTCAGGCTGATATTATCCAGGACCCAGAAGAATCAGAAGGAGCCTCTGCTCAAGGCCAAAGAGCTCAGGGTTCTGGATAGAGTCAAACAAGGGCTTCTTATGTTCAGGCCGAAGCTCTGATAACCTGCCATTTCCAGGAAGGCCTCCCAATATGATGGAAGAAGAGAAATAGGTGGGATGACCTCGGATCCAGCAAAGAGGAGGGAACACACAGGAGAGGGAACTTCAGGTAAAGAGGGAGGATTCTGAAAATGCAAAAAAGAGGTTTGCAGCACATGCAGCTATCCCTCGAGCACAGAGGGCCTGTTGATGACTTAACACTTAGCTGTGATCCTTCCCTCTGCCTGATCCATTCCCATCTCTATCAAGTTCTGTGAAGGTTGCAGCATCTTAGATGTCTTAAGGACCCATCTCCTCTTCTCTGCCTCTGTGGGTAGTTTTCTGAACACAGAGCTGCTTCTGGCCTAGGCTAATTCTTAGTTGGTCTCCAGCCTCCACTTCCCAATCCTTCACCTCACAGCTGTCAATATGATCTTTCTTTTTTTTTAAATATTTTTTTAGTTGTCAGTGGACCTCTATTTTTTATTATTTATTTATTTATATACAGTGCTAAGAATCGAACCCAGTGCCTCTCCCATGCAAGGCAAGTGCTCTACCACTGAGCTATAACCCCAGCCCTCAATATGGTCTTTCTGATATGCACATCTGACCATGTGTTCCTCTTCTTTACTTCCTCAAGGACTCCCCACCAAATTCTGGATCAATGGAGTAGCTCAGGACTCACAATTCTCCATAATATAACTCCCTCATCTGTTGCTCCTGGCCTCCTTTCCACCAAAACCTACACAAACCTTGTTTTCTTGCCACCTTAAATTTCAGTCCTCCAAATGATGCATATGATGCCAAGCTGCCTGTTCTTTCCTCTTCCTGGAATCCCCTGTGCCCACTCTCTTTCAGAACCCTGCTAAGGCACCACCTGCTCTGGGAATATTCTTCTGCCCGCTCCTTTCAGGGTCCACCATACAAGAATCTTTAGCATAGGGGCTCTTACCAGGACCAGATCAGGAGTTTTGTGAATTTGCATGGGGAAAATGCATATTTATGTTCACTCTTCGTTACCTAAAATTTAACATTTCCTTCAGTAACAAATGCAGGCACAATTCACAGTGGTTCCAGGGTACTTGAGATTCATTGCCTCAGAAATCAGTTCTTAGCTGAGCGCAGTGGCTCACACTTGTAATCCCAGCACTTTGGGAGGCTGAGACAAGAGAATCTCAAGTTCAAAGCCAGCCTCAGCAAGGGCGAGGCACTAAGCAACTCAGTGAGACCCTGTCTCTACATAAAACACAAAATAGGGCTGGGGATGTGGCCGAGTGCCCTCGAACTCAGTGGTCGAGTGCCCCTGAGTTCAATCCCTGGTACCAAAAACAGAAAAAAAAAAGAAAGAAATCAGTTCTTTTTATTCACTTTCCAGTTGTTACAGATTTTCTCAAAGACGTGTCTCAACTCATCTGTAGTTTAAAATTATAATGGTTTAGATCTGTAGATCTATTGAATGTGCAAATAAAAAAGCATATAAATCATTACCAATTTGGATTTTTACCACATATTTTGTGAAAGTCTTAAAAATAATTGGCTTTCTTTGCAATCACCTGCATTTCATTTTACATGTTTTAAGATGTTATTCTGAGAAGAGGCCCATAGATGCCCCAAAACCACCTGGGGTTCCTGCATGAGTGGTTACCCTTTCTCTGGCATAAACCCCAAAAACCTCCCACTGAAACTCTAGGCTGATCTTGGACATTTTTGTTGATGGTTTTGCACATCTTGAAAGCAAGAGGCCTTCTTCCAACCTACAAGATTTAATACAATGCATATCGCCTAGCATAGTGCTAAACATATATTTTGGAATAAACAAATGAAGACAAAAAGGAAGGAAAGAAGGAGGAAAGAGGAAGGGAGTTGATTTGATCTTCAAAGACCATCTGCTCTACTTACACTTCCCTCAGATGACTCCATGGTTTACCCGCTTGCCTTTTTTACCTCTCTGCTCTTAGATCATCTTCAGGGAGACCTTTGTCAGTGCTGTATTTAAAATTACACTTCCATCCATACCACCCCAGGATTGCCCTGTCCCTGTCCCCTGCTTTGTCTTCCTAACACTCATCACTATTATGTGCTTCTAATTTTTATTCATTTATTTCCGCCCTGCTCACTGGAATATAAGCTCCATGAAGGTGAAAAATTGATCTCATTCATTTATTTCTGCATCCCCAGCACCTCCTGTCCACTCAGTGGATAGTAAGCAGTAACTAGCAGGGTGAATGGCAGTAAGCGAGGGGTGAAGGCTCATCTGTTCGTATCTGTTCCCACTCTACAGATAAGGAAGCTGAGGCTGGGAGAGGTTAAGGTCTGCCAGGAATTGATGGCAGTTCTGTACAGATATCAGTGAGTGGTAGGAGGAAGCCTGGGTTGTTTGCCCTGGGCATGGATGGAGGGACTTGGAGCCTCAGGCTGGGAAGTCTCATCCTAAAGGACAGTACGTATTTTCAGTGGAGAAGTGGCAGAGCTCCAGGAAGACTATCCTGATCTGGAGCAGGACTGGGAAGCAGTATGGAGGCTCATTGGGAATGTGTCTCATTTTTAAGCCATTGCTGTTTGATCAACAGCATGCATGTGTAAAAATTCTGCCTGTTGTTCTCAGTCTCTGGGAAAAGCCAAAATGTGTTCACTCTGTGTGAGGTCTGAGCTAAAAGGATTGTTGAAAGGTTCAAGAACCATAAAGGGTGGGTCCCCTGGGACTCCTCTGGTTCTCTATGCAAACCTTGCCCATAGTGCTCACCCTGTTGGTTGTGATGTCCCTTTTTGTGTGGCTGTCTCTTCCACTTAACAAAAATCTCATTGATAATAGGACTATGCCACAGACTGTGTGACCTGACATACAGTAGATTTTGTTTTTTTGTACTAGGGATTGAACTCAGGGATACTCAACCACTGAGCCACGTCCCCAGCCTTATTTTGTGTTTTTATGTAGAGACAGAGCCTCACTGAGTTGCTTAGTGCCTCGCTCTTGCTGAGGCTGGCTTTGAACTCGCGATTCTCCTGTCTCAGCCTCCCAAAGTGCAGGGATTACAGGCGTGCACCACCGTGCCTGGCCAGTAGATTTTTAGTTAGTACTTACTGAAAAAAAAATTGTGTGATTAGAAAATTGCTGATCACTAGATGCAAACATAGGAAAACTGATGAGCTTTGAATTCCTACTAGAGACCAGGTACTATGCAGGGTACCTAAGCAACAGAGGTAAATGAAAGGGGCCTGTGATTTCCAGGAAGTCGTGACAGAGGAGATTGATACACAAATGGGCAATGAAAACAGTGTGCTAAGGACTGGGGGGCTCCCATAGGAGGGCATCTCTCCAGTCTTCTGGGATTTACCAAACTAAAATCATATCATTATTTAATGACCTATGTTCTGACGCTCTTCCCACAAGAATGAAATCTCCAAGAAAGGCTTTGTCTCACCCACTGCTCTACTCCCAGCACATAATAGATGCTCACATGTGAAATCTCAGAGTTGCCCCAGTGTAAGTTCAATAAATATCTGTGAATAAGAGGATGGCCTGAGGAAAGACAGAGAGCTGTGGGCGCATGACCCAGTCCAGGAGTGGGGGCCAGTCACCTTCCAGGAGGAACATGGCGTTTCAAAGCTTACCCCTCCTTCAGCATTTCCTCATTCATGATTTCCCCACAAACTAGGGAGGCCACATCCATTTTATGAATGAAGAAACAAAAAGAGGAGAAAAGGACTTGAGCTCACATCTCCCGAGGTGAAAGCCTATGCTTTCCACACATACCATTCTGCCAACACAGAACAGGCCTCATGGAGAGATAGGGCAACCCACTGGTCATGCTACTTCTGAGTGACCAGAGACCATCAGGAGGGGCCTAAGTCCAGAGGACCCACCACCATCACTATCACCATCATTTTTATGGCAATTAAATTTTAGGAGTGCTTACCGCCTTGTGATCTAGGTTCAATTACTGTTCCCAACTTATGGATGAGAAGACTGAGGTGCTATTAATAAACTTCTGAGGTCCTACTGGAAACTCACATAACCTGATTTCAAAGCCTACTCCCTTGCCTGTCTTATCTTCCCCTGCAACAGATCATGCTCACCTTGTCCAAATCTGGGAGGTTGCTAAGAAGTTCTCAGTTGAGCACTCTTTCTGTGCTCAACTTCACACTGTCCTAGGTGCTGTGTGAGAAAGCTTCAAAGAAGTTCCCAAAGTCTCTGTCTTCAAGGAGTACCAGTCCAGGAAGGGAGATGGACAAGAAATCATGGAAACCAAAAGATGAGGCCCAGTGCAGTGTGTCTGCAGAAGACGGGCCATTCAAGTTACCTTCTATTTTCATGAGATACTCCTTTTCTTCTTATTTTTCCTCTCTAGCTTCCACATGTGAGAGAAAACATATGACCCTTGACTTTTTGAGTTTGGTTTACTTCACTTAATGTTCTCAAGTTCCATTCCTTTTCTTGCAAATGACATAATTTCAATTTTATTTATGGCTGAATAAAACTCCACTGTGTATATATACCATATTTTCTTTTTACATTCATTTATTGACGTACAGCTAGGCTGGTTCCATAATTTGGCAATTGTGAATTGTGTTGCTAAAACATGGGTATGCATGTTACCATAGTATGCTCACTTGAATTCTTAGGATAAATATCAAGGAGTGATATAGCTGGTTTATTTGGTGGTTCCATGCCAAGTCTTTTGAGGAACTTCTATACTGATTTCCATAGTGGTTAATTTACAATTCCACCAACAGTGTAAAAGTGTTCCTTTTTTCCCACATCCTCTCTAGTATGCAGTATGTATTATTATATTATTGTCTGTATTCTTTTTTCTCTCTTTTGTTCTTTTTATTTTTTTCTTTTTTGTATCAGGAATTGAATCCAGAGGAGCTACACCTGGCTGTCTGTATTCTTGATGGCTGCCATTCTAACTGAAGTGAGACGAAATCAATTTCTATTTCCCTCATTGTTAAGGATATTGAACATTTTTTCATATATTTGTTGGCCATTTGTATTTCTTCCTTTTGAGAAGTGTTTGTTTACTTCATTTGCCCATTTATTGATTAGGTTATTTGAAGTTTTGGTGTCAAGTATTTTTGAGTTCTTTACATATACTTAGTATTAATTCTCTCTCAGAAGAGTAGGTAGCAATTTTTTTTTCTATTCTGTAAGTTCCTTTTCTTCTTCTTTGTTTATTTGCTGTGCAGAAGCCTTTTAATTCAATGCCATCACATATATTAATTATTGGTATTATTTCTTGAGCTTTAGGCATCCTACTGTACCTATGTTGGAATCATGATCCTAGATTTTCTTCTAGGAGTTCCATAGTTTCTGTTTTAGTTGTTAGGTCTTTGATCCATTTCAAGTTAACTTCTCTGCAGGGTGAAAGATAGGATCTGGTCTCATTCTTTTGCGTATAAATAACCAGTTTTCCCAGCACCATTCGTTTAAAAGACTGTCTTTTCTCCAACATGTTTTTGGCAACCTTGTCAAAGATTACATGACTATGTGAGTTTGTCTCTGTCTTCTGTTCTGATCCATGGATCCATGTGTCTGTTTTTATGCCACTACCATCCATACTATAGCTCTGTAGTATAATTTGAAGTCAGATTTGTGATGCCTCCAGCATTGCTTTTTTGGCTTAGAATTGCTTTGGCTATTCTTGGTCTATTATCATTGCAAAATAATTTTAGGACTGTTTTCTTTAGTTCTGCAAAGAATATCATGGGTATTTTGATGAAGATTGTATTGAATATGTATATTGCTTTTGGCAGCATGGCCATTTTAACAATATCAATTCTGCCCATCCATGCACATGGGATGTCTTCCCATTTTGTGTGTTCTTCAATTTTTTTCTTCAGTGTTCAATAGTTTTCATTGCAGAGGTCTTTCACCTTCTTGGTGAAATTTATTCTTAGGGTTCTATTTTATTTTATTTTATTTTTTGATACTATTGGGAATGGGATTGTTTTCTTGATTTCTTTCTCAGCAGATTCATTACTGATGTATAGGAAAGTTAATGGTTTCTGTATGTTGATTTTGTAAGTTAATATTTTGCTGAATTTGCTTAATAACTCTAGTAGTCTTCTGGTGGAGCTTTTTGGATCTTCTAAGTATAAGATCATATCATCTGCTGTTATAATTGGATTTTCTTCCTATTTTTATCCTTATTATTTCCTTTTCTTGTGTAATTGCTCTGGCTAGAATTGCTAGTACTATATTGAATAAGAGTGGTGAGAGAGAACATCTTTATCTTATTCCTGATTTTAAAGAAATTATTTCAGTTTTTCCCCTTTCGTTCTGATATTGGTTTTGGGGTTTTTGCATGTAGCATTTATGATGTTGAAGAAGTTCTTTCTATCCCTAGTTTCTTCAATGTTTTAATCACAAATGGGTGCTCTGAACTTTGTAAAAGGATTTCTCTCCATCTATTGAGATGTCTATGTAATTTTTGTCCTTACTTCTATTTATAAATTTGTGTATGTTAAACCATCCTTGAAATTCTGGAATAAAGTCAACTTGGTCATGTTGAACAATCTGCTTAATATGATTTGCTAATATTTTACATGATTTGTTGAATAATATTTGCTAATATTTTTGAAGATTGTTTGCATTTAAGTTTATCAAGGATATTAGTCTATAGTTTTCTTTCCTTGAAGTGCCCATATCTAGTTTTGGTATCAAGGTGATACTGGCTTCATAGAATGAATTTGGAAGTGTTTGACTCCTTCTATTTCATGGAATAGCTTGAGGAGCATTAACATTAGTTCTTCTCTAAAGGTCTAGTAGAATTTAACTTAGAAATTATCTAGTCCTGAGCTTTACTTTTTTGTAAAACTTCTTATTAGTGCTTCTATCTCATTGCTCATTATTGGTCTGTGTAGGTTTTCTATGTCCTCTTAATTCAATTTTGGCAGGTTATATGTAGACATCACTTCTTGATAGCAGGAAGAGCCAAGTCACAAAAACTAAGTAGCATGCATAGTGATTGAATGGATTTGTGGTACTTTCTTAGGAGACCATTTTTGTGAAAATCTAAGCAAAAAATAACTGTTGCCTAACCTAGGAGATGGAAGAATGAATGGAAAAATGATCTGAATATATCTGAGACATATTCAGAACATTATTGTGAGAGAGAAGAAATAATTCAGGGTACCTCCCAGGTTTTTGGCCAGCATAACGAGGCAGATGTTTCCTTGTATCAGTGAAGGGAACCAGTAAGGAGAATATTGCTGGCTATTTGTATTTCTTTTCAGAAGTGTTTGTTTACTTCATTTGCCCATTTATTGATTAGGTTAGGCTTAGGAAATACAAACATAGTTCAGTTGAGTTCCCAGGGGTCCAGAAGTGTGTCACCTTCCTTTCTTGGAGAAGAAGCTCTTTACCCAACCCTCTCTCCACTCTGACTATGTTTTCCAAGTGGAAAGTGAGATCACTTGGATGACCCTACTTTCCTAGCAGTAGTAATTGACCAGGTGTGGGCATCTGATTTAGACTGGGCTATTGAGAGTGCCCAGTCCCACGTCCATTGCCATACAAGTCTACCTCATACAGCTGTGGCAGTTGTGCTCTGGACAAGCCTGTCTGGCAGGGATGAGTGGTGATTAGAATCCAGCCCATGTTCTACAAGACAAGCTATGCATCTGTGGAGCTGCAGATACCCAGAGGATGGCCCCTTCTCCAAATATCATAGAGATGCTATCAGTGCTGCCAGCCCCTGGAAACTGGTCTAGGGATGGACCCATGTGCCACATAAGGTTACTTTAGGTAAGCTGGATTCTCCTGGAATTTATTCTATTGGAGTACGTGGGGAAAGCAATGTTTCCACTCAGGTCCTAAAATTGTATAGATACAAGTCTGTAACTCTGCCTGTCCGTGTAGATATGGAGGAAACAACTGAGAGAGAATGAAATGGTACACTGATGAACTTGTAAGAGGGAGATGAAAAAGAACAAAAGCTGTCAGAATCAGAGCCCCCTGTTTCAATCAACCCTACCCTTCTTAGGACTTGGAAGTTAGTTTCCCCTTTAATTTTGTGATTGTCCCTGTATTCTGATTTAATTTCTTTTCTTTTCTCTTTTGCCTAAGAAAGTTCAAGTTGGGTTTTTGCTCCTCATAACCAATGCAGTCTTAAACAATACAAGTTCATGTGTTCAGATTTGGAAAAGAGAGAATGGGCATAAAAAATAGATCAGAGGCTGAACTGAAAGGATGCGGTGGACAATTTGATGAGTCACGTGAGAGAAGGGTGTCCTAGGGGTTCCAGGCTTTGACTTCAGAGACTGGAAAGGGGTGGTGGTGTCTTTGACAGAAGTAGACAATCCAGAAAATAAACTTTCTTTCCTCTGTTGGACTAGAGGAAAGGAAAATGTATTTTTCCATTTATTGATTTATTCATCAACCTTCATCTGGACACTGAAGACTGAGCCGTGAATACAGTGAGTTCAGATTTGGATAAAGTCTGTGGGACTTTATTGACTAATGGACCCACTCAGGGCCAGGCACTGGATATAGCACTGCGTCTACATAAGTCTAGCAGCTATGTCCACAAGAAGCTGGAAGGAGGGGTGAGATGGCATTTCAGTGGTAACTATCATCCCCGTGGAGATAATTTTGGAAGTTATGGGAAAGAGCACTTGCAGAAGTCTAGTTCCACAGCCCTGTCCTTCAGGCCTCAGCTTCATTCATGCGCTGGGAACAGTGTTGCTTGGGTCTGTGTGGCTGACCAGCAGGTGCGGAAAGAACATGGCTTTAGAGGCCCAGTCAGGAGCCAGCCCAGGTTCACTCTTTGGGCCCATCAGGTAGCTGTGTGCATGACCTCAAATGAGCTGGAGCTCCTCTTTTCCTCGGCTACCAGGTGAGGATATGAATGCTTCTGAGTGTTAAGTGTAAGAAAGCATGTTTGTGGCAATTCATCCTCTCAACTACAAATAGGTTTTGGACACCTACAAATAGGTATTGGGAGCCAGTAATAGAACACTCATCTGGGAGGGATACAGGAATATCTCTGGCTTCCGTAGCTGGGTTCTGGACTCCTTTCAAGCAGCCCATGTCTCTCTGCCCACCACCCATCAATACCAGTCTGCCCTTTGCCTAGACCTTGTGAAAGGTGATATTTTGTTGTGTTTTATTCTTGTTTTTATGGTTAGTAAAGAAAGAGAGAAACGTGTGTGAGCTGTCCTCTGGAGAGCTGGTTTCCAGAGAGGCAGAAAAAAGGGCCACGTGAACCAGGCTGTTCTTGGCAGCCACCACTGTGCGCCTCGCAGCCAGAGGCTTAAAGCTTTATTTGTGGTTTGAGTTACAAGCAAGGGCGAAAACCCCAGAAAAGAGAGGGGGAGGAGAAAACATTTGAAAAGCTGAGAAAATTGCCCTGAGTTCTCAAGTGCAGGTAATTTGTCTGAACATCTGAGCTCTGTAGAATCCTAGTGGTCTGAGAGTGGTTTTAGACTCGGGGACTCTGTCAAGCCAGGGGGACTTTTTTTCATACATTAAGAAAAAATACAAAATCACCTTTTACAAGATATTAATGAGTACCTTTACTCCTTCAATGGTGACATTGTTGGAGGTTTTGAAAAAAATACAGGTTCAGGTTTAGGAGTGGTTTTGTTTCAAAGTTACTATATAAAGCACTTTGGTCATGGAATGGTACATTTGGGTGTTGAGTCCCAGGACCCCAACCCAGGTGGAGGACACTAAACACTTTAGAAATAGAAGAGCCCTCTAGGGGCTCCAAGTCCAACCCTTCCTCACATTGATGTTACAAACAAAGCCTAGAAAAAGTAAAATATGTGCAAAGTAACACATCATGCTCATGGTAGAGAGAAGTCTAGACCCAGGACTCAGGTCTTGGAAGATTACTCCAGTAGCCTTTGAGGTAACCCAGAGGTGACATTTCCCCTCGGAAACCATAACTAGACTCCCCCACATGTTGACATTTCTGCAGCAATGACTTTGAAAGCTGCCTTTTATAACCCTGGCTTTGGAAGGGCAAACACTGTTATCAGTAAAAAAACACAGGTGCCTCATAGAATTGGGTCCAGGTGGAGCCAAGCAGGAAGTGAGACCTCCACACATAGGCAGACATCACCCCATCACCTGTCTGGGTTGGAAGGGCACAAAGAACTTCCTTGGGAATAGGAGGAGAGGCGACTGTGTTGGTGAAGGGATTGGCTTTGGGGCCAGACAAGAAGGTCCAGTCCCAGAGACCTACTTGCAAACCTCAATGAGCTCCTTGGCTGAGCCTCAGTTTCCTTAGCTATGAACCAGGGAGAGAGATAGCTCAGTCACCAGAGTCACATTTCAGATGATCAATAGCCCTGTAAGGTTAGTGGCTCTTGTATTGGACAGTGTTGATCTAGAATTTTCACAGAAAATCCTGCTAGGCAATGCCTGAGCTCCTGACATTGGTTCTAGATCTCATCAACTTCAGCCACCTAAAAACAGAGGACTGGTCAAGCTGGTTCAGCTCTAAGAGCTCAGCTTTGACATCCAGGACTCCTACCTGTCCCCTCTGCCTCAGTCTTATCCAATACTACAGGATTTGGCTTCAAGCTTTGGAGGCTGGCTGACTGCCCTCCTGAGGCTTCCCTTAGTAGAATCCCAGGGCAGGAGGGCATGTGGAGTGAGAAGTGAGAGGCTGGGCAATGCCTCACATAAATGTTGATGTTCTGTGTCTGAAAGCCTTGGATGAAAGTTCCAGCTCAGCCACTCAAGTGTTAGTGATTCAATAAACCTCCCTGAGCTTCAGTTTTCAAATCAGAGCTTTCCCTTGCTGCATGTCACGTACTGCAGGGATAATGAGGTAATAAATGTACAAACAATCTGGAAGAAAGAGAAATTTCTACAAGTAAAGATTTGGCTTCCTCTTTGCTCTGCCTATTTCTTTGCTAAAAGGGGATTTAGATGGGGGCAGGTGGCCTCTATGTATGAAGAGGTTGTTTGAAACCATTCCTCAGAAGTCTGGAGGTTACAAGAACCTGGGATCCCAGAGACAGGAAGAAAGAAAAAGAGCAGGAGAAAAAGGAGAGACATTCTCCAAACACCTATTATATTCTAGATATGATGGCAGTCATTTTCAGATATGCAGAGATGATGATAATGGTAGCCAACTTACTTAAGAACTTACTGTGTAATAGGTATAGTTTCAAGTGCTTTGAATATATTATTCCACTTTACAGATGAAGAAACAGAGGCACCAAGGACACTCTAAAGTTTAAATCTCAGCAATCAGATTGCGTCCACAACCATCTCTGCACTGCTTCCACAGTCTGCATTCTGTTGGATTCTCATGTGGCACCTGCCTCTTTCAGACAAGGAAACTGAGGCTCAGAAAGATTAGGTTATTTGCATGGGGCTACATGGAGGGGAGAGAAGGGGATTCACTGAGATTTTTGTTTTCTTTTTTCTAAAGCATTTCTTTCTTTGGCTATCTTTTAGACTAGTCAAAAGCATTACAAAGCTTGAGTCTAAAACTAGCTGCTTATTATTTCCTCGCCTTAGTCCTATTTACACTGGCAAAAACTTTGAGACATCCAAGGCTCATTCTTGCAAGTTCTTCACCTGAATTGAAGTTCCTCTGCCTTTGCCAGAAGGACAGCATCGATTGCCCTCCAGGCTTCTGTTCCACTCTTTTCAATAAGTTCTAGCTTCACTATGAGAGTCTGAAAAGGCAGAACCAGCCCTTAACCTCACATCCCAGCTCCAGAAGTGCAATGTCACCTTTGTTATTTGACACACTACACTCCTAGCAATATATTTCAGCAGCTACCACCACTCTGCTGACTCACAGCTCTTGCATGTCCCAATTTCCTCTCTATTGTCCTTTCTTCTACATGGCCTGATTTCTGAAGGCCTAAGTCACATCATGCTGGCACTTCAGAGGGATTCCCTCAGTGGTTACCCTAGTTGATCCACGCTCTCTAAATGTAGCCCTTCAAAGCCCCTGAAGGTAGCAGGATCCCAGGAGTGGCTGGGAATACCTTTTGACTCCTCCAGGAAAACCATGGACAGAGAGCTTTTTCTTAGAGCCACATCTGATCTACAAGTGCCTGGAAAATACCCTTCCCAGGAGTAATTGCTGTGGCTGCCTTGACTGAGGCTCACTTTCAAAAGAATTTGGAAGCTACAATTCATTCACACAAAGCATTCATTTTCAAATAGTGGTTTGTAGTTTGGCTTTGGAGCCAGATAGGCCTAGATTCAAAGCCATTCACCAGCTTTGTGACTTCAGACCAAGTCTCAACTTCCTTAGGCCTCAATTTCTCTCTGGAAAACCAGAGCCCTGATGGGATTTACTTCATGGTGATGGCCGGTAGGTGAGAGAGAAAGCAGAAGTCAACCACTGACCCCTGGCCTTGGTGCACAGCGAGGGCTCAGCATTGGCTGCAGCCACTTCAGACATCTGATCTTCTAGTCAAGCATTTGTTTGGAAAATGATCAAGAGTCTGCCAGGGCAGCTAGATGCTGCAGCAGGGAGAACCCAGACACTCACAACAGCCTGTGCGCTGGATCAGGCTCCAGTGGATGCAGAGGCTTCTGGCCCAGCCAAGTGCTTCACAGGGATTTGCTCTGGTTCTGCATTTAGACTAGAGGTTTCCCCACTATTTATCCCCGATCCCTACACACACACCATCTCCTCAGCCATTTCTGAGTTTAAATCTTTTTAGATCACTCTCCATGTGACCTTGGGTAAATCCTATAACTCATCTCAGCCTCTAGCATGTTTCCTATAAAACAGATAATGATGTACCAGGCCAAGCGCTTGTAGTAGATGAGCTGATAATGAATGTGAATGGCCCGGCTAAGCCTGGCATGTGGTGGATACTCTAACTTTTAGCTCCATCCCCCACACCCTGTGCCCACCAGCTATCCCTCTGTTGCTCTGTGCCAAGCTTGGGCTGGTTACCAGTGGTCAGACACTGGAAAAAGGTAGAACTTCCTGTAGGGAGTTTCAAGTTGAGTGGAGGAAATAAACATTTGAGCCATTATACCTGATGGAGAATAGTAAGGGCTGTGATGGAAATATGTATAAAAGGTTAAGGAGCACCAGGAAGGGCACATCACTTTCCCAGGTTGCCTCAGTTTCCTCTTCTGTCAACTGGGTACTAACCTCACATGAGATGACTCAAGCGAGAATATTGGAAAGTTTAGTTCTATGCTGGTGTTGCCACTTAGACCTGCCTCCCATGAGAACTTTGTCCCCTTGACAGAGGGTCTCTGATCTATTCATTCCTCTGTTCCGAGCACATTGGCATAGAACAGGTGTCCAATCGACATCAGTTGAATAAACTGACAAGAAAATTTATTATCTGATTTCATTCCCCTCAGATCCTAGAGAGGTGTCCCCATTTGATAGAAGCAGGAAAAAACAAAAGACGTGTTCAATGAGGTACCTAGCACCCAGTGACCCAGCCAGATGATCAGACCCGTTGTGGTGGCTCTCTGCTAGATTACACCACACAGGCCTTTCTGGCTCAGGTGACACACTACTACTGCCCATGACTCACACCTCCCTGTGGGTCCTTGAACCAATCCATTAGTCTCTCACACTGAGTCACAGCTAGGGTGAACTTTGGACCTGAGGCAAGAGCACCTGTTGGACAGGTGTGCCCAGGCATCCCTCAGGCCAGCCAAGACACAGTCTGGGAAATCCTTTTTGGAGGGAAGTGGAACAAGGGGGACAGGACCAGTGTAGGGATGTCATCCTGGGTCCACTCCTCTCCCAAAGTGTGTGAAAGGACAGTGTCTGTCCTGTCGCTGTGTCTGCTGGGCTCTAAGTCAGAGGCGTCCTTTCTTCACGCCCAGTGTCTGTGCCCTAATTGTTGGCTCTGGTCATCTTTGGTCTTGACTGGGCTCCCAGCCCCCACTCTATGAACCTTCCTTCTAAGGAAGTTGAGTAATTTGCCAGTCACAGACAGCAGCAGGTCCCATGGTGGAGTGTGCGTTGGAGGGAGAGATCACGTGGCAAGACAAAGAGCCAGAGGGGGAAGGGCACAGGTTTGCTCTTTTAACAACTCCTCTTGTGGAAATGAACTGGGGTTCCATGAGTACTATGTTAATCATTTCCGAGAGCAGCATCTCCAAGGACCTAAACCCCTCCCACCTCTTATAGATTCCATACCACCTCTCAACATCGCCACACTGGGGACAAGCTTCCGACACGGGAACCCCAGGGAAAAACCACTTCCAAACCATAGTAGTGCTCTTATGAGGATTATGGTCAGTTGTGCATGACAGAAAACTCACCATAACCCTGAAGCTTAATTCTCTCACACATAACAGAAAGCCAGAGGGAGGTGATCTTGGGCTGAAATAGCATCTATGGTGGCCGAAGCACAGGCTGCTTCTCACATGCTGCCCTGCCATCCTCAATGCATTTTTTTTTAATATTTTTTAGTTGTAGATGGACACAATGTCCTTATTTTATTGCTTTGTATGTGGTGCTTTGTATGTGGTATCGAACCCAGGGCCTCACACATGCGAGGCAAGCACTCTACCAGTGAGCTACCGCCCCCCTCAATGCATTTTCCATCTTCTGGCTCCATCTGGCAAGCAGGAGGAAGGACAGGACAAAGGGCATGTTCCCTGTATGTAAGAGGTTGCACATACAACTTCTGCATATGTCCCATGGACAAGAACTTAGTTACAGAGCAACACCCAGTTGTAATGGAGGACAACATAGTGGACTTCCTTTCCAACAGCCACATGCCCCACTAAAAAGCAGGGGTTCTGTTGTTAAGGAGGCCACAGATATGAATGATTTGTCTTCAGGTCGTATCTGCCCTGCTGTCTAAAACAGATTCACGACTGGATACGTCTCATTTCTGACATATTCTTAGGCCCTCTGTAGAGGATATCTATACACGCTGAGGGAAGATAACTAACTGCTCACTAAAGACCTAATTTCTAAACCAAATCATCCATGAGCTTTCTCTCTAGGAAGGTCCAGTTGTGTGGTCTTGGGCAAATGAATTACCCTCTCTGAGTCATGTGACATTGGGAAATCATTTTACCACTGGAATCCTATTCTCCATAACGAAACGGTGATAAGAATAATATCAATCTCAGGTTGTTGTGCAGTTTATGTGGCATCATGATAAATGTAAAAAATTAATTTTAATAATATTTTTATGTAACCCAATATATCCCAAATCCTATCAGTTCAGCATATAATCCATTAAAATTACTAATCAGATATTTTAAATTCTAGTTTTCAAATAAAGGCTTTGGAATTCAGTGTGTGTTTCATAGCACATCTTAGTTCAGACGAATCAGTATCTTACAATAGCCACTGGAGGCTACTGACTTGGACTGGGCAGGTTGAGACTAATATAAGTACCCTGGTAAGGTGCTCCCCTAGCATTCTATGCTTGCAAATGAAGAAGTAATCCTTTCTGTGTCAAGTGTCTGTTCACTAGCTTATCCACAAGCAATTCCCATGAGGGGATGGAATAAGTGTCACCCTCAGACCCTAACATAGTACCTGGCATAGAGCCGGCACTCAATAAATACTTGTTAAACAAATATTATTCATTTTTTTATCCCCCAGTGCTCAGCCCAGTGCCTGACCCTCAGTAGGCATTTAATAAAGACTTGCTAAATTAATGAAGCAATGACCCAGTGTTTTAATGGTAAGTGAATTTGCAATTTGACAGCAGGTGAAAACCAGGCAGTTTATTGCAGAGGAGACAATGGTACCTTTCTAACCCTCCAAGTAACACCTGCCATTAAGTCAAATTTCCTTCACCGCCTCCTCTCTCCCAAACAGAACTGGAGCCAGACTCTCAGGTCATGGGCCTTCACATTCTGGTGAAATCACACAATGCCTGACTGCAAAGATAAGCAAGCATATTGAGTTTCCATGAACAAATAAAACGAACCTCCAATTTCTCCATTTCACTGTATGCTTTTTCTGACAGGTTGACTTAGTGCAGTGCAAGGTGAGAAGCTCCAAAAAGTTGCCAGCTATGGTCCTTCTCAGTCTGGAGAACTTTACAGTAATACCAATAGTATCACAACAACCGGATACTCAATGCCAGCTCACCCCTTACTAATTTGATACTCTGAAGCAATTCTTCTGTTTCCTTCCATGAATGTTCATCATGCCTTCTCACCTGCAAGATGATAGGGATGGCACAGACTTGTCTGTCCATACTGTTTTGAGGACCCTGGGACAGGCCCCTCTTGCCCACAACCTAGCACCGTTCTCCTGAATGATACTCAAAAAGTGACAGCATCATTTTTGTCTTGATAAACAGCCAGAGACTGGGTGATTTGCTTAGAGTCCTGTGGAGCTTCCCACCCACCCCTCCTTGTGGACAACTGAAACACAAACACTCTTTAGAAAGCCCTGAGCCCAGTCATCTCTCTGGAGCCTGGTGGCAGGCCAGGAGGCTGGTCACAAAGGCTTCATTCAGCTGCAGCTACAGCAGCCTGATGGGCAGGAGCCTTGTCCCAAACATTCTTGACGGGGCTTCTGGGGGGAAGGTGTTACCAGCCTCCAAATATTTGTTGCTCTGTTTCCATAGCAACCACAGTGGCCATGGCAAAACCCTGAAACTGCACATGGAAATGGGAGGTGCTGCAAAATGAAGCCCTATGGGGAGGAGGCCTTCTCCCGGCCCTTTCCCTCCCCACAGACTGAGGATTTTTCCAGGCTCCTTTCAAAGGGGGTTAAAGAGAAGCTATTATACTGGCTTCATGCAGACTACTATGGCTTCTCTGATGGAAAAGGAATGTGCAAGACTGTACCAATTGGCCTTGATAGGTTTTAGGAAACTTGAACCTAATTCGACAGCCTGCTTATTGTCTACAGAGCTCTTTCAGCCTGGTGTACTGACTCTGGTTATGGCACAAGACAGTGCCAATGACACCACCCACTACCTGTGCAACATTGGGAAAGTCACTTTCTGTCACTGAGCCCCTTCTGTTGCAATTGGGTTCAATTCAATAAAACTATGGGTGCCTACTCTGAGCTAGATGCTGGGGTTTCCAAGCTGAAAACACCTGCCTCTTGCCCTCAGGAGCTCATAGAGCATACTAGGCACAGCTGTATTAAATAGAGGTTGAGTCATATACCCTGTGCCCACTGCCTGGCACCCAGTGGGATTAGTTGTACAATAAAAGTTTATTTACCTCCCATTTCAAACTGGGTTATGTCAAAGGAAGCCCTGAGATGAGCAAGAGCCCAAATACTTTTATGATACTCTTCTTGTAACCAAGATAAATGTACCAATTTGGACAGGACTGGGAGGGACTGATCTTTGAATAATTTTGTCCATCTGTCTTTGTGATAGCAGGCTTTCACGGTCCCTATCCTATTGGACTTAACCATCCACTGATTTGGGGAGGACAAGGATGGCTGTGTCCACTCCAGATTGAAAGGGATCAGGCACGAAGGTAACATGGGTTTCACAGGCCACAAAGGGAATTACAGGCAGAGCTGGATTCAAACACATTTTCCAACTTATCCTTTCAGCAAATATTTCTTGAGCAGCTTCTAGGCCTCATCATTGTTCTAGACACTGGAGTCAGAGACAGTAAACCAACAAATTTGTGGAGGGAGCATAAAGTCCAGGAGAAGGAAGTAGACTAACAAACATGTAAAAACATACTGTTTCCAGACATGGCAAGCACTTTGAGGAAAGTTAGCAGAGTGCAGAGAACAGTGATGTGGGATACTATTGTATATAGAGTCACCTGGGAAGTCTTTGCCAAAGGGACCTGAGAGAAGCAAGGAGCTGGCCATGCAGATGCTGTGGTAGGTGAGTTCAGGCAGGAGGAACAGCAAGGAGTGAGGTCCCAAGGTGGGGATGTATTGCTGTGGTATGGAACAGCAAGGAGGCCAACCCTGCCAGAGAAGAGAGAAGAATGGGAACACTGGCAGAAGATGAAGCCAAGAAGAAGTGAACATTCCAGCTCATGAGGACCTTGCAGCCAGTAGAACAAATGTTGGGTTTTACCCTGAGTGAGATGGGAGCCATTGGAAGGCTCTGGGCAAAGAAGTGGCCATGATGTGACCTATCATGTTAAAAGAGCCTCTGGCTCCCGAACAACATTCTGAAGGGCCTCAAGGATGAAAATGGAGGGACTGGGAGGAGGCTATTGTAACAATGCAGGCAAGAATAAGAGTGGCCCCAAGACAGTGGTAGCCCCTGGGCAATGAGGAGTGTGACTCTGGAACTCAGGAAGAGGCTGCAGGATTTACTGATGGTAGAAGGTGGGGCAGGAACGGAAGAGTGAATGGTGACTCTGCAGCTGAGAAACAAAGAATGAAGCTGCCATTTTCAGAGGTGGGAAATTCTGCAGGGAGAGCACGGTAGAGGATAAAAAAAGATTTTTGTTTTAAATATATTGTATGTGAGATGCATGCTGGAGATTCCATGGACAAGCTGGGAAGGTGGAGAAAGAGAACTTGGAGATATTCATTTGTCATTCTTCAGAACCTCTATCATTTACATCCACAGGCTGAGCTGAAATCCCCAGGGAAGGGAGGGGACATGCAGAAGAGCACCAGTCCTTGGGCCATTCCAAACGCTAGAGTAAGTAATAGAAAGAGAATCCAGGAGGGGCCTGTTAGGGTAAGAAAGAAAACCTGGGAGATCCTTCCAAGAAGCTAAATGAAGAAAGAGAGTGATCCAGTGGGTCAGCAGTGCTAGGTAAGGGTGAAGACTGGAAACCAACCTTCCGAGTTGGCCAAGTGTGGTCCTTAGTGTCCTTGGCCATATCTGTTTCAGTGAAGTGGTGGGGACACATTCCTGATGAATAGGTGCAAGAGAGAAGATGAAGTGAGAAAGTGGAGACTGCAGGTAAGCTGCACCCTTTGGAGGGCTTCTCTGTAAAGAGGAACGGAAAAATGAGAAGATGAGAAATCCACACAGAGTTCATGTTTAATGATGATTGACATCCTAACATGTTTGTGTGCTGGTGGGAATGGTCTGCTATAGAGGGATAAATTGATGAGGAAGGAGAGAGGAGGCCTCAAATAGGAGCAATTGCTGTTGAGAATATAAGAGAGATGGGTTTGATTTCAATCTCTGGGGTGTCTTCTACTATAGTGATATGGCCACACATTCATAAAACCATATACCTGGGAATAATTTTAAATGCAAATGTTTATTTCAATTACATAAAGTAAGTTTACCTGGTGATGGCAAAAATTTTTCCAATGGGTCTAAACAGCTACCTTAGTGAACAAAAGTTAGTAGCCCCCTCCTGCTGGTTCCCCAACATTGGTACACCTGTATGGCAGGCTCCCACAGCAGGTAAGAGCTCCCCAGGGGTAGGGACTGTGTTCTGTTCCTTTCCCTAGCCCTTGCTTAGCAAAAGTGAGCACACCTGTCCTCACAAATTTGGAAAAGGAAAAAGAAAAGGGAATAAAAAGAAAGAAGGTAAGGATTGGACCTTCCTGTCCTACTGAACCTCTTACCATTTAAATGAAGTACAAACCTGAAATTATTTTGCAAAAATATCTTCCTGACAGTTGAGTGAATAAACACTTTCTTTATTTTTGTTTTCCTTTGTGAAAGACAAGGAGAAAGAAAGAAGAAAAGAAATGGAAATGGATTGAGTGCCCATAGCAGACTCAGTATTCTGTTAGGCAAGGTCACAGGGAGTTACCTTTTTTTAGTTAGCCAACTCAATTCAGAAAAAGCTTAGCAGGGCATGGTGGCACATACCTGTAATCCTAGCGCTTTGGGAGACTGAGAAGGAGAATCGTGAGTTCAAAGCCAGCCTCAGCAAAGGCAAGGTGCTAAGCAACTCAGTGAGACCCTGTCTGTACATAAAACACAAAATAGGGCTGGGGATGTGGCTCAGTGGTCAAGTACCCCTGAGTTCAATCCCTGGTACAAAAAAAAAAAAAAGAAAGAAAGAAAAGAAGGAAGGAAGGAAGGAAGGAAGGAAGGAAGGAAGGAAGGAAGGAAGAGCTTCATTCTGTACACTGAGTCACCAGTACTGTCTTTAAGTTAAATTAGCACATAATGGAACAGAATGCCTCAGATAAGGATGTTTCCTCTAAAAGGAGTTATGTAAGCAGAATCTGGATAAAATCTACAGGGAACCCCAGAAAATAATGGTCATCAGACTTTAACACCTTATGGTCCTATATGATCTTGCGATTCAATGAGTTCAAATTATATCATTCTAGAGCTGTATAATAGATACCTTGAGGTTTCACATCATTAAAATACAGGCATATATGACATGTTCTATTAAGACAAAAGATAGCATAATACTTGAACATGCAGGTGCTGAGGTCAGACTGCCAGGGACAAAATCTGGCTCTGCTATGAACAACCCATACTATGTGACTCAGTTTCCTCATCTGTTAGATGAGAATAACATAAAGATATACTCACTCTAAAAATAAATTTAATGTGTTTGAAATAGCACCTGGCACATAGTAAGTGCTCAGTAAAAGTTAGCTGTTATTTATTCAGTTCAACCAACTCTTATGAGACCCTGGGACCCGTGGGTATCTGTTTTGGCTCACTGTTACACATTACACCAGAGTTGATTCCAACTAGAAAGATTGGGCTCAGCAGACAGAAGTCCTTGGGGACTGAATTACTTTGATGGGGTACCAGCAATCCCAGCCAAACTAGTCCCCTTCCTACTCCATCTGCCCTAGCTGGGCAATGTGAAAAAATGTTTATGGCGACCTCATTTGTTTTCCTTTCTGTTACTGCTGCCTTCCAAAGGCCAGGAACTGCTGAAATTAAACCAAAGCAGGGGCCAGGGGAGCAGACAGGGCCTGGGCCAGGGCCAGGAGTAATGAAGTGGAAAATGTTCACACTACAGGCAGCATTACAATGCACCTGTACAAATAGAAGGAGACCTGCCCACCCCCCTCCTCCTGGGCCCACTGCCTCTCTGACTTCTTTATGGCTCCACTCCCTGCCTTGCCTGATCAGTTTTGGTCTACAGTGAAGATAAGGAACAAAGACCTGTAGAATAAAGCAGTCAGAGACGGGTCAGAATGGGAGGGAAGTGAAAAAACTGAAACCCTTAGCCCAAAGGCTTCCTGAAAGTTCTGGTAACTTCTCAGAAGGCCTATACCCAAAATAAGAGAGAACTGCAGCACAGTTGATGAGGGTCAACTAAGTGCCAGGATTGGAACGAGTTACTTTCATATACCTTTGCTCATTTAACACAACCAGGATGATTTTGCTCCATTTCAAAGACAAGGACACTAACACTCAAGGAGACAAAGCTAGCAGGCAATGGAATCAAGGTGTAGGTCCAGGTATCATCATTCCTCTTTTGCAAAGCAGCTACTACGCAGACGGGAGTGTTGCATGACTCTCAAAGCCATGCAGCTGTTTAGTGAGAAGCCAGCAATCCCAGGCTCTTGGTGTAGAGCTTACCATTGCACTAGCAGTAGTTAAGAGACTTTACGGACATCTAGGCCAGGCTGTCCTGGACAGCTGGCACAGTGAAGACAAGGAGCATGGCTTCCCTCAGAGACAGACCTGGGGCCACTGCCACCATGATGGAAAATGGAAGGATGGACCAACACCATATAGTTTTTGATGCAGCATGACTCTGGGTGAGTCTCCCAAGCTCACTGAGACTGTTTCTCCATTTCTCCGTGGGCACCTCATGACGGTGTTTCTAAAGCCCAAAGTCCTATTGCTTTTCACCCCTCTCAACCTTCACCCACTTCACATTCAACTCTTACAGTTGATACAACCAGAAGCTTCCTCACCACCATGAGAGGGAGGATGAAAGGTCCAAGTCACTGCTGCCAACATACACCATGGAGCTCACCTCTTATCACTGTCTTCTCCTCCATCAGTGGTTAGGAGCAGGAAGAAAGCAAACAGATGTAAAGACACATATAGAGTCTGACACACAGCAGGCCCTCAATAATAGCACCCTGGACAAACTGAGTTCTCAGCAGGCCAAAACATATTGCTTGTTATGGTTTGGATGTGAGGTGTCCCCCAAAAGCTCACATGGGATACAATGCAAGATGGTTCAGAGGGAAAATGACTGGGTTGTGAGAGCCTTAACCCAATCAGTGAGTTAATCTCCTGATGGGGATTCACTGAGTGGTAACTGAAGTGGTAGGGGGTTGCTGGAGGAGATGGGAATTAGGGTGCGGCTTTGGTGTATATATATATATATATATATGTATCTGGAGAGTAGAGTCTTTCTCTGCTTCTTGATCACTGTAATGTGAGCTGCTTCCCTCAGCCACTCTCTCCTGCCGTGATGTTCAGCCTCACCTTGAGCCCTAAGGAATGGAGCCAGCCTTCTCTGGACTAAGACCTCTGAAACTGTGAGCCCTCAAATAAACTTTTCCTCCTCTATAATTGTTCTGGTCAGGTCCTTTAGTCACAGCATTGAAAAAGCTGAATAAAACACTGCTTTACAGCCCTCCAACTATAGAGTTATGTAGCTCATAGCAAATGCTGATGAATAGCTGGCTACTGAGTCTGTCAAGTACCTTGGAAGCGTCTTCCCTTGTGCCTCTTGATCCAGTCCTCATGGTTCAGTCAATATTCAGCACCAAGCTCAGGCCTGTCTAAATGCCAGGTGCTTCATGCACAAGTCTGGGAATTAATTGGATACTTCAAGTTCTCCCAAGGGTACTTAATTGCTTCAAAGAGCTCAATGACACCTGATTCAGCCTTCTTTATTGTTCTTTGTTTTTGATGTAATGTTGTTGCTATGAATTTTCATAGTTGTTGTTTTAATCAGGGAAAACGTCTAAACTTTGCAATGTGTAAAAATCAGAATTGCTATGTTTTTATCAACAATTTACTCTGATTTTCCCTATTTAATAAACTTGCCTTGATCTTTCATTATGTTCCAGGCAGCATAAGGAACTCAACTACTCCTGGAGAAGCAGATATTGAAATAAAAAAACTTTTAATACATTGTGATTCCTGAAATAATGAAAACACATACTGATAGGAGAAAAACTAATTCCAAGAATGAAGAGTCAGCCTCTCTGAAGTCCTAAAGTTGGTCATCTGTGCTGGGTTTAAGTTTCATCATGGGATGGTACACCAATAGAAAAAGACCATATGGCCCTGGCTTCATCTCTTGAGTAACCATGGCCAGCATCATCAAGGTTAAAAAGGACCATCACATGGCCTATTTCCCTCCATTTTGGAGTCAATTATATCCCTAAAATGGGCAATTAATCAGACACTATCTGATGTTATTATTTAATGGTTTCAAGAGCTCCGTAAATATCTGTTGACCCACCTGAGCTGCACAGTGAAGTCTACTCCTGCAAATAGAAGATCTCAAGCTTCTCAAGACTGGAGGCAGGTCTTAATAATTTCCATCTCCATAGTTGCATTATAATTGGCAGCAGCCAGGTCCTATTGTCTATTATTGGACAAGTTATTGTCCAATAATATGTCCCCAAAGGCACATGTACTTAAAAACTTGGTCCCAACGCAGCAATGTCCAGAGGTGGGACTTTGGGGGTGTGATTGGATCATGAGATCTCTACTCAGATCATTGGATTCATCCATTTTATGGATTAATAATTTGAGTGAACTAGTAGGAGGAGGTAGAAACAATAGGCAGGTTGAGTATAGTGGGAGGAAGTAGGTCACTGGGGAAGTATCCTTGGGGATGATAACTTGCCCTTGGCACTTTTCCTCCCTCTGTCTCTCCTTTTTGCTTTCTCTCTGTTTCCTGGCTACCATGAGCTGAGCAGCTTTCTCCTGCCCTACCTTTACACCATGAAGTTCTGCCTCAGCTCAGGCCCACAGCAATGAAGCTAGCAGACCATGGACTGAAACCTCTGAAACCATAAACCAAAATATGCTTTTCCTCCTTTAAGTTGTTTACATCAGGTATTTTGGTCACAGCAATGAAAAGCTGACTAACATATTTATCAAACTCAGATTGTAATCCTCTCCCCAGGATCTTCACTGATCCCAAGGCCTGGGCACTATCTTTGCTCCCATTTTATTCCAAGCCTTCCTATCACAACACCTCCTTTTTTCATTTGTTCATCTCTCTTCCTAGGCTGATCTCAGAGTAGAAATTGGTCGTCTATACTTTCTTCCATGTCTGGAACATAGTAGGTCTACAATACATCTGTGTTGAGTGAATGAACAAATAAGTACCCAGTTTCCTCTAATGGATTAGATTTCTCCAAGTTGAATTTACTATCCTGTGGGCAGGGCCGTGTTGGAGTAAACCAGGGTTCTAGAAGAATATTAACACCAGAAGAACAGGATAATGTCAAAGAGTAAAGGAAAAGAAATTTATATTCTACAGATTTCCCTCATCTTTGTGCTTCTTCTGGAAATCTGAAAGGAACTCTTTAAGAAAAGCCCAGTGTGTGATTTCAAGAGTTCCCAGGCAAGCCAGGTGTTTCCTGTGAGGGTCTGATCCAATACACTCTTCCTGGCTAGGCACGATGCTATGACTGGGACAATGCTCTGGGCTTGGATTACTGAGCAGTATGAGAAGCAATAACAGATTAACTCAGACTGGGTAATTTATAAATAATAGAAGTTGGTTTGCTGGAGTCTGGGAAGTCCAAGGTCAATAGGCCACATCTGATGCTGGGTTCTAACATCACAGAAGACATTATATGGCAAGAGAGGACAAAAGGGGAAAACTCATTTCTATAACAAATCCACTTCACTAGTCCATCATGAGGATAGAGTGCAAAGGGAGACTAAGCTTTCAACACATGAATTTTGAGGAACACTTTTGAACCATAACAAGAAGCAGCTCAAATTCCATTGAGAAAGGCAGCTACAAATGCCAGACCTAACTGCTGGCTTGCCATGCCCTCAACATCATTACCAAATGTTGATATCACTGGATCATAAGAATATTTTAAGATTACTTCATACCATAAAAACCAAAATGTTTCAGGTTCTCAGTGGGGAAACTATTCAATTCAGCTAATATTTAGTATGTTACACATTTAGGAGAAAACAAACCTTGAAAACACTGCAGAAAGTCACAGGATGCTTACTTCAAATGAAGAGGAGTCCTCTGTTTGGAAATGCAACAATCACAGCCATCCTTTAAATGGAAGCAACCCCAAACTTGGAAATATTTGGATTTCAAAAACTGTGATACCCTCAAGAATCACTAGGTACACAATGGGGACCAGGGATGTCTAAGATGTGGCATAGTTGCACAATACAATGCCAGGCAAACAAATAAGCAAACACCTACTGGTCATTGCTTGAATATATAAAAGCTTAAATCATCCCTACCTTTCAGATTTTGACATGCCACAATACTTTTTGACTTCTCTCTGTTCACATACAAACAATATGCACTAAATGTCTTTCTTTTCTTTGTTCTCTCTCTCTCTCTCTCTCTCTCTCTCAGGAGTAAAAGTCTATTTTGGCTCCCATTTTCAGAAGTCTCAGTCCATAAACAGTCAACTCCATCCTCTGGCCTCGAGGCAAGACAGAACATGGTAGAAGAGGATGGCAGAGGAAAGCAGTCAGGATATGACACCAAGGAAGCAGAGAGTTTTTCTATTTTTCTTAATATCAAAATGTTAAACCTAAAAGAAGCATCCATTATCAGGGAAAGCAGTGTTTTACTGGAAGTGTACATGTAATAGCATGAAGAAGCATTCTGAGGCCACATTTGGAGTCCACCAGAAAGCATGCAGGGTTTGAGTAGAGATGTTTGTCATAGATGTACAGATAAAGAATAGCACACCACACACACTTACTTACCATCCCTGATACTGTTTCTGGCTCAACTATAAATGGTAAAACTGAAGCCCAGAGTTGAGCTAGTAGTCTAAGATTGGAGAGAGGATTTCTTTTTTAAAAGGGTTGAAATTGTATAGACATAATTTTTATGAGCTAGAGAAGGACAGCTATTCACTCCACAGGGTTCCATAAAGCCATCCCTCCTGGGCATGTAGGGTCTCAGGCAGCAGAGATTCCACATCTTCACTACAGTCAATCTCCACTTAGCACCTGAAAAAAATATAACCCTATTGAATTGGGCTGCCACCCACAGGACAGACCTTTTCAGCCTATTTGAAGTTTAATAAATAGGAATCAACAATACCTTACTGTCATCTTCCTGAGGCCACTAAGACCACATCCCAAGCTCTTAAAATACCTCCATGAATGTCAATCTGAGACATTAATGACCACTTTGAGGGGATGGGACTCTCTGGTGTTGAGTCTACAAGCCATTGGGTCCACAGCCCCCTCGTTTGCTCTTCACAAACTGCACAGCTCCAGGTCCTCCCTGTGGGCTTGCGTACTGGCTCTGGTGTTGTCTACTATGGAAAACTCTTCCCTAGTCATTCAGGTCTTCTCCAAGACTGCTTTCTCCTGCCCTCATTAGAAAACTTTCTTTATGTTCCCTTAATTTGTTGCATGTACCTCAACCATGATAGCACTTTCTTAGGACTACCCACCGGTGACAGTGAATTTCACAAGAAATATGAGCATGTTTTATGCAATATCACAGCTCTGATAGGTGAGTACCAGCAACCCAAAGTGGGTGCTTCATAAGCATTTGTTGTATGCGCAGATGACTGAATGGGGATGAGTAATGTCATCTTTAAGTTTATCTTTAAGTTTTAGCACACTGTAATTTTATTTTTCTTGGAAATGTTACAACACAGTTGTTCCTGAGGCAGGTTTTGCAAAATCATGTTCTGTGAAATCTACCAGTTAATTAGAGAGCTATTGTTCTGAATATTGATAACTAAATAGTAAAAAGTAAAAAAATATAAATAAATTTGAGGATACTTTTTCTAAGATACAATTTAGCACATATATGTTACAAGTGTATATATGTTGCTTATTATTACAGTATTTGATGTATGATGCTGTGGTCAAAAGAAATGGGGAGGGCTGGAGTTGTAGCTCAGTGGTAGAGCACTTGCAGAGCATGTGTGGGGCACTGGGTTCAATTCTCATCACTGCATATAAATAAATAAAGGTCCATTTACAACTAAAACATATATATTATAAAAAAAGAAAGAAATGGGGAAATGGCACACATCAGAATGCCTGGTGCTCTCATGAGATATTTCCAATTAATAACCTAGAACATTTCATGATAAAATAATGAATAGGCAGCTCTAACTAATTTATAGATATTGGGTTTGGGGGGATAATTATTTGTTTATATTATATATGTTTCTTATAAGAATATCATGTATTTTTATATTATTCAATATTTGCTGTGCATTTAGTTATGAATCAAAATATGATCATTTCTTTTTCTTTTTCTTTTTTTCTTTTTTCTTTTTTTGGTACCAGAGAGTGAACTTGGGGCACTTGACCACTGAGCCACATTCCCAGCCCTATTTTGTGTTTTATTTAGAGGCAGGGTCTCACTGAGTTGCTTAGTGCCTTGTGGTTGCTGAGGCTGGCTTTGAACTCTAGATTCTCCTGTCTCAGCCTCCCAAAATGCTAGGATTACAGGTGTGCACTACCATGTCCAGCTAAAATGCGATCATTTTTGGAAATCTTTTATTCCTATTTACTTTAATCTGAATATACATTATACTTGTAAGTTTCTTTTGGTGTTCCATTGATATGTTGCTCTTTTTAGGTTTCTTAGATAAATAACTACTACCATTATGGAAACATATCACTGAATGGCTCTGCCCCAATGTGCTGGTTTTCTTGGGGAAATAGATTTGGAAATGGAGGGAAGGGTGGATGGGAGTCATAGGTAATAAAATGAGGTTCCACAAAAGTTAAAATTTGGAAAGACATAAGGATGATAAGGGAGCTGTAAAAACTACCTGGACAAAGAGAAATGAGCTTACAGAAAATAAAAACTTGGGTTCGATTTTAAAACAGAAACCAGTGTTTGTCCATATAAAAGATAAGCACAAGAAATGTAATAGAAATCTTAAAGTAATAAAGATGCAACATTACAAGTCAGATAAATGTACAAAGAAAGCAAGAACAATTAAACATTAGACAAAGCAGTTTTAAAAGGGGGAAAGGTAAAGATATCACTTCACATTGATCAAATTTATAATATCAAATGAGGACAGAATGGTAATAAGCTTGTTTAAATTACAATGCTGCAAACAACTTTAAAAAATAGTAAGAAAAATGACAATTTCAATATTCATCTTCACTTTGGTTAGATAATTTATTAGATTTAAATAAGAAAACAGAATAAATAACATTTTGAATTTAAAAAACTTTTAATGAGCCCTCAACACCAAAGAAAGAATGATGGGAAATAGAATCTATAAAGACTAAAATTAATTTGAAAGCAGAAGTAGAGTATACAGTGACTTCACACATACATCTAAAGACTGTTTTTTGAGGTAAAAATAAAATCTTTACAAACCTATTGCAAGTTTATTCAAGAAAAAGAAAACAACTTAAAATGCAGAAGGAATATAACATATAGAAGATATAAATGATTAAAGAATGCTTTGAACAGCCATGTACCAATACTTTTAAAATTTTTTTTACTAATTTGGATAATTGTGGTAAAATATGAATTAAAAAATTGGGTCAACAAGAAATAGAAAGGATTAAATATAGACATGTTCAAAGCACAATTCAAGAAAATTGTCTTCAATATTAGCCTCTCTCAGCTTCACAATGTTCAGGCCTTATATGGTGAATTCTTTTATACTCTAAGAAAAGAAATTTCCATGCTATCTGAAGTTTTCTATAACATGGATAAATATGAAAAATTATCTCATTTATTTTATAAAACTATCATAAATCCTTACATTAAAATTTGATCAATAATTCCAAAAGAGGTAACTGTAGCTCAGCCTCACATGTTACTATGTTTGTAAAAATTCTAAATACAATGATAGTGAATTGAATTCCATAATATATTAAAAAGAATAATCTACCATGACTAAGTAGGGCTTATCCCAGGAATGTAATATTTCTAAGTGTCGTCTTAATGCAGAAAGAGGAGAAAAATACAAAGTTGATTTGGACAAAGAGTAACAATGAATTACCTTTGACAAATTTTAGAACACAGCACAAGACTGTGTTCTAAAATTTAAAATTAAAAGAGTATAATACCAGTACACAAAAATACAAGTAGATGAATGGAATACAATATACAGGAGAAATGGACCATTTTACATTCAAACAGTATGTATAATAATGATAACATCATGAAATCAATGCAGAAAGAAAAGAAAGGAGATCTGGGTTAGGAGGAAAAGAGAAGATAGCCATCTTTTAATACCTCAGGCTCCTTGACTGAAAGAGAAATCCTCCCAGTTTAAGCTTCAAAGACTGAATCGGAAAAAAAACTGGGTACCAGTCTGCTGAGTGAGTAGAAAAGCAAACAGCTACCTCCAGAGAGTATGAGTAGGACCTAAACTTACTTTGCAGGAACCAGTACTAAATGAAAATGTAGGACCCCTTATTAAGTATTTATAATTAATTATTAAGTATTTCAAGATGGCGGCAGCAGAGCTTTACCCAATGCATGCTGGGGGACAGCCTAGTTGCACTGGTCTGGGCCCAAGTTTCCCATCAGGGAAGATGGAGACTGGAGGGAACATTGTCAAGAGGCTTCAAGTTCCAGCCTGGTAAATACACTAAATGTTTCATTTTAAGATAACCAATAATACATTTTCCCCACTCACATTCTCATCAAAATTAAGAGACAGGACAAAGACACACCCTCAGGCTGTCACATTGAGACATACCTGCTTCTCCACTGATTGCCTAGTATTGTTCCACTCTATAGAGGTTGCTCATTATATGTTGTTGGAGTATGAAATATCACTTTGCACTATAAGACTTGAGTGTTTCACAGAATTTCCATTCACATCACCTCTTTTGACCATAATAGAAAAGCACATACATTTTACTGGAAAGGGAAAGTTAGACTCAAGTAATTTCTCATGTTCCCAAGGCACACAGCTAGACTCAAATCCAAGTCTATTGATACTAAATTACTCAGTTATCTATTTATACATCCTTCCCTCTCTATATACAAAGTCCCCTACTGGATCCTGGCACATTCTACTCTATATTAGACCCTGGGACTCTATAGGTCCTGGTTTCAGGAACTCATCTTCATGACTAGGATTGTCAAAGTAACGAATTCCACCATACCGCAGATGATTAAAAGAATGGAAATGAGTACAAAGAATAAAAGTACAGAATGCTGATTTCTATCTAAAGGGGCCAAGGGAAGTTTCGCAGAGCAAGCAGTTACTTAGTGGACTCCACAGGGTGAAATGGAGAGTTTCTTGTCACACAGCTGACTTGAACATACATAGTAAAGAAAAGCATAAGCTCCCCTGGGCTCTCAAGGAAGTTTGGTTGGCTGAAAAGCTTCACACTCAGTTGACTTAGTCCAACCAATGGGAACTGTGTGTCACAGGGAACCATTTATAAAGATCAAGTTCCCAAACAAGTGATAGAAACCTGGGAGTCAAAGTTGAGAAGTGGCCAGAATTGAAAATAGCCAGGGGTCCAGAGATAATCCATACCATAGAAGTACTTTCTAAGCACTAGACTATAGAATACATCTCATTTGGACCTCACAATCACCTGGCATGGTCAGTGGGGCAAGACCCCCTTGAGCATGTCCAAGACCTGTGCTGGGCTGTGCCATTAGCAGAAATCAGCCAGGATCACAATACATGTGGCTTACCTCCTATCCAGGGCTCTGCCCCATGAGGAAGGTAAGATCTCTGCCCATCTCTAGGGAAACACCCCTTCCCATTCTTGGATAAATCTTCATCTTCGTGTTCAGTTTACCTCTAGGGCAAGCATGACTGACAGCATTTTTCTACCTACTTGTTAATCATAATAACATACCTACTTGAGATGTCACCTGGGGAACTCAAGATCCACAACAGATTTCTATCAGATATTTGACCAGTGAGGAGATCATTGCTCTCATGAGTTTACATCAGATAGGGCAGTGGTATGAAAATATCAAAAGTAGCCACAATAGCATTTGTTGTATTGTTAAAGGCTACGTGGACATGAAGATCAGCAATCGCAATCTCAGCTTTGGTTCTGCCACTTACAGCAACGGTGCCTTGAGTGGGTGCCTTGAGTGACTGTTAGCCTCAGTCTCAGTTCATGGCCAATAGGCATGAGGTTACTTACCTTACAGAGTTGTTATAAAATGAAATAACCTAACAGATGTGAAAGCATTTGTTATTTAATAAAATGCTATAGAAATGTTGGCTTTTATTATTCTTCATGACATTATTCCATCATCCTCAGAAAATGTGCATGTCATTATAATTACAACCTCAAACCCTCATTACTTATGTAAGGTCCACATTACTTCTAATAACCATATTAAGTTAGGGGGAATTTAAAAGTAAATCACCTCAGACATGTAGACGGATAAGACCTCAGTTGTGACAAAACTCTTCTTTTCTATCACACATAAAACCACACATGTATATAACCAAATCCTATAATGTATTCCACCAAGGAAATAGCATATGATCTGGATCGAGTTGTCAGCATTCCCTAGTAGAGGCTGTTCTCTTCATTTCTTTCCAAGGAACTGGTGTGTATAATGGTGGGAACCAAGACATGCATACCATAATTTAAGGCACAAACCATTAATTTGACAGAGAGAGAGCCTTAGGGAGGTATGCAGAAGGCATATCTGGAGAGGAGAGCCAAGGAAGTCTTCCTGAAAGAGTAAATTTTGAAGCCGGGCGCAGTGGCTCACGTCTGTAATCCTAGCACTTTGGGAGGCTGAGACAGGAGAATCGCGAGTTCAAAGCCAGCCTCAGCAATGGCGAGGTGTTAAGCAACTCAGTGAGACCCTGTCTCTACATAAAACACAAAATAGGGCTGGGGATGTCGCTCAGTGGTCGAGTGCCCCTGAGTTCAGTCCCTGGCACCAAAAAAAAAGATTAAATTTTGAAGCAGTCTTTAAAATGAGATTACCAGTTTGGTACAGTGGAAAGAGCATGAATTCTTGGTTTAGCAACTGACCATTAATTGATTCTGGTCAAACAGCAGCCTCTACTTCTTAGCATAAGTTTCCTCACCTCTAAGATAGGATAAAGCTACCAGGTTGGAAGGATTGCTATTCCCAACATTTCCTTCAACTGTGGACACAAAAATCTTCAGTTTGCAGCCAATGCTCTTATCCCTAGAGAGACCAAATTATTTTTCTAAAGACCAAAGGCAATAATTCAACCAGAGGATATTTATGGAACATTCTATATGTGCATTCAGAGTGTCAAGAGCACTCTGGTTATTGTAGAATTATAATAATTCTTAAATTCTAAGATGCCATTAATTTCAAGAAGCACCACTGATTTAATAACTTGAAGTTGAAGTGGAGAAATGACATCATATGCACACATCACTGGTAAGATCTGTATTGATTCAGAAAATTAAATTTGAAAAAAGTATTTCTGAATTTGAGGACAAGTGATCTAAGATATGACCTCTGTCCTCAAAAAGTAAGCAGTCCAGTTGGCAAGCTAAGACTTCATGGATGAAAAAGAAAATAAATAAATAAGTAGCATGTGATTAAATACTGCAGAATAAATACTGGAGATCTCAGTCTTTTCCTTTCTACTGAACACTTGAAGGGCTGCAAAAGAGGGCCATACTTTACACTGCTTGTAGCCCACAACTGTAGGCTATGTGTTCAGACATTCTTGACTAGACTTAAAAATTCCTGTAGACATGCACCATTAGGTAGGTAGCCTGCAGAACTTCAAGTTCTGCAATTAAGCCAAACCAATTCAACTTCAAGAACATTCCCTAAGCATCTACTTGGTGCACTCTGAGGCCTTACTCATCCCTACAGTGTCCCACAGCCCCTGGTAGAGCATACGCAGTACATGGATGCTCAGTTCTCCAACTGAGCCAAACTGTTCTCATTACTCAAATGAAATCCAAATTCTTGTAAAAAATAAAACAGAACCAATTAATTATCAGGTGAATGGTCTGCACCAGTGCTTCTTAAAGCATTTGTGGTGAAGAACCAGGTTCTTCTTTTCAATCTATAACCAATTAGTACTTTTGTAAAATACAAAATCACATGCTTGAATACCACAGTGATGTTGAATTGTCATGAAATTTCTCGACTGTCACTCTTATTTTCTGTACTTACCTCAGCAAGTGCCCATGACAGTTTGCAGACTGACACCAGTACACAGACCACATCTGGAGTAGCACCAGTCAGCATGATTTCAAAAACCTGAATATCTGGAAATCTCAGAATGAATGGGAGAAGTAATCAGTTGGCAAGTTTTATGAAGCTTAATGATTATTTGAGAATATTTATTTCTCAAGTGCTTTCTATGAGGTAGTTACCCTCAGTGATCTGGAACTAGTCTAATCATACTTTTTCATTGAAGAGCTTGTTCTTGAATAAGGGAGACAGACAAGTGCACCCCTCAGTTCGTTTTGCCCTTGGCCTTACTCTTGCATTATCTACAGCCCATAACACTAGGTCAAGTGTTTGGACATCCTTGACCAGGCTTCCATGAAAAATATTGCTGTCAGCAGAAAACACAAGGGCTGTAGAAGTCCTTCAGGCAGCTCTGGATATTCTTCCTGTACCATTAATATAAATTAGGGCAAGTGACCTCACCTCCATCTATAGACTTGATTTCCTTATCTGGGCACACAAGGACCTCTACAACTTGTGGTCCTTTGCTTTCTATGGTGTCAGTGTAATCAAATGAGGCACATGAGTGGCATTTCAGAATGCTAAAATCTCTTTTTTTTTTTTT
>CM053400.1:43058610-43175516 GCA_028644305.1 Xerus rutilus | reverse complement strand
ATCAACAGACATATGAAAAAATGTTCAACATCTCTAGCAATCAGAGAAATGCAAATCAAAACTACCCTAAGATTTCATCTCACGCCAGTCAGAATGGCAATTATCAAGAATACAAACAACAATAAGTGTTGGCGAGGTTGTGGGGAAAAAGGCACGCTCATACATTGCTGGTGGAACTGCAACTTGGTACAACCAATCTGGAAAGCAGTATGGAGATTCCTTAGAAAACTTGGAATGGAACCACCATTTGACCCAGCTATCCCACTCCTGGGTCTGTACCCAGAAGACTTAAAAAGAGCATACTACAGTGATGCAGCCAGTTCAATGTTTATAGCAGCTCAATATTCACAATAGCTAAACTGTGGAACCAACCTAGATGCCCTTCGATAGATGAATGGATAAAGAAACTGTGGTATATATACACAATGGAATATTACTCAGCAATAAAAGAGAATAAAATTATGGCATTTGCAGGTGAATGGATGGAGATGGAGAATATCATCCTAAGTGAAGTAAGCCAATCTCAGAAATCCAAATGCCGAATGTACTCGTTGGTAAGTGGATGCTGATCTATAATGTGGAGAAGGACATGGGAACAATGAAGGAACTCTGTTCACAGGGGTGTAAGGGGGGAGGGGGCATGGGGACAGTAAAGGTGGTGGAATATGATGGCCATCATAGCCCTAGCTTTATGTATGACTGCATGTATGTTGTGATTCTATATCACTTACAACCAGAGAAATGAAATATTATCCTCCGTCTATGTACAATGAATCAAATTGCACTCTGATATCATGTAAATCTAAATAGAACAAATAAATTAATTAAATATGGAAAAAAATAAAGGTTCACCCACAACTAAAAATGTATATATTAAAAAAAATTTTTTTTAGGAAAAAAAGAACAACCGGAGGACAGGAGCTGCTTGGCCTGGAAGAGAACCAAACCAGAAAGACAATAGAGCTGCCTTCATTGCGAGAGAACTATTAAATGTCATGAACTTAGCCCTCTCCTGGGTGGTCCTACTGCAATGATGAAAAAATTATAAAGACAGTTTTCAACTCAAAGAAAGAAGTCTCTAGCAAAGAGAGCCTTCCTAAGATGGAAGGGTTAGCTCAACTGGAGTGAGATGCCCCAGGTGTGTAAAGTAGTGTCCATGCCCTGTACCATGAGATCAAAGAATGGGTTGGGTGTTCTCCAGGTGTTTTCTGAACCTACCTTTGCAATTCTAAAAATCCACTAAGCAATTTTCTGTGTGTGGGAAGATACTTCTCTACCTTATGTTAGTTTGGGCATACAAGGTAGGACAGCTTGGAATATGTCAATCAATTTATCAGAGCTACTAAATACGGCGAAGTGAGGCTGAAAAGCAGTCCCAATGTCCCTTTTATTTGTCTAACCTTTTATAGTATGTGAACCATCTTCACACACTGTCTCATCCACAATTCTGGAAGGTGTTATTATAACCTCTAAATTACAGAGATGAAACAGGCTTAGAGAAGTTCCTAGTTCAGCAAAGAACTCACACACAGTCAAGTAGAGACCCTGAGCTCAAACTTACTTCTCTGATTCTCAATCTCAAGTTCTTCCACTGGTCTCTCCTGTCTCCAATCATCCCATTTTGAGACTCAGTGTCCCTGTCCTAAGCAACCATCCATCCCAACACTTAGTATGCTTGTGAAGGTCTGAGGTGACAAGGTATTTGAAAATAGTTTAAACAGTTGGAATGACTTCCTGCCTCCTTCCTTCCTTCCGTCCCCCTTCTGTTCTTTTCCTTCTTCCTTAAATGTGGTTACTGTACGGAGCAATGTTCCTAGCATTATGACAATTAGCTGTCATGCCAAAGTGAAATATTCATTGTCTATGCCTTCAGGGAGCTGCCAGTCTGGCTGGAGGACACAGGCATGTTTAAGGGCAAATTATAGCTCAGTAGCAGAAAAGCAAGTAGCAAGATTGAAAAATGGGTAAAAGACCTTGATATTTCTCTGAAGAAGACATAAAAATGGCCAAAAGATTTATGAAAGGCACTCAACATCAGGGAAATGCAAATTAAACCCACTATGAGTTATCACCTCTCACCATAGGAATGTTATTATAAAAAGACAAGAGATAACAAATGTTGGTGAGAGTGGGAAGAAAAGGAAACACTTGTACGTGGTTGGTGGGAATACAGATTGCAACAGCAGTCATGTAAAACAGTATGGAGGTTCCTAAAGAAATTCAAAATAGAACTACCATATAACCCAAGAATCCCTCTCCTGGGTATATACCCATAAGAGACGAAATTACCACCCTGTAAAGACATCTGTATTACCACATTTATTGCACCATTATTCACAATAGTCAAAATAATGAAACAACCCAAATGTCCATTGATAGATGAATGGATAAAAAGAATGTGTGTATGTATATACATACATATACATACATACACATACACACACATATATACACATACATATACTCACACACAAAGTAATATTATGCAGCCTTAAAAAAGGAGCCTCTGCTATTTGTCATAATACAAATGGACCTAGAGAACATTAAGTGAAATCAAAGAAAGAAAGTATTGCATCATGATTTCACTTTTGTGTGGAATGTAAAAAGGGGCTCAAATGTGCACAGACAGTGAAATAGGGGTGTATGGGGACAGAGGAAATGGGGAGATATAGACTAAAGGACATAAAATAGCAAATATTCAGGATGAACAAGTCCAGAGCTACAATGTACAAAATGAGGACTAAAGTTAATGAAATTGTATTATATTAGGAATTTCTATTAAATAAGCAGATTTTAGCTGTTCTTGTCACAACACAGTAACTATGAGATGATCTGCTTCACTGACCATTTTCCTATCTAAATGTACCCTATAATCTGTTGTAAACCTCAAATATACACAATAAACTTTATTTCAAACCCCTCCCAAAAATCACAAAATGTGTCAGTACTGAAAAAAAAAATAGAATTGTACATAATGGACACTGTTCAGAGATTGGGTAATTAATGAAAGTCCAAGAGTGAGATGGTTAGAGATGATTTCCCAGGGAGAATAACATCTGCAGTTGATTGAAAGGAAGATTAGCAGTTCACCAGACAGATGTTGTTGGGCAGGGGAAGAGAATATTCCAGGGAAAGAAAGAGACATTTACTAAGCTATGGAGATATAGAAGAGTATGGCGTATTCAGGGGCCTGAAAGTAGTGCAGTAGAATTGGCCTGTCAAGTAAGGGCAAGTGAGAGATGGGGCTAGATAGGTCAGCAGGGGTTGGCAGGAAGACTCAATGCCAGCATAAGGAGCTCCGAATTTATCCTGAGGGCAATGAGGAGTTTCTAAGGCAGTTCAGACCCAGGAGAGAGGGGGTTTTAGAACTGGCATGCAGGCACCAGCGCATAGAATAGGTAAGAGGGAGAGGCTGGTTATTCTGTCCTCCTCTTCCACATCCCCAGGTCCGTTCTCAGCCTTTTCTGCCCCGAAGGCTGAACTTTGCAGACTGCCTCTTCGAGGCTCTCTGGAACTAGGCTTCCAGGTTCAAGCAATAGAAAGCACCAGCAGGGAGAAGACAGGTAGAGAGCATTGTGTGAGTTCTTCCCCATTCTTTCCCTGCTTCCTCATTGCTTCTGGACAGCCCTTCCTCCATGGTACCCACTGGGCTTCCATATCTCTACTTCTCTCCCTGTCCCTTCAGTCCTGGAGGTGATAGCGGCTTCCAGCTGTTGCTATTCTCTGGGGGCTTCAACCTCCCTTGCCCAATCCATTTACCCTGCCTTCACCTCTCTGTGTAGTCCCTTTATTAATGTCTCATTTGAACTACGTGAGGGAAAATTCTGCTTCCTATCATTAGTCAGGGTCAAGGTTAGATGGAGTTCTGGACAGAGCAGGGCCATCACAGTAATCTGTGAAAGAGATGCAGAGGTGGTGGAAATGAAGAAGAGACAGCTGGGTAGCAAATTCTTCCAAAGGGAAGCAAGAGGACCTGATTGTGTTCTTGCAGGGTCTCCGGGAGACAGATGGTTCTGAGAGGTTTCTGACTTGGTGAGATGTTCCCCAAAATGGAGAATTCAGGAAAAGATAGAGGTTCTAATGGACTAACAAGATCAATTTTGGTTGGCTGGGTTTGAGGTATTTGTGAGACATCATAAGATGCCCAGGAGGCAGGAGGATCCAAGGATCTGGCCTAAAAATCTATACAAGACATTAGCAGTACAGAGCTCATCGTTAGGGTCTGTGGACCACAGAGACATGTGCTATATTTGCCACTGGCTCATCCCATTGATTCTGTGTTAATAATTATTGATCTAAAAAGAAGTTGAATTATAATGGCCCCAGATCGCACAGAAGACTGCTCAGAAGCTACCTACCTGGTGCCTTGATTAGTTATCTCCCCGCCTTAAAGATGCAGGAATTTATTTTTCAGATCCACAATTTTCCCTGACGTTCCATTTAGTCATTCCTATTTTTCACCACCAGATTGTTTGCTGGGGAAAAGAACAAAAACAGCAACAGATGTCTTTGTTGGGGGGATCTGCAAAACTCTTTGGTTAAGATAACACTTTCAATTAAAGAAATTATATCATCCAAATACCATATGCCTACAAGCCCTCAATTGCAAAAATCACCTGCTTTCAAAAATTGTTTGAAGAGTTCTTCTTAACTACCATGCAGCTTAGCTGAGCATCTGAACAGGTCTCTTTTTGCCTCTCCTCTGGGTTCACCATAGTTCAGTTCAAATAGCTGGTCAAGATGGGCATCCTCTGATTTACTCTCAGAGCTCTATAGATATTGACCACCAATTCCTTGGTTCTTATGCACACATGTGTGCACATGCCTGTAGGTACACACACACATACACACACACACATCTGCATGTATGTAGCCTATGCCACTCATTGTTCATCACAGCCTGGCCCATTTTAGATACGTAACAAATAATTGTGGATTCAATTAATTTATTTCTTACTTCCTCCCTCTCTGTTTCTTCTACCTCTCCACATTTTCTGAGAGACCTCTGTGTCAGTCAATGCTAAGCACAGAGAGGACAAAGATAATTAAGCAGATTTTCTGTCCTCAGGACACTCACAGTCTAGAGGGGAAACAGCCAAGTAAAGGAGAATTTTAATCCCAGAAAGAATATGTATTTCTTAAGAGAAAGAACCAGCCTTCATTCTTTTGCAGCCCTTCTTTGCACTATGCCAGGAACTCAATAGACATTCAGTATGTGTTGGTTGAATGAAATGTTTGTTGAATGACGTATGCCTTCCCCAGACAAGCAAGCTCCACACAGCAGAGCATAGGAAAACGCATGCTAAAATTCAGATTGGAAGTGAACACAGAATGACTTGTTGAGCTGGTTGGATGTGCCCTGAGTAAGGAGGTGGGAGGACACTGTCTGCCAGGCTGAGAAGGCACTGTACCCAAAAATCAAGGGCAGACAGTGCTCCAGTAGAGACTCAACTATGAGCAATCTAATTTGGTTACCCCATCCGGTGAGAGGAGAATGCATAACTCAAATCTCATCACAGAGAGTCTTCCTTACCTGATTTGAAGAGTCTAGGCTTTATGAACCATTGGGATACAGTAACTGCAGCCTATGACAAATAAAAAGTAGCATCTAGTCCAGCTCAATCCTACACACCACACTCATCACACCCTATTCTGTGCTGTGAACACTGGGTGGAAATCTGATTTTCCCTTCTTGTCTGTAAGCAAGTTCAGAGTGGGAACTTGGATTCAGTATTTATGGATTACTCTGCTGCATATATTCTGTTGCCCCATCCATGTCCACTCCCTACACATCTGTACCAGCTCTGTGCCCCAAGATGCTTACCTTATAGAGGACACCAATGGGCTCTCTTGCCCCCAGATCTCAGTTGAGTTTGTCCAGTGAAACTACCGGCAGATCAGAAACTGAGAGAAGAATGAGGTTGGGGGGTTGGCACTGCTGGCTCCTCTCCATCAGGTTGTTCCAGGTTCACTGCATTCTTCTACCATGGCCCTAGCTTGTGAAAGCCCACCACCTTCCCTACACACCTCCCTTCTCCAGATGCCATGATGGCTCCTTCCTCTCACCTTCCCAGGCCTGGGGATGGTAACAGCTCCCTTCTGTTGCTAGCCTTAGGACCCAGCATTATTGTTGGATTCTTTCTCTAAACCTACCTATGACTCTTTAAATGACTATTCTCCTCGATTACTCAGTTTGAATATTCTAAGACTCTCCTATGAGCACCTGTCATAAGTCAAGCACATGCTAAGGTGGTTTCCATGTCATCTTCTCAAAGTTTCAGGCAAATATTAGTATTTCTGTTTACAGGTTAAAATTTTTTTTTAAAAAACCTGAAATCCAAATACTTTAGGTAACTGGTCAAGACCACCTTCTACAACTTGAAAGGCCACCATTTAGAATAATCCCTAATATACGACAACTCTTTGATTGAACATCTGAGTACAAAGTTGTTTGTGCTAAAAACCAACACAAGCAAGGGCTTTTAAGGTTCAGTGGAGGCATCAGAAAAGACAAAATTAAAATCCAGACTCCATTACTGACCAGTTCTTTGAGACTTCATTCCTCATGTGGGAATTTGGATAGTAATTCTTAAGATATGTTGTAGAGACCAAACAAGATCACAGTCAGACGGTACCCAAGACAGAACAGGTCTTTGTAAATGATAGCCTTATCTAACACCTGTTCTGATGAGTACTCAAATAGCCTCAATGAAACAGTCTTTTCTTCTCTTAAAATTTATTGCTCCAAACATACATACATATAAACATATATAAAAATCATCAGTTAAATAACCTGCCAGTGCTTGAAGCTTCTTAATTAGGCTGTTCCTGTTCTCTCACTTGGCCATCTCAAAAGCTCCATGTTGGAAATTATGCAAGTGGAAGAGAAATGCCAAGAAGAATAATGAAGGAAAATGGTATTTTTGAAAGTGATCATGTGCCAGGCATTTCCATATACCCTAACTCATTTAATTTTCACAAGACATACATAGAATTCCCAAGTTCACTTAGAACTTGGTGAAGGTCAAAGAAATTGACTTGCTTGAGGTCATGCAACTAGTAATGAGTGGGGATCAGGATTTGAACATGATTTCTACCCCGCAGTGCCTCACTATGGAGTCCAAGCCACCTCCTACAGCTGAGGACAGCCCACAGCCCATCTTTCACTTCCCTTGGTGTTTATGTTTTTCTTTTTGTAGCTCAAACTTCTACAACTGGAAGCAGCAAATCATTCCAAGACCTAGACAGGAGAGAGCCGCAAATCTTTCCTGCTGGGCTTTGCCAGCTCTTCTCCTTTAATTGTTTCTGGGGGCAGGGAAAACCCCCATCAATGGAATCCCAATAACAAATATGATGGACACAAAGCAGACAATGGGAGGAAATGTTGAAAGATTCCCTTGTCATCTCCTAACAGTGCCACGGGGCTGCACATGTCCGCTCCTGGGAACAGAATCTGAGGGCAAAGGTTCCCCACAACGTTCCCCACTCACGTTTTGTGAGTACATAGTTACTCTTCCTTCCGTTTTTTAAAAATATTTTTTTAACCAGGTCTCCGGAATTGGACATAAACACTGCCTGTGTCATTCCATCCTTTGCAAACAGCATTCCACTGTCCAGCCCTGTGAGCATCGAGATAAATGGGGCCCTGGCTTTTGAAATCTTGAGGAAAAGAGGTGTGACGGAACAAAACACACAGCTCTGTTCTGGTTCTGCTTCATCTCCTGAGCAGCTCTGGGAGAGCAAGCCCACGGGGAAAATGGGACAGGGACTCTGATTTGATCTTCACTAGTGGTGGAGTCTCAGCTGTGCTGAGAAAATGAGACAACGTGAAGATCTACATGAAAAGCCCTGCTTTCAAATCCTGGCTCCTGCATTTATTAGCAAGTGACTCAACTCATCCTAGACTCAATCTCTTCTGCATTGCAATGAGGACAATAATATCTACCCCTGAAAGCTGCTGTGCAAATTCAAAAAAAATACTGGGTCCTGTGGTTGGGCATCCAGAACTGGTCTCTTTTGGGCTTGGTCTGGAGCAAATTGACAGAGGTGGCAACTACCTCTGCCTGCCCTCTGCCCACCCGCCCTTTACCACCATTCTGCTGCCTTCTAGGGGGAAGGAGAGGCCCTTGGAGGGAGCACCCTGAAGCCACTGGCTCAGTTCACCTCAAGCTGAGCCCTTGGGAACCACACTTACTTAGGTGCTAAAGCTTTACATCTTAGACTACAAAACTTTCAGCAATTCACTGGGTCCACCACTTTTCTATTTTTTTTTTAAATTTCTTGCTTGGCCTTGGAAAAGAGAATTAACACAAGTAAGGGAGAAACAGGGAGGAACAGTGAAGGGGAACCAGTGTGAGACAGAACTGGGAGACCAGTCTGGCAGGAGATGTTGGTTGAGCCAATCTTATCAGAAGATCCTTCTAGAAGGATTACTGAACAACATAAGGATCAACCAACAGTGGTAAAGCAACCAGTTAGACAGATAGGAATTCAGGCTCCATATATCCTAGCAAAGAACAAGATAGTAGTTTACTCATTTATGTAACAAATATTTATTGAGCATCATCCACATTTCAGATACCACATTAGATAGAGCTGATAGATATTGGAGATATATATCTGAATGAAACTAAAAGGATCCCAGATCTCCCAGAGCTTATATTCTTGTTGTGCATCTCCAAGCATATCATTCCACCTTACTGAGTCTCCATTTTTTCACCTGGAAAATGAGAAACATGCCCACCACCAGAGCTGACATGGTAGGTGTTCCTCAAGGGCTTGTAATTCCTTGAATATTAGTTTAATATTTATTTGGAAGGCACAAAGTGTATTGGGTAAGGAAAGAACTCAAAGGGAGGCCATGCAGGTCCACCATGGAAAGCTGTCTACGTGAAAGTATCAGTCCTTTGGATCCCTGGGATTGTACAGCACACAACTCACAACCGCACAAATATGCACAGCACCCCACCACATGCTCCTCTCAGCTCATGAATCCAAGTCCTGCTATCAGCCCAACCCAGTCTCCATGGCAGACAGTTTAGGTGCCTGTTGGGCTTATTTTTCAGCCCGAATAGCTTATGTATCTCTGTCTTGCAACCTCATCCAATACCCTATCTCAGAGAAAATCTTAGATGTGTCTCTCATTTCCAGTGATGCTGAATTGCCCATGAACCCTGGTGAACCCAGTTATTGCTCAATGGGTAGACCACAGTGTAACCCAGCTCCCTCTTGGAGGGTTTGGAGGGTTTGAAGGGTTTGGAGGGAAACTTACCAAAAACAATTGGGTCCCCTCAATATGCGATAGTACTCATGATCTCCTTTGTCCTCTCCACAAGGTGGTTTGAGAAGTGAAAGAGTTGAGGTTGGGGGTGGGGTTCCCAGACAATGCACTATAAATCCCAGTGGGTAGTTTTGTTGTCCATTTTATCTGCAACAGCAATATCCATAAAAAGCCAAACAACCAGCAAACTAGACTGCTAAATTCTGAAACGTAGAATAAACTAAGGAAAATTCAGGGTCAAGGGCAAAAAAAATTTTGTATGGTTGCAAAACCTCTTTGAACACAGGCGGAACCTGCCACTCTGTTCCCACCCACAGACCCCAGAGGACACCCCTCCCTCCCCATTCTCCCTGCCATCCCAGCACTCCCAGCTTCCACCTCCCGGTGGACATTATTTTCTGTGCCCCTTTGATTTGCAAGGCTTTAGGGCCATATCCTGCCATCAATTTGGGGGCTGACTTCAATGAACATTCTGTGCAGGGCTAGGAGAGGCAGGATGCAGCTTTCTCCTGGCCACCCTGATACAATAGGGTTTTCTACTGAGATCAATGGATTAATTGCAAATGCTCCATTTGGGGCCATAAGGAGATGGTTGTTTTCCCACAGTCGAGCTGGCCTGCCGTCAGGGCGGGGCTTGCCAAACTTCATTTTCAAAAAGTCAGGGGAAACATTTTCGTGAAACGGGGTGGGGGAGGAGGGGCACCAGAGAGTAATTTTGCTCATCTCACTAAAGGTCAATAACAATTACAGTGAAAATTCAGAAGGCACATTTGTTCTTTGACTGAGGCCCTGCCTGGAAAATTCCATCCAGAAACAATTTGCCGGCTCTCTTCCAGCCCTCCCCTCCTCCACAGGCTCTCAACCCTTGGCCCCCTCCACCCTCCTACCCCATCTTCTGCCTTCTCTCTCCACGTCAGGCACTCTCCCCTGGAAGCAGCCTGAGTGCTGGGGGCAAGTGACTAGAACTGCCTTCCTCACCCCTTCAAGTGGAGAGAAGTGGAGACAGGTGCGGTGACATCAACATCATGCCCTTCTCCATGCACTGATGGGAATGTTAGCTGGTGGCAGAATGGCATGGGCATAGAGCAATCCAAGTCCTAGTCCTAGGCTTGAGAAAATCCAACTCATAGAGCACCCACAGTGCCATCTATAACATGGGAATAGTAACACAGACCTCATGGGATTGCTGTGAGAGTTCTCCGATCTCTTCTCCTGTACAATGGAGCCATGAACACCTCCATCCTGGGGTGCTGTACACACTACATAAGATGTAGGTAAAGTCCTACATGAGGTAGGAACTCCATAAATATTCACATTCACTGTCCTGACCACCACATCAGAGAGACCTGAAGCTGAAAACGAAATTTCTGGGTTTGTTGCTTTATTTAAAATCTATAGGAAAATGAAATTATGTCATTTGCAGGAAAATGGAAGGAACTAGGGACCATCATCTTAAGTGGAATAAGTCAAACTCAGAATGTTAAAGGTCGTATGTTTTCTCTCATATGCTGAAGTTAGAGAGGAAAAAGAAAAAGAAAAATGGGGGCAGATCTCCTAAAATTCAAAGGGAGATCAGTAGGGGAAAGTGACCACGGGGTAGAGGTGGGAAGAAAGAAGTGCTAGGGAGTGATATTGCTAAATTATATTGTTACATTACATGCATGTATGGATATGTAACAACAAACCCCATCATTATGCACAACTATAATGCACCAGTAAAAAAAGGTGGGAAAATGTTCACATAGAAGAAAAGTCATAGAAAGAATAAATAAAGATTATAAACATAAAAAAAAATCTACAGGAAAAGGTGGGATGACCACTTGTTCATTCCCCAGTCAAGTGACTTAAAGTATTTTAAAAGACAAAACAGTAGAAAAAGGACAGCTGCTTTTTCACAAAATTCCTCTCTTCTTCCTTGCCCTCAAAAAAAAAAAAAAAAAAAAAAAAAGGCTTCCAGAACATCAAACACTTCTCAAAGAATCAACAATATTTTTTGATGATGGAAGTATGAATAATCAAACATATGGAATACATTTCCTTAAATTATGCAGCACCTAAAAAACAGGAGGGAAGGGAAAGTGCTGGGAAAAAATGTTTTTTACATTTTATTAAAACCTCAAGTTCTGAGAAATACTTTTACAACTATTACATGTTATACACACACACACACACACCACACACCACACACACACACAATCCCTGTCCAACTGTCAGAGAAAAAAATGAATACATTGAAGTTTTCGTTTTTGTTTTTTGTTTGCTTGTTTGTTTTTCCTGTCGAAAGCTTTTTCTCTGCTCTGGCTGGCTCCAATTCCTGGGTACCAGCTCCATTCATAGAAATTAATGGCCCATACATTGGTTTGGCTCTCACACTCTGCTCACTTACCAGTTATGTGACCTTGGGTTTTCCTCTGTTGGAAATAGGAGTAATAGTCTGCATCTTACATACATGGTGAGGAGTAACTGAAGGGAGATGTAAATATACCTTGGAATATGAATGATGTCCAGTGGATGTAAGGGCTCTAACAGGTTCCAGGAAGCCATCCATGACTTGAGAGGATCAGTAACCATGGTTAAAGAGCCTAACTGTCTACCTTCAAGTTCTTACTTGATAAGTTGTGTGTTCCTGGGCAGATAACTAAGCCACTCAGTGCCCATTGACTTATTTGTAGAATGCCATGTTGCTGATGACAATAATACCTACATAATGAGTAATGAGGATGAAATCAATAAATATAAAACATTTAGGATATTTCCAGTGTTTGTTTTAAAAGAGTAAATACAGGAGAAAGGAATAAAAGAAGGAAGGAAGGGAAGAAACACCCCATCTGAGGTCTAGAAATGGTGCTGAAAACTCACCATTTAGTCTTTGGCATTGGACATGATCTTTTCCAGGAGTCCTTTTTGAAAATGCAAACACTCCTAAAAGGCAAGGAAGAGCTTTTAGTATTTATTGAGCACATGCTATATGCAAGACTGTGTTATGTCATTTGGAAAATCTCTGCCACTTTACAGGGTGGGGGTGGGAGAAAATGACCAAAGGAACCTAGGAAAACATGAGGCTGAGGGAAAGGCAGGAGAGCCACTCCCTTGGTGTGGCTTTGGCCCTAAACAGGGTCCACACGTGGGTTCTGCATGACCTTGGACAAGCATTCATCACTTAGTGTTTAAAAAATGGAGATAATGGCAATAAAGTTCTTGCCAGGATAAAATGAAACAATAACTACAAAACATCTGGTTTTCCTTCTCCCTAACACGTCGTCTTGTCCTGTGCCTCCTGGACTTCTGTGCTCTGGGGGATTCAAATCAGCACTCCCAGAATTGGAAATCAGCGTGCCACTTTCTCTGTTCCACAAAAAGGCAATTTTTGTGGCGACCTTGCTCTGCTAACTCATGCAAAGTGCATTTCCTCCCTGTGACATCTCCCATCGATTTCAGCCTGCAGTAACCCAGTGACTAACTCTTCCTCCAGCGGCAAGAAGCCAGAGCTGGTATTTGACTTCTTCCTAGTTTCTCAAGTGCAGAGATGATTCTTGCCGGATACTGGTCTCGGAGGAAATGGGAGCGAATTTCAGCTTTGGCTTCATCAATTCAACCAATAAAGGAGGCAGGAAAAAGCTGAGTGAGAAAGACAGACTACAAAGCCTTCTTCCTGGATCTGGCAGATGCCAAAGGAAGAATCAGGGAGTGAGTAATTCTGCAGCCTGGAGTCCAAAGGCTGCAGCCGGAGGTCTGTGCCAAGAAGGCAGTGGGTGTGGGAGAGGTGGGCGGCTCCTGGACCAGCCTCAGCCGGATGGGGGACAACTCAGTGTGAGTCAGGGGCCTGGTCTCTGCTCCAAGGGTCCCTGCAGGCTACAAACATTCAGATGGGCCTCCCACGAAGAGAGCTACTTCCTGCAGACTCAGGTGGCCTCCAGTGGATGGGGTGTCATCAGTGAGCATTGCATGGATGGTGGGGAAGCCCTGTGATCCAAGCACCAGCTGCACAGAAGCAGAATAAAAATAGGCAAGGACGCAGGTAGCAGGTCTGGGCTCAAGGTTGTGGGCTGCTCTACTCCCACACTGAAAATGCCAACAGCTATCAGTCACTGAGAGCTCACCAGGTCCCTTCACTCTGCTAAGTGAAAGCTGGCCCCAAAGACCTCAGGTGCAGCTATTAAGGATTGTGATCCCTGTGGGCTGGGACTGTGGCTCAGCGGTAGAGCGCTTGCCTCGCATGCGTGAGGCCCTGGGTTCGATCCTCAGCACCATGTACGAAGCAGTAAAATAAAGACATTGTGTCCATCTACAACTAAAAAAAATTAAAAAAAAAAAAAAAGGACTGTGATCCCTGAAGAACAGTAAAGCTGGAAGAATAAGCCATTTCTCTCTCATTACCTCCATTTTCCCACTGCAAGATGCAGATGCTATTTGCCCAGCTTATGGTCACTTTAAGAACTGCAGCAAAATTCTGGATTAGAATTTTGAGTCCAGAAGTTCTGGTTTGAGTCCCAGCACTGCCTCTAATTCACTGTGTGAGCTTGGGTAAGTTTCTTCACCTGTCTGAGCTTCAGTTTCCTCACCTGTTATGAGGATCAGAAAAGAACCAACCTTGAAAGGTTATAACAAAGATTATATAATAAACCCACTCCCTCACTTGTAAACCAGAGAAAATAGTATTTATCTTTCTCATTGTTTTGAAGAATAAATAACACTTAAAAATGACCTAACAAACTATCATGCCTAGTGGTTTTCTGTGAATTCTGATTGCTGTTATTTTCATCAAATGAGGCAATATATGGAAAGTTATTGGTAAATTTTAATGTGTCATGAGAACTAGAGCAGTAGTCTTCCAAAGGTATGGGAATTGCAGACTTGTCAATAATTCAGCTTCCATGAGCTTCTTGAAAGACCGAGTTCTATGCTTTAGGCTGAGAGTCTAGTGACTTGGTGTGGCACCATTAGTTAACCACTGTTCACCAAAATCTCCAATTGGCTGAGCAGTAAATGGTGGACCAGCTCTGTAGTAGTGTGGGGCTCTGAAGCCAGAATCCCAGGCTTCCCCCTTACCAACAGGCTAAATTTAGACACGATGCACAACCTCCCTGTGCCTCGTCTCCTCATCTGAAAAGCTAGGCAACAATAGTGTCTCTCCGCAGGGCTACTGTGAATCATGTGTAACGCACTCAGGATGGCCTCTGGTCCAGAGTGATCATTCCCTACCAGGAGCTTGATTGCCATGGGCACTGCTGCTGGATTTTAGCAAACACCATCCCAGACTTGAACATGGCTAGTCCCTATTGGCAATTGGAAGCATGTTCAGAGTAAGTTTCCAAGCTAGACAAGGAAGGGATCTCACACTTATTGATGTCTGCATGGCTTTGGCTACAGGGCTGAACAGTATAGATGTCATTCATTCCCTTGGATGTCACACTGTGATATGAGGTAGATGTCTTATAAAGGAGGAACTGAGCTCAGAGGAGACCCCAGAACACAACACTAGCAAGTAGAAGGAACAAGATTTCAGACCAAGCTTTCTGACCTCCATATCAAAAATTCTTTGAATTACACCATGGAGACTCCCAGAAGAAAATTAACCAAAGAGGGTATTTCACGGGAAAGAGGGAGAAATCTTTAGTCTAAGGGTTACAAACACTTTGAGAAATGGGCATTCTTTTCTCCCCTAATGTTGGCAACCCTGAGGATCACTTCTGAGCCCTCTTGGAAGAGAGAAGAGTCACAAATTCTCCCTTCCTTGGAGGGCTCCATCTTCCCTTGTTATCCATGGAATCCACACCCATATTTATGGCAGCAACAGAGGTAAAGCCTTGGGTCAAAATCAAACTTCCCATCTTGAAAGTGGCAAAGAAGCAAATTTCTGTTTCCCAGCCCACTTTGGTTGCTTGACAAATGAAATCAACCCAAAATTTGAGAAGGTGGTTAAGACTGACGGACGCTCATTTACTCCACAAAAGCACAATGAGCCGTCCTCTGTCCCAGCTTCTGTGTTGAGTGTTGGGGATACAGTAACTGGCATAAAGAGTGCTCCATCTAATGGGGTCACAGACAAAGATACAGAAGGTAGGGATTGCCACTTTCATAGGAGGGGCCATAGGAAGCCACTGAGCTCACAGGTGCCTGATCCTCCCTAGAGGAGTGGTAAGGAGACTCCTGAGAGGAGGTGGTGTCCTTCAGGACTGCAAGGGTTTGCCAGGCAGAGAAGAAAAGAAGGAATTGTGTCCCCGGGGAAGAGAACAGCATGAAGAAGGGCATGATGTCACAGGGGAATCTACATGGAGTTTCGTATGGGTGGAGCATCAAGTGAGATTAGCAGAGAACTGAGCGAGAAGGCAGAGACAATGAGTCTTCAAAGAACCTTGAAGACACTCTGCTCAGAAGCTGGGATCTTTTCGTTGGAGCCACTGAAGAACCTCACCCAGGAGGAAAACACAATCAGAATAAGTTTTATTTGTGCCATTTCCTGGGTGGACCCCTGACATGTTCTACCAGTCATACTCATGAAGGTCCTCACCATCAAGGAGCTTTCATTGCTCCCAGGAAATTTGATGACAATAACTAGTAAGATAATAATAATTCATTTTTTAGTTCCATTGAAATTGCCTCTCTAACTCTGAAGTCCTAGGAAACAGAGACAGGATCTTATTTACCAGTGTTTTCCTCAATAAACATGAAGCAAGGGAATGAATGAATGAATGCTTCAGCTGCTCAGTTTGCCAAGCACCTCCATACTTACATAAATCTCTCAAAACTTCCCTCAGGTAAGTATTCCCCCTTTGCACATTATACATTTTACAGATAGAAAAAATTGGGCCCTAGATAAAAGAGACTTCCCACAGTGCTGCAGGGACAATGTAAGTTGCACATATTGTTTCAGTCAGCTTTTTCCCCTGCTGGGACTGAAGGACCAACCAGAACAACTGGAGAGGAGGAAAGGCTTATTCAAGCATTCCCAGTTTCAGAGGTCTCAGTCTATCAGTGGCTGGCTCCATTCCTCGAGGCTCAAGGTGAGGCAGGACCTCATGGCAGAAAAGTGGGGCAGAGGGAAGCAGCTCACATGATGATCAGGAAACAGAGAGAGACTCCACTAGATACAAAATATACACCCCAAAGCCACATCGCCAATGCCCACCTCCTTCAGCCACACCTTACCTGCCTTCCGTTACCACTTAGTTAATCCCTATCAGGGAATTAGTTCACTGATTGGGTTAAGATTCTCACAACCAAATCATTTCTCCTCTGAACTTTCTTGCATTGAGCTTTTAGGGGACACTTTATATCCAAATCATAACACATGTCTAAGTGTCACAAAGGGGCCTGCAGACTACTGTGCAAGTCGGAAGAGAGAGTGCTCGCTGCTGGCTTCAACTGCTTTGAACCCTCTGTGGGCTCTTGGTCCCTTCACCTCTATGCTGGGATTTCACCTGAGTGATAACTGCTGTCGGTTATTGAGCTCTTGCTAGGCCATCATGGTCCTGAGTGCTACACATGCTTGTCTCATGGTCTTCATGGGAAAGCTCTTATAGCAGTGCTGGGTACCCAGCCTATTTAATGGATGGTGATGGAAATCTGAGGTATTACATAATTGGCCCATGTTTCCACAACTAGCAAGCAAGGAGCTAGGCCTGAAACCCAGGATTGTTTAATTCCAGAATATTTCTCTTATAAATACAAGGCCCTGAGCTATAACCTGCATTTCAGAGGATCATCCACAAGCACAGAAGTATGGAGAAAAACTCACTCCACGGGGTTGGCATGAATGTACCCCAAGAGCTGAGGGTGCCGGACATTGTGTTTACTGCATAAGCACTAACTAGAGAGCAAAGCGCTGGGTTGGAAGCCCAGGGGTAGCAGTAATGTCAATCTATCCCTCTGAAATGCTTCCCACTGGCAAGCCAGTTTACCTTCTCTTGGCTTCAGTAAGGAAGGGATCAGAATGGCACATTCTACAGTTGTTTTAAACCTGAGTCTCCATGACTCATCTAGGCTTTTTTTTTTTAAGTCTAGGCAAGGCTTTTCTAGAAGATCTTGCTTATGTGTTATTTTACAAGATTTGCCTAGCCCACATTTTAGCAGTCTCATATTTCTTCCCAAGGGAATCTTAAGAGGTTTCTAATTGATGACCAAGCCTATATTAAAAATCAAAGAGGAGAGTAATTGTTTTTCTACCCGGGACACTGGACACAGAAAGAAAAATGATAATACTAATCAAAATTCTGCTCCCTCCTTAAGGAGGTCTAGAGACATTTTCACCCAGCTTCCTGTAGGTCCTCTGGCTGTAGGACATGACATAGCAGTTAGAGAGAATCTTCCCTAGGCCTCAGTCTTCTCCTCTGTGAAATGGGATTTCCATAGTGCCTGTTCGGCCTACTCCACAACGTTTCCCACCGGTTGAAAGGAATAATGGATGAAGAAGTACAGGGTAAGCGCAAAGGCGGCAAAAGATGCCCATGATGGTTGCATTAGCCCAGGTTCCCTAGAAACTACAGGGTACATATAGAGAAAGAAAGAAAGAAATTTATCATAAGGCATTGATTCATGTGATCACAGAATTGGGGAAGTCCCCCAAATCTGCAGGATGAGTCATCAAGCTGAAAACCTGGAGGACTCCATAATGTAGTTGCTGTCCAAGTCCAAAGACCTAGGAAGCAGAAGGGCTGATGGTGCAGCTCCAGTCCAAAGTAGCTTCAACTCTTCAAGCACCTGTTTTCTCTTCTACACATTGCCAACAAGACCTACAGCTTGAGAAGAGGAGGAAACCAGAGGGTGTGTATTAAGGCATCCTGGATAGTGTCCAATTCATAGTGGGTACTCAACGAGATAATAGACATTTGCATTTATTCATTTAGTTCATTAACTGGTACCTTAAAGACCCTCCATAGAGCAAAGACCAGTAAGTGCCTGATTGTGGCAACTATTTTTTGCTCATTGAGCATTCATCTGGGATCACTCATGATCCAAGAATTAAAGAGTTGTAAGGGAGCTTCCGAAGCACATAGCCCCACTCTTCATTCTTCAAAATGAAAAACAGAAGTTCAGAGAAGCAAGGGATTTGCTTGAGGCCACACAGCCAGTAGGCTCAGAGTTAGGACTCCACTGCCCGGCTCATCTTCGCCTGATGACTCATCAGGCCTCAGGCACTGGAGAGAACAGCCTTTCAACCAACATCCCCTTATCCTTGCAGCACCTAGGGCAGTGCTGGCCACTCTGGGGGCCCTGGACACCCTCAAAGGCCCACCAGAAATGTGGGCAGATGGAAGAAATTATAAGGCGGGCATTAGGAAGCAGTTCGTTTCCAAATCAAATGCATTCTCGCTGCTGCACTCTAACACTCATATCCTAAAAATTGTTATTTAACGTGCTCTCCACATCCCAGAATGACTCACTCTGAAATGGAAATCTGGGTGGTTACCGGCCAGCGACAGGACAGTGTCTGTTGGTAGTGCCACAGGCTGCCTTGACCCCAGGAGGGAGGCCACCCTGCAGCTGTAGAGGTTCCAGGGCTGGAGCCTCAGCCTGGGGAACCTTCACCTTGTGGCAGATGGGCCTGTTTCTGATACAGTGTGACAAATTTCTAAATCTTAGCTATGGGATGGCATTTGCTTTTTGTAGAAAAAGAGCAAGGGGCCCAGGAGTTTCCAATTGACTCCAAAGTAGAACCAGCTGTTGGAATTCTACAGAGCTGATTAGGGAAGTTCACTTCCAGGTTGCGGTTTCCAGTTGATGGAGCCCCCTCTTGCCCCTCACTCCACTCAGTGCTGTCAAAGAATCCCCCAAAATCAAAATCACCACATCCATTCATGCAGAGCTAGAAGATAGACAGAGGCAGGAAGGGGTCTAGAAACAATAGCTTCCATCTCTAGAGTGCCTACTTACTGTGTGTCTATGAGTAAGGCATAAATTTATTTTCAGTCCTAACATTCACAAAGCAACACAGGCATTCCCAAACTTTAAAATGAGGGGAAAAAAGAGAGATCAGAAAATAGTAATTATTATTGACATTATTTTTCTACAGTCGTCATGGTGCCATACACTCCTTAAGCATACTACAAATTATCTTCCAATTTTATCATCACATCATCCCTATGAACCCGGTATTATTATCATCTCCATCTTATAAAGAGGCTTAAGGAAGTTGAGAAATTTCTCTCTGCCCTTCAACTTGAAAGGTCCAACACACAGCTGTTAGTGCCTGCACTGGGATGCAAAGCCAGGCCTTTCTATGAAATTAGTAATAGTAATAAAAGCTACCATTTGGCCAGATGTGGTGGCACACATCTGTAATCCCAGCAACACAGAAGCCTGAGAAAGGAGGATCCAAGTTGGAGGCCAGCCTCAGAAACTTAGAGAGACCCTAAGAAGCTTACGGAGATCCTGTCCCAAAATACAAAATAAAATGAGCTGGAGACGTAGCTCAGTAGTAAAGTGCCTCTGGATTCAATCTCTGGTACCAAAAATAACAACAACAATAGCTACCATTTATTGAGAGCTGACTATGTGCTGCATCTGATGCTAAGTGGTTTTTTTTTTTAAGATATGTGTTTTCTCATCAAATTCTCATGACCATCCCATGCTGTGTATTTTATAAATGAAGAAACTGAGGCTCAATGACTAAGAGACACAGAATTCAAATGCAGGTTCATGCGAACCTGGAGGGCTAGGTTTTGACCACAGTACTCTTTGCCTCTCCAAATCTCATGGGGGCTCACATTATTTAGTTTGAGATTCCAGATTTTCCATTCTTGGGTGTAATTTTATCATATTATGGAAAACTGGGAGCTAGCCTCAAACTCCGCTCCAGCTTTGGTGGGGACTAGGTCTGTCATTCTTTCCAACATCAACCTTCAAAAGCCACTGTAAAAACGCATTTGCAATTTGAAACTTGCCATGTAAGCTACAAACAGACCATTAATTTAAACTAGTGTTGATTTTGTAGACTATTAAGGATGAAATGAGTTTGATATTTACTAAGTTGAAGGAACATGAAGTTTATGGTTTTTAAATTGCTGTGAAGAGGCTTACTAGAATTTTCCCTTATATAAAGTCAGAATGAATAGTACCTCTGACAACGTAAACAGTTTTGGCTGCACAGATCTCTGCTAAAGCAATATGAAGTTGACACATCTGAAAAGCACTGTGAGGGCTAATTGCATATCTTGTCAATCAATCCACAGATCCTAAACACCTACTGAAATGTCTGTGTCCGTTGGGCACTCTCCAGGAGCTTCCATTATGGTTAGATTTGCTAAATTTGCATGAATATATGATGTGAGTATTGTGATAGTCCTGTAGCCATTCATTCATTTGTAAATGTTACTTAAATGCTTCTATAGGCCAGGCACCATGGCTGGTATTTGGGCACACAGGAATCCTCCAGAATCTGCAAGTTTAGTGCAGAAGTCAGACAGGAAATGCCATAGAGAGGGTGCCTCTGATGCTATGAGAGAAAACATAGGCCCCTAATCCAGGTTGGGTACAGGAGAAATCGGGAAAGCTTCCTGGAGGAAGTGTCATTGGAGCTAATAAACAAAGGATGTGGAGGAGATCATCTGAAGAGATACAGACAGCATTCCAGGGGAAAGCACTGCAGAGGTCCAGAGGGAGAGAAAGTGTACTTGTCAAGCGCTGAGAAAAGGGGACAAGTGGCACTGTCAAGGGTTTCACGAGGGCAGGTCCATTTGAATTGGAGTGGTTAGGAGAGAGAGATTGGAGAACTGGAGCTGGAAGGAGGAGATTTTAAATGGGAGGAGCCTAGGCGTGGTGGCACACGCCTGTAATCCCAGCACTTTGGGAGGCTGAGACAGGAGAATCGCAAGTTCAAAGCCAGCCTCAGCAACGGTGAGGCACTAAGCAACTCAGTGAGATCCTTTCTCTACATAAAACACAAAATAGGGCTGGGTATGTGGCTCAGTGGTCGAGTGCCCCTGATTTCAATCCCCAGTACCAAAAATAAAATAAATGGGAGGAGACTGGGGAGGGACAGGGAACTGCATAAGAACAAGCACAAAAGGGTCACAATGAAGAGCAGACTGTCCACACTGAAGGAAGCGAAGCACACACAACACCAACACCATCATCCTCACCGTAGCTAGCACCTGCGGAGCACCTGCAGCACGCATGGCCCTCGGTGGGAGATGATTCTCCACCAGCATCTTGCCTTTCTACACGTTTAGCCTGTGCACCAGACTAACATTTCAAGGATGTCTGTACAGGAACAGAAGGGATACTGTCTAGCTCCAGAGCAAAGGGCAGGTTTGCTTACATTCCTTTAAAAAATATATGGGTTCCTTGAGCTCAGGTATCCTCTCTGCACGAGTCAAGGTTCTCCAGAACATTAAAAAAAAAAAAAAAAACCAATAGAATATGCATAATTACAACACAGGACTTATTAGATTGGTTTGTGTGGCAGAGGCAGAGAAGTGTCACAACAGCCACATGCAGGCTGGAGAGCTAGGGAAACCAGTCACTGTTGAGTCCAAGAGGCTAAAAGCACCGGACTAAGAAAGAAACCATGACAAAGCTCCAGCCAAGGCTGAAGACCAAAATATCCCTGGAGAGTCAGTCATCTGTCCACATTCAAAGGCTGAAGAACCTGGAGTCTGATGCTGAAGTCATGGTGACTTCAGCAGAGAAAACATGCATCTGCTTAACAGCTAGATTCCTCCTCCTCTTTAGTTCCGTCAGCCTACTGCACAATACCACACACACTCAGAATGGGTTTTCCCCACTCAGTTCACTGACCTGAATGCCAACCTTCTCCAGAAACATCCTCACATACTCACCCTGAAGCATGTGTTATCAATTCTCTAGGCATCTGTGTTGGTCAGCTTTCTGTCCCTATAACAAAATATCTGAGATAATCTTATTATAAAGAAAAAAGGTTTATTTTGGTTTATGGACCATGATAAAGCAGACCTATTGCTTTTAGGGCTCTGGTGGGGATGCCAGATAGCAATGTCAGGGAGCAAGTAGTGGAGCAAAACCTCTCGCCTCATGGCTAGGAAGCAAAAAATAGAGAATGAGGAAGGGTCTGAGGAGTCCCACAATCACTTTTTTTTTTTAAACATTTTTTTTTAGTTGTAGATGGACACAATTTCTTTATTTATTTGTTTTTATGTGGTGCTGAGTATCGAACCCAGTGCCTCACGCATGCAAGGCAAGCGCTCTACCACTGAGCCACAATCCCAGCCCCCACAATCACTTTTGAGGGCTCAGTCCTAATGACCTAAAGACCTCTCACCAGGTCCTACCACATCAAGGTTCCACCTACCCTGCAGACTGAACCTTGAGCATGTGAGTCTTTGTGAGACATTCAAAATCTAAAATACAGCCATATCCCTCACTCCAGTCAAGTTAAAAATAAAAATTAACCACCACACTCTCCATAATGCAACCCACAGACGCCAGGTGTCATCTGGTCCTCTTCAGGTAGCACATGGGAATTGGGGCTCAAGGAACAGCCATAAGAAAACTGATACTCTGGCTATTGCCATTGTGACGATTGATAAAGCCCTTGGTGTCTGACACAGTGCCAGGCTAACGTGTTCGTTGGCAAGTGGAGTAAGATCTCAGACTCCTCACAGTTCTTAAAAGTCATGGACTAAATGCTTTTCTGGTATGAGCTCATTTAATCCTCTCAAAAAATCCCATGATATAGCAACAATGACCATCCCTCCTTGGGTGAGAGGAAGAAAATAAAACAGTCCAAAAATGTGGTTTGGTGCTAGACCATAAAGTGTCTTGTGTGCCACCTAAGGAGTTTGAACTTCATGCATTCAGCAGTCCTGGAAGCTTTTTGAACAGGAGAGGAGGCTGAGGAAAACAGCATTTTCAAAAAGCTCCTCTGACTGTGGTCTGTTAAATGGATTGGACTGGGAGGGAAATCCTGTTAGGAAATAGGCTGACAAATATTAGGAGGCCCAACTAAGATTCAAAGCATGTTTCAAGGATGGGCTAAATGTACCCACAGTGGAATTTCACAAGCCTAAATGTCAGGCCCTGGACAAGACTCCACCACACCAATGGCTCCAGGAAATGGTGCAGGAGACGTGACTTCGCAGTGCAGCCCTGGAGAAGGAAGTCAAAGGCTTCCAGGGACCAGGCGGCCTGGGGTGAGTCAGCAGAGGGTGTGTCTGCCAAAATGGCCAGAGATCTTGGGCTGCATGAGAAGGCCAGTGTTGGGGCCTAAGGCAAACTCCAGTCCTAGCCAGACTCCCCCAAGTCAGTTTGTGCCCACTTTGCCCACCCCTCACTTAGATAGAGCCAGAACTGCTATGTATTGAACACTTGTGTGCCCAGCTTGATGTCAACACTTCACATTCCTGCTCTGATTTAAAGACCCCAAACAAACCAATGAAGTATCATGATCGTCCTGTTTTACAAATAAGGAAACTAAGGCTCAGAGAAACTTTCCTAAGCTCTTCCAGCCAATAAGTTACAAAGCTGGATTCAAATGCAGGGCCATGAGGACCATGCTAGTGGTTGCTTTCTGAGAGAATCTGTCAAGATGGAACAAGTCCAAAGAAAATACTCAAGGCTGAGGAGGTAGCTAGGAACCAGGGCACTAATTTGGAGGATAGAAATGCTTATGAGTGAGGAACTGAGCCACATGAGCAGCAAGTGAGCTATTCTTACATATTGAGGCTGTCCCACAGGACCCAGGTACATACCTGTGCAGCTCCTAGGGGGTCCCAAGACTGACGAGTGGAGAAAAATCTCTCTCAGTAGAGTTACCTCCCTCTCTCTCTCTTCCTGGAAATCCCAGTTCATTCTTTAAGCCCAAGCCCATGCACCCTCTCCCTGATGTCTTCCCTGTCTACATGGGTGCCCTTCCTTCACACTCCCACAAGCCCCTGGATTTCTTCCCGTCCACTTTTCTTTCCTGGGCAGAGTGTTCAAGGCCTCCCTGAGAATGCTTCCAGAGCACAGGCTGTGTTTAAAACCACAGAGGCACACAGGTGCCTGGCCTAGAAGGTGACTACAGAAGATCTACTGGTGAATAAGAAAGCAAACAGGAACCCTCAAGACACAGGTCATGAAATGGATCCAGGACCACTGATCTGCAAGGACACTGGGAAAACAGGAGCCCAAGAGGAAGGCCTGGACAGTGTGTCCCTGATCTTGGCCAAGGCAGGGGATATTCTGGAGAGCAGAGCTATTCCTGGTTTGATAGGCAGCTGCCTCCAATGACATTCATGTCTGGAGGGGTTGGGGACAGGAAGATACCATTCACCTCGAACAGTCAATGTTCCAACATCTTAACATCCTGCTCCTCACTGGAGACATTCCAGGATGGGAGGAGGGAGGGATAGGTGCCTAGTCACAGACTGGTATTTCTTCAGTGCCCTACAGGCCAGTATGCCAAGGATAAAATTCCCTTTCATCCCCTCTGCATGTCGACTCCAAGATCAAAAAGGTAAGGTAAAAAAAAAAAAGAAAACATGAATACATCAGATCCACAAATCTTTATTCAACTCCTCCTATATGCCTGGCATTGAGAGATAGGTACCAAGACAAATAGGATCAGGGCAGGTGTTCAGAGCTGTAGGATTCCACAAGAAGAGGCTGTGATGCACATTGGCTAATGGTGTCAGAAAAGGCTTTTTTTTTCCAGAGATGAATTGAGGTCACTGGGTGGAGCTTGGATAGCCCAACTCAGCCCTCTAGGAAGTATCCCCTGTTACCTCCAACTTGCAGGTATCCTTCCCTAAGTGGTCTCATAACTCCTGTGCCTCTCTCAAAGCACACTGCCATGAACAGAAATTCTAGATTTCTGCTTCCATTTTCCTGCAAATCCTAAATTTGGGAGCTGTGTTTCTCCATCTCTGTAACCCTATTGCTTGCACCACACAGAGAATGCTGAAAAGGGGCGTCTAAGAAAGAACACAGGGTGAGAGCACAAGACCACAATAAGTCCTATTTGAACCAAAGCAAAGACCTGGGAACGTTTAACGAGCCACTCGAGACCTAATGGCTCCTGGTCCCACGGAGCATTTTAGTGCAGGAAGAAGTAAGAGTGAAGGGTGTCAGGGTTTGGTCCTCCTCACCTCAGCAATGCTGGGCCCTGGAGAAACCAGCAGTCTGGCCCAGCTTGGCTTTCTGTGGACCAGACAAGTGCCATCTCCTGGGATGTGTTTACTATCCCCTTCCCTTCCTTTGTCCCAGTCCTGGCTGCCGTGCCCTGATGTGCTGTCTACCTAAAGGGGCATTTGAAGTCTGGAGAGGAGGTGCTCAGCAGCCCTTTACCTCATGAAAGCGCACCTTGAACCTTCTAATTAAGCTTCTCAGCACACCTGGGAACCGCAATTCCCTCCCTGCCCCCATCTGTCTCCCCCTTTTACAGTCGGGAGCCAAGGGGGGGGGGCTTTTGGGTACACATTCCTTTTTCTGCTTCAAGCCAAAGAGAAGGAGACTGATTTTCAGGACTTTATGGCTCCTCATTGTGTACTCGGCCCCCTATTTACCTGTTTCATAGGGGAGCTGGGAGGAGTAATAATTGCTCCTGGGAGCTTTGAAGGTCGACACGTTCTGCGGCAATAGAGGTGTCAAATGTGATGATTAGCATTAATAATAATTATTATTAGCAGCTGGGCTTAGCTCTTTTGAAAGGGGGAAATAGCCTCTCAGTGATTTCCCAGCTTCTGAGGCTCCCTCTCTTGCTAAGTTTTGCTTTTAAAGTGGACAACATCATAACAGGATGCAGGGAGGTTGGAAGTTGGGCCCTGGGCCTGATGTAAAGGTCGCAGTCCGAGCTTGGCCAAAGGTAGAGCACTGGTGAGCACTCACCATGGACCTCGAATCTGAGTAGCTCTCAAGATGCCTGATCTGGCCTCTTCCTCCCTCGTCTCGTGCCACACCTCCTTCAATGTGCTCTTTCCAACCTCAGGACTATTGCTCATGCTAGTCCTAAAAGTCATTCCTCCCATGGAGACACTCCCCTGAGGTGATGTCAAGGCATCCCTTGTGACTGTCGCGTGCTGCTAGGTGCTCCAGACTTGTCTTTTGCAGCACAAAAACTTAATGCATATCTGTCCTCCTACTGCCCGGGAAGTCTCCTGACATGGGTCTGAGTTCATACACAGACTAGTTCATTTCACTCCATTCTCTATACTAAGTTTGACAAAGCAGTGCTTATTCTTTACACCAAGCCAAACTTAAAACTGAGCAAGGACTGGTAAGATTTTCCAATCAGTGCAAAGGTACTAACTGCATCTCTAGGTAAGCCTGCACCCCTAGAGCTGGAATATCACAGAGGAACCAGAAACCTGCAGAAGGATCCCCTTCAATTATCCTTTATTGTTTTAAAGGATTATTGTTTTCTTTATTGAGAAATATTAATGAGAGTGACCCTGTCTTTGCTTACTTCTCCCCTGGGCCACAGGGGTAGTAAGCCTGAGACTCAAACTTGGCCAAAGGTAATCCCCAGCCTTAGACATAGCGATTTGGTCAAGGAATGTACATAACCCCAGCCAGGCCAGCAACAGGACTTTGCTACCTTAAGCTGTAGGAACAAACTTTCTTCTTTCTGCTTACAAGTTGTAAAAATGGAAACCTAAACTGTGCATGTATCACTAGATACTTTTCTATGTAACTGATATTTCACAAATAAAAGAAGACCTTTACAAAAGTTGGGAGGCAGGTCAGCAGCTTCAGTGGTCAAATTGCTCATCCTATGTAGGAAGCTCGTGATGAGCAGCAGAGAAGGTTGCCAACAGGCAATAAGGCAGGGGTGGCAGTCAGGCCTGGCAGCTGGCAGTGCTGGACCCAGACCTAGCCACGTATGAGGCTAGCTGGCCTCTCGGGATTTATCTGAGCACATAAAGTTCCCTTGCTGGCACGAGCTACATTGTGTTAGTTTTTTATCTTTTCTTCTCTCTCTCTCTCTCTCTCTCTCTCTCTCTTTATTGAACTGACTAGCCACCAAGATATAACAATAATATTTCATATTTCATTTGTGTCCATTTGTCCTTCAAAAGATTTAAAGCTAACATCTTTCATTTATCTTACATTCTTTGATTTATGACCTTTTACTACACTCAAGGTAATCTCTCAGTATGGTTTTCTGAATTAAGCAAACCAACTATAAGTCATCCATTTTAGAGACAAAGTAACTAAGGACAAAAGAAGTGCAGGGACTTGGACCACAGCTAAGGCACAGCAGAGCCTGGCTGGAATCTAGGTTTCCCTACATGTCCTCTCTATTCTGTTAGTAAGTCATGGCCATGAGCACCAAGACAGGCAGTTTGGCCAGCTGGATTCATAAGATTCCCTCAACTTCCTATTTTGGGTAACACTGCCATTTTAAGAAGCATATCTTGATAGTATAATATGTTATTCAGCTTTTCATTATTGTAACAAATATCTGAGATAAATCAACTTGGAAGGAGGCTCATGGTCTCAGAGGTTTCAGTCCTTGGTCACTGGGCCCAGTTGCTTTAGGCCTGTGGTAGTACAGCACATCCTGGCAGGGGCATGGGGTGGAGGAAGCATGTTTACTCCATGGTGGTAGGAAGTAAAAAGAGAGAAAGAGGAGGGGCTGGGCTCCCACTCTCCCCTTCAAAGACACACACTCAATGACCTAAATTCCTTCCAGTAGGCCGCTACCTCCTAAAGGTGCCACCATTTCCCAAGAGTACCATAGCTGGGGACCAAGCCTTCAACTGACCTTTTGGGGACATTCAAGATTGCAACTATACCATGCACTAACACTTGCTGGAAATATTTCTAAGAAATAATGATAGAGGCTCTCATGAGCTCCTTTGTCCAGGTCAAAATATCATATTTCATGTCAAAGAGATGCCAAGATCCAGCACTGCTTTTAAGGAGGGTGGGTTGACCTTGGTCCACCAAGAAGAAATGAGTGCATTGGGACAAAGTCTCCACTGGTGTTGAGAAAAGGCAAGAAGAAAGAGGGAAGAGGCTGCAAAAGGTTCTGCTTTCATCAGCTGACATGTAAAAGGCAGGATGGGAAGTTGGAACTCATCTCTGAAAAGCCAGACCAGGTTCAAATATGGCTTGGACTAGCTACTAATTAACATCTTGGGCAAGTTACTGCACCCCTTATTTCTATTTCTTCATTTGTAAAATGAAGATAATAATATCTTTTTTCAAGATGTATGTATGTAGTTCATGCATATAATAAAAGCACCACAGTGCCTGGCACATGATAGTTGCCCAATAAATGTTTCTCCCCTTTTACTCCTCTTTCCCTCAGAGGAGTGATTTTATGCTTTGTCCTCCATAATGAGAATCCAGCAGGAAACACCTGTGTGCCCCAAGGTAGGCTAGTCCACAGTGCACTGTGATTCAGCGGTGGGACCCTTCACCATCTGGCTCCAAGTTCCCTCCCCAGTACTAATACTCCTCCCCCTCCCTTTTCCCCTGCTACTCCACACCATCCGGATTATCAGTCCTTCTCTGGCCACTTCTCACCCTCCCAGCTCCGCCCACACCTTAGTGCATTTGCAACAAAATGTTTCCTGAATAGTTGACTTGCCACTTAGGCTTTCCCTGAAAGAGAATCTAATGGCAAAGAGATTATCTCTTCCAACAGAGAAAAGGAAGCACAAAGCGGGTGGACAGAGGACTCCAGGGTAGAAAAAAGAATAGAGGAAATATAATGGACTTATTGTTTCAAGGGCTTTCCCCAAGAAATATATTAATAGCCACAGGAAAAGCCTAGATTCCACTAAGCATCGCACTCACCAATGACTATGCCCAGGGTCTCTATTTTTGTACTCTATTTTGTACCCTCGCACACCTCTTTCTCCTACAGTCAAAATGCAACCTAGCCTTTAAGGTTTAGCTCAAATGCTTTCTGACTTATATCAATTAATTCATACATTTTATTAATACAGGTTGAGTTCCAACTCCAAGCCAAACACTGTGCTGGGTGCTGGGAATATAGTGGCGAGCAAGAAACACCTCTTGGAGCTGAGAGGCTTGCCCAAGGTTCCCTCTTAAAGATTGATATTGGTCCCCTCACCACTCCCATAACTATTGTTGCTGCCGTTACCATAATTGCCTTTATGTTTTTTATTTTTCCTTTTTTAAAAATCTGGAAATCAATGTGACCAGCTCATCTCAGCTTGCTCACAACTTTCCTGGTTTTAGCACTGAAAGTACTGTGTCCCGAAAAACCACATAGTTCCAGGCAAATCAGGACAGTTGCTCACCCCACTATTATAACATCAACACCAGAAGAGCAACAAAAATATTCTTTGAAGAAACTCACAAAATCACTCATTCTTTACATTTTTACTGCACACCTAATTCTCACATTGTTGCAGTTGATTTTTTCTATTGAAGGTTGTATCTCTCCCACCAGCCCATGTCTTTTTCAACCTGACATTGTTAGGCCCCAGCACAGTTTTTGCCCATGAAACTAACTTAATTTTATGCAAACACTATTTTATGTTGAAAAACATTGTAAATTTGTGCAAAATAATTTTTAAAATCTTTTTTCTCCAAGTTTTAGACAGAGATCTCTATCGAATGACTAGTTTAGAGTGGTCAACAAGTAACAAAATCCACTAACCATCCTTCTTCCCTCATGTTCTCCCACCAGCCCCTCTAGCACCAGGCATCACTCAGCAGTCACAGCAGCCTAAGGGATGAAACTTACACACAGGCAGATACTAGAGTCAAACAATCCCAATGATGTCTTCAGACATTCCTAGTCTCTAAAGATCTGTTAACAGAGCTGGGAAATGAATCTTGGTAGCTTCCACCTATTTGTTGTGGTCCTTGTAACTAGAGACCCAATAGATCAAACCCAGACTCATACCGCTGGTAGCCCTTCAAGTATTAGAAGAGAGTTTCCATGTCCTTCCTCTTACCCTCCCCACCCATATACACACACCTGAGAGTTTCTTGGTTATTCTGATTCCCTTAACTGTGGCCAGAGTAATAAGATTTTGGGATTCTGGTCACGACCTCTGAATTTGTCTCAATATACTTCCCTCATAAAGTTCCTGAATCTAAATAGTTTTCCAGATTGGGCTAACTAGTAGAGTAGGACTATCACTCCCACTGTGTCCTTATTTTAGTAAACTCCTCATACAGTAGCCTAAGATCTCAAATGTCTTTTTCTTTTTGTGTCGTGGTTCATCTAATCAGGTATCTGGCTCCTTTAACCACTGGGCAAAGGATAGCTGGCAGGATGGACGGATGGGTGCATGTGCAGATTCACTAGGGGGAGGGAGCAGGATAAAGATTGCTGAAAGCAAGTTATTGAATTTTTTTAAAGTTCTTTGTGAAATAGGAGGAAGATATACGCCACAAGAAATAGATACCTTGTTGGGTAAATAATGCCCCTCCCAAATTTATGACCATCTGGAACCTCAGAACATAGTGTTATTTAGAAACAAAGTCGTTGCAAATATAATAAAATAAATTAAGATGAGGTTCCACTGTATTAGGGTGGGTGCTAAGAGCTAATGTCCTTATAAGTAGAAAAATCAGAGAAGATTATGTGCAGAGGAAAGACGTGAAGACACACAGGGAGAGTACCCTGTGAAGACAGAGACAGAGATTAGTGCTTGGCTACAAGCCAAGGGATGCTGAGGAATGCCAGTGACCACCAGGATCTGGGAAAAGATAAAGAAGGATTCTCCCTTAGAGCCTTCAAAGAGAGTATGGCCTTCCAACATCTTGATTTTAGACTTTCAGTCTCCAAAATGGTGAAAGATAAATTTGTGTCTTTCTAAGTAATTGGTTATAGCAGCCCCAGAAAATCCATACACACGTATGAAATTTTCATTCTTCCTTTTTTATATTTATCTTGAAAGTATGCCAGGAGGTTATTGGAAAAATGTTCAACAAAGTTAGAAGACCTGGGTTCGTGTGATAATTTCATGCTTACTATCTGTGTAACTATAAATAGTAACCTCAATTCTTTAATCCTCAGTTTTTTATCATTAGCAAAATAGGAATACAAATATATAACACATAGGGTAGTTTAGGAACAAAGAATGACAAGTAGTGGGAAAGTTGTACAAGCTTTATAACCTTTTCAGATGTCAGTTATTTCATTTTTTTCTCTTTTCTTCTTAAGCATGTTTCCTAGAGATTTGTCTATTTTATTTTTCCTCCAAAAGGACAAGTTTATGAATTTATTTATGAATGAATCAACTATTGTGTTAATTTTCTAATCCACTTTTATCCTTTTTTTTGTTGTTGGACTGCTTTTCTTGGTTTTGTTTTATTGCTTGTTTTCTAAATTCTTAGTTATACATTTAGTTGATTTCTTTTCCTTTATTCTTGTTTTTAAGTGAAAATATAAATGCTATGAATTGAGCTCTGACTATGGCTTTAGCTGTGTGTGCTTTGGCATATTGTCATATCTGGTACTCTCATTTTATTTTATTTTTCCTAAATAAATAGTTTGCAATTGTGTATTTTTAAAAGTTCTTCAAGTTACTATTAATATTATCCTATACTCTCAGTATTGTGCTTTGGCCTTACTGATCCAGGAGCACCCGTTGTTCTTATTGTTATTGTTATTATTATGGAGCTGAAGATAGAAAATCAAACATTTTTGTAAACAGCTTTCTCTCTGCCTTCTTTTAAGACAAATACACAATGGCTGGGAGCCTTGAAGGAGCTCACAAATCTGTAACTTACATGATGTTTCTCATCATGAAAACTTTAGCCACAGAACATCAACAGTTTGGGAGGTTCAGCTATTTCTCAATGGGCAAATCACTAGAATGTTCTCATATCTTCCTCCTATTTCACCAAGAACTTTAAAAAATTCAGTACTTTGCTGAAAGGGGAAGTGCTACCACCATTATTTGATGGTCAAGGCCTTGGCTTATGATTATGTCCCCACGGTTATCGGTATTTCTGTAAGACTTAGAACAAAGCCCAATTTCTCTCTGAAATCTTCACAAACCACCTCAACACTGAGGAATCTCTGCTTTCTCAGATCATATACTTTGCCCAAAAGTCTAGAACTTGCTCTGGCTCCCAAACTAGACTATAAGCTCCTTGAGACTTAGACCATATTTTATACTTCTTTGTATCCCTCTTTATACCCCCTAGATTCTCACCTCTTGAATTAAATAGTAATAACAAATCCCATGATTGTTTGATTGTAGTTCTTATAGGATATTTTCTAAAAGAAAGCGTGACTGTGAAATTTAAGGTCCGAGCTTTAGTTTTCAAACTTTTTTTTTTAGTTGTAGATAGACACAATGTCTTTATTTTTTTGTGGTGCTGAGGATTGAACCCAGTGCTTCACACGTGAGGGGCAAGTGCTCTACCACTGAGCCACAACCCCAGCCCAGGTCTGAGGTTTTAATGCAGGCAAGTAGTAAAATCAAGAGCCTTTTAAAAACCTTTTAAAAAGTTGAAGCTAATACCTTGGGTGCATGCTTTGAGGAGAAGAAATATCTCATACTTTAAGGAACTACATTTTTGGACACTAAAGAAGTAAAGATGACACTTGGTATTCATCCAGCTAGACTCACCTGAGGGCTCATGTTCTGCCAAGTGTAGTAGTGATGGCAGTGGGGTCCAAAATGACTCTAATGCTAATGTCACATATGTGTAAGATACTTCACAATTCACGAAGCACTCTCATGTTGTGAGCTCACTTGATGCTTGAGGAAAACCTGTCAGGGCATGTTAGGTACCATTATCCTCATTTGGAAAAACTGGTGTTGAGGGCTCAGAAAGATTGACTAACCTGCCCAAGGTCCCAGAGCTGGTAGGCAGCTAGAGTAGGAGCAAGCCCAGATCTTCCCATCTCCTGTCCCACAACCTTTAGGCCATGGCTATTCCAAATGAACTCAGGAACACTAAAAATAAATCTCAGCATTCAATTCTCAGCTGTAACAATCAAATGTTCACCCATGGGAGATCCTTTGGATATGCATAAGCTCAGAGAAAAAAAAAACAGAGTCCTGCCCACAAAGAGCTCACACACATGTGCCCTACTAAGTCCAATGCACACAACAAATCCTCTCTACCACAAGTGCTATGAGAAAATGAAGTTAATAAAGCTAAGAAATAAGTAACATTTACTGAGCACTTACTATGTGCCAGTTTCTGTCCTGAACACTCTGCAGCTGGAGTGGTAACATACACCACCACACTGCCTGCTTCCTAGCAAGAACGTAAGAATTGGCAGCTATTTTGACTTTTTTTTTTAAATAAAGTCAAGGATTGTTATCTGGACAAAGGGAAGAATATTTTTAAAAATAATCTATAGTAATATAGTAGAGAAGCAACTAATCCTCTGGGGAAATAAGAACCAAGGGGTAGATGTTGGAGCTGGTTCTTAAAAAACGATTAAGGGTCACAGATGGGGAGGAAAGAACATTCTAGGCAGTACAAGAGCACTTGCAAAAACTTGCGGGGGACCTGGACAACATGAAAGGGAGAAGCGAGGATGGCACGCATTGCCCTTGGGGCAGCCAGAGCTGGCACTCAGAAGAGGGCAAAGGTGGGAGGGGCTCCAACTAGAGAGCTGCAGAGGGGTGGGGCGCTCCTGTGCCTGACCCGGCCTGAGGGTGAGGCACCAAGTTTCCAAGGCTATTTGTTTGTAGGTTATATTTTTCCTGAACAGAATCCAAATCCTTTTGTTTTCACAGACAGCACCATAGTTTCCAAAGAAAAGAAAAAATAGACTTCGTGGGCCAAGGGCTTTCCCTGAGAAATATCCTAATGGCTGTAGGCCAGTCCGTGGTTCCACCAAGCCCTGGACTCAGAGAACAACAAAGCAGCAGGCGGGAACCTTCCTGGGGCCCCTGCAAGAAGGTGGTATTTGAAGCCATTCCTGGGAGAAGGTTAAATACAAGGAATGTGCCCTGTGGGCTCTGTCCCAACCAAACCCTCCCCCTTGAGGCTCCAGAATAGGGCATGCAGGCCTCACAGGCCCCTTTCTCCTCCTTCCGGTAGGTCCTACGCTTCCTGCAAGGCTGGCCTGGTAATTCCAGCGTCCCTTCTGCCCTCTCACTCCCTAGCCCTGTCCTTGCTGCTCACCCCTCTCTGGGCCAGTGGTGAATCAGGTTGCATGATCTGCTGCAAACTGAAAAAATAAAAACAAAATTTAGTGAGTCTTCTTGATTGTTACCATGTATAGGCCACTCTGAACAATGTTGGTTGGGAAATGTCCACAGAAATGTACACCAAGCAGGGACTGGGAGGATCCTATCCTTGCAGGCATCGATATCCTTCCTGGTACTGTGACCAAGCAGCGGGCCGCTTCTGGGCACATTCCCAATTTCTGAGTCCAGGAATGGAAGAGAACCTGGGTGCAGTCTCCAGTCAGGCAATGGTCACTCACTGAGGGCCTGTGTGTGCTAGGGACCATGCCGGCCATTCCCTGAGCATTGTCTCTCACCTTTCCTGGCAACCTCAGGCACAGCCTTCAAGGAGTCTCTATTCTGTTATTCGTCAGAAGGGGGGACTGAGTCTCAGAGTCATTACTTGACTCACCTAGCCTCCCAACATGGGAAGTAGAAGAGGGACATTCCCATCCAGGCCTCTGTGACCCAGAATCTGCTTCTTCTGTGCAGCAACATCTCCTCGTGAGCCAGGCCCTGTGCCTGGAATAGCATGTCAATTCAGTTGAAGAAGCTGAAATGGCAAGCCACATGTCCTTTTTTTCAGGAGTGCACAGACTGATGGAGAGAGAAACTCATGCAACTCAGCATGATTTGGCTTAACATGTGACAAGTGCCTTTAGGGGTAAAATAGACCAACATCCCCTCCCCCCACCACCTTAGGCTCCATGGAGAGGGGGGAGGCAAGAAAAGTAATTCACACAGTTGAACTTATACCATAGGCTAGTTTAGACACTGAACACATGCTTTCCTGCCTGCTTCTTACCACAAACACCTCTGAGGTGGGTCTCATTGTTCTAAGTCTCAGTGTTTAGAGAGGTTAAGTGTCTCACCCAGGTCCACACAGCAGCTAGTAGCCAGTAAAGCAGGACTTTGAGCAGAGGCCTTTCTGACTTAGAAGCCCTTGCTGTGCTCCAGCAGCATCCTAATGAGAAGGGTGTCTCCTTAGGGTTTTCTCAGGGACTAGGAATCTAATAATGACCAAGAGAATAGGAGGAAGAAAATAAGAATCCCTTATTTCTCTTTTGCTGCTTTAAAATTTACGAATGTTTTCCTATTCGTTAATCTCACCGAATGGTTGACTTTATCAGGGTAGGGATTATTTCCACTTACAGATAATAAAACTGGAGGGTTTGGTAAAGCCACGCGATGTTCTCAAGATCTCGCAGTCTGGAGTGACTCCATCACACCTTCTCACATCATCACAGGTAATAAACAGATACATTTGCATAGCACCTGAGTTTTAGAACAGCCGAGGCAGGTAGGCTGGGCAAGTCTGATAGCACCCATCCCCTACATCCGATTTGCAGACAAGGAATGGAGAGGGTAAGAGACCGACCCAAGAGTTTGGGCCTGGGACTGGAGCTTAGGTACCAAGGTGAGAGCATACTTTCCCTCCACTGTGTGACAGGAAACAAATTACACACATATTCCTTCAAACTCAGGCAGGGCTGCTAATCACCTGGGAGTGGGCCTGCCCCTAAAGGATGCCTCCTCCTGCTAAAAGTCCTCGGATCCCCACCATTGCCACCACCAAATATTGATATTACAACACACTGTCTCAGACGCTCAAGGATGCTTTGCAGTGAAAAGCACAGAATGATCAGAGTCAGAGAGTCAACTCCACCCACAATGCTGTGACATCTTAGATGAACCCCATTATACATTTCTCTTTTTAAAAGTTCTCCTCCAATTCTAAACAAAGGGATCAAATTGCTCCACTGCAAATGAATTTCAAAATTTCTGCACCAAAACCCTATAATTTCAAGGGATCAGCAAAGTAAAAGCTGAATGATTTAGAAAGCAAGAATTTCAATAATACATCGTCCGGTCAGAATTGGTTTGGATCCGGAAAAATAGAAGTTACCTTCTTCATTGTTTCAGAGACTTTGTAGACACACAGTAAAGCCCCAGGAAGACCAGGCAGTGTAGTGGGAAAAGTCTAGGTCTGAGAATTATTAAGTGTCCTAAAGCACAGAAGGGGTTCAGAGAGGTTAAGTAACATGGAGAGAGTCACGTAGCTTTCCACACAGGTGAAAAAGAATGTGGACTCTGAATCCAGGTCATTCATACTGCTTTCCTGCCCCTTTGGAGTAAATCTGTCTACTCTGGAGGCTGAGTAGGAGGAAAGCCAAGAGGCTGCTACTACCTGGAGGCCCAGGCCCCTGGCCATCCTTAACTGTCTTAGATCCTATAATCATTACAGTACAATGCGTGCTCTGTGAACAAGGCCCGGGGACAAACAACTTCCAAACCGTCCCCTCTGATTCTTGCTGATTGTATCAGACAACGTCATTGTTCCACCCAGATTTGGGTGGGATTCCTTTTGCAGTTTGGAGTGGGGAGGGGAGTGCAGGTGCTTTTCCAGAGGACCTGCTGCTGAACTTAGAGCCTCCCAGCAAGATCAAGCAGAAGCCACTCTGCACTTGGTGCCATCCCCCAAATGAGAGTGAAAATAACTTTTATGTTTTAGTTAAAACAACTTTGGGAAGCATTTTGCAACTTTCTTATTTAAGGAAAAAGCACTAAAAATGCCTCCCTAAACTCACTCAACTTCGTCCTGTTTTGATCATTTTAAAGTTCATGTTGTTCTTGTCTTTTGCTCCACAAGCCTTCATTTTGTTGCTAAAAGCAATAAAACATCTGCTCAAAGTATTTTGCCCACCTTCTTAGCTGATAGCCTGTGCTCCACTCATTCAATCATGCATACATTCACACCTAGGTTGAACTTAGAAATTATCCCAACTAAAAAATTATGATCTCATCCCAGTAGCTACCTGACAATAATTGGGGCCTACTCCAGCCACTGCCTGTGCTGTCATCCTGCTATTTCTCTCATATGTCCAGCTGTTCCTACCTCAGGGCCTTTGCACTTACTATTCCATCTGCTTGTACTAAACTTCCTCCCAGTCTTCCCCTAGTTCCCTACCAAACTGTATACAGTGCTCTGCCAAATGACTGTTTTTCAAAGATCCCTTCCTACCTTTGCCATATAAAAGATCTGTCCATCCCTCACTCCACCTATCTTTGATGAAGATAGCTTTCATCTCTCCTTAATACTCACTATCTGAACAAAAAGGCATATTAGTTAATTATTATCTTTCTCTTCCAGGAAAATATAAACTCCTAGAAAGAAGATATTTTGTCCACTTAGTTCACTGCTATGTCCACAGTACCCAAAATAGCACCTGGGAGATAGCAAGCACTGGGTATGTTTTTGTTAATAAAGAATAAAGAAATAAAAATTTACCTCCATTGGCCTCTTATTTATGAAATAAACCCTTTCCAAGGAAAGATCGTAAGGGCAAAGGCTTGGAAACTGGGAGATCTGCAACTAAAATCCCATGAGCTAGTTTCTACATTACCTGTGATTCAAGGAACACTGTACGTCACAAACCTGCAGTGACTCCTTATTACTTCAACAGAGGACTGTTGTCCTTGAAAGGCTCAGTCTAGAGGAAGACTCAGTACCATTAAAATAATCTGACAGTGGCATTGTGTGTGTGTGCGGTGAGGTGGCCAAGGAGGCCAGAGGTGATTAACAGAGACAGATATGGAAACAACATTCAAGTGTTAGCAAATGCCAGGAGATATTTTTACATAGGCAGGTGTATAACAGGCATTCATCCTCCTCATCTGGTTATGTGGAGGAATCCAGAAAGGCTTCCTGGAGGAAGCAGCATCTCAGCTGACTCTCCATGAATAGAAGTTCACCAGCCCGAGGGAGGAGCAAGAATGGTCTAGGCTGAGGCATAGCCTGTGCAAAGCCTGGAACAATGACGCTGTGGGAACTAGAGGTGCTAACCTCCTTCCGAAGCACAGCCGCTGATCTAGGGCATGATGGGAGCCAGGGCTGTGAGCTTCCAGCAAACGGGTCCTCTCCAGCTCAGCCTCTGCAGAAGTAAAGGACTAGGAGGAGGCGCGTGAAGACTGGCAGCCCTCCAGCAGCCAGTGGAGGTGAGAAGCGGGAACCAGAGCTCTGGGGAGGCTTGTTTTGTTTAAAGAGAAAATACTGAAAATATGGTACCCCTGTTTTGATTTCTTTGAATCATATTTATTTTGAATTTGAAATTCATTAAAAGAGGCTGTGAAGGTTTTGTTTATCTAGGGTGACTTGGATTATAAAAGCAGCAGAGAAACCTTGGCTGAGGTGATCCTAAAATCCCTCTCCTCTAGTTCTAAGATGACCAACATCTGGACCTACAGAAAAAGCAGAAAGGTGTGGTGAATCAGACTCCAAATTCCACCTCAGACTCTGCCACTTACTCCCTGGGTGCGTTAATGAACTTGGAGTGTCTGCTCCCCCTTCCATATAACATGTTGTTTCCCTCATAGGCTTATTGTAGGTTTATTTCAAATAATAGACTTGCAAGCATCCAGCACATAGTAGATGTCAGCTGAATTGAAAAAGTCTTGCAATGGGGGCTGGGATTGTGGCTCAGCGGCAGAGCGCTTGCCTCGCATGCGTGAGGCCCTGGGTTCGATCCTCAGCACCACATACAAAGCAATAAAATAAAGACATTGTGTCCATCTACAACTAAAAAAATATTAAAAAAAAAAAAAAGTCTTGCAGTGTTCCACGTGTATGCCAGGCCCTAATCCTAACAGCTTCCCTATGAATCTTTACCCTGGGTGAGGCCTTCTCCCTGGGCTATCTAATTTACAAGGAGCCACTAAATGATTTAATACTCTGTTGTCCCTGGAATTCCCTGAATTGCCTCCAGGTGGTTTTGACCCTCAGAATACAGCCACCTGAAGGATGGGAACTTAGGGTATGCTGCCTGGAACCATACCAGATTTAAAATCTTTTAAAATGTGAAGCTTTTTTTTACGACTTTGGAAACCTACCCACTGCATGTTTTAATTTCCAACCGTTATGCTCCCCCCCCCCTTACTTTCCACATCTAACTCGATGCTGCAGATGCAAAAGCCAAACTTGATCATAGCATTTAAGCAATGAATGGAACGGCAGCTTCCACTTGCACTACAGAAAGATCTACAGTCTATATTCGGTAGTGTGAGCCACTTAACGGCAAGAATTACCATAGAACCCAAAAGAGGGAGGGTAGGAGAGGGAGAATTCTGGGCCTTTGATGCCATAGCCATGAGCTGTTTTGGAAATGATTAAGTGATAAATACAGTAAATTCACCCTCAGTTCTGGGAACCCCACAGTGCAGACAGTAATTCTTAGAGGCAGAAGCAATTATTATTATTAAAAGGTCTAGACCTTAAGCATGTGCTGTTTCAGTCTATTGAACCGGAAGATCACTAAGCCCAGAGAAGGAGGAGCCCAGGTACATGGAGTATTTACTAGACACTAACTGCTCTGTCCCCTAACGTCCCCCCATACTCCATGCAAGCACTTGTGACAACCCCCCCCCAAAAAAAACCACAGGAAGAGGGAAAATAACAATGTTGAAGGCCTACTGTTTGCAAGGTGCCTTATCGTCTAAAACATAATAAAGTGCATACAGAGTTTAAGCATATGTCAAGGATGCCAGTAAACTCCGAAGGAGCCCCAGACTCTGTGAGGAGGTGGCTCTGTGTGCTGTCATTCCTGGTTGCATCCCCCTCATCTAGCGTAGTACCCCCTACATCCTATAGGAATTAGGAACACCCTATTTGGTTAGCAGTGTGACCTTAGATAAATCACTTGTGCCTCAGTTTCCCTTGTGAAATGGGATGTTAGTAAGATCTAATATCATAATTGTAGAATTAAATGAGCTAGGAAGTGTAAAGTGACAGTGTGGCAAATAGTCTAAAAGCTGCCAACATCATCACTTACGGACTTGCCTGATGCTGGCCAGTTTATCCTGCCCACCACCACCCTGTGATGTCAAGAGTAATGAAGCTTGCTTTCCCAGGTGGAAAAACTGCAGAATGCACACCTGCCTGGACCATCCAGTTCTTAATTGGCCTGAGATTCCTATTCAGACCTGTCTAACAATAACAGCAAAACATAGCATTTAATTAGTTTTTCAAATGTCCTGGCCCTTTACAGATAGGTATACATTTTTCTCAAAACAATTATATGAGGTAAGTGTTGCTAACCCCCATTTCAAGGATGCAGAAACTGAGACCGAGAAAGATTAAGTAATTTTCTCAAAGCCATAGTCGGCAAATACCAGGTGTGGATTGATATCCAGGTCAGAAAACCTGATTGTGCCCCACGCCCACAGAGAAGGTCACTAACCCCTGGAATCAGAAATTTGTAGACCTGATGTTCACTTCTAGCCTCTGCTGGTACTAAGAACCTGGGCCTGGACGGACTGCAGTTGGTATAGCAGACGTGAGACAGGGCGTGGTCCGGAGTGGCGCATCCGACTGGAGAGCAACCGGTGCGCTCTGGTCCAGGGAACTGCGCAGCCTGGGCTGGGCGCCCACCACCCTCTCCAGCCTGTGGCCTGCGCGTCCCTTTCGCTTTTAGCCCCAGCTCTTGCTGGCGGTTGTTTACTTAGAATCGCCCCTACTTGGTTGGCTGCTTGACAAAGATCCGAGGAAACCTATTTGAGAACAAGCCCCCTCGCCCAGCGGAAAACACCCCAGGATGGGAGTCCGAAAATCTCCGTTCTCTTCAGTTCTGCTTTTGTGGGACCCGGTCCCGACCTCAGTTTGCTCATCTGTGCACAGGCGTCAAGCATGTTTGGGCATGGAAAGGATGTGGAACTGCCTGAAATTTTTTGAAAGTCTCCTATTTCAGCTAAAATAATTCTGAGAGTTTTCCAATCTTAGTTATTGTTTCAATTCAAATTTATATTTTTAGATTTTAAAAGGATTTAAACTGTCACCCAGGAAAATTAGCCTGTGCTTTATCCTAAAGTTCGGTTCCCAGTTTGACACACCCCAGGAAACTCTGGAACTTCCTTCCTGCTTCCATTGGTCTGTTAATCTGGGACTGTTGTGGACATATTTGATTCTTCCCCGTTAGTATTTTTACAATCTCGTTGATGACAAGTGGGGCGAAAGACTGAGTTTTGCAACCAGACACTCGGTCAGAATTTCTTGTTCTGCATTTTCCAATTTTTCTTATTTTATTTTTTAGCTACAGGACCTTGGCCAAACCACTTTATTTTGCCGAACCCCAGTTTCCAGCCTATAAATGAGGATCATGAAGACTCCTGCAGGCTTGCTGATAGAATCGGGGTGTTATTTGTTTAGAGTTTGCCACATACTAGGTGATCCATGGATGAGGCGCTAGCAAGTCGGCACTTGGATGGCCTGAACCTGGAGTTTGTTTTTGTTTGTTTTTTTGGTTTGGTTTGGTTTTGGGTTTTGTTTTGTTTTTTTCCTGCTTGCCGGGGTGTGAGAGCCAGGGTGTGGCCAGCTCCTAGCCTCTGATTCCTTCTCTTCGGTGGCACCGCTTGCCGCCTCCCCCTCAGGCCAGGAGCTGCGAGCGGGACCTGTGTCGACCTGCAGGCGGAAGACTATAGCTTTATTTACACAAAGAGCTGCGGGTGGAGGCTGGCCTTGTATGGTTGAAATTCTGGCGATCCACTGGGGCAGGCAAGGAGAGGCAGCCTGATAGGAATCTGTGAATAAATACGTGAATGAAAGATTGCACTGAAATTCCCTCCTATGATCACAGAAACACGACCCAAAGTTGACCTTCGGAATCCGCCCGCACGACCATCCTATTTGATAGACAGGCAAACTGAGCCTTAAATGATTTTCGCCAGACCAGGCCACCAGCCTCCCAGACACCGCCTTCCTAGGGATGCCTGTGGGGTGCGACTGCAGGGTCAGGAGTGAGATCTGGATTCTAAACGTCGGAGTAAAAGAGAATCTAGCTTTATTGCGCACCCACTCTGGGCCAGGCTCCTATGTTATTTCAATCTCATGACGTTTTCGGGGAGGTATTCCCATTTTTCGTGTTGGAAAACTCTGGGTCATTCATATAGTGGAAGTTACTTGCCCCCAAATACAAAAGCCTTTAAGTGGAACAGTCTAGTCTGGAGCCCAACATACTTGTCCCGGGTTCCTTCCACTCATCTGCGGGTCCCAAGGAAGGTACAGGGGTAAGGTAGAAAATGAGCGGCTCCAGCGTCAGGACAGCGGTGCGATTACCCAGCAGGGTTTCTGGGCGCCGCTTCTTCCCCCAGCACCCTTCACCTGCCGGCTGGATGGCCAAAACCTCTTCCAGTTCCAGTAGTCAGCTGATTCGCTGTAGCCACGCCCGCTTGCCTGATTTAGCAACCGGAAGTCGTACGTCCGGCGACTGCTGACCCAGAGCCCCTGGTCGTGGTATTGCCAAAGCCAGTGTCGCCCTGGGGAACATACAGGTGTGCCCAGGGCGTGCATTTCTCCGTCCTCCGCCGGGATCCCGGCTCCACATCCGGTCTGAGAGCACTAGAAACTGGTAGAGCTGCTGCGTTCCCAGCAGGGCGCCGCCCATGCCCACCTTGCGAGGCCCCAAACAGGTTTCTTCACTTTCCCTAGCCCGACTCCTGCCCGGGGCGAGGAAGGGAAGCTGATTGCTCAATGTACCTGAGGACTGCTGTGGTTCTCAGGCCAACTAGCCACCAATCAGCCAGGTGGGCCCAACTCAAGCCACCCAAACGTACTTCTGCATGCAGGGCCACCCAACAGATCCTTAGAGGTCCTCTCACTACATCTGCTCCCTGTGCTCCGTGGGTCAGCTGCAGGTCCCACTGGAAAGTGGGCTGAATGGTATTCTATTCACCCTGGATCCATCAGGCCGTGAAGGGTACCAGAGGCCAGTTTTGGATTTGCCCCAAGGCGGTCACACTGACCTGTCCCTGGACTTCTATCACGCATGCACCCACTGACCTTGTCAAAATTCCCCCAAAGCCCCAGCTTAAGCTTGTTTTAGAGGGCTGGGTCAAGAGGACAGCTTGGGTAGAAAATCCAGGCAAGTGAGAGAAATAATTTATACCCAAATATTTATTCCCCATTGCACTCGGCCCTGGGGATATCAGCATGACACACATACAATCCCTGCCCTCGTGAGTCCCAGCCCAGAGAGGAGTCAGACTCCATACCAGGTCGTTTTAATATGTGGCAATGTGCCATTTCCCACAGTGCTTCTGGGAGAAGACCCTAAATAGGTGAAGCCAACAGTCTGGAGCCATCAAGAAAGTCTTTCCCACACTTCAAACACTGTCCCTTTCCCTCCTTCCATCTGTCCACCATAGTGTTGGAGCACCAACATCATGCTAAGAAAGAAGTAAGTACTGAGTAGCTTTCAAGCCAGAGCAAGTCATGGTGTAATGGTGTGGTGGTTAAAATGCTAGAGCTCTGGCTACAGCCACTTGTTTTATGCCTGTGGGTGATTCACACAATCTCTCTGACCCTCAGTTTCTCTATCTGTAAAATAGGAATGATGATAATATCTGCCTCATAGAATGGCATTAAAAAATAGGCATTAATGAGTGTAATCCATTGTGTTGTTTTCTTGTGGTTTACTCACTTCTAATCCTTACTACAACTCTGTGTGGTTAGTGGTGCAGGTAACCTCATACCCATTTTACAGATGAGAAGTCTGACCCAGACAAATCAGCCCTCTGACCCACATCTGGTAAGTTTTCCAGACCAGGCCGCTGAGCAGGGATGACCTCCTGAAATGGAGAGATATGATTTTCACTTGCCCTCTGAAACCCCAGATGACTGGTTGGGGCCAAACGTCTGGGAATCTTCCTCCAACCTAAATGATGTTGGCTATACACAAATACCAGCCACAGGACACAGACAGCCACACCTTCCCTCACTGGGTATGCCTCAACTTGCTAGGAATTTCTCTTTCAGGAGCTACATTTTACAAGGGGGAACATGATAATTGGGCACCTACTACGTTCCAGACACTACCTGAGGCCTGCTCTTGGGGGTTAGTTCATGTTATGTGAGCCAATTCATATGGGCAGGAAAGGAGGAGAAAGTGGAGGAGGAAAGAATCAACTCCTTCCATCACTCTCCATAATAAAGCTTCACACAGGCACATAGAACCCTGAGGCGTGCTCAGCCAGCCACATCATCAAATCGGCTGTGCCCTCCTGCCTCCTGGCCCTTGGTGTATAATTTCCCTTCCTGGAATGCCCTGCCCAGCTCCCTGATCCTTCCACACTTTTACTTACTTGGTTAAATCACATTCTTCCTTCAGCCGTCAGTTTTAAACATCACCTCTCCCAGGAAGTCTTCCTGGTTCACTCAGTCAGGTTAGGTTCCTGCTGGACTCTACACTGTATTCCACTGCATGGTGAACTCCTTAGGGGCAGGGACTGTGTCTTGTTTCCTGTGTCCTCAGCACCAAGCATGTGGTGGCTCAGAACAAGCAATCAGTAAGTATCTCATGGATGGATACAGAAAAGTTGGGCATAAAAATTATTCCCATTTTACAGAGGAGAAAAAACAAGTCATAAAGAGGGCAAAAGTATGGAAGGTGACAGCTCTTAGTGGTTGAGATAAGCCAAAGTTAAATCCCCTAAATCTACTCAGTTCTGTTGCATCGTTTCATCAAAATAATGCAACTTCCTTCTAAGCTCTCTCATCAAATTTGTCTTATCACTGTCTCTCAATATTGCACAGAAACAGGTTCTGGGTCTTCATAGTGTAATAATCATAAAACCAACTGTCAGACTCATAGTTAGTTCCAGGTCCGGGTTTTAGGTGCCTGAAACACATTATACCTCAAGACATCTTGGAGAGGCCACCATGATGATGATTTTTTTAATGGATAAGAAAGTTGTTTCAGAGAGGTTCAGTGATTTGTCCAAGGTTCCACAGCCTTCAGACCTACTCAGTCTTCAACTCCTGAGCCCAAGTTGTTTCTGCCTCCCCATGGAACCTCTTGACCATGATTTTAAAGCCAATGCTTGTGTGGCCATACACCCCAACTGGACACCAGCTCCCCCTCTAATGAATTTCAGATGAGATTCCACAACTTCTAAGGATCCTTTGGGCTTTGCCAAAATGCTGTACTAATACTGGCATTTTCTCTGGCCACTATTCCCTTCTTTCCTTGGATTTCAGCATCTGCAATGGCTCCATCTCTGGGAAAGGGATCTGGCATGTGAAGCCATCTTTGTTCTCAGTAAATGGCCCCCCTTGAGAACTGGGCAGGTAGGGGCAGATCTTCCCATGCACAGGTGTCTCAACAAACTATTTAGCAATTACACACCCCCTTTACTGGAACTCCCACGGTCTTTCTGGCTGCCAGGCAACTGCTCCTAACTCTAGCTAGGGTCAACCCAAGAGCTTCCTTAAAATGCTCACATGATTTATTCATCTAACAAATAACTGAACCCCTGTGACATGCCTAATACTGTTCTTTTAGTTAATGATGTTCCCCCTGGAGCCCTGGACCTTCTTCTGCTATCTGAGATGATCAAGTTCCTCTGGACAGTCTTACTGTAGCCTAGAAGTTCCATGAGAACAGGTCTTCCACCCTGTATCTATATGTGATACTGTGCCTGACACAAGGTAGGCCCTCAATAAACATCTGTCATTAAGTAAATTACTAAATATTAAATGATCCCTTCGTCTCCTAAAAGACGAAAAGTTGCTTCTAGTTCTCCATTTAGACAAAAGATTCATGGCATTTGGAGTCAAGAGACCACTGAGACAAAAACAACTTCCCTCATTTTATAGAAAGGAAGACCAGCTCAGAAAGCGAGAGAGACGGCCAGGCAGTCTGGAGTAGACCTCAGCCTCCTGACTTTGGCGATCACCTTCGCTGAGCTGGGGCCCTGCTCCAAAACCATAAACATATTTTCATTTCATTCCCACAGCAGCCATCTGGGGCTCGATGAGTGGGACAGGGGGAGCAACGCTATTGCCAAATGGCGGAAGAGAACATCGCAGCTGAGGGCAGGGCAGCGGCGCGCCAAGGGCATGCTGCCAGATTCTCAGGATTTCTCCACCCACAGCCCCCACGGAGTGGAGCGTTCATTCTGCCCAGCCCCCTCCCCACTGCTCTTTGCTTTGCAAGGCATAAAGTAGGTATGAAATGATAGTCCCTGGTGTCTCAAAGACCCTCTTTTTTATTATTCATTCTGCTTTTGGAAGATTTGGACAATCCCTCTGCTGGGTGCAAAATTAAGGCCATTTAGGCATTCAGGATTGTAATCCACTCTTAAAAGGGTCTGGTGGCCCCAACACTTGTTTCAGAGGCCAAATGTCCTCTAACAACACTGAAGAAATGATTTGCTTTCTTCGGTAGCTCTGGGTGAGTAGGGATCAGGGGTCTCTGGGAGACAGTTAGAGTCTATCTCAAATCCCAGAAGTCCCTCTAGGCTCCTTGTGCACCAGGTCTCCCTGAGCACACGCTCATCCAGACAGAGGCCCCTGCCCTCCTTATGGGACTGGTACATCTCTGCAGTCACATTCTGTAGTGACAGGAATCAGGGGATAGGTGGGAGGTGCATGAAGGAAGCTGAATATCTTAGGAAAAAGGCGGGGGGGGGGTGTCAAATGAGCAAGAATAACATGCTGTACCCTCCTGATAATCACACTCCAGTGGCCTGGAATGAAGATTTCTATCTCTGTGGCACAGCAGCTCAGGAATGAAAACACAAAACATTTCTTTCTCTAAGAGAGAAGGGGTAGGATCAGTATGCCAGCATCCTGCTTCATGAATTAGAGCTAACTTACACATGTATTGCAAAATAGAATGTCCCACTGGTCAGCTTGAAATGCCAGTGTAGCTGTTGCTGGGTCAGTGCTGGGCAGGAGCCTGGCTTTGCTCCTCACAGCCAATCACCTGGCCTCTGGGAAGTGTTTCCTGGGCTAGACAGGGGTGCTCACAGAGCCCCCTTGGCAGGGCTTTTTGAGAATTAAACGATGTCACAGGTGTAAAGCACCAAGCACCAAGCCTGGCACATAGAGAGTACTAAACAAATATCAGTTCCCTCTATTCAAGAAAGGGGAGTGAATTAAGCTTTGGAAATCAAATAGTCATGGAAAAACCCCAGGGCCCTAATGAAGGACAGTTCCCGAGGACTAAACAGACCCATTTCCCAATAGTTGGTTTAAGGACCAGCCCTCACACCGTGTGACTAGTTTCCCACACAGTGGGTTCATAGGCTTTCTTGCCTCTTCTCCTTGAGCCAGGCCTTGGCAGCAAAAATCCATTTAACCACTCAAAGCACAGTCATTACAACTCACCCAGCAGGATTCCCACAGGCTTGTTGGCATGTGCACACATATACTAAAAATGCATGCAACACAATGCAGCCCAATAAAACACTTGACCCCCTCCCACACACATCCAGGAGCAGGAGCCCTGGAACTGGGCAGATGTGGGTCCCAGGCTATTCCTTCCTTCTAATAGTGGTGTACCTTGAGCAGATGGCCATAAATATGTTCCTTGATCTGAAAGGTTAGCTTTTGGTCTTGGTGTAAAGTTGAAATAATATAATGCATATACAATAATGAGTATGTATGCTATAGGTGCTTACAGGTATTTATTGCACAAAGCCAAGAATTTGTAATGGGAAGAGAGAGAAGGAGAGTCCAGCCCTGAGTTCACTTTCTTTATGGTGTTTTACCCAATGCCGTGACCTCTTCTGTGCCTCCCTTCTTTGGCTATTTGCTTTTGACACCAAGTCTCATGGTTTGGATACAAGTTCACTCCCATTAATGCAGAACTGTTCAGAGGTGAAATGATTAGATTGTGAGAGCTATAACCTAGTCAGTCCATCAATTAGATGGACTGACTGGGTGCTAACTGTGGGCAGGGGAGGCATGGCTGGAAGAGGCAGGTCCCTGGGGGTGTGCCCTGGATAGTACAGCTTCCCTGTGGCCCCTTTCCCTCTCTCTCTCTCTCTGCTTCCTGGCTACCATGAGGGGAGCAGCTTTCCTCTGCCATACCCTCTGCCATACCCTCTGCCATGATGTTCTGCCTACCTTGGGCCAGAGCAATGGACTTGACTCACCAAGGACTAAACCTATGAAACTATGAGCCAAAATGAACTTTTCCTTTTCCTCCTCTAGGTTGTTCTTGTCAGGTAGTTTGGTCACAAGGATGAAAAGCTGACACTCCATTGACCTTAGCTGGCCTTGCTGTAACTGACCTGCTTTCACAGTGTCTCAGCAACCTGAGTGAGTGTAAATGCCATGTTCATCTTCTCTGTCCCATTCTTCCATCCCAAATACCCAGTGTCCCCCTGAGATAGCAGGTGCTCAGGGGTGGCCCAGAGAGGAAACTTGGGGGACAGCTGACAGCAAGCAAGCGGAGTGGGAATAAGGAAAGGTAGAGGGGAGCCACTCCAGAAAGGGTCTAGATTTGTCAGAGTGGAAAGCAAATAAGAAGAGCTCTGCAAAAAGAGAAACTCTCTGCCCCTCTATTACCCGTCAAAGCATCTGGTGGAGAAGGAGGAAGACAGAGGAAAGAGGCCCAGATGGGTGGCAGCTGGGAATCTATGTCTATTTTGCATAATGCAGAGAGCTTTCTCCAGCTTTGTCCTCTGTCACCGGCACACCATCTTGGTGAGACAGACACTGCTGGCTCCTTCCATGGATGGTAAAACTGAGGCTAAGAGAAGTACGACCAATTGCCTAGAATCACACAGGAAGGAGATGCTACACGGGGAGCTCCAAATGAAGTCTTCCTGCTCCAGATATCAGGTTCTTTCTATGATGGGGGCCATTTTTCCCAAGGACAAAGAAGCGAACTTTGAGGGCCCTACCTCATCTCAGCCCCTTCATGCTGAACTGGCCCTGCCCGTTTCCCTGGTCTTCTCATCTGACTGTGAACTCTTAGGGAAGGGTTGGTGCTTTGTCACTTCTGCTTTCCAGCACTCAGCAGAGCAAGGACTTAGTGGATGTCTCTAAGTCAAAAAAAAGGAATAAATCATCTCCCTACCCATCTTCTAGTAGGGTTTGTTTCATTAACTCTTGCCTTGAAACTCTGGTTGCTCAGCTCTGTATGTCCTGTCCCTTTCCCTAATTTGAAATGCTTGGTGGGCACTTAGTGGATTAAATTGTGTCCTCAAAACACTATGTCCAAGTCCAAACCCTGGACCATATTTGGAAATAGGTCTTTGTAGATGTAATAAGTCAAGGATGTCAGCATGAGATTGGTGAGCCCTGCATCCAGTGGCTCGTTTCCCTATCAGAGAGAGGAGAGGGAGACACACAGAGGGAAAGGCCATGTGAAGACACAGGCAAAGCGTGGTATGCTGTCACCTGCCCAGCAATCCCAGGCAGCACCAAAAGCTGGGGGAGGCCCCCTGGCAGAGCACAACCCTCTAGAACATTTTACCCTCTGAACTGTGAGAACAAGTTCCATTGTTTAAAGACACCAAGCTTATGGTGATTTGTTACAGCAGCCACAGGACACTAAGACCAACAGAAACTATGCTTCTTACTGCCTTGATGTCCCACCCACTCACCACCCCTGAATCTTCAACCTCTGGGTAGACACAGTGTGACCTCCATGAAAGCCTGAATCAGGCCTTGTTACGAGCTATCTGTATTGTCACCTGGGTTGCTTATCCTAATAGATGCCTATCATAAGCAGAGAAGAGGACTGGCATCTACGGAGTGCTCACTAGGGGTGGCCTCTCCACCAGTCGGTCTCACTAGTCATCTTCCTTCAGCACATCCGGAGCACCTGTTTTTCAAGCAGGCCCAGTGTACAGAGGAGGCAACTGAGGCCCCAGGAGCTTGAGATTTCACAGTGAATAAGTGTTGGGCTGGTCACTGAAATCCTGGAACCCTGGACTTCCCATGATCTTTGGTCACTTCACAAAGCTAGCACAGTTTATGACTGGCACACAATTGGGACAGGGAGGCTGAAGGGAAGGGAGAGAGGTGAGAGGGAGCGAGGGAACGATTCAGTGTGCACACACATCATGCTTGTTTCCAGAGTCTGGGAACAATTAGGTAGCACACCTCTAACTTTCAATTTGTTGTGGCGGTGCTGAATTTAAGCCTGATTTAAATCTTTATCCATGATCGATACATATCTGTATGAGCAAAGTTAATCATAGTGTAAGCTGCCAGGGGAATTCTAGACAACATTGCAACCATGGCACAAAGCACAGCATAAAATCAAGCCGTCCCTGCCACAGACTAGACACTGCTGTTCCCAAGGGCATGTACACGAAGGCAAATGGGCCCTTATATGGCCACTGCTTCTCCTCCCCATCACCCTGGTTTAGGTGAGGTAACTGCTGGGCGGGTCACCCAGGCCTGCAATCTTCTGAAGCATCCAGGCAGCCTCCTGTCTCTCACTGGATAAATGGAATCGTGCACATTCAAAATCCTAGAAAATATTCGTTGAGAACCTTCTAAGTATGAGGGTCTGCCAAAAACAAAATAAAGTCTGCTTTTATAAGTTCACATTCCACTCAGGGGAGAGAAACGATAAAAAAAGTAAATGAATAAATGTGTAATATGTCATTGATAAATGAAAAGAAGAAAAATAAAGTGGAGGCCTGGGAGTGATGACTGGAGGTGTTATTTTTCTTAAGGTCATCAAGAAAGGCCTCCCTGAGAAGGAGGCCTTGGACAGAGGCCTGAGGAAGTGAGAGGATAAAGTCTGCAGATGATCTGGAGGAATAGAAAACTGTGAGTATGAAAAACCCAAAGCAAGACTGTGCCTGGAAAGTTCCAGTAATAGCCAGGAGCCCTTTGAGGCTGGAGCAGATTGAGTGAGCAAGAGCTAGGAAGTAAGGGGAGAGAGTTTTCCAGAGAGTTCATGAAAGCCTGAAGGCCAGGGTGAGGCCACAGAGGCTGAGTGTGGGGGAGCCCCAGGGAAGCAGCACAGAGGGGCACATGGTCTGTACCAGGTCACAGAAGGACTGCTCTGCATGGTGAACTGAACGAGAGGACCAGAGGGAGGCAAGGAGGCCAGCTATGAGGCTGTTGCAGCAAACCAAGGGACAGAGGATGGTAGCCAGGATGGAGGGACGTACTCACAGCAGAACAGAGCTGACCTAAAAGGGGAAAGAAAGGAAAGAAAAAGAATGGAAAGGGGAAGAAAAAAATTGAGGATGAGAAAAAGGAATGCATTGTACATATCACACAGGAGCTCGACCATCCGTTATTGAACATAGGGCTCTAGAATGGGGAAGTGAGAGAGAACCAGGCTTTGCGGGATGCTGCCTATCTGCTAACTGCTCTACCAGGTCTTCCCTCACCCGTCCCACCTCATCACACAACAATCATTTGAGGTAGGAGTGGCAAGTCTCTCTTGTAGAGATGAGGAATGTGAAGATCAGAAGAGTAATTAAATGATTTTTCCAAAGTCACACAGCCAATATGGGAATGCCCCCATTGGAATCTGGGCCTTATGTAAATCCAAAGCCTGCTCTCCCCAAACTTCCTTCTGTCTGGGTGCAGAGAAATGTATAGGCACAGTTCCTGCCCTCAAAAATCCCCTTGGTGGGCTGGGGTTGTGGCTCAGTGGTAGAGCACTTGCCTTGCATGCGTGAGGCACTGGGTTCAATCCTCAGCACCACATACATAAATAAATAAAATAAAATAAATCTTTAAAAAAAATCCCCTTGAATCTGCAAGAATCCTATGAAGTCAGAATTTTTATTGTTCTTATTTTTAGAAACAAGAAAATTGATTCCTAGAGAGGTTGGAAGACTTGCCCAAGTCATACCAGCTCATAAGTGACAGAGCCAAGATTCAAACACTGGTCTAGCTCTGAATATCTTAACTACTACCCTGTATCATCATATAAAGTAGTTGTTTTGAGCTTTAGTAAAATATATCTTAAACCATATATATGTATATATGTGTATATACATATATATTATTTATATATTTATTATTTATATATTCATATAAATTTGATGTTGTACAAATACACAGCATTCCAAAGTCAATTACTTCCTATATTATTCTTTGTTATCTGGGTTTCTGTAAATTAAGTCATTTACCTAGTTACAATGTATTGTCAAAGCCATTATATCTCTTACCAACTAGTATAGAGATGAAGTCTTCAAATATTTATCTAAATATAATTTAAGATACATGTGTGTATGTTAGCTTTCCATTACTGTAACAAATACCGGAGATAAATCAACTTAAAAAATGGAAGGGCTTATTTTGGCTCGCAGTTTAGGAGGTTTTAGTCCATGATTGATTGTCCCCATTGTTTTGGGCTAGTACAGGATGTCATGGTAGAAGCACCTACTGGAGGAGGCCCATTCACCTCATGGACAGGACACAAAAGAGAGAAAAAGAGAGAGAGATGACTGTTCCATAATCCCCTTCAAAGTCATGCCCTCAGTGAGCCAAAACATTTCACTAGGCTCTTCTTAAAGTTTTCTCCACCACCTTCCAATAGTATCAAGCTGAGGACCAAGCTTGGCTTTTGAGGAAAATTCACGATCCAAACTCCAGCGGTAGATATAACGGGAACAAAATCATCTAAGTCAGTCCTTTACCACTCCGAGGCTTCCTAAAGAACACACACAAACACACTTACTGACATATACCTACACCTATAGATATGGGCACACCCATGAAGTATAAGAGCACACAACATTCCAAAGTCAATTACTTCCTAAATTATCCTCTGTTATCTGAGTCTCTGGAAATTAAGTCATTTGCCCAGTTACAATGTATTGTCAAAGCCATTATATCTTTGACCAACTAGTATAGAGATGTAGTCTTCAAATTACCTCTTAAAAGTCATCCGGAAGACATATTCTTCATTTACATTTAACTTAATTTATGTTTAATTTCCTTCAGAAGTTCACGGAAAGGGTGGAAGTTGAGAGGTTGAAATCTCAATTATTCTCAGGAACAGAGGACTCCACAGAACCAGTTCCTAATGCCTTGCTTCTACCCTGGAAATGGACTCAGTTCCACTGGTCTGTAATTCATTTCCAAGCATTAGAAGAACAGTCTCCTGTGGACAGGCACTGTCGTGTAGGAAAATTTTTAGAGACTAAATTTGTCCTCTGATAGTCCTTAGTTCTAAGCCGATTGCTACTGTCCCTAGCTCTGTGACACCAAGGAAGTGACTGAGTTCTCTTCTAAATAAAATTAGGATAAGATAATACCTACTTCTGGGCAATCACGAGAATTATAAAAGATCCCTTAAATAAAATGTCAAGCGCACAGTTGATGCTTAATAAGTCTTCATCCTCCCTCCCTCTTCCTGTGAAGAGGCTGATGGAGGGCGAAGGTCAGAGGCTTGACCTTTCCCCTACATGGTAGAGAGTCACTAAGTGCCAACCAATAGAACCTATAATTACTATCTTTGGCCACCACAGGAAGGAGTTTTTTAAAAAAGGCCGATGTTTGCAGGCATAAAGGCAGGCCCGGGCATCATTGCCACGTTGCTAGGTATTGTTAAGCCACCCACCTAGCCACAGAGTGGGCAGCAATTAACGTAATTAGTGCAGTGATGAGTGTCCTCCACAATGATAAACAGCTCAACCCTGCAAAACTCGACAGACCTGCTGCTCCCAGGAGGCTCCTGACCCTGAGCATCCACCTGGGGAGTGGTGTCCTGCAGCAGAGTAGAAACTGGCTTTGCGTCACGTGGAAGCAGATGTAATTCTGTCTGTGCCAGTTCCCAGCTGTCTGACTGAGGGCAAATTGCCTTGCCTCTAAGCCTTAGTTTCCTTGGGTATAAAATGGGCGAATGGCATTCTCACAGGGATATTACAGTTATCTTTATCACCATCTTCACAATTATCCCAGCCCAAATCAGGCTGGTGTTGAACTGCAAAGAGTGCAGAGCTGGAATGGCCTATTTCTTTTTCTCTGGCTGAGATAGAGCACAAAGCACTGATCTCAGTGACTTTACGGAAATTACTGGAGTTTGAGATGTAAAAATAAGGGAGAAAAAGTAATCCTTGAATTTATTAATTACATAAGCTAATTTTATAAATAATTATTACAAGTGTTATCAGTAATGTTACCATTTACACAAAACATAAGCACCACAGTAATCTGGTGGTTGGTAATACAAATGTGAAACCTGCTTAGAACTTTGGATCTAGCAATCCCATGTTGAGAATTAATACCCTTTCAAAAGAAATCAAATAATCCCAAAGTTAGAGTGTATTTCACAAATATTAACAATTGACAGATTCATTCAACTAGAATGCCAAAGTGTGAGGAAATACACTCAAAATCTTTTTAGGATTCCTTGAAATGAAAACTCTGAAAAAGGTCTGTAAAAGGAGAGGAGATCAAGACAAAGGGGAGCCAAAGGTAAAGGGCACTGCTGGGCAAAACTGAAGCACTAGCTGGGTGACAGACCAGGGAGTAAGCCACGTGGATTCTTGGAAACATGCATATGAAAGTGTTGAACACAAAGATAAAGGAAAAAGAAAAATTGTCCGAGGATCCTCAGAGTGTCAAGCTAGAAAGTACCTCAGAGAATATCCGGCTTTCAATCCTTTCCATGGAGACCTGTGACAAGAGAGGCTCCCTTAGCAAATAATCTCGGTGGAGAAAATAAGTTCTGGTAACAATAGTAAAGATTCCCGGCTGCTAGCTGGCACTGCACCATTTCCTCTCTCTCTTGAGGAAGAACGAGGCTGAAGCTATTCAAGGAATAACCTTGAGCTTACTCTCATTTGTTTAATAAAATAGAGTTTAGGAGTCTATAGTACAGTTGAAAACCAGTGCTCCGGACCAAGTCTCCATGGATAGAGAAGTTGAGCCCCTAAATGACCTATCTACCTGTCATGCTAGCACATAAGGCTTGCTCAATTGGTATTTATCAAATGCATACCTGTGAATGACAGGCAGACAAAATGACGTCACCAAGGCTGCCCAAATTGTAGATGGCTGGTACAGTGTACTGATTTAAACTTAGGGATTGGGGTGAATTTAGACTGCAGTCCATAGAAATGTTTGCTCTTTATGTTTCCTTTCTTCAGTTCACTGGAGTATAACATAAGAAACAAAACAATGGCCCAGCACACATGGGGTGTAGAGCTCAGTGGGCAGAGCAGAGAGGGTCACAATAATGGCCTGGTGTGGTGCTCCAGAATCCTCGGGATATGGAAGGCTCCAGTGCTTGGGCTCCCATGTTTGAAAGGCATGACAGAGAGCTTCCCAGTGACACTTGAACAAAAGTTGTATTAACCAAATTGGCCAAATGTAGACACTGCTGGTGAAAGTCCTCAACACTTGGTCATTGGTGGCTTGCTCTCGCCTGGGATAGTTCTGGTCTTTCCTCTCTGCCTGGCATACCCCCTCAGATCACTCTCCTGCCAGCTTCAGCATTTATATTGGGTCCTCTTCTCAAAGGGTTCCTTTCTGTCATCCCTATCTTTCTCAAAACAAGATGGATATTCAGAGAACTTCTGAGTCCTTAGGCTTGTTACTAACTCCCATTTGAGATACCAATTACCTGCTCAACTGATTCAACTAGCTAAACCACAAGAAAAACTTTCAGGCTATAGGCATTTCACACCCAGTTCTTTACACCCACAACACATATTGATTATTGTGATTCTCTATTAATTGGCTGACTTATTATCTATAGCAACTATATACTAGCAATTATAGCTAATACGTATTCGGTATTTGCTATGTCAGGTACTATATCAATTCATTTAAATTCATGACTCTCTGAAATGGGTTCCATCATGAATCTTATTTTAAAAATGAGAAATTAATATCCAGAGAATAATTTGACCAAGCTCATATCGTGAGTAAAAGACAGGTAAATATTGCACCCAGGCAATCAGGCTCTGGAGGTTAAGCACTTAAGCTATAAACAATACTGAAGCACCATGCACTTTTCATTGTTGTTGTTGGTTACCATTTATCTCCAGACCTGGTAAAATGCCTGGCATGGAATAGAGTTTTAACAAACACTGGAAGGAAGAAAGAGGGAAGCAGCTGAGGAGGAGGATATGCTACTGGCTCCACTCTGATTCCCTCAAAAAGGAGAGCGGGGACCCACCCAGCAGCCCCTGCTTCTTGTGAGAACAAAGGAACTAAGTGAGACATAGAGCAGGAGATAGAGCTAAGTAGGACAATATCCCTGTCCTGGAAGAGGGCCTCCATCCCCTCATCTCATGATGACCTCATATGAGGCCTGGACCTTCTCAGTGGGCCCTGAGTTTCTCTTTGCCTACAACAGGAAGTTCACTCATAAGACAGCCATTCTGCACTTCCCTCGTAGAGAATTATAGATAAAATGACAGAGAGCTCTCTTGAGGAACTCATAGGCTAGTGAGGAAGAGGAACTGTGAAACTAAGGAGAGTAGGGGACAGTAGCCATGTCTGGTTGGGAAGGGAGGTACAACAGGAGAAGCTCATGTCTTTTACTGAATTCTACCTTTGGGATTCACTATGTATTCTGCTCATGAAGCTGGGACTTCAAGGAGAGCCAAGGCCCTCTCACCTGTATATGTGGACTACTCTGCTCTAGTACATGATGCTGTGACCCATGTTACTGTAGGACAGGGAATGATGGCAGAATCACATGCAAGCTGCTTGATTCTCTCCAGAATGTTGAAGCTTTGTTCCAAAAAGGAGAAGCACTTGAGCAGAAGGTATATTGACACAGTTGAAAGCAGCCACCACAGAAGAGTGCTGGAGGCACTGGACGTGACGCCTTTGTATATCCATCCACTCCTAGGCTGTTTGCCTACGTGCTCTTTCTTGGAAGAGTTTATTGGACAGTGCCCCTTGTCTTTGAGCATTTGCCCTTGCTCCATGACTCAGCAGCTCATCCCTACCTTACTCTTCCTTCAAGCAACTTTCACTAGTTTTAAGGTAACACCCTGTGATAGTTGTAGCATGTATGTTTATGCATATTTATTTATTTAAAGATTAACTTGCATTTTTAGCTCTATTGTTTTTATTAGGACATTTAGAATTTCATGTTAGCATTGTGATCACAGTATTATACAAATTTGCATGTCTGCCCCAAACCTATTTTTGCAAACACCTTGTTATTTTTAATATATACTTCTTCAGAACACAAACTATTTCAGGAGATATATATATATATATATATATCATATATATATGATATATATATATAGAGAGAGAGGATATATATATATATACACACACACACACACACATACACATATCATATACATATAATGTTATATCATGTCATATAACGTGTTAAAACAGCAATGTCTATAGATTAAGCAAAAGCTTTCCCATAAGCTATCATGGTGCAAATGAATTTGTTCATTTTTCAGATGAGAAAACTAAGGTTCAGAGTTGTTAAATGACTTATCTAATGGAGATGAACCAGGAGTTGAATCCAAGACTTCAATTCCAAATTCACTTACTAAGTCTTCATTTTAGCATAGTCCCTAGTCCATGGTAGGCAATCAGAACATTATTCTGGTAAAATTAATACTGTCTCTAGATCATTAATCTGTCTGATAATACAATTCATGAGTGTCATTTTGAAAAGTAAAAAAAGAATATCGAGGAAAAAAGAAATATTTTGAGAACCTACTATGAGCTAGGAATGAGACTAGATGTTTTCTGAACACACACATAAACACACACACACAGGTGTGAGATAGTTTTGGTTATTCCATTTTACAGATGAGAAACTATGCTATAATAACATTATATGTATATGATATGTGTAACTGTTTAAGGAAATTATCTTATACTACCACATATGTATATATATACATATGTATGAGTTAAGATTTGAACAAGTCCACCTGATTCCAAAGCCCATATTTTTCTACCATAATCAGTGGAAGATGCTTACCGCTTATAGAATAAGGGCCAACTTTCAGTAGCACATCAACAAATCTATTCATTTTAATGATTTTGTACTTATATTTTCATTTAACTAAATGTCTGTGGCAATTAATACTTGTTTTCCACTTACCATAGGATCCAATCCAATCCAATCCAATCCAATAATACCTATTTATAATCTATAAACATCTTTGAGTTTTAAAGAAGCGAGTTATTTAGAGGAAAACCTTAATTTATTTTAGACATGTAAGTGGACATATAAAAATGGAAAAAGCGATGGGTAAATATCAGATACTTGAGAAATGGGACTATTAATCCCAATAAATAAATTACTTAAAACATTTTGCATTTGTATGATTGATTCTCCTAGCTATACTGGCAGATGTTTTCTATATTACTTAGAAGAGAAAGGATATTAGAACAGGCCTGTTTCCCTGGACAGTGTTTTAAGGAATTTAACATGCTACTCTTTTTCAACATTCTGTGTCAATAATTTCTTCACTGGATTCTGAGGTAGCTGCTCTAAGAAGTGCTTGGGTTCTTTCATGCTGGAGGAAGCTGGAGACGTACAAACAACAGCATTAGAGTGGTGGAAGTTTTCAGAGCTTGGTAAATATTTCTAAGTGATATACATGCTTAAGGTTTGGGTTGTACAGAGAAACAAAGAAAAAGGCTCTGGGCCCACTCAAGACATCTGACTTTCCATTCCATCTTTGACCACTAATTTCCTAGGTCACTTAAGTAAGTCATGGCTGGGGACATCAGTGTTCACACTGGTTAAATGAAGCAGCTTTGATTTCCAGAACCATTTTCCAGCAATATGAGACACACCCAATCAAGAATGACTACATTTGGCAAAAGTAGTCATCTTTGCAAGTTAGGAGGTACCTGCCTACCATGGGCATCAGAGCCCTTCCAATTCTGAAAGCCTATGATTTCATGACTTTGGTTGCTTGGATTGCATTTGGCCACACAAGTTGCAGTATATACACAGAGGGCCATTAAACAGTCTCTGAATTATGCTTATTATTAATGTCACATCACAAGCAGCATAACCCAAGCTAGTGTAAACTCTCATCTGCCTAACTAGGCAGCGAGTACTCTGGTTAATTAAATGTCCTTGTTAATAACACCGTGCTCACTATAATTGTAGATATGGGATTTCTATTTTTAAGAAATGCATAATGCCACTTTGGAATGTATTGAACATAATTTAAACTATTCTTGGTCAATATTCTCTTTCCTTCATTTTATTAGTTTGTTTTTGCTTTTAACCAAGAAAGCAACTTATGCTTAATGTGGTAGGTTACTCTACAGCAAATATTTACTTCCTCCTTCTGCAACCTCCCTCCATGACTTCCCAGCTCCATTGACATTGAATTTAGACATGTGAAACATTTCAGCCAACAGAGGGTGGGCAGAAATGGCAACACACCAGTTCCATGTCTAGGCCTTAAAAAGTTTCGTGTGCTTTTACTTACCCCAATCTGTTTCCTGAGAAGAATATGTCCCTATTAGATTCTGCCTCTCTAGCTTGGGCTCTAGAATGAGATGCAGGCAGGGGATGGCCCTGTATTTGGCCCTCTCTGGGCTGCAAACTGTATACGTGCAACAGGACACCAAAATAGGTAGTTCCAGGAAAAGCCACTGTCACTACTTAGAAAACAGCAGTGGTGTGATGTGCAACCAGGAGGAGGGCCTAAGGAAAGCTAAGCCACCTCAACTGTGGGCCAATGAGCAGAAGATAAAGTGCCTGGTACTGTATGGCACTCAGACTTTGTGGTTTGCTTCACCTGTTGTGACAAACACAAATTTACAGAAATGCTCTAATTTTTAAAGTGAATAAAATCATCTCTCTACTCCCACCTCCAACTAAAGTAGCTGGTAATAGCCCTTTGGTACTTTCTACTCTTCTGGTTTTTTCCAGGGATTAAGTAAGCAAATGTATATAAAAACATTTAGCAGTGACTATGAAGCACTCATTAAACATAAGGGGTTTTTTTATTAATGGTCTCACACAAATACTCTCAAAGTAGGTTTTTAAAATTCATCTAATAAAGGAGCCCACGCTATGCACTTCACTCTGCAACTTTCTTTCTTCATTTAATGCTATATCCTGGGGATTCCTCCAGGTCAACTCATTTCTTTAAAGACAATTAACTCATCTTTTAGAATAACTGCATAAAATCCCATGGTTTGAATATTCTGTAATTTATTTATTTTACTTATTTTCATTTTAAAGAAACTGAGACTCGGAGCTGAGATGTTTGTTAGAATACTTGCCTCCCCTCCCTATCACACCCTCTTTCTGTCTTGGGTTTGGCTTTGTGATAAATTTTGGCCAATGAAAGGTGAACGAAAGTGGTCTGTGGACAATGAAAGGTGAAGTGATCTGTGATCTTAGGAGCCACCCTACTGTGTTATCACTTTTTTGTGACATACACAAGCAATATTCCAGACAGGCTCCTTTGGTTTGGGTTTTGCAGTAAAGAGCTCAGATCTGAATCCAGATGGACCAGTAATACATAAAATAAACTCATATTATTTCAAGCCTTTGGGATTTGGGTGATTGTTTATTGCCACAACATGATTTAGAGAATACTAATATAGTCTTTCCAGACCTTCAGGTATTTGAGTGTTCAATGCAAATATTCATCATCATTGGTTTGGCCAAGTACCAGTATGCTAGATAAAGATGTAAGTTGACAGAGTAATTAGGAACAATCAACTCCTTAACTTCTTTTTAGCAAATTATCAACAGCCCCCTCCCCACCTGCCAAATTACTAGGCAAAGGACATGATAGAATCACAAAAATAAATAAATAAATACATTTTCATAATCCAGTAAGCTCAGGACCATCCTGTGTAGTGGGTATAGCCTCTCAGATAGGTCAGCATCATGAACACTTTGACCCAGTTTTTCCAGGTTGCCAACAACACACACACCAATATGCAATACCTTCACCAGTGTCTGTGGTTCCTAGAAAAGTCATCATCTCTTCTTAGAAATGTGCAGGTGCCATGGAGGGGGACTGAAAGGGACCCTAGGAAGTCTAGTTGCAGCTTTGATGTGAATCAACCCTGAACCTCAGCCTGCTCAGAGGACTGCTGTGAAAGGGACAGCAGCTACAGTAGTCATAATAAGATTAAAAAATAATAATAAAGCATTTTGATTTTTTTTAATTGCAAGAGTACACGTTTATTGCTGAAAAGTTTAAAACAAATAGAGAAGCAGAAGGACAGTGGAATTTAGCCAAATAGCTGTCATTGATATCTTGATGGCTAACCAGTCATATTTCCTCCTAAGAACATGTATACACATCTTAGTGTATGATACTTACACATAGTGCAAGGCCTTCCGGATGCCTTTTAGTACATGTGCGCATAAACCACAAAGCCCTCGTCTTATGCTCATCCTCGCTCTTCCTGTCTAGCTTCCCTTTTGTCCCTCCAAACATGCCCTACATTTATTAACACCAGGCATTGCTGTATGTCCTCACACCTCTTAGAATACTTTTTCTCCACCACCTCCACTTCTGACTACTTCTACTCATCCTGGAAGTCTCAGTTTATTTGTTACCTTCTTAACAATTCTCTGGTCTCTAACCTTGTTAGATGCCATGTGCAGACAGAATCCTGCTCCTCTCTCACGGCACTATTACACTGGACTAGTCTTGCCTACTTATTACCCATTTTCCTTGCTACCCATCTGCTCGTAGGCAGGCCTGTAGCTCCTGTTCACCATGATCACCAGTAGCTGGCCTTTGGTAAATACTCAAACGCTGTTGAATTAATGAATGTTTAACAATATGTGCTATCTGTATTCCTTATGAAATCCCCAAAGCACCAGGCATTTCTCAGTAAATACCCACTGAACAATTAAGTGCAGAAGAGGACATAAGACATGCTAACATGGCTCATGAAGTTTATAAATTAGATGGGAAGAAAATCTTTGCAAAAGGAAGCCTCTGCACACAATCAAGTGCCATCTTCTTTACTTCTGCCTCCTCCTCTCATTCTCTTCAAACTGGGCCAAAACCAGGACAAAACCCCTGACTTTGGCTCTGTGATCCCTCACTGAGGTTATCCTGCAGTACCAACTGCTATAGGATGACACTGGCAGCCCTAAAAAATATCCAAAATCTCAGTCTATCAACACAATGAAGCTGATTTCTCATTCCAAGTCCAGTGAGACCATTTCTGAGTTTTAGACAACCTTCTTCAGAGATGCAGGCTCCTCCTCTCTGTGGTTATGTCCCTCTGTATGACCTTGGTGTCCCTTATCAGGAGATAAGGAGAGATGGTTTTATGAGCCAAGCCTGAGACACACATCCTATTGACCCCCTCTGCAATAGTGAAAACACAGGCACGCTTACTTACAAAAGAGCCAGGAAATGCAGTCTAGCGTGTACCAAGGCAGAAAAAGAAAGGGGCTTGGTGGATACTTTATAGTTCTTCTACCAGACAGTAAGGGTGTACCTCATCTTCCTGAGTGATCCTAAGTATAGGTAATTTTGATTTAGGATACTGAAAACACTTGTTTTGACAGAAGAATGTCCACATAATTAACATTGGACTTGAGAAAACATCAACGCAGGTTTACAAATTTTCTGAGTAAAAATGTGTAACTCTAGAATTGAGAAACCACTAATGTTGGTGATAAACCCCAAATTCTAAATGAGACTATTTAAGATGGCTTTTATGAACTGTGAAAGTAAGTGATGATTACCATAAGTACTATGTGCTCGCTAGGAATTATCATAAACTAACCTCACAGAGTGTCTATAACATAGTAGACAATAAATACGTGTTGAGCGGAGGGACTTCAATTCTATAGTTAAGGTAACTGTCCTACTGATAAATAACCCATTACAGGAAGTTCTTCCTTAAATACAGCAGTTTTCTTCTCTAACTTCTCACTACTACTCTAGATCTGACCTCAAGGCCTACAGAATAAGTCAACTCCCCCATGTAAAGTTACCACTATTTGGAGACTCCTATATGTGCGGTCTTGTCCCCACCATCCTTACTGCATGCTCCCCTGAATAACTCAATTCCTTCATTTCTTCCCCGTGGTACATGGCTTGAGGTCTCTTACTGTATAGCCATCCTACCCTCAGATCTTTATGGTTGGTCAAAATTGCTTTCTAAGTTCCGTACTCATGGTATTCCTGATGGTATCCAACCAGCAGCACTAAGTAGAATTATTACTGCTGCTCTCTGGGCATCATGTCCTTACTCTGTGGCTAAAAGTATTTAAGTAACCAAGCTGCTGCCAAAGGAAGTCCTTCACTGGGAGAGGGATAGGTCTTGGAAGATCACCCAGAAGGACCCTGGCTACTTTATGATCCTGTAAGTTTTGTGGAAATTTTGAGTGCAGTCTAGGCATGCCTATAACGGGTATGGTGTGTACAACAGTTTTATATTCCTCCTTGACAAAAACCTAGTTGATCCAAGAATTCCACAGGGATTCTGAGGTATAACCCAGATTGACTGAGCATGCTCTCCGTGCCAATGCTAGATGTTGTGGATTCAGTGAAGATCAAGAGATCTTTTTTCTGCTTTCTTGATGCTTGGCCTCTGGTTGGTGAAAGAGACCTGAAACAAAAATATACAATCATACGGAAGAAATACATAATAACATTTAATTCTAGTGCTAAGAGGAAACTGCCATTTCCCTAGCCTCAGTTTTCTGTGAGGGGACATTTGTTAGGGACATTTGTAAGCAGGCCTCTTTCAGACCTACTTACTTCCCCTGGGAAGGGGAGTGAGTTACTGTCTTGCTTCAGAAAAAAACACCCAGCAAGCCTGTCTCAGCAACTTGCTCTCTTTCAGAGTTAATTCACCTAAAGGAAATATACATGTATGGCCCCTTTGGAAGCAACCTGCAGTTGTCCATCTTTTCCAGGAACAAGTAGGTTAGTTGAATTCAGGGGTGAAGCATCAGGAAACCCACTGTGGCTTTATATCTGCCATGAACTCCAATCCAGTCTATATCAGCTGTCAAGATGACATCATGATCCCTATTCATCTGGTCCTTGTGTCAAACTCCCAGTTGCTTCTGAACTCAAGAAAGGGGTGTTATTCATTACCCACCCCCTCAAATTCAAATAACTACAAAGAAAAAAATATAGGTACTTTTGAGAGAGTGTAAGAGGGGAAATCTAATTTAGGTGGGAGGAGGATGCAGTATGGAAGTCACAGAAAGTTTCTGTAAGTATCATTTATGCTAAATTCAATGAAAAGAAATCGGCTGAAGAACAGGCAAGAGGGAGAGGGCTCATGTAAGCGTTCTTAGGCAACAGATAGTTTGTCATGTTTGGGGAACCAAGAAAAGCCAGTGTGGGAGTCATTAGGACTGGTCACCAAATACTTCCAGCTCTCTGCCTTCCAGGCAAATAAGATTGCACTTCCTGGCTCCTTGTGGCTGGGAGGGGCTGTGGACTAGGTTTAGCCAATTAATCATGAGAAGTGACATGTGGCATTTTAAAACAAAGACACTTAATTGCCCAGGTACGAACCTTTAAAGCTCTTTTCCTCTGCTATGAGAGCTGTTACATTATCATAAGTGGGTGCTCCATCAGTCTGGATCCCAGAGGAAGATGGCATAGAGACCCTCCCAATCTTGATAGACAAGTAGCAGAAGCAAGAAATACCACTCCCACCTGCTTCTGTTTATTTTTGATCATAAGTCACGGAAATCTGGGAACTATTTTTTACTGTATCATAACTTAGGTGATCCTGACTAATCTAGCCATAGCCAGTGTGGCTGGAGAAAAGAAAGTAAGGGAAGAAGTGCTAGCTGTTTCAGACTAACATTTTAGCAAAGAGGTTTGACGTGTTCCATATATTATGTAATAAAACAAGGTACCATTTTTGATGTGACTATTAAAACACCCCATTAATTCCACCATGGAAAAGGCCATTACAAAATAGTCCTCAACAAACATTCATGGAGCACCTTCTCTGGTTGCACGTGCCAGGTTCCTTATTAAGCACTAGTAATATAACATAAGAATGACACAGTTTCTGAATTTGGAGTTGACACTTACAAATGCATGTGATTGACATGGTCTCTTTCAGATGTGTACCCAGTGTGATGAGTTATCTTCCTCAAAGAAGATAACTTTGAGGGTTAGGTGGGAGAAGAGGGTGAAAGAAACTTCAGAATGAATGATTATTTTAGCTGGGTCTTGAAGGGTGAATAGGAGTTTGCCAGTTCATGTTTTGCTTAAGGATAAAAAAGTTAATGGAAAGAAGGAAACGTTAGAGGAATGGAAAATGTTTGGAGTAGCTGAGACTCAAAGGAATGGAGGGAATGTGGAGTGCAGGGTGTGGTGGACTGCATTACCATTCACAAATACTTGCTGCCTCTCCCCACTGACATCAGGCTTGGCCTTGTGAACTGCTCTCAGCAGAAGCTTTAGAAGCCATGCTCTTTTCTCTCTGCCACAACCACCAGTAATATTTTAGGGAGAAGATACTCTGTTAGCCAGGGTCCTGGGACAAAAATGTGGATAAAAGTACAGATATGGATGACTTATGACAGACGTGCAGTGCGGGTGAGAAACAATTCTGGCTGTAATCCAGGGAATCTGTGGATGGCTACTACAGCATCACCAGCCCTAAACAGAGGTGTGCTTTTCCAGCTCTCTGACTTCTAGGCACACAGCAGGATTGTGCTTTCCCGTACCTTTAAGGAATGGTCATATGACTGGTCTGGGCCAACAAACAGAATAATGTGTTTCATTCCTGGGAGGAAGGATTTAGAGTCAATGTGAATTTGCTGTGCTTTCTTTTCCTGTTGGGGTGACTGAGACGGAAACATCGGGATGAAATCTTCTTTGGATCAGGATTCTGACTGAGCACAGTGTGCAGAACCCCTCTGACCTCAAACATATAGTATGAGCAAGAAATAAAGTTTCTGTGTTCAGCCACTGATTTTAGGATTTTTTTGTTATGGCGCACAACCTACCTGCTCCTGGCTGATATAAAAGTTGGCACCTAGACAAGAGGTAATGTAAAAACAACAATGAACGCAATGTCAACTACTCAACATTCACCAGCGGGCAAAACCTAAGAACACTGTTATCAGAAGCTGAAAGGATAGTGATCTCTTTGGTGAATCTATCACCTGTGATAATTCAGAAGGAGAGTCACCAACCTACTGAACTAAAGCAAGAAAGTGTAAAACGATGTTAGCAGCATGTGTTGGTGGCTGCTGGATGCATTTGGGAAATTATCCTAAATAACTTTCCAAAGAGATGAGCTCAAAAAAGATGTGGCCACTCAGGAAACAGGAATGAAAAAGAGTAGAGATAACCTACAGATTCAGGGATTTGCAAGGTTAGAAGAGGCAATCATTTCTCAATCCTAACTATAAAATATAAAATCAGGAAATGTTTTCCACACAAAAAGGGTCTTGAAAAAGATCACCTCTAGAGTAAGGATCAAGTCAAGGGGTATGAACCTAATGCTAAAACTTCAGGATAAATTAGGATGTTACCTAGCGTCTGCTTCTAATTGGACAAAATGGCTTTGGAAAAGGGAGGAGAGGTATGACAGCTCCCTCACCAATGCCCACTAAGATTAAAGCACTCAAAACCAAACTGAAGGCAAGAGAATGAGAGACAAAGACGGGGATCTGCAGGCAAGAGAGCAAGGAAGCAAAGAAAAATGTAAACTATAGGAGTCTGTTTAGAAAAGAACTGTGGCTGTAGCTATTGGCACATGGCATATCTGGCATCCAATAGACAAGAAGTCTACACATTTAAGAGAAATGTCCCTACCAAAGAACAGCAACCTGAACTAAAGGAGGGCATCTTCAAGACTTGATATCACCTACATCCATCCATCCCCCAATTCCTTAAAGACTTGCTTTAATGTAGATAAGGCAGACTGAGAGAGGCAAATCCAGGAGTCACAGAAAACAACAGAGTGCTATTCTTAGGGAACAGAGCCAAGGTTTAATTGGAGTATTGGGTTTAGGGGACCCTCAAAATGTCTGCTCATGGGCCAGCATCTACTGTGACCTCCAATTTCTTCCCTTTCCAAATGGAGATTCTATGTCTGTCCCAGCATAAATACTGAGGGCATGCAAGGGAGGTATCTTTCCTTCTGATGAAGCACAGACACATCTGGACCTGATGCAGACTCTGCTACACATCATCCAGAAAACTTGAAAAGTGAGCTGATGCTGTGACTAGATTTTCTGGGCTGACTCCCTTGAGGAAAGGGTGAACAAATACTGTCTTTGGGGTGAGAGTGAACCAAACATTTGGTGAACAGAAAGGGAGACTGTCAGAGTCCTTAGTTTCCTCAAGTACTCCTGGAGAGCCTTTTCAGATACTTGGCATGATCACAGACTTAAAGTTGGCAGGGCCATGTGACTGGCTTTGACGAATGGTACATGAGCAGAAGTGATGTGTGCACTTCCAGGAGGATGTGCCCAGACCCAGTCCATGACTGGCTGAGTTCTCTCCTCCTCAGCCAGAGAAGTTGAAAAGCTCCTGTCAAGATAAAGCCTCCTCAGCAACAGTTCTCCAGTGACCACAGTGAGCAGAGCTCCCCTGTAGACCCACAGTGGGTATGAAACAGGAGCAGGAAATTTCAACAGGATGCTAGGGTTGCCCAGCCTTCCCTGACAGGGAACTAGGAGGGACAGGGGAGGCTGGAAAGGGGAGGAGCTGAACTATAAAAGGCCCCTTCTGGGCAAATGAATGGAAATCTCTCCTGGTGAAAAAGGGGAGGCCAATGAAGGCCTCCAAATATGATCAGATCTGTTAATTTTTGGATAAAATATGCTATTTATCAACACAAGGAGACTATTAGCCTGCTACACCATATAAGGCAGAGATGAACACAAAGAGCCTTTAGGCAAAAAATATATAAAGTCCCGAGATGAGATTTCGAAATACAAGAGCTCTGAAGGAGTTACAATCAGAGGTTTAGGAAAGAACATTTCTTCTATATCACAAGCACCATTTCCTCTGCAGATAACTAATACATCACAAAAAAAGTTTGCAGGAAAGGAGAATATACAAGGGAATGCAACACAGACCTCAGATCGATTTCCAGCTGCCTGTGTGATCTGATCAAGACACTCAACCTTTCTGGATCTATGTTCTCAGGTTCGGTCTGGATACTAATATATGCTTCTTAAAATGGCTGTAAGAAGAAAATGGTATGTTTACATTGCTTAGAATACCTGGTTGATTAGTGGGTGTTTGATGCATGAAACTTAGTTTTATTGTTGTTATCATAAAACATTATATAGAACATCAGCTCCCTGATTGCAGCAGATAATGATTCAGGCCACAGATAATGTCCTCCTTGGGGGAAGTAACTGGATCTTGTCATGACCGTATCATTACCCCACCCCCACCCCAACTCAGTGCCTGGCTGCTAGTAACCGGTTATCCTCTGCTCCAGGAGTGAAGAAAAGTTGGCTGACTTCCCACTGATACCAGCTGCTGTTGGTTTCTGAAATCTCAAAAGCCACAAATACCTTAAGGCCCCAGTCTACAAACCCACAGATGAATTCCCCCCAAGTTCAGCTGCAACAAAGTCCCAATCATACCCAGGAACTTAAACTGCTATAGATACGACGTCAAACTTGTCTCAGCTGGAAGGCTTGGGGAAAGGCTGAATTCCAACCCTTTCCTGGCCTCCGGTTCCTCTCAGGAAAGTACACCTGGTCCCGCCGAATCACACTAGTATACTGGCATTCCCTCGGGGCTCTGGAAAACTCTAAGAAAGGATCGGAAGGGGGCTGTTTGGTGACCACCTCCCTGCAGGCAACAATGCCACTAACTCCTGGTAGACCAAGGCAGTGGATCTCTCCAGCCGCACATGCTGATGAGGCAAAGGAAGCTCGGATAAGTTACGTGATTTGCACACTTCACACCGTAGGGGCCTGTCCAAGAGAGAACCACGATTCCCGACTTCAGTATTTCCACCACACACTCTGGTAGCTAAGGGTGGGGGGCAGGGGTAAGATCATAACCTCAGAAAAGAAATCACTTACATGTGTCTAGCGCTTCCTAGAGGCTGTACAGAATATGGGCCCACCACCAGACAGGGAGTGGAGAGATGTAAGCCTGCTTCTACTCCAGACTCTCGGTTCTCCTGCGTGATTTTGGGCGAGTGCCCCCACGCTCTACGGCTTGTTTTCCCGGAGGCAAACCAGGGCGGAAGGAATGCGACTGTGTGCTGGGGGTGGGGAGGTGCGCTTGTTGCGCGGAGGCGGGAGCCTGGCCCAGACAACTCCGGGTTCCCCGAATTTCTCATTTCCTGAAAGCTCGTTCCCATCTAGACGCCGAGTTGCCCCCTAATTCCACCCCTAAAGAGACCGTCTTTGCGAGGCAGAGCTGAACCCCTGCACGCTTTCCCGCACGCTCGGGGGGGGGGGGTGAAGTAGGGTGCAGGGGACTCAGCTAAATCCGTATCCAGCAGTGAAATCGCTCGGTTTCTGAGCGTAGCCACACAGCTATGCGGACCCCTGAACTTGACCAAGAGACAAACTTCGGAACGTTCTCAACGTGGGAACCGACTCTCTCAAGACTGTCCCCAAACTTAAGCCCACTTTCGCTCGCCCGCTCCGGGACCTCACAGAGCCACCTTAAGGGCGGTGCTCCCGCCCCCCGGAAGTGCGGGGGGGAGTGCGGGCTCCAGCGCCCAGCCTCCTGGCTGCGGCGACTCGGAGCCCCCACGTGGGGAGATAACTCCATCCCTGGTCCGCGCCCTCTGCCCCGGATGACTGGCCCGCATCCCCAGCCTTCCAGGTCCCCGCATCCTGCTCCTGAGCCCTGAACTTGAGCTCGCCTGGGTCTGACACTGCTAGCGTGCACCCGCTCTCAGGAGTCACCGTCACTAGACAGTCAAACCCCAAGACGTCAGCCCACAATGCACCGGGCGGGCCGGGAAAGACGCGCCGGGGCGGGGACCCGGGAAGAGATGGCCTGGAGGAGCGCGGGAGGGGGAAGGAGAGAGGAGGAGAAAGAAGGGCCCAACTGTGGGAGGGCAGCGGAGCATTACCTCATCCCGTGAGCCTCCGCGGGCCCAGAGAAGAATCTTCTAGGGTGGGGTCTCCATAGCGACGGGCGGGCCCGCCCCCTTGAGAGCGACGCGAGCCAATGGGAAGGCCTTGGGGTGACATCATGGGCTATTTTTAGGGGTTGACTGGTAGCAGATAAGTGTTGAGCTCCGGCTGGATAAGGGCTCAGAGTTGCACTGAGTGTAGCTGAAGCGGTAAGGCGGGATTGGAGGTGCGGACTCAGGGAAACAGACATTTAGCCATCCAGGAGGACGGCAGTGGAGTCTGAGCTGCATATCTGGTTCTTTTTTCTCACCAACAGCCTAGAGCTAGTGCCTGTGGCGCCTGGGCTGGTGTTTTGGGGAGCGCCCGGAGATCCCCTTTTCCTGCCGCCCCCGGGAGGAGAGCCCCGCTGTCTGGGCTCTGCTGACAGCCGCCGAGAGCGGCGACTGTCCGCGCGGTGAAGACAACGAGCAGCAGCAACAGCAAGCAACTTTCCCGGCCTCAAGGACCAGGGACAAGTGGCCCTGGGTCCCGGAACGAACTTTTGCACACCCATCCTGCGCCGTAGACTGCCGCGGCGACGGTAAAGAAAAGAAGGCAGCGGAGAGAGGAGAGACCTGCGTTCAGTACGCTCTCACCGGTTGCTGAACTTGGGCGAGCGCGAGTCTCGGCTGCCGGGCGTCCCCCTCCCCCTCGCAGCGGAGGAGGGGACCGACATCGGAGTTCGGGCGGCCGCCACCCGCCGCCACTGTGGGCTCGGCGCTGCCCAGCGCCGCCGGAGAGCCGTTGCCCCGGGAGGCGAGTTCATCAGCTGGCTGGAGGTACGGCTGCGCCCGAAGAGCGCTCAGTGAGTGACCGCGACTTTTTAAAGCCGGGCAGCGCGCGCGAGCGGACAAGTAAGAGTGAAGGCGGCATCTTAACCCTGCGCTCCCTGGAGCGGGCTGGGAAGGAGGGCGCTTGGGGGAGATCAGCCAGCGGGGGCGCGCGCTCTAAAAGAAACTTTCTTTGCTAAAGGCTCGGGAGGCGCGGGTGTCCCCTGCTTGCCAGCGCGCTGTTGCGACCCCGAAACTTGTGCGCACAGCTCAAACTAACCCCACGTGAAGTGACGGACTGTTCTATGACTGCAAAGATGGAAACGACCTTCTACGACGATGCCCTCAACGCCTCGTTCCTTCAGTCCGAGAGCGGCGCCTACGGCTACAGTAACCCCAAGATCCTGAAACAGAGCATGACCCTGAACCTAGCCGACCCGGTGGGCAGCCTGAAGCCGCACCTCCGCGCCAAGAACTCGGACCTTCTCACCTCGCCCGACGTAGGGCTGCTCAAGCTGGCGTCGCCTGAGCTGGAGCGCCTGATCATCCAGTCAAGCAACGGGCACATCACTACCACGCCGACTCCCACCCAGTTTCTGTGCCCCAAGAATGTGACTGACGAGCAGGAGGGCTTTGCCGAGGGCTTCGTGCGCGCCCTGGCCGAGCTGCATAGCCAGAACACGCTGCCCAGCGTCACGACCGCGGCACAGCCGGTCAGCGGGGCTGGCATGGTGGCTCCCGCGGTGGCCTCAGTGGCGGGCGGCAGCGGCAGCGGCTTCAGCGCCAGCCTGCACAGCGAGCCGCCGGTCTACGCTAACCTCAGCAACTTCAACCCAAGCGCGCTGAGCAGCGGCGGCGGGGCGCCCTCCTACGGCGCGGCCGGCCTGGGCTTTCCCGCTCAGCCTCAGCAGCAGCAGCCGCCGCCGCAGCCGCCGCACCACCTGCCCCAGCAGATCTCGGTGCAGCACCCGCGGCTGCAGGCCCTTAAGGAGGAGCCGCAGACCGTGCCCGAGATGCCCGGTGAGACGCCGCCCCTGTCTCCCATCGATATGGAGTCCCAGGAGCGTATCAAGGCGGAGAGGAAGCGCATGAGGAACCGCATCGCCGCCTCGAAGTGCCGGAAAAGGAAGCTGGAGAGGATCGCCAGGCTGGAGGAAAAAGTGAAAACCTTGAAAGCGCAGAACTCGGAGCTGGCGTCCACGGCCAACATGCTCAGGGAACAGGTGGCACAGCTAAAACAGAAAGTCATGAACCACGTTAACAGCGGGTGCCAACTCATGCTAACGCAGCAGTTGCAAACGTTTTGAGGAGAGACTGTCGGGGCTGAGGGGCAACAGAGAAAAAAACAAGAAACAGACTTGAGAACTTGACAGGTTGCGACAGAGAAAAAAAGAAGTGTCCGAGGACTAAAGCCAAGGGTATCCAAGTTGGACTGGGTTGCGTCCTGACGGCGCCCCCAGTGTGCACGAGTGGGAAGGACTTGGCGCGCCTTCCCTTGGCGTGGAGCCAGGGAGCGGGCCCGCCTGCGGGCTGCCCCGCTTTGCGAACGGGCTGTCCCAGCGCGAACGGAACGATAGACTTTTCTTTAACATTGACCAAGAACTGCATGGACCTAACATTCGATCTCATTCAGTATTAAAAGGGGGGCGGGGGTTTACAAACTGCAATAGAGACTGTAGATTGCTTCTGTAGTACTCCTTAAGAACACAAAGGGGGGAGGGTTAGGCAGGGGAGGCGGGAGGGAGGTTTGCAAGGGCAAAGAAGGCTGAGCCTACAAATGAACTCTTTCTGGGCCTGCCTTCAACTGTGTATGTACATATATATTTTTTTTAATTTGATGAAAGCTGATTACTGTCAATAAACAGCTTCCTGCCTTTGTAAGTTATTTCATGTTTGTTTGTTTGGGTGTCCTGCCCAGTGTTGTTTGTAAATAAGAGATTTGGAGCACTCTGAGTTTACCATTTGTAATAAAGTATATAATTTTTTTATGTTTTGTTTCTGAAAATTCCAGAAAGGATATTTAAGAAAATACAATAAAATATTGAAAAGTACCCCCCCAACCTCTTTTCTGCATTATCTATAGATAAAGATATCTAGGTGGAGTTGAAAGACTTGAGTGTCAATTAAAATCACCCATAGTGCTTCTTGCTATTCAGCAATAAAAACTGTTCTGTGTTAGACTTTAGGAATAAATGCACCTGATGCTATCGTCAGGTTATACTCTTCCCTCACCAAGCTGTACAGAATTGCTTACCAAAGGGTAGTGTGGTATTTCAGGAGGCTAGAAGTGGGGGTTGGCTGAAGGCGGGCAGCCCACTGAGAAGTCAAACACTTGAAAGTTTGAGATTATATCAAGTGGCATGTGCTGTGACCATTTATAATGTTAGTAGAGATTTAACAATAGATGCTTATTCTTAAAACAGGAGCTTGTGGCAGATTTTTACAAAAGATGTATCCATCCAATTTGAAATCTTCACTTAAAAAACTCCTAGATAAAAAAGATGGCTTTTGCTTATGAATATTTATAACAGCATTCTTGTCACAATAAATGTATTCAAATACCAATAACAAATCTTGAATTCCTTTCCCTTTTCTACTTTTTCCTTCCCAAGCTATTTACTTATATTGAAGCTTTTCTTTTCAGTTGCTGGGGTTAACATGATTGCAATCTGAAGTTACTGGGTAATTAAGAAGAAAAGAATTTTGAAAGAGTCAAACTAGAAGTTGTGATCTGGATGAAACATTCTCCCAGTGTCTGTCTGCATGGCTCCTCCTCACTCTTCTCTTTTTTCTCCACTCCCCCTAAAATAAACATCTATGCCTAAGGAAATTAGAAGTATAGCAGTTTACAATTTTGTATCCATATTTATTTCTTAATTTGTTTCTAAGATAAACTGGTTTGCATAATTATTATAGAATCAGTTTCAAAAGATGCTAACCTAAATACTATGGAAAATATTCACAGGAGAAAATCCAAACACCAATCTGCTTACACGTGTAGACCAAACCTCAGCTCTGGGGAAATAGGGAACATAAAATCTGTCTATAGATATAACTTACATCAACAAGGCAGTACTCAACAAGGGAACAATTTTTACTTGGTTGCTTTTCATCCCAAGAGCCAGTGTGATTATCAAGCAGCAAAAGCAATTTGATATCCAGGAATATTTCACAAACCACTAATTGAGGCAGGGCTGTTTGCTCATTAGCAGTGCTCTAGTACCCAACAGGTCTGGGAGTGCTAATATCCTGCCTGTGGCTGTAAATCCAAACACAAAAGAGTTTCTCCTTAGGAGTACATCTAGGAGTGGAAGAGATTGGACAGGCTTGTTAGGTATCAGATATACTCCGTTGTAATAACACTCTTGAACAAAGGGTTACTGGCAGCAGAGTGGAGTTTGCCAAACAGCAAATTTGCCGATGTCAGCAACCCGGAAGGTAAGTTGATTTTGACCATATGTAGGAATAGTCAGCAGAGGGACAATAAAGCACATTGGGGTGGGGCTCTGTGGAAGCTAAACAAGAGCCAACTAGAAAAAATAAGCAGGCTGGGGAATTAATTACCTGCAAAGGTAGACTAAGCCCAGACAACAGTGCAGCACAGAAAAGCCACACCACTCCCCAGTTTGCTTTAGACTTCGGTGTTTGAAAAAAGTAAAGTCAGGCTTTTCCCCACACTTGATTTTTTCAACTAACATTCTCAATGTACATCCCTGAAAATTTGATCATTCTAAGCAGAAGGGGTAGAAAAATAATTGTAGAGGAGGAAACTAACCAGTAACGTAAAGTTCAAAAGCAGAAAATCAGCTAATTATGTATAGACATACTCAATGATTAACTTTACTATGGACCTTCCATGAGTTATTCTTTGGGTAACACTCAGAGAATAAAGCTAATGGCATATAAAGTCATTAGTCCTCTTTTAATTTGTTATATATATTTATATAATAAATAATTCATTCATGGATTCTTAACTCGCTATGTCCATGGGGACAAAGTGTTCATGAAATCAATAGAAATGACTACATAATGGTATGAGGGGGAGGCAGAGATCATTAGCTTTCCTTTGGCCTTCCCAGAGTTCTGTGACTCCAAAAAGATGAATATGCTTGGAACTGAATGGCTATATGCTCTCTATCAGAAGCACATCTTTGTATGAATCTGAATCCCACCCTCTTTTCAAGCTTCTGCTTGTACCCTTCAGTTCATCTCTCTGCTTGGAATACCTTTCCTTCTGGTTCATTCACTCCATTAATCAAGGCTTGCTTGGTATGACACCTTCTCTGTAAGGCCATTCCTGTTGATGCCATGTTCAGGTGAAATGAATAATTTCCCTCTGAGCCTCATAGTATTTTATCAAAACTTCTATGACAAGCCTCACACAGTGTTACCATTGTGAACACTTATGTGTCCTGGTCAGAACCCTATCCTGTTCATCAGAGGATCCCCAGACTCTTGGCATGGGGCCTAGGACATAGATGTTCATTTTTGATGACTGAATGAATGAGTGAACTTAAATCCTTCTCCAACATATTTCTAGGTCTTAATTTCTTCTAGAGAGATATACTTCATCTGTTTCCTAGTGTACAATCCCAGATAGATCAAAGAGCACCCCATCCTAGAAAAGTCAAACCAATCACCAAGTTTTAAAGCTAGTTCTTGATGAACATTCTTAAAAGAATTAAGCTGTTAACACATTCATACTCCAGCCACACAAAGCATCCCTTCCTGCCTCCACTAATTCAAGTGGGCACCTTCTTATGTAAAATGAGTCTGTCTGAAACATTAGGCTTGAAGGTAGAGATGGGGAGGAGGGAGAGATGTGTGTATCATTAAGCAGGCACAAAAAGTAGTTCCAGATGTGACTTTATTAAAAACAACCAGCTTCACTGGTAATGACAAAGGGGACTTTCTGTTTATAAAGTCAGATGTATTTCAGGGGTCTTAGAAGTTAGTATCCTATGTTTGCTTGCTGACACAGGGATTGTGATAATCCATCTATTAGACATGTCCTTCTATTGTTGGAGACAATACCAGACAATGAAGTACATTGGTTGGAGCCAGAAAGAAGACAATTTCTTCCCATCCACCTGCCTCTTGCCTCCACCACCCACTTCTTCATGGGTCAAGTGGAATTTCATGGAAGAGGAAAGAATAAAACAGGGATAGCCCCAGAAGTGAAACTATTCCTTCTTTTTTTTTTTAAAGCTGTGGATGCTTTTTTTTTTAATATTTTTTCAGTTGTAGATGGACACAATGTCTTTATTTTATTGCTTTGTATGTGGTGCTGAGGATCGAACCCAGGGCCTCACGCATGCGAGGCAAGCGTTCTACCACTGAGCTACAACCCCAGCCCCAAAGCTATTCCTTCTTAACTCTGGAAACCAGCCCTATTTATTTGGTGTTGGACTTGTGGATATCCCCCTAAACAGGCATTGTCCTCCTGAATCTCTTTGAGGCCCTATGCTAGACTCTGGGAATGCAGTTATGAGCAAGACATCATTCCTATTCTCAAAGAACTCATATTCTGGTGAGAGACAATAGAGAGGAAACAGAGACTAGTCCATTGGCACAAGACACAAGCTGTAAGAAAGAGGTGCCGGGTGAAGGGAGAAAAATCCATTATTGGGAAATAGTTCATGGGAGAAGGAACATTTGAGTGGATCCAGGGGAATTCACTAGGTAGAAAAGGTTAGGGGAAGAACTTGTATGCAAAGCATAAGGAAACACAGAGTGTTAAAGGACTTGTAAGCTGCTTGGAGAGGCTGGGAATGAAGGTGTGAAAAGTAAAGTGGGGGAGATAAAGCAGGGGAGTAATTTAGGGCTCAGACTGTGCAGTGACATCAATTCTGTGTTAATTTATAGGTGATGGGGAAATGTAGAAGGAGTTGAAACAGAGCAAGGAAATGGACACTCAACTTTGGAAAGATTCATACTGCAATGACAGAATGGGGATAAGGAAGGTAGGTAAGGAGAGTAAGAACCAGAAAGAGCTCTTTGGTTAATCTAGAATGCCTGGTATTTCCAGTGGTCCTAGAGTTGGAGAGATGGAGGAAGAAGATGGCTTTGTCCAAGCTAAGTCACAGCACATTTCTCCTTACACAACTTTCTGACAAGTTAGACCTAAAGAGAGATATAGGAAAGCTCACTCTAGATGGCCGCTACTTGGCCTACACTTAAGTTTTTCTTTCCTCTGTGTCCATGTGACATCCTGAAGAAAAGCCATCTTTTAAAAATGCTCAATGTGAGGAGGCTCAGATAAACCAATGGAAGAAATAGGTCTGCAGTTGCCTAAGCCAGGCCTCCCAGGGGAGAACACAGAGAAGGACCTCGTGGCTGCAAGACCCAAACCTGACTTTGTCTAATCCCCAGAACTGTGGACTAATTGACTCAAACTATACAAACTTTGAAAGAGGCCAATGTTTTTTATTATATTGGAAGAATTGAATAACAACATCTTCATCCAACACTCATTTTCTTCAACATGTAATATGGAAAGTCCATTTTGTGCCAAATACTAAGAACACAGAGGGGAATGAAATCAATAGAAGTCTCCCCTCATGCCATTTATAACCTAGTAAGAGAGATAGGAAATAGGCAAACACACACATAAATGCATATGTGCAGACAAATACAGTGGAAAAAAACCGGGCACTATGAAGGAGAAACAGTGCTTTTCTGGGAGAAGTACTTGAACTGAGGATTCTGAGATAATCAAGAGTTAACAGGTGAAGAGAGGAAGAGTAGAGTTAGGAATCCCAGGGGGGGTCAGCCTGGGGCAGAGCCTGGGAACACAGGTATATTGTAGGAGCTATAGGAAAGTCCAAGTCCCTGGAGTGGAGTGGGCAGAGGGGAGAGTGAAGAATAATGCCATCTGTACTCACCAGTTCATATGCTTGTAGTTTCCAGAACACTTTAATCCCTTCTATCCCATATTATTTTCACCACTATTCTGGGTGCTCGCTGATATGTTTCACTGGAGCAAAAGCCAAGGCACCCAGTGAATTTTAAGTGCCTCTATCAAAATCACATACACAATAACTAATGAGACCATGATTCAGACACTAGGCATCAAAAGCCACATGATTTTTTCCCTATGTTGTTGCAGAAACCCTGGCGACCTTGGTTCCCTCACCGGGTATACACCTCTACTTCTACATCTAGGACCCCAAGGCACTGAATTAGTCATTGGAAGGTTCTTTGATGTGCACAGCCTCTGAGCAAAGGTAATAAGATAGTCTCCTGGGACATTCTGTCCATGCTGCAGCAACGTCTAATGAACTCTCCTTGCCCTGCTGCAAACACCCCCTCTGGGGAGGGAATCAAATACTCAGTGCTGAGGAGCCCTGACAGTTTCTCACTATATACACTCCCTTCATGTATGCATTCTAGAAAACATTGCATGACAGTTGACTCATTATTGCTTTGGAAAATTGGGTTATCAGATCATTGATCAAGATTCTCCCTTCATAGGTTATGGGTACTCATTGGCCATCAGAACAGAATTTGGACATTTCTCAGATCTTCTCAGAACAGTCTGTCCATCTGCTCCTAATGATGGTTAATCTCTTCCAGAATGTATCAATTCTTAGGTTCATGCTTAAAGGAAGAACATTGTCTGCCCTTATCTCAAATCTTGCAAGAAGGTAGATAGGCACCTGAGCTGTTATACAGTTGACCAGTTAGGATGCTTATAGGGGCCAGAAACAGAAGACACAACTTCAACAAAAAGTAAAGATATGGAAGAGGTTCAGAGATAGCTAATATAATAGCTCAACAGCATTGTCATGGGTCCAAGTTCTTCCCATCTTTTCTTTTCCCCATTCTCAATGAGTTAAGCAGTTTCTTGTGTGGAGTCAAGATACCTGCAGCAGTTCCTGGCATCACAGGAAAACACAGTAAACCCTAGCAATTAGCAATGCAATGCAGGAGTGTTTACTCTCACTTTTCTCCTTTTTTTTTTTTTTTTTTTGCAAGAGAAATCTTTCCTAGTAGCTCCCTTCCTCCACCCCAGTAGACTTCTCCTCAGGGTTCATTAGTCAGGAGTAGGTCACTCATATAGGAATAGGTCACCCAGACTCATCCCTAAAGACAGTGATCCCACCATGATTGGTGCACTTCCCTATCTCCTACCTCCTTAAATTTGGGTGAGAGACATTTTGACTTGCTTCAGCCAGTGATATGCAAGCAGTAGTGACATACATCCAGGTGGAAGCCTTAAGAATGAATAAAAGATTCAACATCCCTTTTCCCTGCCTTGGCAACTGTAAAGCATGGAGATGGAGAGTCCATTAGCTTGGTTTTCTAGATAACAGTGATAAAAATCAGAGTTCTCCCCAGAGCTCCCAGAATACTTACAGTGAACATTTAGCATGGACAAAAACCCCCAGAATTTGTTGTTTTTGAACACTGAAATGTGACGGCTGCTTGTTATTGTAGCATCACCTTACCTATTCTAACTCTAGCAGGAACCAACAGTAGAAACAGTATCCTCCAGTAGAAATTATCAATGTCTGCCATAAGTATTGTATAATAGAAACTGGCATCTATATAGTATCATAATAGATACAATTTACTAAGTTTCTACTTTGTAGCAAGTATTGCCATAAGGACTCACTAGGTAGATGTTAGGGCTGTATATTAGATACAGGAAAATGAAGAGTCAGACCTCACACAAATTCATGAAATACAGGTTTGGTAGAAGCTTGAGCTGAATCAAAGACTTTCTGACTTTGAGGGCTTGCTTTGTCCACACATGACCTTGCTCCTGTGTAGTATTGCCAGGTGAATTTCTATCTCAGTTGAACCTCAAAACTTCTCTGTCACACAGTCACCATTACCCTCCCATTTTGTAAACAAGAACACTGAGATTCAGAGAAGAAAAATAGCTAAATTTCAAAGAGCCAGGAAGACACTAGGGCCTCTGCTCTTTTCCTTGTTCCTCACTACCCTTCTGAATATACAAAGAATAAAGTGTGATAAGAGGAGAGAATTGGGGCATTGAGTTAGAGGTACACAGCTTTCAGCGTTAAGTACCCCTAGATTAAATCTCACTTCTGCTGCTTATGGCTGGAGAGGGTGGAGCAAGTCCCTTAATATTGCTAACTTTCAATTCCTTCCTTTGTAAAAATGAAGGCAACCATAGCTATACAGAAGGTTGTCAGGAGGATCATTTATGTAAGGCACCTGTATATAGCAGGCAAGCAATAATTAGGCATTTTCACCATAGACTTGTTAATTGAAGAAGTGATCAGAAAAACACACAACACACAGACATACACACCACCCTCGCAGAAATGAAAACATTTCCCATCAAGATTCAACGAGGTCTCACAGGGCCTGCTTCTTGGTCATATAAGGCCTGGCAGGTCCTCTCTGCAGGCTCTGGAGAAGTTTTGTTTCCCCAGCTGCACTCACAGGGGAATACTCTCCAGGCACGGCATTGTGAACCTGTTTGGCTTGGCTCAGAGGCTTGTCAGCACATTCAGGAAGTGAAGTCAGAAGAAGGCAAGATTTCAGACAGAGCCAGCTGCACACAAGTGCCCAGGCAATGAAATGCCTTGCCCAAGCAGGGTGCCTATCAGCCTGTGTTGCCCTGGGTGCTGTCAAAGAAGCCTGTGAGGATGGCTCTGTGCCAGAAAAGAAAGGGTAATCACCAGCACCCAGGAAAGGGCCTTGGTTTGCACAGCAAGGTAGCCATAAGGGCTACACAGGGGTCATCTCAGTCAGCTCCTGACCATGGGCAGGGGTATATTAACCTGGGCACCATGAGCTTACTGAGTGGAGGGGCTAATGATTATCTACTTGGAGTCTTGGAGTCCCAGTGAGGTGTGGGGAGGGGAAAGAATGGGTTAGATGTGTTGAGGAGGCAGAGAAATAAAGGAGGATGTGGAATTCTGAGAAAGGAACAGTCCACCACTCTCCAGCCTTGTTCCCCTGCTATGAAAAGGTACAGTAGCTATAACCTGAATTCTCACCTCACCCCTGGCTGTAAGAAGATATTTAGCTTTTCTAAGCCTCAGTCTCATTAGCTATGAAATGAAGATAATAAGAATAATACCTACTCCCATTGGATTGTTGTAAGGATCCAATAAGCTAGTATGCGTGAAAGGGTTTAGCCTAATGCTGGGAAATCATAATCATATCAGTTGGAATCCTGTGATTGAAAGTGACAGAAAACTTGGTTTAAGCAAAAGGGAATTTCATTGAAATATATCATGGAAAAGTTTTAGACCTGGCTTTATTCAGGGCTTATATGGTGTCATTGGGCTTTGATTTCTCTCCATCACTCAGCTTTCCAGTGAAGAGTTAGCTCCATCCTCAGCCTCCATGGAGTAGTGTCCACTAGCAGCCTTCTCTCTGTCCACACCAGTTCCTCATCTCCTCCCAGCATGATGTTTCATTGGTCTTACTGGCTTTCCTGGTCATTCCTGAACCAATTGCTATGGCTGAGGGGTAGAGAGGGATATAAAATTGGCTTACAGGTAGGTCAAGTGCCCACCTCTGAAACTAAGGTCAAGTCCCCTCAAACTACCTGGCTAGAGAAGGAAGGAAGAGGAACTCTTTAAGGTAAAGTCAGAATCTAGGAGAAAGCAAATGCTGGGGTGGGGGAGGGTGTCAAACAGAAAATACCAACTACCAGAACCATCCATTTTGTGATGATGATGATGATGATGATGATGATGATGATGATGATTATAAAGCTTTACAAACCATGGGAGAGGGTCATTGACTACTCTTCTAAAACTTCGGCTGTTTTAATGAGTTGGGGGCTCCAGCAGGTATAAAGCATCAAGAACATATATCCTTCTGGTGGAAAACACCCAGGAGGATTGTATTAAATGATATGACATATGTAAAAACATCTGCAACACAGCTATTAGCTACTATTAGTTGCTGATATGTTATGTGTATATGTGTATATACATATATATGTATATGTGCACTATGTATGCATACATGCATATGTATATATATACGCATATATATTTTTTTTAATGAAGTCACCTAGGACACTTAAGGCAGAGACTTGAGGACTCTTTGAGCAAGACTCCAAAATGTCAAGCAGCCCACCAAACTTACCTACTTCTGGTCTGTTTTTTCCTCTATTCAACTGCTCATTTCACTGCATCAGAATCAATATCTGCATAGTATTTCCACAATTCAATTACTTAAGTAATAAAAGAGGAAGAGAGAATGACATAAACTTATTATGACTAAAATTTGAAAAGGAGACACTAATGTATAATGAAATCTTCTCCTCCTCCTTCTCCTTCTTATTCCTCTTCTTTTCTCCTCACAATGAGATCCTGACATCTGGAAACCAGAATGTGAGAAAGGTCTCTAAAAATTCCCAGTAATAAAAACTGTTAATAAACATAAAAAATGAATGATAACCCCACAGTTGCAAGTATAAAGTACCAGAGAAGGTTGATGAGCTACTGTGTGGCTTGAGACACATCTAGGAGAAAACATGGCAACAAGATTCCTGGCATGAAGAGTCTTACAAACTTTCCATTTTAGTATCCTAACATGGAATTAAATTATCATCACTCTTGGAGAAGATGGTGTTGATTCTCTTTATTCACCCCACCCCCAGATTTATTTTAGAGGTTAATACAATGTACCTTGGGAAGAAGTACCCATCTAAGAGAGTTCAGCAATGATTTTACTGAGGAGGTGACTTGAAATTGCATCCTAAAAGGTAAGAGTAAGAATTTGACAATAAAGTGGGGCGATGGTGTTTTAGTAAAAGCGGAGTCAGAGACTAGGGTAAGCAGGATTCAGAGTGCCCACCAGCCAAACCTCAACTATTCATGGACAAAGTGGATGGAGTTTCTGCTCATTTGAAGAAAAGAGATATTAAACAGATGATTAAAATGGCTTTATGAAACTCAGCAGTTTTGCAAAGTGCTGCAAAGGTGCTTCAAGCAGTGTCCCTGCAGCTACAGTAGAGAGCACTCAGTGTGGTGAGGAGGGTTCACTCGGCCTGGTTATTAGGGAAGGCCTTCCCAAGGAAATGACCTTAAACTGAGACCGGAAGGAATTAGTCAGGCATATGGGGGTGGAGAGAGAGCATTCCTGTCTTCAGCAAAGGCTTGTGTTAGAAGTAGCAAGACCAGTGTGGTCAGAATGTACAGTTCCCTCAGGGGAAGGAGGCCAGAGGGGCAGGGATTCCAGATGGTGTGCAGTTTAATATTCCTTGTCTGAACATGGCACCCAAACCTTCAAGTCTTCAACAACCGGTGAAGTTAGATGATAGTAAGCAAAGAAAACCCAGAATTCTTCTGAAAGCCACATCATTTTGTACTTAGGGCAGAACTTCCAACTCCTGGCTGTGGGGGACTGACCATGACATGAGCCGTTCATGTAGTTCTTGTGGTGTGCCAGACCTGTGGTAAGTACCTCCTGCATTACCTTGTTTAAACCTCACAGGCCTATTGCCAGGTGAGGAAACTGAAATGGAGTGATTACAGAAAAGGGACTAATGCTGAGGACTGCAAGGGATGGAAGCAGGCTTTGAAAGTCAGGCTCTTGATCACTACATCAAACCACCAAAAGCGCGCGCGCACACACACATACACACACACACACACACAAAACCTGTAAGATTCCAACAACTCACAAATCTCAATTCCTTGAGTGGTAACTTGATACATAGTAGGTTACAGCAAATGCCAATTCCTTTTCCTTAACATAGAAGGTGAATTGTGGAAGTCCAAAGGCCTTTTTATTTTCTCTTTTATCCATCTCTGGACTTTATGCCTCTGCTGTTTTGAATTCCATTTCAGGTGAAAAAAATAAAACCACCTTCCACCAAGCCATTTGAATTTAAAAAAGACAGACAGAAACCTGGAAAGAGTCAGGATTCCCTCTAATATATTAAATATTGTAGCCAGCACTCATCTGAGCAGCTTTACTGCACTTTGCACAGAGAACAGGCCATATTTTGAAAATGGATGAGTAAGACTCACTGTTTTGACTTGTTTCAAGGTCTGAAAGCCAGGCCTGGTTTTGATACAACAGGTCTGGGTCTCCAAACATGGGTTATTCCAGTGCAAAGACGCATAGAAGCAGCACACTCACCAGGCACAAACCTAGAACAGCGTCCCTTTGAAGACTTCCTCCTAGGTCTTAAGTGGGATTTGGTGCCCATTGTGGAATCACAGTAATGAACTCAAAACCAATGTTTTTTTTCATTACATCAGAAAATCAATCAGCTCCTTTGTTTGCTCAGGTGTGCAGCTGTATGCCCCATGCCCTGATCTCTGTACAATAACAAAATAAATATTTTTAGAAGAAAGAGAGATGAAGAAATGTCACAAGTGGTAGAATAGAAAAAGGACAGACACGACTAGTCTCTTTAAAGCAAGATAACACATTTGCTATATACTCTCTTGACTACTTGGTTACCCTCATAAAGGGGGAAAAATCTGCTTATGAAGTAGCCAGATTCATCCAATGAATTATTAAATACATCACAACTCCTCTGGAAGGGGTTCTTTGGACTTGAAATAGTCCAGTAGATGGCGCCAGAGAGCAAACATGATGCTCCCTGTTCTTAGGGAGTGATGGATTAGAAAAAGGCCAGCCAACAAATTCTGGGACATAAGCATGGGTGTTGTCCACCTTCAAGGGGGACCGAGTATAAACACATTTTTTACAGAGTGGAGAAACACATGCGTTGTAAATGTCCTTGCTCCACCAGCAAGAGGCCAGGAAGCAAACACCAGACACTGTTTACAGGACAGCTCCTATTTCAGAATGAAGCATAAGACCCAGCAGGCAGGGAGGCCTCGAGAACTAGCACTGAATTTCCAAGAAGCCCTCACTGGGATGAAACTGCAGAGCACTTGGCTCATGGAACTCTCTGGATAATGAGACCAAAGAGGTTTCATGTTAGAATAAACTCGTCTGCATTACCAGGGTTGTTAGCTTGGTATGCTGGGGGAAATTTGAAGTTCTAGAGTTGGGTGGAACTGAATTAGATGTGTAGCTTTGGGAAAGTTCCTTCTCTTCATTGAACACCATGAAATAGATGTTAACAGTTGTAATGAAGAAAGAGGAGTCAGCTTATGGAAAATGTTCTAACACTTCCTCTTCCACAGTTCTTCTGATCAGATCACTAAAACCCATTCATGTGGGAATCAGGACCACTGCAGGTGCAACAAAACAAACTTCTCATTTTTTTCACTACTATGCCTTTGCACACTGATTCTCTATGGACTTATATTATTTTGCTTTTTATTTATGCAGGTATTTGATTGCTCCTTTAAAGTAAGAGTTTTTCTATAAATTTCTCTTTGTATCCCCTGGGTCCATCACTGCCCCTGGATGTAATAACAACTGTTGCAGACATGAATTTTTCTCACAAATAAGTTATTCCAGTGCAGCAAGATAAATGATTCAGATATAGCATTATGGGCCCATCTCACTCTTTTCCTCACGGTGCTCAACAAGGAGAAGGAAAAAATACTACAAACCCAGTGATGAAAATAAATTTTGAGATTTTTGTTTTAGCCAAAGACCAAATAGGAGCCAGATGCTCAGTAGCCATCTTTAGTAACGTCCAACTCAATCAGCCAAGACTCAAAATAAATTCTAAGACAGAATTCCAACATGAGAAATAATCCTATGATTTTAGTGTCATGGATTAAGACTTGGGCATTTGATATTTTCATATATGCATGCCAGAGAAAGAAGAGACGGAAAGCAGGAAAGACCTGGACGGAAGCAAATTATGAGAAATCAAAGGGTTGGGGATGCCACGTAGTGGCCAATATAATGGAAAAAGTGAGACCTAAGAGCTTGGCAATTGTGAGTTAGACATAGATGGTCACTTAGTGGTCATTTGATTGGGGACAGTTACATAATTGCTGATAGGCTCAATCCCTTCATCTTTAAAATGGGATTTATTGGTCAGGGTAGATTACTCTGTGCTGTGGTGACAAATAACAGTGACTTAACAAAGCAAAAGTTAATTTTTCACTGACCCAAAGTGTCACTCAAAGACAGGTCAATGGGAGTCCTTCATTTAGTGACTTAGAGCTTTCCGTTCCTCCTATCTTGTGACATTACCATCTCATCATGTGATTTCCAGTGTCGTTGTGGCAGAAAAGAAAGATCTGGATAAGACACTTGGCTCTCAGCTGCCTCAGCTCACATGTGATTTATGTCACACATCGGCATCAGACATGTGGCTTAACCCAACTGCAAGAAGACTGGGAAGTGCAAGGAACACATGGATATTTGGGGAGCACTACATCTGTCTACTCTGTGGGGTAATAATTAAGTCAATGAAAATTAAGATTCCATTGCATAAAATAAAATAGCCAAATAACCATGGCTTTAAAAAGTTAGAGACTTATTCCCTCCGTTGTAGAAGGAGTCTGGAGAGTCAGTGTGGCAGCTCTACAGTCACCAGGGGCGTAGGCTCCCTCTGCTCCACCCCTCTTTGCACAAGGTTTCCATCCTAAGGTCACTTCATGGTTACAAGGTGTCCTCTAGCTATTGTGTCCACATTCCATCGGAGAAGAAGGAAGAAGGGACAGGGAGGTGCCAGCATCAAGGACTTCCTCAGACGCTTCCCATGCCTTCTATTTATATCTTTGACCATGCCTAGTTGCAAAACAAACTAGAAAATGGAGTCCTTAATATCTTTGAATGAAGAAATCATCATCAGGTAGGCAAACAGCAATCCAAACCAAAATGAGAACACTCGGTTTGTGGGATTGTGGTGAGCACTATGCAGATGTACAGCATTTTTTCTTAGGACTTGATCTTTGTCCAATATGGGTTAGATATTGTCATTATTATTTTTATTAACTAGGTCATCATGTAGGAAGTCTGACTTTGGTGACAGCATCTGTCAAGAAAAGGGGCAAGCCTTTGGTTTTACAAGCATTTGGAGTAGCAAAGAAGGGCACTAGAATCCCAGGCCCTGGGAAATTATCAACACTCAAGAGAAAGGACAAGGGCAGAATTCATTCTGGTGGATTGAGACAAACCACCAAGAAGTTGGGAGGAGAGCAAGAGGCAGATAGGACTGCTACTGGTTTTCCTGGGATTGACACTCATTAAAAGATGGAATTAGCAAAAAAGAGGACTTAGGGAAAAAAAATTGTAGAAGATCAGAAATCATCCTAGTGACAGTCTCGGTTGGAATCTTTAAGAAACCAGTCTCTCCTGGGGTGTGGTGGGAGGAGCTCACAAAAATAGAAAGGAGACCAATAAAGTAGAGGAAGGAGATGGAGAGGGAGGGAGAAGGGGAGGGAGTACATAGGAAAGCATTGGGGAATGAACCCTACCAAATTGTGTTATGACCTGTATGAATATACCACAATGAATCCAATTTATATATATAATTATCATACACTCATTAAAATAATAACAATAATAATAAAATTAAGTAGAGCAAGTGAATTAGGGGGAGGGAGGAGGAGAGGGAAAAGGAAGGTAGTAGGGAATGAGATTGATCAAATTATGTTATGGTATAATGAATCCCACTATTATGTATAATTGTAATGCACCAATAGAAACAACTCACAAATGAATGAAAAAATAATCCAATCTTGCACTCTTAACTCCACGTACTCCTCTTTCTTGCTCACTTCCTCTCTTTCCATTGCTGTGATATCACCTCGCCTATTCACTTGATTGCTGCTCCCACAAATCTGAACTCTTCTCCTTGATACTGGTTTTTCAGTCTTTGATACAGCATGTATGTCCTGATTTACCATGGGCCAGATAAAGCTTTCAGTATTAGGGATATGGGAGGAAACAAGAAAAGTGAGCCTTTTTGTCTTGTGACATCTACGTGGCACTTCCACCTCTCCCTCCTTGGAAGGCTGCCTTCCAGGTAATTCTTCAGGCTGCCCTCTTGGACTTCTCTGGTATCTTGCATACAGTTCACTTACCATCTCATTGGTCTTAGTCTTGAGGACATAGAAGATCTATTAGTCACTAAAACATAGAGAGGGATGACATAATTCTTATTCTCACCCAGGAGGAAACCCAAAGTCTTCATAGCTTGCTTCAGAGTTGGCTCAGAAGCAAGGCAGGGCTAAGTCTGTGGGTAGAGGCATTAGTAAGTAGTCTCATCTGAGAGAAGCTGGAGGAAAAAAAAACAGATAGAATGGACAAAGTAGGAGACAATCTGCATAATTCCAAATCTTTAGGTAGAAAAATGAACAAATGCTGCTGTCAGGTTCTTGGATGCAAACAACAGAAACAAACTATAGCTAACAATAGCTAATATAAACAAAAGAAGGGATTTTTTTTTTTTTTTGTACCAGGGATTGAATCCGGGGGCACTTAACCACTGAGCCTCATCTCCAGCCCTTTTGCCCTTTCTTGTATTTTACTTAGAGACAGGGTCTCCATGAGTTGCTTAGGCCCTTGCTAGTTGCTGAGGCTGGCTTTAAACTCATAATCCTCCTGCCTCAGCCTCCCGAGCCACTGTGATTACAGGTGTGTGCCACTGTTCCCAGTACAAAAGAGGGTCTTTTGGACCATCACAAACAAGATTTGAAAGAAAAACTGAAGAGCAGGCCTTCAGAAAGAATAAGATCTAGAATAATCCAAGGACTTTGAACTCCTATATCAGAAAGAATTGTCCTTCCTTATATTTCTGAGTTTTTATCTTGTACTCAAGAGATAAAATGCTGGAAGAAAAGGAGGCTACTGTCTTGGTTTGAGTTACATTTTTACCTTTCCCCATCCACAGCCTGGCTGACAATTTCTTCCAGGTCTGCAAGCAATGTAACCTGGTAGTTCCACAAGCAGAAATGAAGGTGTGGCTACTAGAATGGGGAGTGAAGTTTGAGCAAGCAAATAGCATAGCTGTCTACCGCTGCTATGATTTCCAAACCTGTGGCTGTATAAATATTTCCCAAGGATACATTAAAATAGTTCCTTCCTTCAAGGTCTAACATAGAATATTCTCTTTCTCCTGGAAACAGTTTTAATTGTGAAGATCAAAACTGTGACTCTATCCCAAAAATTTATAATAAATTTGATGCTTAGGGTCTGGATATGTACCTCAGTGATAGAGCACTTGTTAGCATGTATAAGGACCTCCTCAGCACCACACACACAAAGAAAAATACTGAGGCTCAAGTTGGGAATTAGGAGTGGGATTAATGGAAATAGGAATAACAGGTGATTTAACTGTCTAAAAATACATGTTTTATTTTCATATTTTTTGAAAAAATCTGATCTATATTTTTTTGTGATTAAAATGTTATTACCAGGGGCTGGGGCTGGGGTTCAGTGGTAGCGTGCTCACCTAGCACGCATGAGGCACTGGGTTCAATCCTCAGCACCACATAAAAATAAAATGAATATATTCTGTTCACCTACAACTAAAAAATAAATATTTTTTAAAAATGTTATTACCAGCTGGGTGCAGTGGCGCACACCCGTAATCCCAGCTGCTCAAAAGGCTGAAGTAGGAGGATTACAAATTCAAAGTCAGCCTCAGCAACTCAGGGATATTCTGTTTCTAAATAAAATATAAAAAAGGACAGAGGATGTGACTCAGTGGTTAAGTGCCCCTGCATTCAATCCCTGGTTTAAAAAAAAAAGTTATTGTCTTGTTAAAAATCTGTAATACACTCACGTGGTTCATTCACTTTCTTCTATCTTTCTGCCTGGAGCATGGATGCTGCCATTTTTGAACATGAAGTCAAAACTTAAGGGATATCAGAACAGTGCACTGGGAAGAACCTAGGTTCAGATGATTGTGGAATAAGGATATTATTCCAACCCCGGCCTGTATTACTATAGATTTTTATGTAATAGAGATATAAGCCACCCTTACTTGGATTTTCCTGTTACAACCAAAGCCAGTTCTAACCTATTCGCCATGATTACACAGCCAGGAAGTTGTGGAACCCTAACTCTTAACTAGTTTCAGCTCGCCCTAAAAGACAAGACAGGCACCCAGAGTGCAAAACTTAAGGAGGCACTCACTTTCAGAGTCATTCGAGTGATGACTTTGTGCTTGTATACCCTCAAAAGGTGGTACCTCCTTAAATTGTGACCCTAGGTAGAAGTTTAATTAGGTCCACCTCCAGGACCCTGCTCTTTCAGCCACATCACATTGACAGGACAAAACCTAAGATTGAATTAATTTATTGATATCACCATGAGAAGATAACTGGCCTTAGAAATTTAAGAAATGCCTTCTTTGATATTGATATGGAAAGTAAGAGTGAGAAACTTCCAAAAGTCTCCATTCCATAGCACCCCTTCTATTTTGAGAGCTGCATTTCTCATTAGCTGGCAGGAGAGTGAAAAGCTCTTCTGAAATAACTTGCCCTCCCATCTACTCCCCAGGCAGCCAGTCTTGTTTATATATCATTTCTCCCAGATGAATCATTTGTAGCAAGAGTACAGCTTCCACTTATCCATGAGAAATGTTCAAAACAATCTTTTCTACTCTGCATAAAACCTCAGGAGTAACAATAGACATTCAAAATAAGACTGCTATTTGTCAGCCTCTCAAAGTCAGGGAACAAATGAAAGTAACTGCATGCTATCAAAAAATCATTTTGAAAGAAAAAAAATCCTGCCTATGATGGCTTGTTTTTTTTTTTTTTTTTGAGTCTCCATACCCACCTTCTTCAAGTCCAGCTTTTATATTATGCTTCCTGCAGAAGTCTCTCTAGTTCCTTTTGCTTCTTGTTTCAAGGAGGGTTTTTGTTTGTTTTCATTTTCATATGAAGTTTCCTGAGATTGGTGCAGAGTCATTGTGTGAGGAAAGTAGGCTGATGTGGGGGCTAGGGTTTAATTGTCATTTACATTTTACGGAGCAGAAGCCCAAGTGAAAAGTAGGGGAAATGTAGACTCATTTTACAATATATTTGATATGGCAAATTAATGTGGCACTGCATAAGTAATTTACAAAGAAATAAAGTTTCTGCAGATCCCTATCAAACTCAGGAACAGAGAAAGGGTAGGGGAGATGGGATGGAGACTTTAGGAATGGGATCTGAGTACCAGAAACTGATAAATGTTTTTAATACTCACAGCTCAATTTCAAGGTCATCATTTTTACCTTTAGCTTATGGATGGGGAAGGCGAACCTCAGAGAGATTAAGTACTTGCCCAAGATCACACAGCAAAGAAATGGCAAGCGGAGATCCAAATCCAGGTGAACTGAGCTATTTATTGTCTGTGCTTTTGAGGATGTACTTTGTTCTCAGTAAAATCTCAACGTCTTATTGGAGGAAAGATCAGTTGGGCATGAGGAGTCAGAAACAAAGCATGGAGACCTGGCACAAAGCATTCCATTTCCCTGGGCCTCAGTGTTCTCATCTGCGAAGCAAGAACATGGAGTTTGATGGTTTTTAAGGTACAGCCTGACAGCCTGGGTTTCCATGTCTACTTTCATCAAAGTCATCCAACAAAAGAATCAAAATAACAGGAAGGGAGAGCCACAGGCAGAATCCCTCCCTGGGGGCAGGGAGTCCAGGAAAGGCCAGAGACAGCCACTGCAGGATAAATAAATTAAGCTTGATGTTCATGGCACCCCTTCATTCATTTATTTATTTATTTATTGGCAGCTCTGGGGACTTCCTCAGGACCTTGCACGTGCTAGGCAAGTGCTCTACCACTGCACTACATCCGTAGTCCATGCACCTCCTCATTTTACATTATCCTTGCTAGCTTTTTGGTGGGTCTCCCCCATCCATTTTGTTCCATCCTGTGTTCATTCCTATCACCAGTCAGCAGATATATGAACTCAACTAGTTCAACACAGAGAGCTAGCAAATTAGAGAACCTTTTCAAAATATAAGTATGATCATCAGACTTTACTGCTTAAAATTCTCAGTCGCTCCTCAGGACTCCTACGATGAAAACATCATTCTCATCCTGTACCTTCAGGCCCCTCCCTGCTCCTCCAGCTTCATCCTCCATCACATGATTTTCTGCTCTCTTCTCCCCAGCTTCTCTGTGGAGTAGCCCAGGCACGTGCTGTTCTCTTTACCTAGGACACCGGTCCTTCAGTCTTTGCCTATCAACTTCTCTTCCCACTTTGAGTATGTCAAGGGTCAGGCATCATACCTCAGTAGGGCCTTCCCAGATCCCTCCCCCCCACAACATGGCCAACATCCCTTATAAGTCCCTCAGCACCAAGAGCTGTATTCTGACCCCCACCATAGTGTCTGGCACAACATCTATACTCAATAAATATATACTGATTGAGCAGGTGTGGCTGGCTTGGACCAATACCTAGGTATATGCCTTTGCTATCTGGAAACTCAATATAATAACTGTCAACCTCTCCCTTGAATCTCTTGTTTCCATCGAATTGAAAATATTTAGTTATACACAGAAAATCCATTCTTCTTTCCACATCTGTGGATTGAGAGACTGTTTAGGTAATTTGGCAAGTAGATGGGAGTTTCAACTATTTTCTATGTATAATGAATATTCCTTTGAGATATCAAAATTTGAAAGATATTAACCTAGATGTTACACATGAGACTTGAGATCAGGAAAAGGAAGTGATTGGCCAAGTGAGTCTTGGGGCTAAGATTCAAACTTGGGTCTTTGGGTTCAACCTACTTATCCATTATACCCCAAGATGTGCCCAAAGTTTTAAAACCCTATCACTAGTTATCTGCAGTAACATCTCAAGAAAGGTGTATCATCCACATTTTACAAGTGAGAGAACTGGGCTCAGAAAGTTAAAATTATTTGTTCCCAGGCCTCCCAAGTAATAAAAATCCTCCAGCTAACAAAGTTGGTATTGGTCTTCCTGAATCTGAAGATGGGGCTTCTCCCACCATATCATGATGGGAGCTTGGTCAAGAGCCCATTGCTACTGAGAGATGGCCTTGAGACAAAAAGAAGGCACATACTAAGGAGAATTCCAAGTTAAGGATGTCATCTACTCCCAGATCCCCATCTTCCATATGTAACTACCACCAACTGTCTGAATACTTAGACCAATACCTTCTCAAACTAAACTGTGCACACAAATCACCTAAAGATTTTTTTCAATGCAGGTTCTGATTGGACAAATGTGCATGGGTCCTGAGATCATGCAGATTCTGAGATTCTCAGGTGAAGAAAACACCCCTAGTCAAGGGCCACACCTTGCACAGCTCCACTTCTTAAAACACGATTCTGCATTCAGCAGCCTCATCCTCAGTTTGTCCAGGGAGGGCAGCTTTGAATGAGTAGGAGAGGGGCACAATATTTGTTTTATTATTGTTTATTGAGCATCTCACTGTATGCTGGGCATAACATTAAGGACTGCAGGTTCAACTACATTTTTAATCCCAATGAGTAGCCGTTAATGTCCATATTCTACAGACAAGGAAACAGACTCAGAGTTTAAGCCAGATTCACACAGTTCTATCTGAACCCAAAGCTTATGCTCTTACCCATGATAACTTCCTTCTTAATGAGTTAGCCTCGCTTACATCCAGCACAAGTCTGAATGAAACTTGGGAGTGGGGAAGGAGTCTTTGACCAAACACTGGTAAGTGATGGGGACATCACAAACCAAATACCAAAGTGCCAAATATCTTAAACAAGCTCCTGATCAGCTTGCTAGAGGAATGTGCAAAGGATTCAGTCACACCCAGACATGAAGCATAAATGGCCTGAGTGAAAATGTAGGAATAATTTGCATACTCAACAATAAAGTAATGGTTAAATAAAATAGTATATCAAGCAATGAGCATACTGATTAGGCAATGGTATGCAGATTTTAGAAAGCATATTTTCCAGTACAGCATGATCTAATTTTGACTAGAGAGAAGATGCATGCATGCATGTGTTTGCACATGGGAAAAGACTGGCATAAAATATTTCAAAAATGGTTAAGAGTAACATATGGGGTTATCCTTATTTATTTTTTCTTTGATTTTGTATTTATACCTATTTAGTTTTTTTCCCCAAAAGAATGTATCATTTGTTTTGTTTTCTAAACAAATGAGAAAACAAACATGTAAGAGAAGCCAGGGAAAAGCTAAAAAAGGACAGAAATTAATTTAAATTATAAAGCTATAACTATGGCAATAACTTGGAATTGAGAATATTGGACTGGCACTTCAATAGAAGAGAAAGTATAGATAATATTTGTATAATTATATATGTATAATCATTATACATAATCATATATACATTATACTTATATATGATCGTATATATATATATATATATATATAAGGTGTAGATATATGAGTGATCTATCTTTTTTTTCTTGGAGTGGAAAGGCTTTCCTAAAAATAATACAAAACTATTGGATGGTCCCCCCAAATATTATGTATGCAGTCAACAGACCAGTGAATAAATGGAAAAAATATTTCTAACATAAATTAAAATAAAGAAGACTAATTTTCTCAGCATACAAAATGTTCTTATATTCAATAGAAAAATTAGCAAAGAATATGAACAATTGCTACCTCCTCCCCAAAAAAAGAGAGGAGCAGAATAAATTGTAGCAGCAGAAGCACTGAGGAGGGAGTACTGTTTACCATTTGTCCACCCTGGTCATTAGCATTTTTATGTAATCATCAATGTAGAAATTCAAATCACGATAGAATGGGAATAATTCCATTAGCCATATCTAACCACTAAGGATTTCATCAGTTGTTTAGTGGAAAAAGGATAGGAAATTCATACCAGAATCCTATTGCGCATAATTCATAATTTGTTGTATATGATTAGGCTTAAACTAACTACATGATAAACCATAGCAGGAAGGGGAATTGAATAGCATCCAGTATAGGGAAGTGCTGCTAAGGGACTAAAACCCCAGCACTTCCTCTAGCTGTGTGTCCTTGGACAACCTTGCCCAACCTTCCTTTTCTCAGCTACAAAGCAAACACCATAAATCCTACTTATAGTGTTTTTGTATGGAAAAAAGTGCCTAAGTAAAGCAGCTAGTACTCATAGCTGATGCTCAATAAACAATATCTATCATTACTTCCCCAGAATTATTATTGCAGCCTGTGTAATGGCAGGAGCAGGATTAACCCAATCAGCCTTCACAGAATTGCACATAGGGCCACTGCATTAGAGATGGGCACCATAGCACTGTGGCCATGGGGGGTGGAGTGCAGCTTTGCAGTCCTTCCCAAGCTCAGGGCCCTGCACTATTACTGAATCCCAGGTGAGGAAGCTCACCAGACCCCTCTTTCCTGGAGGAGGGAAAACACTGGCAATGCAAGCCGTAGGAAGCAAATTATGGGAAATCCTGTAACACTAAAGCTGTCAGGTTCAGCTTGGCCCTCCATTCCAAAGGCCCAGCAGTAGGAGCAAACCTTGCCCTAAATTTTACCTAAAGTTCATCTCATTCACTTCCTCAGCCTGTCTAGCAGGGCTTCAAAGATGTTTTAGACCTGGACCTGTTTTAGACCTGGACCTGTTTTAGACCTTGGTCCTGGATGTTTCAGCCAGGACCAAGCCATATATGGCTTGATACCAAAATTAAGGGGTCTGTACATGCTGGAGTATCCTGTAAACTGCTGCTACACCCCAAGCACACTAGAAAGTCCTACTTCTTGTGCTTTCACAGCCAAACAGACCAGGGCCCAACACCACAGGCCTGAATAATAGCTGCCATTTATGGAGTGCTTTCTGGGTCCTGGCCTTTTGTTAAGCATTTTATCTGCACGGTTGCACTAATCCTCACATCAGATCTACAAGATAAGCACTCCCATCAACTTTTTACAGATAGGAAACTGAGGCTTACAGAAATTAAGTAATTTATGACTCACAGTGGACCAGGGTCTCTAACCCATCCCATCTATCTGAGGATGATCTTGGTCAAAGGACTGCCTTTCCAGGAATTATTTTACAGATGAGTCCCAAGAAATAAAGCACTCCACCTAAGGTCACACATCTAATAGGTACTAGGATTAAAATGTATGTCTCTTCAAGTCCAAAGTCATGCTCTCCCCATGATACCATGCTGCCTTCTCCCATCCCTTAGGACTGGTCTCTGCCTAAGTGTCCCTTCCCTGAGCCCAGAACCTGCTGTTCTCCCTGGCCCATCAGTTGGTGGCCTGGATCCATTCTTAACGAACTCTTTCCAGTGCTTTTCCCTGGAGGCTGAGTTCCAGAGTCTGTCCTTTACTGATGGGACACCTGCTGTAACTGGAGAGATCTTCCCAAAAGGTGACAGATCCATACTTGATTCCAGAGAATGCAAAAAGGAGTTTCCACTTCAGTCATATCTGCCTTTGAGAATGAGAATCAGACTAAAGCATCCTCTTGGTTGCTATGGTGGGGAGCTTCCCTGCTCCTAAACTGATTTGAGTAAGGTCAACCAGGTCCACCCTCCAGCTCACTCAGCCAGTCTGGAAACCCACAATGCCACATACTCAAGCCTGACTCATGACAAATGTGTGCTATTATCTTATTATATTTGTTCACTTTTAGTTATCAGAGCAACATGTTCATTGTGTTATTTCTCATTGCTATGACAAACCTATCCTCTCAACAGCAGGAGCATAAAGGGAGCTGATTTGCAGATGAAGTACTGTGACTGGCATAAGTACAAATTTAAAACCCACCAAAGTGATGCCATAACCAGGTCAATTTGCAGATAAAGGCTCCCACTGAAGCTGAGGGGTTTGACAAAGGAAAAGCAGACGATGAAATAGAATATTTAAACGCTTCAAATCATTTCCTTGGAAATGCTTTCTGCAGTTTGTTGGAGGAGCGAGTCATCTTCCTTCCTGTGTGAACTGTTCTAAACTCACTTCCGGTGAGTAATGAGAGGGGCATTCGAGTCTGGAGGCAGCCACTGTGTACGTGGTAAAGCCCATGGCACCACAGGTTCCTTTTGAGAAAGTGGAGGTGCTCCCTCTCAGGACCCTTCTCCAGGCCACAAAGCAACTGGAGCATATGCCAATGGCATCTGCTAGCTCTCTATCCAATGCAACTCTGGTTGCCTGTGACTCACAGCCAGCCTGCACTCAAGCCTGGCTCTGTGCAAGGCTCTGCTGACTGAAACTATTGCCCATCCCAAGGAAGGTGTGTGGTAGTGGCAGGCAGCAATCATGCATTTGAGAGCTACAAGGACTTAGTCCTAGCTCATGCTGTTGGCTGCCGAAAGGGCAAAAACACAAATCAGCACGCACTAATTTTTGTAATGGATGGGCCAGGTCTTCTTCAATAGACAAGAATATACAACCCAGTAGGTCAGGTGGAAAATGTCCACTGTGTTAGGTCAGCTCGAGATCTTGCGTTTCTTCTCAGGAGGCGGAGGAAGAGCGTACAATGTGGGGAGCTCCACGTGGCAGCAGCAGACGCAGGACATGCAGCCTGGTGGATTCCATGCAGCTGCGATGGGTGTAGGGCGTGGGTTTGGAGCAGCTGCGGGGAATGAAGCATCAAGCAGCCCACAGCTGATATGTAAGCAGCAATGGCGCCTCCTACCAATTGGTGGACTTTTTCTAACTCATCCGGGGAGGACTCTGACCTTGGCAGGATCCCCTGACCAATCCCAGGGGACGCAGGACTCTAGATACCTCCTCTTCCTAGCTCATAGCCCCTCCATTCCTGCCTTAAGCCCTCCCCTTCCTGACTGGGCCCTTTAAATTTTCTTTACCACGGAACACTTGTGCCATTCTCCCGTACACACTCTGATGGACGGGAGAGTTCAGCCCGAGAACGTGTATTTCCAATAAAGCCTTGCCCAGTGGTTTTAATTCGCCTCCTTTTGGTCATCTGGCTTTACACACTGTACTTACAGAAGGCAGGTTATTACCTCAGCCAAAAAAATGCCATTTCAAAAGACATAAAGAAGGAAAAGAAACTCTTGCTCTGAATCAACACATTTAGCAGGACAATGAGAGACTAGGCGTATGATGAAATCCTATCCTACCTCTAATATAGGTAGAGAACAGCCTTCAAATAACCCAGAGGAACAACCTATGAGGGAGACGAGGAGGTGTTTTCATTGCCACTTGACCCATGAGAAGCTGCATGTCAGAGAGGGTAATTGCCAAAGATGGCACCAGTAGTCAGAGGCCCATGTCACCAAAGCCCATGCTCTTAGCTGCTTCAAACTGCTTTTTGTTCTGATAAGATTTTATAAAAAGTCACCAAGTTTAGCGCTCCATCTTGGAGCTGGCTGCCCTTGTGGGGTACTGAATGAAAGAAAAGGAGAGAGAAAAATTGTTCCAGTTTGGCAGCTTTCTAGTTACATCAAATGAGCAAGTCATCAATAACCTCCCTGGTCTCAATGTTTAATTCTGGGGTCACTGATGAGTTTGTTAGTGGAGGCTCTTTTGAGTTAGTTTCCTTAATGACCTTAAAAAGCGTAGTTTTCTCATTCAGTCATTATTCACTTATTCCTTCACCCTATGCGCATCTACTGATTGACCTCCTCAGTGACAGGCATTGGCATAGAAGGTTAAATAGCACAGAGTCCCTGCCTTCAAAGCAGTCAGGGCCTGGTGGGGAAGAAAGGCCTTAAAAAAATATCACATGGCCCTGAGTGGGACATAATTCTTGCCCTCCAGGAACACAAACATTTTGAGAAGGTACAGATACTGAAATGGCTGTTCAACAAGCGCAATAGGTCATGTATCCTAACGGCACCCTGCACCAGCACCATGGGAGCACAGAGGAAGGGGTGCTTCAGCATTCAATTCACTGTGGGCCCACAGTCACTTTCTGGAATTACACCTGAGGTCCTTTAGGCCTTTTTCACTGCATGGCATTGCTGGGTGATTTATCATAGAATTTAGAGGTGGAAAAGAATTCTGAGGTGCTTCTAACTCAATCACTCATCCTATGAGTGGGAACATTGAGGCCCAGAGAGGTGGAGATCACAGGTAGGAAAGGGAAAATGGTTCTTGATTCATATCCCTGGATTCCTGTGTCCTGCTAATTTTCAGCAGTTGTGAGCTACCCAATCTTCCTGATTTATCCTACCACTTCCATTCATACGCTACTTTCTCATCCAGCTGGGTAAAATAATGTGAGACAGTGAATCTGAATAAACAAAAAATGTCAGTGGAACACTTAAAATTAAAGGAACATCATTTTTTTGGACCCATTTCCAGAAATCTCCAGTGTAAGGGCCTTATTTATCTGGCTGAGGTGCTAAAGTATCAGCTAATATGAAAATCTGCTACATGTGAATCTCTTTCATGAAATATACTTTCTGTGTTTGAATGCTTCCCTAAAAGTTCATGTATTGGTCCTTTGATCCCTAATGTGGCAGTGTTGGACATTGGGGACTACTGGAAGATTTTTGGGTCATGGAGGCTCTGCCTTCATGAATGGATTAATGCCAGTATCTGGAGAACGGGTTTGTTATTATAAGAGGGAGTTCCTTATAAAAGGAACTTACTAAATTGCTGAATTGCCTTGCTAAATTGGCTTTGAACTTGAGCTCCTCCTGCCTCATCCTCCCAAGCTACTGGAATTACAGGCATGCACTATCGCACCCAGCCCCCCAACTCTAAATAAGAAGGTCAAATCCAGCAGAAGCTCCATAAAGGCAAGGCCTACTATTGTCTCCCCAGGGCCTGGAGCCTTGCACACACACAGAGGGGGACTCAATACATGCTTATTCAACATGTAAAATGTCTTCAAAGTCACTACCAGTCAGAGAACAGGAGCTCATGAAATCATTTCCAAAATCTAAAGTTTATTTCTGTTCATGTTATCCCCTCACTTTTATTAGTGGGATGAACACCTCCCCACCTTGCCTGCTTCTAAGCTACCAGCATGAGAGCCTTTGTCTAAAGCTATCCTCAAGCTGCATGTCCTGGCAGTGGTGCCTTAGTCTGTGTATGCTAAAATGATCACTGTGGCATCACTCCCCCCTCCTGTCACCTCCTCGTGCCTCTTGCTCAGGACCACCTGCTCAGCTCCTCTTCATCACTTGTTGCTGAAAACACACCTGATTCTGCCTCCCTTCACCAAGCTTGCTGGTGTCATTGTGCAGGTCATTGAAGACTGCAGACCCTCGAGCTGAGTTCTTCCTAACAGGAGCACAAGTCTGCAGTGAGGAGGGGCAGATACTCTGCAATGCCTGAAAATTCCAAATCTAAAACCTGTAAACATTTCCTAGGATCTTCCATGGATCATTTCATTATACAATGGGTTAAGCAAAGATTGTCAAAAACAGAATAATCACTACCATTGATTGGTCACCTGTGAGCCAAGCAATTTCTCACATTCTTTCCTGCTTCATCTTCTCAACCATCTTGTGAGCACACACTTTACAGATGAAGGAACTGAGGCTCCAAAGAGCTGATGTGCTTCTTAAGATCACACAACAAATCCCAGCACTTAGGGAGGCTGAGACAGGAGGATCGCGAGTTCAAAGCCAGCCTCAGCAATGGCGAGGCGCTAAGCAACTCAGTGAGACCCTGTCTCTACATAAAACACAAAATAGGGCTGGGGATGTGGCTCGGTGGTCAAGTGCCCCTTATTTAAATCCCCATTACCCAAAAAAAAAAAAAAAAAAAAAAAAAGATCACACAACAAGCAAATGCTGCGACCAAAACCAGATCGTTGGTCTTATTCCAACATCCAAGATTTTAAAACTTAGAAAAGTCTGGAAAGTGTTCTAAAAGACCTACAACTTCATGAAAAAGGATAGGAATGGCAGTTACAGGCCATCCAGTTCTTTCTCCACCCACTTTTTCTGTACTCCTAAAAACTGAAATTACTTGTTACCTGTTACTCCAATATATAGAGCTGACATGGGCAGTTTGGCTGTGAGGAGATGCTAGACAATTATCAGGTCAAAGAGAGTTCAATTGGGATGAACCTTTCAGCCATTCCAATTCAGTCCAGGCCTAATATTTAATAGATGGTAAACTGAAACCCAGTGAGGTTAAGCTAACCTAAGGTCATCCATTTAATCAGTGAATAAAAGAGTTAGCATTGTCTCATGCCAAATCCTATATGCTTTATCTGAAAAACAAAACAAAACTGTTTTTTTGGGGGGGAGGGACGACAAAAACACCTGATCATAAGTTGGTGACAATAAAGATTAAATGGGAAAATGTCCTCAAAATGCTCACCCTGATGCATGGCAAGCCCTGCCAATAGTTGATGCTGTTGACACTGATCTTCCTGGAATCTCAGTCTCCGTCTGTAAACAGGGCTGGCAATGGCCCTTCTTATAAACATAAAGAGAATCAAATGAGCTCTTGGATGCAGTGGAGTTTTGTAGTTTTAGCTTCACAGACACTACCTGTAGTCTTCTGGGGCTGTCAGATGTGGCATTTCAGATGTTCCTAAATGATTTCCCAGGTGGACACATCAGAGTAAGGACCATAATAAGGAACCAAAAGGCACAGAGGGACTGGCTCTGGCTGCATGAGACTTGATCAGAAGGCAGATGCTGCTAGGTAAAAGGTTCTGAATTTGGGAGGGAACTGCATGCCTGTGTGTCCTGAGCCCAGACTGGGAGTTTTACGCAATATGCCACAAACCTGGCTTGCACGTCAGAAAACAAGGCCAAGGGGAACCAGGGAAATTCCCTTCCTGGTTCAGCAGTCTCCCGGGGGGATTCTAACCCCTGCCAGCTTTACCTTTCCAGGATGGAAATGACCCTTGTCCTTTTTCCTTACTTTGTCCAACTCCTAGTATTCCACCTAACATTAAAGGCTGTACCATCAGGAGGATTGAGTGGGAGGTGAGGAAGCAGAAACAGACTGAGTAGATCAACCCTGCAAAGAGTTTGGCCATGCAAAGACGGTTAGAGAAAGAATGAGACTGAGGGAGACCTGGAATGAGTTGGGTGTTTTTGTTTTTTTTTTGGTTTTATTTTTGTTTCTGTTTTTAGGAATGATGTTTGTTATAAGGTGAAAGAGATGGGCCTCTACATGTTTTTAGGGAGAGACGAGTGGAGAGGAAGAGCTGAAGGGAAAAACAGGAGCTGACTCAATTGCATGAGGTTCCTAAGAAGGCAGGAGGGGGAGGGCCCAGAGCTCAGGGGAAGCAATGGGCCCTGTCCGTAATGAGGGACCCCTTCTACTGTGGTTGGAGGGGACGAAGGTAAACAAGGAGAGGAGGTAACAGCAATATGTTCAGATTTTCTCAGACAGGGAGGGTCCCCAAGATCACAGAGGTCTTTTTACCCTTCTTTGCACAGTTGTGGCCTTGTGCCAATGCTGTCCCTATGCCCTCCACACAGGTGAAATGACATCCTCAACACAATCCTGCAAGGTAGGGATTTCTAATCCCAATTTATGGATGTGCAAAGCAAATCCAGAAGGCATATGAAATTACCCTGATTACACAATGAGTCTTACTAATAAAAATAATGCTGACATGAACACAGCCCTAACTATGTGTCAGACTCTATTCTAAGTGATTTATTTTCAGTAGTCTATTTAACTAATATGAGGAAGGGGATATTACTATCCTGATTTTACATATGAAGAAACTAAGAAATTGGAAGATAAGCTCATTTGCCCAAGATCAACAACTTCAAAACAGAGGTAGCACTTAAACTCTGTCTCCCAGGTTGGTATTTTTAGCTGCCATATTGTATTGGGGAAACAAAGTGATAGAGATTAAATTCTTGTGGGAAACAAAGTGATAGAGATTAAATTCAAACCTTTGTTTTTCTCACTCCAAAGGCCATACCTGGATCATTGTATCAAGGGTTGAGACTAAATAAAGGTAAATCCGCCTTTCCAGTTAGATACTCTCTACCAAGATCCAGTTAGGATGTCTGAGGACAAGTAATGGAAAGCCAGTACCCCCTCAACAGACTTCCTCCCATGTTTCATTAGAAACACTGGGTAACAGGGTTCTCTCAATTCCTGAACAGCTGAGATGCCTCTGTGTTAAGAGCTTGCAAGGGGTAAGAATGGTTTAACTTGATTAATCAACCGTGGCTGCCACATCCATTAAGGGCAACAGGAGCTTTGCCCACCTTCATTCACTCTTTCAGTAAATCATTCCTGACCACCAATTCTGCCTGCACTGTGCCAGCACTGGATAAGAGAAACAAAAACACACACTTCTTTACAGCCTGATGCTTGAAACAGACAAGTAAGCAAATAAGTCCATTGTGTTGTATGGCCACTTCTTATAGTGGTATATCCAAAGGGTGATCGAAAAAGAGAGGTTCTCGAAGATCATGGGTGGGAGGGGCTGAAGAAGAACTATTACTGTTAAGAAAAAATTTTTCCAGATGGATAAAGGAAGTGAGGAGGGCATGTACCTTGGGCAGAGGAACCAACATGTGTATAGTCAGGGAGCATGGAAACGTGTGGCCAGTTCTGCAGAACTGTTCATAATTCACTATGGCTGCCTCAAAGATGCCAGCTCTGAGTGTGGGAGAGGACACCAGAGAGTAGTCAGGTTATGTCACAACAGGTGTGAAAAGCCATTGAATTTAATCTCGAATCCTCACCACCACCCTGGAAAACTATTCCATTTAGTAAATCCAACTTACAAATAAGACAATGGAGGTTCACTAAGTGTCTGTGAAAGGGTGAGCAAATAAAGAACATATGGTATATGCACAGTGGAATCCTATTCAGTTATGGAAAAGGATAGAATCCTTTTATTTTCAAAGACATGGATGAACCTGGAGGACATTATGTTAAGTAAAATAAGCCAGACACAGAGACAAATCCCATGCGATCTCAGTCCTGTGGAATTTTAAAAAATTGATCTCATAGAAGTAGAGGGTAGAATCATGGCCACCAGAGGCTGAGGAGAATAAGGCCTAGGGAGGGATGGGGAAAGGTCAGCCAATGAGTTGTAGGTCATTAAATAGAGGGATTAAGTTCTGCTATGGTACTACACAGTAGGATAACTGTAGTTATAAAAAATGTACATTCAAGGGCTGGGATTGTGGCTCAGTGGTAGAGCGCTTGCCTCGCATGCGTGAGGCACCGGGTTCGATCCTCAGCACCACACAAAAATAAATAAAATAAAAACATTGTGTCCGTCTACAACTAAAAAATATTTTTAAAAAATGTACATTCAAAATAGCTAGAAGAAAGGATTTTAAATGTTCTTACTACAAAAAAATATGATAAATGTTAAAAGTGATAGGTATACGATAATTATCTGGTTTGATTATTAAATTAAACATCACATTGTTGCTTATAAACATGTATAATTACATACGAATTACATTAAAAAAAAGAAGAAAGAAAAGTAACTGAAGGCTCAGAAGAACTAATATGCTCCCATCCACAGCTGATAGGAAGCAGAGCCAGGGTTTGAACCAGGCTGGCCCAATGCCCGTGCCCACGCTCTTTCTACTACCCTATAATGACTGCCTTGGGTTCTGCTTCTGAAGCTATCGCACCCTATTATGTAACCAAAAAAAATTTAAAAAGCCCTTTTTTCTATGGTGACAGGAGCAATGTCGTTCCAGGAACTAAGACTTGTTCCCTTTACAAATGAGGACTGGGTGCATTTCCCCCCCTGTTCATTAGAAAGGCTTGCTTCCTACCCAAATGAATAATGAGGTTGTAGCTGTCTGCATTCAGCCATAGGAAAACGCATAATTGTATTTCTTCCATGATGGAAGAACCAGCTGTGGCACTAATAAAAATGACTGCTTTTCAATTCTTTCAACAGAGTAAATAAAACTCCCTGTGATTAACAGCAAATTGGTTTCCTACAGAGTTGTCAAATCTGAAAGGGTGGGATGGTGGGGAGGCTAAGGAGAAGACTGGAATGAGCTGGGTTAGTGATTCTACTCTGGCAGTGCTGTGTCTCCAAGGATATGGTCCAAAGGTGCTTTGGGTGAAAAACATTTTCAACTCCTTTCAGGAAATTACCACATCTGCCAAAATAACACTCCAGTACCCTGGCATGGGGACAGAAAAGGGGGCTCAGTTGAAACAACTGCAGTTCCTAAGACTTTCAGATTGGAGGCATCAACTTTTCCCCCATTCACTTAAACTACGTATATTTTGTTAAGACTTACTAGTGATTTGTTCAATAGTTAAATATTTACTGCCTATCAATTGTATTCTAGGCCCAGGGCTTGGTTTTGGTGGTAAATGGTGGAAAAGAGCCAGTCTTTACTTTTGAGGTGTGTACCGTCTAGTGGAGAGAAAGACACATAAATTGTCTTTTATGATTCTTGTAATAGGACCTATGTCCTGGAATTAAAAGCAGTAGGTATGTGTAGCTTTTTCGTTTTTTGCTATCTTAGTAAATAGGATAGAAAAGCCATTTTGCTCCCCGCTTTTGGTTAGAGTTATAAACCAAGGCCAGTGAAAGACCCACCAGAAATGAAGACATTAGAGCTCTGAAATGTTAATAATGAAATAGATAATGTAATCCTATTTCTACAGGAAAATCTGGAGGATCAGAGTCCTGCTAAGACACAAATGAGACACCCAAATGAGGGTAATTCACAGGCAGTTCATTTGCAAGGGGAGGTGCATAAGGATGTGGGTGGAATGTGGGGACCAGAACCAGCCATAGGGATGCTATTACCTGGGTTCAAAAAAATAGGGAGACTTGGCTACAGAAACTTAGAAGGGTCACAGTCTGACCAGTGTAACCATAGAAAGAAGGTGCCAAGGAAATAATACCTGTCATTGCACCGCGCATGGCCATTGCTTTCTTCTCTACCAAGATTTTTCTCATCTTACGCGTCAAGGAGAGCCTCCTGTAGGAGGTGATCTGAGCTGGATCTTGACAGATAGACAGGAATTAGTTAGGTGGAGAAGAGAATGGAAAAAATTCCAAGAAGGACAAAAAGTATACAGCAAAAGCAAGGAGACAAGAGGGAGACTGGAAACAGATCCTAAGAGACTTGAAACGTCTTAGATAAAAGCTTGGGTTTGTGGTCAGGAGATCAAGAGCCCTTGAGTGGTTGTAAGCCAGGTGAATAGCATAATCGTATGTGCATTTTAAGAAGACCCCTTGGGCTGTAGCCTAGAGAATGTACTGGAGAGGGGTGAATATAGGAGAAGAGAAGAGCAGATGCAGTAAAAAGCAGATAAAGGGCAAGTGTTACAACAAGGACCAGAGGCTCAGAGGCGGAGAAAAGGGGACAAGTTTGGAATTAACTGGCTTATTGGGATGGGAGACGGATCTTCAGAGAGGGAAGCATCTAGGCTGATTTTCAGGATCCTGGCTTGGGTGACACTACGTAACACTATCTTCCAGTATTAGAAATAAAATAATAGTTTTGGTAGGGGCTTTTTTGGAGGAGGGATGGGGTGAGAGTTGCGGGGAAGAGACTGGCTTTGCTCTAAGGCATTCTAAGTTCCACATGCCTGCAGGAAATCCAGGTGGAGCTGTCTCATGATACTTGCTTCTGACTCTTCACATTCAGGAAAGAGCTGGGCTAAGAGAGGCAAAGGAGCACAGAGGTGAGGAAGCGCAGTGGCTCAGGAGGGGAACCAGGAAGCCATGGGACCTATGCTAGGTGGCCTCCACATCCTTTTTGCAGGATGAAAGCTAGGGTGCCTCCTTCCTGGGACCTCAGAGCACTGAGAGAGGAAATGGGTATTAAGGTGACTTGTATACACCAAACTCCAACAGACACTTGCAGACATAGAGAAAAGTTACCAACACTAAGAAACTTGACTTTGAGTTCAGAGAACAAACAGAAGCTTCCTTATGCTTAATGATCAATTCAGCATTGCCTCTGTGCTTCTTTATTTCCTTACAGATCTGTCTCACTGGCTACAAGGACTGGAAGGGGCCTTACTTGTTCTCATTTCACATTCCCCTAAGTCCTTACAACACAAAACAGGTATTCACTAAACATATAAATACAGTTGATTGATTGTCTGGCGGTAAAACAATATTTTTTGAGAAGGATTCCAAACTGGATATGAGGTCCCAACTGCTCCAGCACTTCTTTATAACTGGCAAAGCATTTACTCCCCCTGGGTCCTGTCCACTCTCACTGGAGAAATGTGATTAATGCCCTTGGCCTGTTTGAGAGTGGTGGTCCCAAGATTAATGAAGTCAGAATCCCTTGGAGACACTCGAGGAAGAAATGGGCTGTATTGTTGTCCTGTTTTAATTAATTTGAAAATCATCTTATATTGTTCAAATGGCAACTGACTCATCAAAAGTGGGTGTTTGGAAGTGATAAGTGGAGAGGCTGAGGATTTTCTCATTAATTAATTTGGCTGTGAAAATAAGCACTGGCCCACATTCCCAGTGAAATAAAAACAGACCAAAAGGTAACCACAAAGCTGGAGCTAGTATAGAATGGCATAAATTCTGCCCTGGGCATAGACTCACACTTCTGGCAGTTAAGCAGTAACTTTATGTATTTAATATGTAATATATTATTTTCTGTATTTTCCAAATTTTCTATAATGAGCACATACTATTTTATAATAAAAACTTAATTTTAAAAACATTAAAATAAAAATATTCATCATACATATGTATCATAAAATGAACATAACATTTATAATAAATATAATAATAGAGATTAAAGTAAGTCTGTATGTGTTTTTCTCTTTATCTGTTTTGAGAGTATTTTACTAATATTTCATAATGTTATTTTTTGGCCTTTATTCTATTACCTAATAAATCAGGGGTCTTTGGCCGCAAGCAACAGAGATTGCATCTGGCTAATACATACCAGAAAGGAATTTGTTGTGGAAATATGGCGAATTCACAAATTCAGGAGGAAAGCAGAGAGCAAGGCTTAGAAAGACAGGAAGAGGAAGCAAGGGTTCCTGGGATCTTGCAGGAGCTGTGTGTAGGCTCCTCCAGACACCCTGTGACAACCAGTGAGCTCAAGCTACCCACCCTAATTCCCATGCCATTAAGGAGGGAGATCTGGTCAGTCCAGTGGGGGACATGTTTCTGTCCATAGCTAGGGCAGATTTAGGGCACCTTGCTAATTGTCCTAGCCAGATTGTACCCAAAGGATTGGGTATAACTCTCAGTTATTTGCTACTGTGGATGTTAACCTGAGTCCCAAAGGAAATGGAATGGATAATCAACAAACAAAAGAAACAGATGTTCCCAGATTATGGCATAATTTTTCCCCCACAAATTTTTAGGTATAATTTATGTACCAACAATAAAGTTTCAAACTGACCACTAGATCCATTGAGAGCTGCTCTGATTGTTAGAAAATCCTTCCCTAAGGATTGATTCCATTTGTGTCTGTCTGTATCAAAGAGGTGCCTGAATGGCAGTGGACCTGAAAGCTATTGTTTGGGAGTCAGTTAAGAATGCCTGGGGAGGGAACAGCTTGGAGGTGAAAAGGTTAAGACTTGGGGGTGAAATGAATTATCATCATCAAGATTCTAAGGGGCTGCCTGCCATGTAGCAAAGTATGGAGAACTGTTTTCTCTTTCCCTGGAAGCCACAGTTAGAACCAATGGAAGTTCAAGGAAGGCAAATGTCATCTCAATGTAGCAATCAGCTGGAAATTTGGAAGCCCAGTCTCAGGGTAGGTTGGGTCAGGCATGTGATCTCCTCTGTTAACCCCACGAGTCTGTGGTCCTCTAAGCCATCTCTGTTCACAGGCCTACCATGTGTCTTGAAGGAGGGGGTCTCTTGCCTTCCACAGCTACTCAGTCATACGCTGCCTCAGACTCAACCTCTTCTTTTCACTTGGGTTGGTTGCAAACTGTGTATGGGGAAGGATTCCCCATCGCTACTCACAGCAGGAGGATGGTGGGAGGTCCTCCACTGAATTTGGCAAGCAGGATAAGAGGGAAAAGCAGGAGCAAGAATTCTCAAAAGTCCCAGCTCTGTCATTTAGACACAATGGGATTTTAGCTTCATCTTTTTGGGTTCTATGATCCTCATTTTACTCATATGTAAAAAGTGGATGCTGATAACAATAACAATAACATCCTTACAGAGTCAACAAAAGAGGTGGTGCCTGGTTTTCATTGAGTCCTAATGATGTGCTAGCTTATTTACATGCACTGCTACATCTTTCCAACAACCCCATGGTAGGAATATTCTATTAGTCCTAATTCACAGATGAGAAAACTGAGGTTGAGAGAGCATAAAAGCATTTACCGAAATATTGGAGCTAAAACTAAGAAGACAGAACCTAACTTTATAAGCTAATTACTTTATTATGCTGGCCATGGTTGTCAGCATTGCTTGAGCTAGCATTCTGCTGGACTTCATGGGGGTGGGGGGGTCTGGCACATGATAGGGACTCAGTCAATGCTAATTCTCTTCTGCTCATCATCCTTGTGACTTAATCTTCTAAAATCTCTAGTTACCAGCACTCTTCAAATCTTCAGTCCCTGTGCTACTGTTATCCTCAGGCTAGTCACAACATGGTGGCAATAGTTCCAAGTGCCAAATCAAGATGCCACACTGTGCCTTCTGTTCCCTCAAGAGCAAAAAAATTTCCCCCTCACATCTTATTTAACAGAGCAGGACCACAGTCTTATTCCTAAGACAACCATGGCAGAAGGGGATTGGCTGAATAACTTTGGGGCCATAAAACCTACTCCTCCTTTTTGCTTGGAGGGAAAAAGGAGGTATTGGATGCTGGATAGGTGACCAATTGTCTCTCACACCGCTATTTTCCTAATATGAAAACTGAGGTTCAGAGGGACTTAATTAACACGACCAGACTCCAAGGCCAGGGGTAGGACTCCAGAAAAGGAGGTATACAGTAAAAGTGGTTCTCAAGCAAGGGAGAAGCCCAGGCCAGGGTGGGCAGCGGGGATTTGGACAGTGGTTCTCATCTGAACCTTAGAGTCAAGCAAGTCACTGATGGCTAGATTCACCTCTGAACATTCTCATTTACTGGGCCTGGGTCAGCCTGGACATCAATATTTTAAAAGTTCCCCACACATTGTAATGTACAGCCAACATCAGAAGCACTGGTTTAGGATAGAACAGCTATTCAAATGGAGGAGGGGGCAGTTTGAGGCCAAAGGAATAGAGTCTTAACAGGAAAACAAGGAGTCTGTCTCCTCCTTATTCTCCCCAGAAATCACTACCATTCACTAGGTCTCCCCATGTTCTGGATGCAGTTGAGCCCCTGACCCCCACACTTAACATCTAGTTAGGCAATCACTAACTAATCACAGATGCTTCACTCAATATCATTTTCCCACCACCTCCATAAAGCAACGGTGTTCCATTTCACAGACAAGGAAACTAAGGCTCCGACTCCATGCTTTCCAAGTCCTGTCCATCAGTTGAACGAATAGGACTCAGAGAAGCAGAACTGGGCCCAACAGTAGCCACAACAGGTCCCTAGAAAAACCTGGGGCAGGTGCCCTCTCTCCACACTCCCTCCCCTCCTCCTCTATCTGCCCTCCAAACCCTTCTGTTGAGTCTTACTCTGTCTGGGACCTCCCTACATCCCTTCTCGCTTGCCTGGAAATCCAGGCCTCCTGGGAGAGAGAAGGGAAATACAGATGCTTTTTTGACTAAGGCAAGGGCAGGCACCAGGATCAGTATTCATTTCTAAAAAACCTCAGAGATGGGAAAGAACCACGACCCTGTGAATTGGGAGGCCTGTGATCTCATCTGGTCTCTGCACCTCACCTGTGGTTGAACCTAGAGCAAGGCCCTTTCTGTTCCTGGCCTCCAATTTCTTCATCTGTAGCATGAAGCAGTTGGACCAGAATCCACAGGCCACATACTCAACTGCTGTTAGGTCCAGGTAGACTATAGTAATGGGGCAGGCTAGGCAAGGACAGAGGACCTCGCCAGCACATGCCCTGTCCACAAGGGTGGGAATTTATTGAATCCCAGATGATCACCATGGAGGCAGATGGGTTTAGCACTGTGACAGCTTCTGATTTGTTTTTAAAGAAATACAAATACATCTATATTCTATGGGTAATTTCCTGGTTAATCTGTTGGTCTGATGATAAAAATAGTAATGAACTTGTGAAGGGAAAACAATTTTGTCTGAAGGCTGCTTTGTTTTTGAGACCTGTGGGCTAAATAGTCTATAAGGCCCTCACCCTTACATTCTGTGATTCCTACATGAAGGGAGTACCAGATCTAATATGGCAGAACACACAAATCAAATTTCTGCACTAAAAATTTTTTTTAGGAAGTAAACCCAAATGACATAATCCTTATTATTAATTCATAGTACTTTGGTATATATTTATTTCTAGGGTCCCTGGGAGAATGTACCCCTTTCCAAACTCTAGTGATCCCATTTTGAAGACTAATAACTGTCTGCTTTGTAGAGAAACAGTGCCCTCTGCTGGAAGAGTGGAGCAGCACGATACCCTTAGTGTGAGAATTTAATACTGGAAGGTATGGATTTGTTTGTTTTCACTTGAAATAGATTTAATGAAGAATAATAAATAAAATGTAAATGCATATTTATGTATGGTTTGATGTATGTTAGGAAGAAATTGGGCTTTTATGTATCCATTTGGGAGTAATTATTCTTAATCTACAAAAAGAAGTCCAGGATTAGAGAAAGGAAGAAAACATTTGTTACATAGACTGACAGCAATCTGGAAGGGGCAGTAAAGGAGAGGAAATTGGAGTCTAGATCTCTAGACAGTGTTCTGGGAAATCTTATCCTTTGCAATAATGCATTGCAAGTATATAAGTTTTAATAGTTACTTTTAACAGCATTCTTTTAATAAATCCTTTCAATAACCCTCCAAGATAGGTATTGTTACCATCTCCATTTGATAGACAAGGAGAGTGAAGCCCAGATAGTTTGACTGGGCTTTTTTAACCAAACTAAGATTCCTTAGCAGTTAAATGATAGAGATAAACAGAGACAAGTTTCTTAGCTCCTCTGACTCTTAATTTCCCTATTTTTAAAATATGGATAAAAATAGTATCTATATTCACAAGAAGGATTGGATGAGGATACATGGATGAGGTACTTAGCACAATGCTTAGTACCCAGGGTAACTACTATATATTTGTAATGAGGATAGCCCAGGATTTTTGATTTATCATCCTGTGTCTGCCCCACTACATTGGGCAGCATCTTGAGTGGCCAAAAGAGGGATCACAGTGCTTCTGAGATTGGTCACAGTAGTCCCAAGCCTTAAAATTACAGTTTCAAATTTTTGAACATTATTGACTTTATCAATAAGTATTAAGATCTTGGGTTGCATCATAAAAGTAAGTCATCCTAATAAATTATGATTCTTATGAATTGTGTACCATCTATATCATACAAGGACTATCATCTAGATCCCTGAGCTGTACCTTTTAATAGAAACATTGACATGATAGACAAGATGCCAAAGAAAGTGGCGAAGGGTTGAAGAACCACAAAGGAGGGAGCATTGAAGGAACTTGGCATGCTTGATCTGGAGAAGAGAACACTCAAGGAGCACCCTCTTTCACTCTTTCAATTTCTCATTCATTCTACGTTTGTGGTGTGCCTACTATGTGTGTGGCACTTGTCATGTGCTGAGGCTACAGCAAAGCAGATGTAATGGCTGGTTTTGTGAAACCTAACATAAAGACATTCAAAGACTAGTAGGGGTCTCATGTGGAGAATTAGCCTTGTTCTGCACAAACTCAGACCATCCAACAGGGTCAGGCTCATCAGAATTCACTCTGGCTGGAGAGGGCTGGTGCCAATGTGTGAACCACATATTGCAAGGAGTAGCCAAGGAGAGTCTAGAAGGCCACTGGGAATCAAGGAGAATCAAGGAAGGATGGGATTGGATAGGATTTGATCTTAGTTTCCTTTGAGTCTAGCAATTGTGGCTGTATCACCTTTGACCAGTCTGCTCTGGGGAGGGCTTCTAGTGCTGCCACTTACCCTGTCTGTGGGGTGGAGAAGAACAGTAAGGTCCCAGGCCCATGGCTTCCTTTCTTGAGCCTCTGTATTCTTGGTAATTTAGACACTATGCCCTTTTCTTTTTGGGGGGTTACAGAAACTTCCTCTGAACAGTATCCTTTGACTATACAATATAAAGGGATTGTCAGCAAGTTCTTCAGATTGGACATGAAGTTTTCAAAAGTTCATTATTGAACAAATTCATCTTTATTATATATAACTTAGAAGAATAAAATAAACAATAGGAGCAAATGAATAAATCACCCCAAAACAACCACTGCTAACAGCATTTATTTCCGTTTTTTTCCTCTTGTTTAGAATTTTATTTTAAAATACATATGATTACACCAAACTTTTCTATCTCACTTAATATTATTTATAAAAGGAAAAAAACCTTTCTTTAAAGTTATTACAAGATCTTCATTACAATCTTCAGATTATATGCTCATACTACGGTTATTGTTGTATAAATATATTGAGTGAAGACAACATATCATATTGGCCACTTCTATCATATTGGCCACTTCCAATTTTTTGATACTGTAGAATGCCCAGATCAAAAGCATTCTATCACTCTCTGAAATATGAGCAAATATTTGTACATAAAGATGTTCATTGTGGCTTTTCATTCCCTATCAACTCTTTATCCCAGTGGGAGAGCATGCGTGCGCACACGCGCACAAACACACGCATACACCATATCTAACTGCTTGCTCTTTGCTGTATAGCCCAAGTCTCTTGACATGACCCCTGCTGTTGCCCTTTCTGCTGTTACCCACAGTCCTCACCACCATAAGACACATATCTTTTAAGGTCAAGCTCAAATGCTTGGTGAGGCCTTCCTCTCATCCCTAAGACATCTTGTCCCTGTCCCACAACACATCTCTCTTATTGCTGGGTTGACAGAGCAATAAAATGTTTGGTTAGTTGTTGGAAAGTTAGTCATCACACCGCTGGACAAATAAAGAAAATTGTCCAGTATCAGAGCTGGACATCTTTGGTTGTAGATATGGAGAAAGGCCCTTCTTGTGTATGTGTGTGTGTGTATGTGTATGTGTGCATATGGGCACATGTATCTACATTCACATGCCCCCCCACACACACACATTAATCTGCAGAGCACACCTCTGTCCTGTCTTTTCGGGGTTAACTGACTTTGTTCTTATAGGATTCTGGCACCGTGGAGCAATCAAAGGAGCCTCTCATTTCTTCTAACACATCCTGAATAAAAACCATGTATCAGGCATGAAGCTGACTTCTGGGAGTACAAAACAAGGTGTGGTCTCTGCTCTTAAGAAACTTAGAGTCTAGCGAAGAAGGCAAGCACATCAATGGAAAAGTGCACAGAGTCTGCACAGGTAGTAGTGTAGAAGACCATATAGGCCATGAATTTGAAGGAGTAGATGACAACATGAACCAAATCGTGTGCACTATGGGGAAAGAGGAGATTGAGTGGGAGTGGAAGGGCAGATAAAAAAGGGATGGAGGAAAATTTAAAGATCAATAGATGCTCCCTCGGTAGACTAGCCTAAAGCATCAGCCCCCTTTCCCTGCACTTCCTGCAATTCCTCACTTTCTGAACACTGGCCATTTTCCCTGACCTTTCTTCTCCCAGCTTTGCAAGAGCTTCAACTTTCTTACATAAAATTCATTTCTGTTTGAGATTCTATTTTCTGTTTGTGGCTAAAACTTGAAGGTTACAGTAGCTGTTTTCTAAGTGGTGTGGATGGTTGGTGCATTAGTCAGCTGGGACCAAAATATCTTTAAAAAAAAAAAAAAACCTAGAGGAGGAAAGATTTACTTTGGCTCACAGTTTCAGAAGTTCCAATCCATGGTTGACTAGCTACATTTCCTTGGACCCGAGGTGAGGCAGAACATCATGGTGGAAGGGGGTGGCAGAGGAAAGCTGCTTTGCTCCTAAAAGAGCTGGGAAGCAAAGAAAAAGAGAAAGGGTTGAGAGAGAACCAGGGAGAAAATAAACCCTTCCAAGGCTAACCCCAGTGACCTTCTTCCAAAAAGATTCTGTCTCTCAGTAGTCCATTCATCCATCAATGGATTAATCTACAGATGAAGTCACAGTCCTCGTGATCCATCACTTCCCGGAATCTCCACCTCTGAGCACATAAGACTTTAGTGGAATGCCCCAGATTTATCTCATGGCCCAGAACATTATTTTTTTTTTTCTCAGTGAAGCTTCCCTAATAGTAGAAAAGAATAACCTTGTACTCCCAAGTGTTCTGACATCAACTTCTACAATTTAGAAAAAATTTTGAAATCTGTCAACTCATTCAAATTTTTTAATTTTGATTATAAGATATTAATTTTAATATAAAATAATGGGCTTAATTGCTAACCAAAAAGTTAATTTAGCATTCTAAAGCAATACTATCTTTATTCTATGGCTTTGAGTATTGTCTGGAACCCAGGTCACATACTACAGTTTGAGAAGCTCAGTCCAAGGCAAAATGAAAACACTGAATGGTTTTGAGGAACTATGCAGAAAGAAAAAATTGTTTTCTAGATAATCTCCATGCTGCTGGGTGGAGGCAGGATGATCTGTTGGAAGGCAATTGTAATAATCCAAGTGAAAAATTATGAGACATTGAAGGAAGATCCTGTCAGCAAGGATAAAAAGAAAGGAGACGAGACAGGTAATTAAGAGAGCTTGGGCAGGTCATTTTACCTCTGGAATTCAAAGAGATAAACAGGTGAAAGCCAAGATCCTTCTCAGTCCTAAAATTTTTCTCTCTGCTTATCTTTACCTTGTGCTTGTTCTTAAGCTATTACTATTAACCATAGTTTATTTCACTCACAGGCCCACTATGGGACTTTTGCAGCTAGTTTTGCCAATAAGACAAAATTCTGTAGACTTTTGACTTTAAAAGGAGAAGTTCTAAATATAAGGAGCAGTGATTTTTGGCAAAAGTTTCAAGTCAATTCCAATTCTAATTTGATATCATGTCATTTGAATATAGAAGACACTTAATAAATATCTATGAATTAGTAAATGGATAATATCAATGGCCTTCACATTTTAATGCATTCAAATGCTTCTTCCTTACACCATCTGTACATTCTTACTTTACCTTAGCACTTCAACCCACAATTCAGAGCCTTGTCTCTCTGCTTACAATATCCTTTGCTTCTTAACTCATCTAGGAAAGGTCCACTTGCTTGGCACAACTCCACTTAACTTTCACATTGTCAGAGAAGAGTGTAGCTATGTAAGATGAACATAGACATTTAAAGTCACATAGATATGATTTCAAACACAGGTTCTTTCTTACATGTAGTGGGAAGCTATCCTAAGAGTTCTTTCTCTTGAACTTTGTTTTATTGAGATGATGAATACAACAGAAAAAAATATTTCACCAAATTCAGTCATCATTTTCCATGATTGTGAACCACATTTCTGTAAGCAGGCCAAACTGGTAATAGTATCAAGCCTCATATTTGGCTTGTCGAATGTCACAAACTGTTTCCCACATAGAAACACGGCCATGAGTAGGATAGCAAACTTATCTGATGGTACAGTATCTCAGATATATACCAGATGCAGCAGAACTTTTACTCCACTCAATTTCTGGACTTGGGCTAGGTCATACATGTTCACTAAACTTGTGCATTGTTGTGCTGGAGCGGCCCAGATTTGGGGTTAACTAAACCTGGACAATAAGTCTTTAAAACTCTCATTATTCATACCCTGTTATTCAGAGTTCAGGGAGGCATTCATGGAAAGACTATTGGGAACCAATTGGAAGGGCGTGGCTCTCATCTTTTTGCCAAATCTACCTCTCTATGTTGTGCCTGGATATGCTGGTCAACCCACCAGGCTCATAATGTATTTTCTGCATTGATAACACCTTGGCCTTGGAATTCACAGATGTATTCAACTGCTACCTTCACTCTTAAGCCTAATTTCCAGAAGAAGCACATACTTGGATTGTACCTTTGTCATCACACATCTAGAGATCTAAACAAATGCAACGTACATAAAGGGCATAAAATTATAGGCAGCTTGAAACAAACATCAAGTTAATACCAAACACTCTTTACACTCAACTGGGCCTCCATATTGCAAACTCAACCATCAATAAGACCATCCCTTACTAAAAAATAACTTCTGAGACACATTAGATTTCAGTCCTTAGGCAAGTTTCCTAAACTCTCTGCTTCCATTTTCTCAGTGTAACTTGGTAATAAAATCCATTGTAAGACCTCCTTAGAGTATATTAATATGTAACACAAATAATATATCATATACCTGGCACACGATAGATGCTCAGTAAATGTATCTATAATTATGCCTCAAAAACTCCCTCTCACAGCATGTATGTTCTTCCTCAGTGCTATGCACATAAAATGTCTTCACTTATTCAGTGGCAAAATAATACCAAATTCATAGAA
>CM053400.1:43003977-43058510 GCA_028644305.1 Xerus rutilus | reverse complement strand
TGGTACTGGGGATTGAACTCAGGGGCACTCGACCACTGAGCCACATCCCCAGCCCTATTTTGTGTTTTTTATGTAGAGACAGGGTCTCACTGAGTTGCTTAGCGCCTCGCCATTGCTGAGGCTGGCTTTGAACTCGCGATTCTCCTGTCTCAGCCTCCCTAAGTGCTGGGATTACAGGCTTGAGCCACCGCGCCCGGCTAAATTCATAGAATCTTTAGGACTAAATTAGATGACATTATTTTTTTTTAGAATGGTGCTGAGCATTAAGAGTTCTAAAAATGAAAAGTGCTATCATATTTCATCACATTCTTTATGTGCAACATCCTAAAACCTAACACGCCCCATTAGAATTCTAATTACTTTGTATATGTGTATAATGTGTCTCTCATGTGTTTTGGGGAAGATGGGGGAATAACATGCATTGGGTATCTACCATAGATCAGGCTGGCAGGAGGTGCCTGAGCTTCCATATTGCAAATTCAGCATCAAAAGAGCATTCCTTACTTAAAAATAACTTTTGAGACACATTATCATATATCATTTCCTTAGGTCCCTCTCCAAACCCAGGAGGAGACATTAAATCCCCATCATGAGATGGTGAAAAGTCAAGGATTTTGAACTTGGCATGATGCTGTACCCTTTGCACCATGCTTTGTGTGCCACAGCAAAACTGAAGCCAGTGCACATGTTCCATGAATGGAGAAGGCCTCCATGGATAGATGAGGCCCCACTCTGACAACAAATGTTCCTGAAGTCTCAGTGCTTGAGAGCAAGCCCCCCTGAGCCAAAGGGCCTTGTCTCTCCCACCAACCAGCCCTCTGACTTTCAAAAACTTCTTAAACATTCCGTGTTTCTGTTTAAATCAACTATGCAATGGAAATCATGAGAGCATCTACCTGCTACCACAATACCTCTTGAGTCAAGGGTTCCCTTTCTATTACCTGCACTCAGCCAGTCTGAAAATATTAAATGAAAAATTTCACAAGTGAACCATCATAAGTTTTAAATAATCTTAATACAGTATATTTTTATAATGTTTCTATTTTATTATTAGTTATTGCTGATAACCTTTTATCATGCCTAATTTATAAATTAAACTTTATCATAGGTACATATGTATAGAAAAAAACATAATATACATAGTGTTCAGTACAATCCATGACTTCAGGCATCCACTGGAGGTCTGAGAACATATTCCCTTAGATAAGGGGGGACTGCTCTGTATGTTTATTTTGTATAGTTCCTAATATATAAGAAGTGCTCAATGAATATCACTTCAGAATAATTAGCTCTCAGAGGCCCTGGTAGCACTTCTAGAGACTCAGGAAGCTGCCCCTCCAGCCATGGTGGGGCAAAGCCTCAGGAATCTGCAGAAGCTTGGATTCTATTGCCACTGGGACACAAGAACCATTTCCAGCCGAAACAGTCTCATAGTTGACAAAGGAATGGTGTTCATTTCCTTCAAAAGTTTTGTTCTCTTTCCAAGGCTTTAGGGCAACTGCTGGCTCAATAGGAAGCTCTCTGAAGCTGTGAGTCAACAGCCACTCATCCCAGGAGGTGACTCACACAGGAGTGTGCTGTCCACAAATGGTGTGGGGGTGGTACCTCTTGGGAAGAGATTGTCGATGGCCCTAAATGAGTTGTTTGTGATCACAGATGGCTCACGAGCAGAAAGCAGAGCAGATGTGGCAGTTAATTTCTCATCATGTTCCCAATATACTCCTTAAGGAGAGGCACAGATTCTGCTTGAAAAGATGTTTCACTTGGGGAAAGGAAGTGTCATTTCTCCTGTCCTCCAGGCCTTTGGTGGGGGAGCTGGTTAAAACTCAAAGAGATGTGACAGGTTCTAATAGTTGTGCTATTCACGTTGAGGTCAAAATGAAAGAAACCCTGAGAAGCTGACTGTTGGGGTATTTGGGAACCTATAGTAATTTCAGTGGAGTAATTTGAACCTCAATTTTTACTTGATGATAAACATTTTATCAATATAAAAAAAGATTAACCTATCATTTTTCTGTTTCTTCTAACAGACTGTACATACCTTGGAGGTGCCAAATCCTATTCTGTATCTGTAACAGGTTGTCTGGTGTTGACAATGTGCCAAAAGTGTGTGGATCTGAATCTGAGCTTTTCAGAAGTTATTTAATCTCCCTGTGCCTCGATATTCTCACATATTATCTGGAGGCATAAAATAATACCTACCTGATGGGGTGGTTATGATCATTACCTTATATAATGCAACACTTCTGAAAGTGAATCTGAGATCAGAGCTAGTCTATAAATTGTTACCAGCCCATTTATCAGTCACCCACTGAAAGGGCAGGTATCCTTTTAAGAACTTTTACAGCAACTTCACTTCACTATAACAGTTTCATTATGTTTTTTAAAAGTATCCTTCTATAGTTATTAAGAAAACATAATTGGTCCTTCATCACGGTTTGAGAACCACTAATATCATCTCATATAGATGTGTCAGCATCTACTTATTAAAATGTACATTGTTTTGTTATAAACACCTAGCTTTTATTTCTCCTTTGTGGTTGTTTTAGAGCTTAGTATGTCAGTTGTGTGATTTCCCTTTCAGAATTTTCAGGCATCATTGAAAGCATTTATCATTAAGAGTGGGTGTTGTAGAGTTGTGAACCACAAATGTAGGGTGTTTTAGACATGAGGACTTTGGGTTAGATTCTAGGAGGGAGCAAGAATGCTTCAGGGCAGTAGGTGGAAAAGCAATCCCAAACTCCAACAATGTAGCAGGTGGCCAGCTCTCCTGGGTTTCCCTGTAGAAAAAGTTCCCTTGTTGAGGTCTTGGTTGAAAACAGCCTTTCTCACCTAGCAAGGCATTGCGTGAGGCACAGGATGGGTTTTGCTGAAGATAAAATCATTAAACATTGAACCAGAGCAAATACTGGACCAGAAAAACTGTCATAAAAATTATTTTTAAAGCCCAGTAGTTTACAGGCCTTTTTAGAGAGCTTCAACTTTGTCTTTTTTTAAAAAATGAAAGTTTTGTAATAGATGAAGGATGGTGTAATTAGTAGGAAGAACAAAGATTTTAGAATCAGATATAATTGGGTTTTGTTTTGTTTTGTTTTGTTTTTTTACTCTACCACCTATTGTCAAGTAAGGCATATAATCTCTGGGTCTCAGACTCTTCACCTAAAATGGGGATAATGACACTTAACTTTTCTGAGTTCTAGTGAAAATTACATGATATATAAAATGTGCTTTTGACATGTCTCAAAAATTGTTAGTTGCTATTCCTTGTTTCCATGTTTCATGATGAAATTTCTGAAATAAAAAATAAAATAATTTTAAAAACTTTTCTATTCCTGTCGTTGAGAGGTAAATTCAAGTTTTCCTCCCCTTGAATCTGAGTTAGTGTTAGTGACTTACATGACCAATAGAATGTAGCAGAAGTCCTGTTCTGGGACTTGCAAAGTGAGGCCATAAGAAACCTTGCAGCTTTCATCTGGACTTCCAACAAGGAAGCCAGATGCCATGTAAAAAATCCAACGACTCTAAGCCCTTCATGCTGCATGGAAACCCAGCTAGAAAAGCCAGGAAGTTAATGGGCGGAGAGATGCCCAGTCAGTCCAGGTACACCAGTCATCCCATGTCAGGTGCCAGACATAAGTGAAAAGTCTTCAGAAGACTCCCAAGCTAGCCACCATTACTACCTGAAAGACCCTGAGTGAGAGACACCCAGTTAAAACACACTGTGAAAGAAAAATTTATGTATATTTAAATCAAGTACATGACATATGGTTGAGTCAAATTTTCATCTGCTTTATTGAATTCTCTTGAATATTGATTTGTTTACTTATTATAGTTACTACTATATTGCTTCCACTTATTCTTGCTGCTTGGGGCATAAAAGGAGAGAAAATTCTGCTAAGATAAAAAATGTGGCTTTTCCCAATGATTATTTTAAGTAATTAATTCAAACTTTCCAAAACATAGTAATATAATATAATATATATCATGCCATATATATTTTGATATTTTGCACACACATATAATTTGTTTTAGCCACTGTGTTTTGGGGATGTTTTGTTAAACAGTTGTAGATATCCAGAACATTCTACTAGAGTAAAATTTGGGGTGTTTCTACCCCTTACGAACTTATTAATTATAGATGGTCTGGCAATAGTTGGTCTTCATTGGTCTACAATCCTGTATTCGTCAGGATTAAGATATTGAAGACTGCTGTTCCCATGCAGCCCACCATTCCTTCCCTTTGTGTCACCCATGAGTTTTCTCTTCCTCTGCAAGGTGAGTGGTGGATCCTCTGGAGGGTGCTGCTGGCCTCACTGGCTTAGCCTGTGATTAGGTAGTTAGGTCTGAAGAAGCCAGTTTTGTTCTAGGTCGAGGCTGCTTTTTCCAGTCCAAATTTGATGTTTTCATCTCCTTCTCTTTGATTCAATTGGTTCAGAACTGATAGTTAAGTAATATGGTTTCCATTTCAGAGATAGAACTGGAACCTGAGCTCCCTTAGAGCTCTGGCATACAGCAGAGTAAATGGTCAGATTTTAGGCAGTTTCCTAACTTTCCCTGTGCCCTTGCTTATATGCAATTCTTGCTCATGTTGCTAATAATGTGTTTAATTTCCCCAAACCTATAAATGAGCTCAAGCAAGTATAATCATAATTTGTAAGTTTGCTGGTTTTCTCTTGACACCATTGATAGGCTGATTGCCTCCATTACTTTTTGCAAAGAACAAGACAAAAATTTCTCACCAAAGCTGAACTAGTAAACAAAGCCCCAGAGGCTGCCATCATATCCTGTACAAGATTCAAACATGACTTCCAGTTTCCTCAATCACTGTGAAGCCAACATGTGCATCTGCTTTATTGAATTCTGTTGGGCCTTTATTATTATTTTAGTTGTTATTGTACTGCTTCCAATCATTCTTGCTGCTTAGAACATACAGATAAAATGGAAATTCTGTTAAGGTGACAAATATGGCATTTTCTGCCTATTTTCCATGATAGTTAATTAATCATGTAATTCATTCATCCAATCAATCACTGAATGAGTCTTTATTGGGAGACTTCACTGAGCCAGCACCTCTAGTAGGTCCTGGGCATTTAACTATAAGTAGAGTAATCTTAGGCGCTTCTCTGAAGGGGAATGGGAGCAGACATTAAGCAGGCAATTGCAATACTGTGTGATAGGTGCCACAAACAGGACACAGATAGGACTCTGGGGGCAAAAGGCAGACCCTTCAAGGACATTGTGTTCTGATGCCTATCATCTTTGAATGTTCCAGTTTGAGTGCTAACTTTGAAAATCCTTTGTGACTCAGTTAATGGGTGAGTTCACCATCACATTTGGTATCCCTAAATCACCTTATTTACAAATAGGAAATAGGATTGCCAAGACGAAGAATAAGCCTCTAGTAAAATGTATTAAAATAGTGATCGCCATGTACATTAGCTTGGTTAATCCCCACAGCAACCTTGTGAAGGAACACGACATTCCTATGAGGCAGAAACCATGGATTCCTGCACTTTGCATTTGGGAGAAGTGAGAACCAGGGAGGCTGAGTAATTTATTAATGATCACACAGCTAATACAGGACAGAATAAGCATTCAAATTTCAGGCTGTCTGACTCCATGGATCATGCTCTTTTAGTGCCAAAAGCAATTAAGTTCATATTCTCTGTTGCCCTCACCCCAAATTTAAACTCCTAAAATATTATGCTACATCAAAATTTTAACCTTCATTTTTATATTCACATTTTGATACTAATGGGCAGACAATAAGCCTACTGATATGACTCAAAAGTCCAGAATGCCCTGAGAGCAAATTCTCACATTGAGGACATGAATAAACTCTTAGAGTCTACTTATATCTTGTTATATCCCAAGACCTCCTTCATCCTTTCCAGCTTTTGCTTTCTTGTTTTTTATTTTTCTAGTTGTAAATGGACACAATATTTCTATGTTTCTTATTTATTTATTTATTTATTGGTACTGGAGATTGAATTCAGGGGCTCTTGACTACTGAGCCACATCCCCAGCCCTATTTTGTGTTTTATGTAGAGACAGGGTCTCACTGAGTTGCTTAGTGCCTCACCATTGCTGAGGCTGGCTTTGAACTTGCTATTCTCCTGTCTCAGCCTCCCTAAGTGCTGGGATTACAGGCTTGCGCCACCGTGCCTGGCTCCTTATTTATTTATTTTTATGTAGTGCTGAGGATTGAACCCAGTGCCTCACACATGCTAGGCTAGTACTGTACTGCTGAGCCACAACCCCAGCCCTTTCACTTTGTTTTAATAACACCTCCCACTGGCTGAACTCTTGAACTGCAAGGTATGAAGGACCCCAAAGACCAGCTAGCTAGTCCAATGTCCACATAATATTACTTTTTGGAACTCTCCAACAAGGGTGCTCTAAACAGTCCTTAATACTCCTCCAATAGCAATGGCTGCCCTCATTAATAGTCCTTAATACTCCTCCAATAGCAATGGCTCACCATTCCTGGAAGGCACTGCTTTTAGCTGGGCTGCGTCCTTGCTTTGTGAGAATATACAACAACTAAATTATGTGCAAAGAAAAACAGAGCAAGCAGGATGCTGTCCTTAATTTTTTCTCATGGAAAATAAACTTGTGCTACAGCAAATTGCTTCTCCAATATAGTCAAGAAATTTCAGTGTCTAACTTATTTAGAATATGTCTCCTATGCTCAGCCAAAAGTACACCGCATCAGGCCAGGCTGCTCTGACCAGGGGCTTCTTTCTCAATCTGCTCCTGTTCTAGTCTTCCGTATCTCAGCAAACAGCACCTCATCCTTGAGTTGCCCAAGCCAAAAATCTAGGAGTTATTCTTGTTGCCTCCCTCTTCCTCACCCCCACAGCCAATCTGTCACCAAATCCTGTTGATTATACCTCTAAAGTATATTTCTATTTCATCTACTTTGCTCCAATACCATTAACCATATTCAAACACTGTCATTTCCCATCTGGACTCATTCTCTCCCCACTTTCACAACAGTTCCACTAAATCTCTCTCTCTCTCTCTCTTTTTCTCTCTCTCTCTCTCTCTCTATTTCTCTCTCTCTCTCTCTCTCTATTTCTCTCTCTCTCTCTCTCTCTCTCACACACACACACACACACACACACACACACACACACACACATTCCACAATCCATTAACTATCCAATACTCAGAGTAATCTTTTTAAAAGTATACCAGATCATGCCACCGTCTTACTTAAAACCCACAGATGGCTTTCCATTACTGGCAGAAGAACCTATAAATCCTCTCTAATGTTTCCAAGGGCTCTATGAAGCCTCAGCCTACCTCTTGGCTTCATCTGACACTAATCTCTACCTCATTCATTGTATTTCAGCCTCAAAGGCCAGCTTTCAGTTCTGGCCCCTTTGGGGTTCCCATTATCCACCATCCTGAAATATTCCCTGCAATGCCTCTCCTCCTCCTCATCTTATTTGACTAGTTTCTATTCATAATTCAAGTGTCCATCTAAACATTACTTCCTCAGAAAGGTTTTCTCTGACTTCCCAGTCTACCTTAGCTTCCTGAGGAAGCTAGGGTTCTTTTCTTTCATGTGTCAGAAGCCCAGATCTAGTTGATTTCATTAAGTAGCTTTTTTAATTGAATAAGCAAAAGAAATATATTGAATCTCAAAACTTAAAAGTCTAGAATTAGCCTTGCTTCAGATACAATGGATCCAGCACTCAAATGATGTCATCAGAGCTGGATTTGGCTCCATATCATCATTGAATCTTACATTCAACAAATGTTTGTTATCTATTACATACCACGCAAGCATTGTTCTGGATACTAGGGATATTCAGCAAAGAAAAAAATAAAATACTTGTCTTTAGGGGCTGTCATTCTAGCAAAGGAAGATACACAGACACAGACACACACACATGAATCAGTAAAGATATTAAATGAGTATACTATACACAGTTTCCATATTTGCAGGTTCTACATCCACAGATTCAACCAACCATAATAAAAAAAAATATTGGGGATAAAAAGTTTGCATCTGTATTGAATATGTGTAGGTATTGTGTTCTGGTCACCATTCCCTACACAATACAGTATAACAACTATATACACACCATTTACATTGTATTAGGTATTCTAAGTAATCTAGGGATTAATTAAAGAACACAGGAAAACATTGGAGGTTATATGCAAATACTATACCGTTTTATACAAGGGACTTAATCATCCACAGATTTTAGTATCCCCATGGTTGCTGAGGGATGACTGTATTAGAAAATGTACCTGACATGAAAATCAAATGAACTGGGCTATATCAGATTGGGAGAGCTGAGAGGTAAAAGGTTAGGCTGGCAATTTTAAATAGGGCAGCCAGAGTAAACCTCTATGAGAAAGTGATATTTAAGCCAAGATTTAAAGGAAGTAATGTTAATGAGACCTCATCAAATATCTGAGATGGAAAATCTTCCAGGCAGATGGGGTGGCAAAGTCAAAGGCTTTTACAAGAATGTGTCTGTCATCCTGAGGACCAACGAGGAAGCAAGTGTGACTGACTCCAGTGAGGGAGAAGGGAAGGAAGGCAGGCCCAATTTCATAGGCCATTGGAGGGCTTTGAGCAGAGGAGGAAAAAAGTCTGGTTTTGGGAAAAAAGTCTGGTTTTCATTCCAGAAGAACCATTCTACAAAGTGTGACAAGCAAAGATTTCAAGAGCCAGAGTAGAAGCAGGGAAGCCAGTTAAATGGCCATTGTAGTTATCCAGGGAAGTGACCGTGGTGCTAATGGTCCAGAAATGAGCAAGGGTGGTGAAATGAGGCTGGATTCTGGATATGTTTTGGCAGATTAGATGTAAGGATGTGACAGAATGTCCACGATAAAGACTTCCTGGCTTTCCCTGAAGTACAGTCATTTAATTCTAAATTTGGGTTCATGGGACATAAGCAGAAAGAGTGGAGCAACTTCTCAAAGGTAAGAGGCATGCCTTCCTCTTTCCCTCTCATCTCTGTCTTGCAGGCTGATGACAGGCTGTAATTTGGGTTGCCATTTGAATCATACAGGGGGGACAGGGCAACACCTACAGAAGCCACCAAGTGGTCCATGGAGGAACTGTCACACCAGCCCCCGTTTGCTAATGCATGGCTTGTTAAAATGAGAAAGACGCATCTACCATATTTAGGACACGTTTCTTTAGGTCTTTGTAGAAGAAGTCAAATGTACAGCATACATAAAATAGTGGTTGTGTAGTGTTCTTCATCTCATTAGTTCCAACAGGATTTTATAATGCAATTTAACAATCTGAGCCAACCCAACAAGGACATTTTGAAGGCAAAAATTAAGCCATTTCAGAAGTAATCAGAAGAGTCAAAAAAGTTAATATCTTACTTTTCATAATATGACTTTTTTCACAAAATGTTTTTACTTGCAATATTTTATTCAATTATGGAAACAACATTGTGACCTAAGTGTAATTCTCTACTCTTCTCTCATCATCTTGAGGGCAGTGACCATATTTTAATCATCCTTATATCCACATCTCTGTATCTCTCATTCAGGGTCTGGCATCCAAAGGTCTGATCTGCTTAGTAAGTGAATTAGCAAATACTTAGTTAAGTGAAACATATGGTTCTTCACGAAAAGGTTCAAAAGAATTAAGTGTCTTGATCCAGGTAACATAGTTATCTTCTGGGTTGATACTTTGCTTTAGAGTTTTCCAAGAGTGAGGGGAGGGAAGAAAAAGATGGAAGATAAGGAGAGTGAACCAAGGGGAATTAAAGCGAAGAACAGCAATAATAAGCACCAATCCTACCATTTTTCCAGGGTGTATTTGTCAGAGGAGAAGGAAATGTGTGCACAGAGCTTCCTCACCTCTGAGTCCTTGGGGTGGAGCATGGTCAACACCATGCAGCAGGTCTTAGAAGCCCTCAGCCTACTCTACAGACCAGCACCCAGCAGAGCAGATGTCTGAACTACTGGTTAGCAGTTAACAGATGTTTGAAAACTTTAAGAGATAAAAATCCAGAAATGAACAATCGGTAAGTTTTAAATTACATATAGTTCTGAGTAGCATGGTGAGATCTCCAGCCACTCTGCTGCATCCTTCCTAGAGGAATTGTGCCTTTGTCCAGTGTATCCATGCTGTGTATGGTACTCACCCATCAGTCATATTTGGTAGCTATCTTGATTATCAGGTCAACTGTGGTGGTATGGTAGTGCTTGTGTTCAAGTATAACCTTTATTTTACTTAGTGATAACCCCGAAGTCCAAGAACAGTGATGCTGGCAATTCAGATATATTAAAAGAAAGCTATAATGTGCTTCCTTTAAGGAAAAGGTAAAACTTTATCATACATACACATGTAGGAAAAAAACACTGTATATATAGTGCTCAGTGCTATCCATGCTTCCAGGCATCCACTGGGGATCTTGTAACAACATACTCCCTGCTGATAGGAGAGCACTACTGTTCTTCCAAAGACACACCAATAGTAAATGGCACAGCCGGATTCCAGACCGTTCACTCCCACTCCACCACCACTCACTGTTCACTCCAGCAAACATCACCTTTTCCATTCTGAGAATTTGCCTAAACTCTAAAGTTAGAACAAGCCCTGAGTACACAAAACTGAAATGAAGATGAAACTCCTGCAGCAGAGTATGAGGAGGTGGTGTGTGTCTAACAGCCTCTCCAGGGAGTTATCTCAGATGACTCTGTGCTGTGTTCCCATGGCCCAGGCAGCCGTGGCCCCAGGCCAGGATGGGAAGACACAGAGACCCAAGGGGAAGAAAGAGGGGGCCCTTGCTCTGGGGCTAATGAGGTGTAACCACTGCACCCCAGGCGCTGGAGCCTTCCACATCTCTGGATCCTTTTATGCCGAGTTCAGACTAAGACTGAAATTTCCTAGTGGTCATAGTATATTTTCAAAGGCTTAGTCGGATCAATAAGAAGAATGCCCTGGAATCTTCACTAATGCAAGTGTGGGCTGTTTCCAAGACATGGGGCTTAGAAGCCAAGAATCTTACCAAGCAGATTGGCTACTAAGCAGAGGAAAATCATAGCAAGTTCAAGGTGCCAGTGACACTGATGGAAATGGGCTTCAGTGAGCATAAAATTAAATCAAATAAAGGCATGGAAAACTGAAAACTCCTGTCCCATCCTACATGAATACCACAGAAAATGTTTATGAATAATTCCTTGATGTCCAGAGATTTTCTTCTCTAGTAAATCCTTTCAAAGGATTAGAATGATGAGGGACTTCTTGTGATCTTCCAAACACATCCTCTTACGTAAAAAATTAATACAAAATCTATACTTTCAAAATTATCTTTACTACCACATTTACCTAAACAATGATTTTTTAAAGGAGTCATTTTCTATATATGTGATAGAACACAATCCATGGCATGGGGACCAATATATACAAAGTATATTGTGAAATCTTCCACACTTCGAGTTCTCAAGTTGGTATAAACAAAAATGATAATATGAGATTTTTAACATGATAATTAAATGTACTTAGATCTGCAAACCTTTAGGAAACGTAAAAAGTGTTACATAGTAATAAAGAGAAGTTGTGGCAATAGGAATAGTTCACATATGAGCTGGTGGTATAATTGTGTATGGTCAGCATCCTTTGAGGTAGACATCATTACCCTCATTTTATAATTAAGAAAATTGGAGCTAAAAGAAGTAATTTCCTACAATCAATCACACAACTAGTTAGTGGTAGAACTAGTATCCAATCTCTATTCTATCAGACTGAAAAGCTCATACCCAACTGCTATACCTTCTCACTTGTGCTCACTCATAGGAGTTCTAGATTTTTAAAAACTGTGATGCTAGTCAGGGGCAATTTTAAGTATTAGAAGCTCCCCTCTCCTCATTCTATTTCCAAACATGAATTTCTCATTTGAAACATCTGTCCCATGAGACTCCCACACATTCTCTCTGGCAGACATTATCCATTGCACATACCCTGCCATTCAGCTTGCTTGCTCAGTTCTGACTCCCAATCAAGGTTGTTATCATCTTCCTCAAAGTCCATGTCTTCTTCATCCAACTTAGGTTCGAGTCTCTCTGGATCCAAAACGACAGAATTGTGACCTCCATCAACACTGTCCAACACTTCTGTTTCATCAGACAGAAGGCCTTTCAAAAATACTTCTGAACTGGTCTATCAATGCCAGGCTGAGATCAGCATTGTTAAGGATGTTCAATAGGATGTCAGGAGTCTCTGAGCCACTGCTTATGGGTATCCTTTTCACTATACTTTATTATAGAACCATTTCTATCGTCCTCTGCAGATAAACTGGAGGTGAGTATGGGTGCATTTTCCAAAGCTCTAGGAGTTGTATTGGGTACATTTTTCTCCCACTGCTGCCTCTAAGTATTTGGTGAACTGGCTTTCATGGAATGGACTGACAGATTACCCGATTATTTTTTCTTCTGGTTGCTCTCCTCTATGCACTTTCACCCAAATTTGTACTAGGGCTTTCTAAATTGGGATGGTTACGCTTTCTACCTTTTTCTTCCTCTTGGATCATGATCGTTTCATTTCCCAAAGCTATCATGATTCTCCCAGGGTCAGTTTTTCTTGGTGTATTATAGTTTACACATTTTGGTTTCATCTAAAATTTGTTCTGTATATTCTGTGATAATCTCAGGGAGCAAGCACTTCTGGACTAGCTGAGCTAAATTGTCTCTGGAGAGCAGGGTAGTAGCTGCAGGGTGCTGTTAGGGATTCCTTTTAAACATCGGCTTTACAAGATATTGAAGCTCACAGGAATAATGAGATGGCAGTGGGCAGATGGACCCTTGACATATTTTGAGGATAAGACTTTTCCAACTGTTTGCCTGAAATGGATGCTTAAGGATACAGAGTTTGTACAGGATGCATCCCAAGAACCAGATGTCACTTTTATTGTTATAAGGTAGGTTTCCCAAAATCTCTGGAGGCACATAATAAGGTGTTCCCACATATGTACAAGCAAATGCCATGGGATTGGAGAGAAGATGCACAGATCCAAAATATCTCAATTTTACCTTTCCATTTTGGGTGAGGAAGACATTCTTGGATTTGATATCTCTATGTCACACACATTTCTTGTGAATATAGTTTACTCCAAGGCACATTTGTATAAGCCAATTAAGTATCATATCTTCAGGAAATAACTTTCCTATTTGCTCTTTTAATCTTTTGCATTAGATCTCCTCCTTCACAATATTCTACCATAATATACAGATGTCCTTCAGCCTCAAAGGACTCTTTAAAGGCAAAAACATTGGGGTGTTTCGTTTTGGCTAACAGAACAGCCTCTTTCCCAGAATTATGTGTATCAGAGAGAGACTTAGGAAGACTTTTTTCCTTAATGGCAAACATATGATTGCTGCTTTCCTGCTAAACCAAAAGAGCGGAAGGAGCCCTCCCCACCACGCTCAGGATGGTGTATTCATCTATACTGGGCACCCAACAGCAGGGCTCCACTCATGCAGTCACCATGTGCTCTTCCAAAACACCTCCCAGGCGACCCCAGTCGGCTCTTCTGACCAAGCAACTAGCATGCTTTGAGGGGAGAATGTGAGATTTTTGTTGATGCTGACTATTAATAGGTATATTTCCTTATACTGCATGGGGTTCTGAGATGGATGACAAAATTCTCATCCTATGAAATGTCCTGAGGTAAGATATTAGGAGTTATGTCAAAGTGGTAAAGATAGAGACCTGCTCATTGTAATTCAACAATTAGAACACTTGGGAACCATACATGTATCCAAAATTGTACCAAGTATTAGAAAGAGTCAAAGTTAAACAAATTAGATCCCTGCCTTCCAGAATTCATTCAGGTGGGGAAAATGAAATAATAGGCATCAACTTTAAGTTACATATGTTCTCAAATTTCTGAAATCGGGATGCATCTTGCAACTGACACTGTGTGAAAATGTAATTGACAGAGCTTTTTCTTTTTTAGTGGCACATAAATAATAGAGTAGCTTAATATTACAATGAAGTTTCTATTTGATGAAATATGGTGGTTATTACACAAAATAAAATAAAAAAGAGTTCACGATTCCTTCTCAAACCTAAAAGCATCACCCTTCCTGAGAAGAGTATTTGTAGTTGAAGAGCTTAAGTCCCAATGGGCAAATTAAGTAGTAAAGTAAGGAATAATTACACAAAAGCACTTAAAATGTTTTTGTTTATAATGATAAAATGATGAAAATGTACTATCTTTCATAATTTTAATTGATAATAATAAGTGTTATAAATTTTATTTCCATTTTCTTTACTTGAAATTTTTCAGGATCCCCCTCTTTCAGTCATAATAAGATGATCATACACTCATCGTACTCTTCTGAAGATAATATGCACACTATCAGCAGTTTTATTCTCCAGCATCTGATCTTTCACCCAAATATTTCATTTTGTGTTGATTGCATGGCCTCGAGTTATTATTCAGTGCACAGGCCACTGATTTCCCAGAGGAGAAGAACAATATAGAAGCCTAGGATGAAAAATAAGAAGCAAAACTTTGGGCGCACATTTTCTCAACATCCTCAGGTCAGTGTATTTGGTAGCTCTTTCCCAGTCAACACACTTTCCAGTAATTCCCTCCTTCTCCTGCCTTCACTGACCCATGCTTCAGCGACAGCAGATTACTGACAAGCCATAAACATGTCTGTGCAGTTCATGCCTCCTGTCTTTGCTCATGCTTTCCCCTTTGCCTCAAATGCTCTTCCTCTGTATCTCCACTTGGAAAACTCATGTTCAGCCTCTTAGCTTGGCCTTCGCCAGGGGAGCAGAGCCTGTGACAGAAGTTAAGATAGTAATTTATTTGGGAAATGAACACAAGGATTAGGATGGAGGACTGGAAAGTGTTGAAATGGTGAAGGAGAAGAAGTCAATGTAAGAGGAAATTATTGCATGGCTCCTTTCTGTGGGCAACTGGGCCCCATCCTTCAAAGACCATTTGAGGATCTGGTGGGATGAATTTCAGAGTTGTTACCTAGAGGATTATAATTTATTCATCACCTCCTGCTCCCTGTAGGTCATGGGCTGCCTCATGGGATGTTAGTGCTTTTGCTTTTCCAGGTTGTGCATGAGTCAAGGGTGTCCTAGCACAGAAGGTGGAAGATGTACAGTGCTGTCAGGGTATGCTTGTGCAAAGTGGTTGCCATGGCAATAGTTATAGTAAGAGATGGACTAAGAGGATGGGGGGGAGTACACAAGAGGTTACTATCCTAACATGCAGAATTAACCTTGCCCCATCAGACTTCCATTGTACCAGGTACGGTGCTCTGCTGCATGGCATCTGTCCAGTTGTTTTGGAAAGATTAATAAATTATATATTGAGTATGAACTTCTTAGCCGTGGTGACAAGATCTTGCTCACTTCAGTGACTACTTTATCCAGCATGGTAATCAGCATCAGCACATAGACTTAGGACCTCTGGATGAAGTGGAAACACAAATTTTAAATTAATGGCTAACTTTATGGAAGCCACTGAATTTCTCAAGGAGTTAATTGACTATTCAAGGGAAACCTTATGTTGGGAAGAAATGCAGTATGAAAGCCAAAGTTGAAACAAAGTTGACACAAAGATGTGATCATTTATGGTCAGAGGACCAGTTCTCATTTTAACAAAATTATCAATTATACTTGGTGGGATATATTTTTTTTTGGAAAGAAACCTGACAGAAATAAACATTGTATGTATTATACTATGACCCATTCAGTATCAATTGATTAAGTGTTTATAAAATGAGTTTTCACTTTGCAATTTTTAAAAACCCTAGCCATATTATTCCCTGTTGATTCACACATTCAATGAAAATTCTTAAGTGCCAGATATTATGCTAGAGACTGGATATCAAGTTCCCCAATCTTAGGATGTTCATAATAGTGGGACAGACAGACATACATGTGATATAAAAGAAGGAAGTAGAGCAAAAGTCGCCAACTGTGGGGGATATATAACCCACTTAAGCATTCATTTGATTTAATTGTTTTTTAGTTTTTCAATCTTGAATTGGTTTTTACAAATTAATCTTGATTTCTGGATTCCCTAAACAGAAAAATCAGAAAATCTAGCAACTTTGAACCAGAGTTCCAGCATGATGATAGTAGGTCAGAGCTGAGTCAGACTTTACTAACTCTTTAGAAGTAGAGAGGCAGCCAGAGCCTCTGAGAATGTGGATGCACTGGGAGTAGGAGAAAGGTATGAACTTCAGACAGAAGGAATACTTTGATTATGGTCTGTACTTCAACTTACAAATATATACAAACCACGTAAACTCCAACACTCCCCTAGCCTTCTGTATCCATAACAATGTTCAGTAAGTGTAAATGAGGTACGTAAGAGCTTAAACAATTTTACCCTGGGAGAGATTATTTTATAGATCATTTAGCCATCAACATTTAACCTTACAAATGAAGAAACAGGAGTTTATAGAGGTTGAGTAACACTAATATGGGTCTGTCATGGTTAACAGACTGGACCAAAGCTTTGGGGCAACAGAGGGGAATTATAGCATAGTGGGTACCTGTTGTTCTGTCAGCTCAAAATTCATTTTCTGATCTCTGAAAAATAAATTGTATTTTGCTTGAGGAGCCCCCATTCCTCTTTATTCCATACAGTCCTGATGACACAAAGTCTTGGCTTTGAAGTTGGCATGTGACCCAGGCTTGGCCATACCCATCCACCTGGAGCTGTCAGGAAGAAAGTAAAATCTCTCCACTGGGGTTTGCTGATAAGAAAGGATTTAAGTCTGAATGATGGTATTTGGACCTAATTTCAAACAGAATGATGTAATAAAAAGATGATAAGCTACATTTCTTTGGGTAAGTTACTTAGCTATTCTGAGCCTCAGTTGCCACATCTGTAAACAGAAATAGTACTTTCTACCTCAAAGATCTGTTTGTTGTCTGGCTGTAAATAAATAATGTTTGCAAAATGCTTGGCACACAGTAGGAGCTCATTAATGCTGGCATCCTTTTTTTTCCTTCCAAAAAATGTCAGATGGATGTTGCATTACTGTAATTAAAATGTAAGAAGTGCATTGGCAGACTTTCTTTACAACATATTGGGAACAGCTTTTTCAGTAGCTACCTTATGTGATTTCAGGGAACAGGAGAGGAAAAAGAAAATAAAATGCAGCTTGATTTCCTGGAACAATTCAAGCCATATCCAATGCCTGCCAAGTGTAGCCCATAAGTTTATGTCTGCATTCATCTATTATCTCACCTCTGTGTAGATAAAGTGGTTTTCCTTCCCTCTCACTAGCTATTGTATTTTTAAAATGGGCACGCTTTTGAATCCCTGGCAATCATTTAGCTGACAGTTCAGCTAGTAAGGTAATAATAATATCAGGAGCAATTGCATGACACTTCCTGCTTTTAAAGCATTTTACAAATCTGAGCTAATTAACAAGAAGGATTACATGCCAGATTTTTATGGATTAATATTACAATTATACTTTGCTTGTTCAATAAAAATGCAGTGAAATGTGGAAAAACAAGTAGTAAATAAGTTGTGTCCTCAATGCACTCAAATGCAATGTAGTTGAAATGTAAGATAAGCACCTTATTGGCTGAATGTTCCTCTAACAACATCCACAAGGATTTAGAAGGAAGTATGGTACCTCCTTCTAACTTGGTTTTAGGATCAACAAAGGATATAGACGGTATTGATGGTCAGATGAAAATAATTTGTAAACTCACAAAAAGGTTCTAACCTTTCAAATATACTTTCTACTTATCTCTAGACTTAAATACCTCAAAGAAACAAGAAAATCTTTTGTTTCTGATTTATTCTTAAACCAAACAGGAAAAAAACCAGCTCACATCATATTGCAAAATATCCCATTCTTTCTCTTATAATATTGTATTAGTCAGCTTTCCATCACTGTGACAAAATACATGAGAAAAACAACTTACAGGAGGAGAGATTTATTCTGGCTCATGGTTTCAGAGGTTTCCATCCAAGGTGATTAGCTGGCTCCATTGTTTCTGAGCCTGTGGTGAAGCAGGACATCATGACAGAAGGGTATGGTGGAACAAAGATGATCAAGTCATGGCAGCCAGGAAGTTGAGAAAGGGAGACAGATGCTCAGATGAGACATAACTTTCCAAGGCACATTCTCAGGAACCCACCTCCTTCAACTGTGTCTACCTCCTACAGTTTCCACCATCTTCTAGTAGTCTATCTAGCTATGAATCTATTAGTGAATTATTCCATTGAAGAGATGAGAGTCATCATTATCCAATTGACTCCAAAAGGCCCCATCTCTGAATATTGCTGCATTGGGGAACAAACCTTCAATACATGAGCTTTTGGGAATATTTCAAATCCAAACTGTAACACATATGAAAGTGCACTTGAGCCAGTATAAAGTCAGAAAGACGTGGTCTGGAATTCCAGCCCTGGTACTCACTAGCTATCTATTTATCACTCTCTGAATCTTAAGTTACCTGACCTCTAAAATGGAAATGACAATACTTTCTTGGTAGGAATTGTGGGAGGGTCAAAGAAGATTCTGCCTTACATGATATTTGGGATATGACAGGATATATTGGCCCTGACACATCCTCTCTACCCATAATTCATCTTTCTCCCCTTCCAGTCTAAAATTACCCCAATATTCATTCAGTTTGCAGGAAAACAGAGAACCAAAAAGAATAAAAATGTTCTTTTCTATGTAAGCGTTATGCATTTTTAAATATATAATGACATTTTAAGAAGATTAGGAGTAAAAATAAAAGTTAATTTCAAAAATAAAAATCTAAATATATGATCCCTCTGAAGACTTTACTTTTAGCTTTGTTCAAAGGAAGTAAATTGTTAAATTGTAGAGATAACTAGCTTGAATTTGGCCATTTTGTTCTTTGGTTTTTGTTTTGTTTGTTGTTATTTTGTAAACAAGAAAAAGTAGTAAAAGTGATGTGACAAGGTCTAATAGCAGAGGGATGCTTGGAGCACACTTGAAGAGCCTACAGACTGGCTTGTCCTCTCCATGAGCAGAGTGGCCAGGCCCCACTGACTTAGACTACTTAAAAGGCTCACAAGACTGATGTGGCCGCCAGCCTGCCAACTTGCTCTTTGCACTGAGAATTGTAACTGTCGCATGTCTATAAAGCTCACATAGTATGACCTGTCCATTCTCTTGCTTTGTAAAAAGAAAAATCACAATATCTGTAGGTTGATTGCTTTCTGAATCTGGAGGTAGAACAAGGAAAGTTAGCCATGTTTCCAATGTAATGGCTTCATGCAGGGATGACCTCCCGCCCCCAACACACACACACTGCTTTTCAGAGACTCCAAATGCATACATACCGGGGTGCTTGAACTTGCCTTACAGCTAAGTGCTTCTCTATTCATTTTTAAATTTTTTAAATTTATCTGTTGATTGGTTTCTTTTTTAATCATTTATTCAACAATTTTTTTTGAATACTTGCTATGAAACTAACACTGATGTAGTCCATAGGAATAAAGCAATAAAAATAAAAAAATCCATCCTCTCATAGAGGTTATCAGAGCATTCATGATTAGGCTAATGAGACAGAAAATATTCGAATCTTCCTCCACATTAGAGCCAGAAACCTGTAACACTCCAGCTTCCTTTTTCTTAGTCATTGAAAGAAAGGCACTAAAGTATCTATTACTGTGAATTTAGATATATAAATTCATTCAGGCCTGAATGTCCTTCCATTTCTTTATATTTGCTTGACCATCTCTACACTGATGAGGTGGTCTCCCCACTTAACTCTAAAGATATATATGTAGAAACACACAAACACACATAATGAAAGACAGTCTGGTGTAGGAAAAATATCTGTGTCACTTTGAATTCTTGCTCCATTACTTGCTTGATCTGTGTCCCTTAGCAAGTTAATAATCACCCCCTTTTATTACTTAAAAAATTACAAGTAATTTATTAATATATTTAAAAATTTTTAACATTCAAACATTGTTTTGTTATTTTAGTAATTGTGCAAGAGTTTATACTATTATCTCTAATGTATCACAATAATATCATATTCAAGGGCCATTATGCCACTTCTTGTATAGTATAAGAACCTTACAATATTTGTGCTTGCACTTATTTCTTCTTGGACTTAACATTATTGTCACACATTTTATTTGCACAAATGTTATAAATCTCATACTATATTGTTATGATTTGTAAATAGCTAATATTCTTTTTTTTCCTTTTTTTTGGTACTGGAGATTGAACTCAGGGGCACTCAACCACTGAGCCACATCCCCAGCCTTATTTTTGTGTTTATTTACTGGCAGGGTCTCACTGAGTTGCTTAGCACCTCACTTTTGCTAAGGCTGGCTTTGAACTTGCAAGCCTCCTGTCCCAACCTTTCAAGGCTCTGGGATAACAGGTGTGAGCCACTGTGCCTGGCTGCTAATATTCTTTTAAAGAGTCGTAAATGCTAAGAAAAAATCTTGCATATGTACTCATGTAGCTGTTATTCCCTGCTCTCCATTCTTCTCTGTAGATCCATATTTCCATCTTATATAATTTCCTTCTGCCTGATTAGATGTCCTCTAATGTTTCTTGTTCTTTCAGATTTTGTATATTTTCTGTGACCCCTCACCTCTGCTTTTTAGAGATTCCAATGGTGTACATACTGGGATTCTTGAAGTTCCCTTACGGCTCAGGAATTCTCTGTTCATTTTTAATTTTTTAATTTCTCTGTGTTTCTTTCTGTTGGTTTCTCTTTTTTTATGTATCCAAATTTCCTGATCCTTTCTTCATCGATGTCTAACCTGCCATCAATCTTGACTAGTGTACTTTTCATCTCATACATTGTGGTTTTCATCCTCACAAGTTAAATTTCATCCTTTTTATATATTCCATGTCTCTATTAACTTATTGAATATACACGATACAGTTAGGAGAAATGTTTTAATGTTCTGGTGTGGTGAGTCTAACAGCCTTATCAGTACTGGATGAATTTCAATAGATTATTTTTCCTAATAGAGATTCAGATTTTCTTAGTGATTTGCATGCCTAATACTTGGATGTTGAACATTATAAATTTTATCTTTCTTAGGGCTGGATTTTTTTATTCCTATAAATATTCTTGGGATTTATTTGGGAGATTGGGAAAGGATGCAGTTAAATTATCTGGAAACAGCTTGATCTTTTCAAGTTTTATCTTTAAGATTTGCTAGGCAATACCAGAGCAATTCTCTACTTTTCCACTACTCAGGCAATATTCTTCACATTATCTCTGTAAGGCTCCATGAACCATGAGGAGTTCCAGTCTGGCTAATGAAAGTAAGCACTATTCCTGGCTCTGTATGAGTAGTAGCCAATACAGAATTCCTGCTAATTATTTCCACTGGCTCTTTCTTTAAGTGAGATACAGAGGTCTCTATTTTTGTTTCCTAGAATCTAGAGCATTGCTTTCAAGTTTTGACTGGTAAGTATTTTTTTCAAAAGTATCATTCAAGAAAAGCTTCATTCTGGGCCAAGTGGCCCTCCTCCGTAATCTCACACCAGCCTGCACTATGGTTAAAGCATGCACTCTAAAATTTGTATTGAAATTTAATTTCCATTGTCACAGCATTCAGAAATGGGATCTTCAAGAGATGACTGGGTTAGATGTGCTCTGCTGTCATGAATGGATTACTGTCCTTATGACAGGAGTGGGTTACTTATTGTGAATAGATTTGATATAAAGGCTAGTCGACTTGACTTCAATCCCCATCTCACCTGTACTTGCTGGCCTTTCTGCTATGTTACAACAAAGCACAAAGACCCTCACCAGCCGCTAGTGTCATGTGCTTGTATTTCCCAGCCTTCAGGACCATGAGCTGAATAAACTTCTGTGTTTACAATTTACCTAGTTGGTGATGTTCTGTTATAGCAGCAGCAAATAGACTAAGACAAGCTGTAAAATTCATCATAGAGTTTATTTTGTTGTCTTGATGTCACATGTTTGATGGACTTTATGAGGGAAGTAACTGACTTAGTATTATTCAATGTCATTTCTCTAGTACTGAACACAATAGGAACTCTAAAAACTTGTAAAATATTCATTTTGAATTCTTCATTCCACTTTCAGATTACTTGGTAAGAAAATAGATCTTTTAAAATATCCCAAGGTTGCAAGCCTCTAGAATAGGGAATTTTAAAAAGCAGATCAAGCATCTAGAGTTCACATGCCTGTGAGGTTATAGCACAGTCCTGGCAGGTGTGGTTGGAATTGAGATTTTTATGAAGCTGGTTTCATTAAAGCCAGCTAACCCAGAACATAGTGTGGGGCATTTAAGGGAGCTGGGGGCTTCAAACTAAGGACTCTGTTGAGGGAGGCATTGAGATAACTTGAATTGTATCTGAATTCTGTGCATGGCTTTCCTTCCTTCCATATGTATTTCAATGCCTACTAATGTGGGGTCCTGAACTAGGAAAGCCTGCAGGAGACACCGTTCACACAGTATTCTGTATTATGCTCTAAGAGGTGCTTTTCTAATTTAATAGAACATATATCCAGACAGTGTTGCCAAGGTCCTCATCTATACCTGCTGTGTAAATGTCAGTGAAAGGCTTATCTATTCTATACTTTGTTGTTTTTGTTTTTGTTTTTGGCACCAGGGATTGAAGCTAGGGGCGCTTAACCACTAAGCAACATTTTCAGGCTTTTTTAATATTTTATTTAGAGACAAGGTCTCACTGAGTTGCTTTAGGGCCTCGCTAAGTTGTTGAGTCTGGATTTGAACTCCTGATCCTCCTGCCTCAGCCTCTTGAGCTGCTGGGATTACAGACGTGAGTCACTGCTCCCAGCTCTATTCTACATTTCTTTTGACTATCTAGTCCATGTGCAACAAATCCTAAATCTGCTTTAAATTAAATTTAACAGACATCTCAAAATGCCTACTCTGTGCAGACATAGTGTTATCATGGGGGCCCTTCACTGGATAAGCCCTTTGACAACAGAAGGGCACCCTCTGGTGGCCTGAGAATGGGCCTTCACACTGTTCAGTTTTTGAGCACTGGGCTCTCATCTTTTCAAATCTTTCTCTCCATCTTCTTTCCATCACATTCATAGTTCAGTCCATCTTATGCTCTGAGAACAAACAAAAATGAGATGAGACAAATTAAGAATAATGTAGTTAATAAGCTCATTTTGCTAACTGATTCTTCACCTCTTGAGCACCTACTATATTTCTGACACTATGCTGAATGTTGATAGTATAAGGACTAGCAGACTGTCTTTGTCCTTCAAGTATTCATAACCCAAGGGAGAATGCAGACAAATGAGTCAGTGATTACAATGGGAATCTTTGGTAAAGTAAGGTAAAGGAATGTGTAGGGGAAATGTCTAAGTTCTTGAAAAGCCATAAATTTTTGGCAGAAATGGTGATTATGCTCAAGAGCTCCTAACAATGGTTATTTATATATAGTGAACACTTAGTGAAGAGTCCAAAAGGTCTGAATTCCTAGGGATGTCCTTGGGCGATCATGTTAACTCTCTGAGCTTCAGTTCTTCATCTATGAAGTGTAATTTGATGATATGGCCTTGCGTGCCTCACTGGATTATTATAAAGATTAACAGTCATGAGAGTGATTTTTAAATTGTAAAGATCTCCATAAGAAACACAACCATGGGCTGGGGTGTGGCTCAGTGGTAGAGTGCTTGCCTAGCATGCGTGAGGCACTGGGTTCAATTCTCAGCACCACATATAAATAAATAAAGTCCATTGACAATTAAAAAATATTTTTTAAAAAACACAACCATAAGTTATATTAATTTATTTTTGTTGCATTTTGAAATATATCTTTCTGCACTTCACACAAGTGACATTTTCCAGAGAAAGAGAGACAGAGAGATATTTAACCAGCAGATAAGTGTCCTTCATGTTTGCCACCTGTAGAGTTCACAAAGTAGGTCCAATTTGAGTTTTTCATCTGACTAGAAAAATACTTGCTGGAATCCCCATTGTACACATGAGAGAAGTGAGGCGTCAAAGAATCTGTCTTAGAACACAAGCTCGTAGAATTCCTACCTGGGTCACTTTCCTAGATCCCTTTACATGTCAAAACATTCAAAACCATCAAGCCCCAGCCTTTGGAGGCACAGCTCCCGCCTCCTCTCTAGCTCGGAGGGGCTGGGCGAGGTTTCAACTCCGCCCCGTGACGCATCGGCCTCGGCCCCGCCCCCAGCGCGCCACCTCTCGCGGTATCTCTCGGGAAGACTGACGGGGTGAGGTGCAATCATGGCTGCTGAAGAGGCAGATGTGGATATCGAAGGGGATGTGGTGGCGGCGGCAGCGGCGGCACTGTCAGGGTAAGGCGAAGAGACATGGTCTCACCGGGCTGGGGGCGGGTACAGATACGAGGAGAGGACCTTGGAAAGGTTGCGGGTCCGGCAAGGGACAGGGAAACAAGATTGTGTGTTGGGGGAGAGTCCCTTCTCGTCCCGGAAGTCGAAGCGCGGGTTCCGCCGGCTAGCCTGTCCTGAGCCCAGCTGAGTGGTACTTAAGCTCAGGTACTCAGGTATCCGCATGGCTCTTTAACTTTTTTTACAGAAATGCTATGAAGGAGCAGTTTTCTTTTAGCTTGTTGCACTTGCTCGAACAATTCGTGTGCCTTCTTGCATTCCCTCTGCCTCAGAATCTGCCCTACAGTAACTAGAATGAGGACATCTAGTAGACGGGAACTGAGCTCTGGGATCCCTCTTCCATCGCTTACTCTCGGTACGACCTTGGGCGAGTCGTTTCGTTCCTTTTTCTACATAGGGGTAGTTGCGAAAAACTTCCTGAAAGGCAGCATGACTTAAAGGAAGGGGGCTAGATTTTAGAGTTGGACAGTTCTGGGTTGTCTTCTGCATTTACTGTTTCTACCAGTAACTAGCATTGTGACCTTGGGCAAGACACTTAACTTGTCTGCGCTTCATACTGCTCATGTGTAAACTGGGGGTCGCGATGTGTACCTCATAAGGTCATTGTGAAGATCAAATAAGACCTCAACCTCCGGGATAGTATTATTTAGTACCGATTCCTACAGAACTGGATGATTTGGTTTGAAACAACCTCCTTTGCGCCTTTGCTGTCTGAGTAAGAAATGTACTTCGTTTTAGTAATGGAAAGGGCCTAGACTGAGTAGGAATCAGACCTGTGTTCTAATTGCATCCAGTTACATTACCTAAAACTGTCGACAACTTCATTAGAACTGTCTTAAATTAAACCATATGAAATTACTAGTATTAGGCCATTTTTGACATATAAAGTGGCAATTTCATGGGATTCCTGTTGATATCAGGGGTCCAAATTGAGGAGAAAAGTACCCACCCTGACCATGAGGCACTAAAATAGGGAATTTTAAGTGTAAACTGTAAAGAACTATAAAAATGTGAGGAGCAGTTAAATTCATATAGTCACTCTCCAACAGGTCTTTCAGCAGAGCAATCTAAAGCTATACAGAAGGAAGGCTTTAATAACAATTGTTCACATTTGTGTAGGCTTTAAATCTTAGCAAGTATTTTTGAATGCTTGATTTAATTTATGCTTCATAATAAGTCAATAAACTAAGTGGACAGGGATACTTATCTGCAGTCCATAAAGAAATGATTTTGCCTTAGAAACCCTAAAGATCATCTGAGGGCTTTGGCTGTATGCCTCTTCTAGATTTTATCTTAATTTTTCTGATTGTGTTTAATTTTTCTCCCTTTTCTCTTTTTCTTTCTCCTTGTTTTTTTAGCCTTAGGTGTAGTGGTGGCTCTTCAATCTGCCTCATACAAGCAGGGCTACAAAGCTTATTGGCTCCTGATGGTCAGATTTATTGCTTTATACAACTCCAAGGATCCTTATTGACATTATGGTCTTGTGAATGGAGCTACAGTTATCTGGAATTTAGTATGACTGGTGCCCCCTGAAGTGTGTAATTATAGTTGATGATAGCATTTGTTGAACCTTTGAAGATAAATTTAAAGCATACTGCTTTAACTACTTGCCAAGTGCTAGGTACCAAAATTAAAGGATGGCATTTTAGTTTTCCTTCTATTGTTATCATTCCTTCTATTTTCTTTTTCTTCTGCTTGTTCTTTAAATCATGATGTTAAAAAGGGTTTTGTCATAGGTCTTCTGCTTCTTCATAGTCACTGGTGATACTCCCTCTTGAGACTTAATTTTTGTTAGGTTGATTCATATGAAATTTTGCCAGTATTCTTCCATTTTTTACATAAAAAAATTTTTACGTAAAAAATGAAAGTTCCCTAAGTTGAACCTAATATACACTAATATTTCCCAAATCTGTCACTAACCCAAATCTTTCCTCTGAACTTCAGATTAATTTACCCAGCTGTCTGAACATATCGGCACTTGGATGTCCCACAAGTACTTTAATCTCAACTTTACAAACTTTCCCCACCAAACCTGTCTCCTAATGTTTCCTAGTTTATTAAATGGCACCAACATTCATCCATCCAGTTATATAAGGCACAGATCTAAATTTTATCCCTTTTCCTTAACTCCTTCTAGTTCCCTCATTCTATTAGTTATTAAAGATCTGTTTATGTTGTCTAAATATCTTCTCAAATGTATTCACTTCTGGTCACACTGTTTGTTCCTTAGGTATAAGTTGCTGGCACCTTTTGCATTTTTATAAGCATTTCTTTACTGGTCCTGGTCATTTTGACTCCCTTTATTTATTACTGAAGTTAGTCTTTCTTAGCAAATGTGATCATATTATTCCCTTCAATCCCCTTTGGTTTTGTGATAAATCATTCCCTAACTAGTTACTAGAGACCTGTGTGATTTGTGACCCACCTACCTTGTTCATTCAATCAAGTGTTGATTGAGCACCTTGTACATGCCAAGCCCGAGGTATGTAGCAGTTGTAAAAACCAAATCCCTGCTCACACAGAACTAATATTCTTAGTGGATAACATAGACAGTAAATGTTATATAGTGTCAGATGGAGAAAAGTGAAGAAAGAAGAGACAAGGTGAATAGCTTGTCGGCTTTATCTCTTATACTTATTCAGGAAAACTGTAAGGTTTGAAACTATGGGAACTCAGAGCTGAGTATGGATACAGTGGAAAGACTAGGTTTGAAAAAGGGAGAAACAATAGAATTGTCAGCAGACTGAATATGGATTATGAAGAAAGAAGGGCAGATTCATATTTCTGATTTGGATAACCAGGGTGGTGAAGGTGCAATTGACTGGAAAAAGAACAATAGAAGAGTAGCAGATTTGGGAGAAAACTTACACATGTTGATTGGTGGTACTTATGCAGATTTGGGTAGTGTCTATATGCATACACCAGAGTGTAGATATTTCTAATCCTTCCTATTAAGAAGTACTATGTGAAGAAATTTCTGCAGTGTACTTGAAATGATACTAGTCCCACCTCCCACACTCTTGGTAGAACTATTTATTTGAGCAAAGGTTTCCGTTTGCTGATATAAGGGACAGAATCCTTTATTTAGCCTCTTCCAGATCAGAGTTGGTCCTTGAATTTAAACCTGGGGAAAAGTTTGGGAAAAGTCAATTACTAGAAAACTTTGTAACTTCAGGTTACAAAACTTCAGGTGTTCAAAAGCAAAATATTAAATTTAATTATATCACAGTTTGTGGTACTCAAAACTTAACCAGTTAGCCTTTTTGCTTATGTGATATACATTGTAACTTGTTAGTACAATGAAAGGAGTAAGAGAATTAATAGTTTGATTTCCTGATGGACATAGAAGTCCTCCAAATAACCCAAATTAATTTTTAAAAATTATATGAGTAGAACCAGGTGTGGTGGTACACTACTGTAATCCCAGCAACTTGGGATGCTAAGTCAGGAGGATTGTAAGTTTGAGGCCAGCCTCAGCAATTTAGTGAGACGCTGTCTTGAAAAATAAAAAGGACTAGGGATGTAGCTTATGGTAAGGTGTCCCTTGGTACAATCTCCAGTACAAAAAAGAAAAAAATATATAAAGTGTTATTAAAACTCATTTAATGCTTTCTGTTTTGATTCTTCCATCTAGTTTTGTTTTGTCTTTTTTTCCCTTCATTTTGAGGTTGGTGCTATAGATGGAGGCTTTATGGTTTAGATATAGCTAAAAGGTTTAAATTCAAAGTTTAATTTCAAAACCCAAGTGGTAGTTCAGTGCCACAAAAGTAGTGGTTCTGTGGTTGCTGCCTTGCAGTATTTTTTCCTTATAGGACAAAGAGGTAGAGTAGGTATTTTTGCCATGTTAAGTCTTTCTAAAGGGAGAAGGAAACCTATACCTGGCCAATCCCAGAGTATGAGCTATAGCCATTAATTAATACCTCTTTTTTTTTTTAATAACCATTTTCTTAATTATTACAGAAATGATGAAAATAAAGCATCACTTTTACAACAAGATCACTATTTGGATTCATCATGGAGAAATGAGAATGGCCTTATTGTAAGTATTGTATGAAAATATCAGGTGATTTAAACTGTTATCATTGCCCAGAGTGCCTCTTATTTTCAACAGAGGGCTAGTTTTCAGAAATACACAGGTAATATGTAAAAACTTTTTTCTTTAAAAATAGAAGAGACCTCATTTTTCTTTCTATTTTGAAAAATGGCCTATTGAGAAACCACTTTGGAGCTAGCTGGATGTAGGTACAAATTCTTGTTCTACCACTTCTCAGATTCACAAACCTTGGTTTCTTCAAGTAAACGAGGATTAACTCAACTTTCATTTTTTTATTTGTCAGTTATTTATTGAATACCCACTATATGCCAGACATTAGGCCAGGTTTGGGAAATACAACTATAATCAAAACAGATGTGGTCCTACACTCGAGGAGTTTATATTCAATAGGAGAGTTAGGTGATAAGTAGACAAATCATTTGTACATTATGAAGGAAGTAAAGTGCTGATGCGAATACCAGGGTGGGGAGCCTCTTTGAGATAAATTGTCAATGAGGGAAACTGAGGAGGTGACATTTAAGTTGAAAAGTAATAGGAAGAATGGGGAGAGTTGAGACAAGAATTCTAGGCAAAAGGAATAGCAATTGCAAAAACTGTGGTAGAAGGAAGGAGCCCTATTCCGTATCTAGAATATAATGTGAAAGAGAGGTGTAACAGGGTTGGAATAGCAGGTAAGAATTCTTGTCATTTAGGGCTTGTGTATTGGATTATGCTAAAGGGCTTAAATTTTATTTAAGTGACTGAATCATCATTGAAACACTTATGTAAATTTTATACAGATGGGTATGTTCATTTTGGTACAATTAATTTGGGTGCTAGGGTGAAGGTTAGATTGGAGGGGAGGCAAGAGTAGAATCAAAGGGACCAGTTAGGAAACACTTGAAGTAATCTAAGCAAGATTTAATGATGGTGGCTTGGCCCTAGTGGTAGCAAAAGAGACAGACATGAACAGATTTGAATTATATTTTGAAGGTAGAACTGGTTGGTAGAGTGAATATGGAGATTGAGGAAAAGAAAGAATCTACAATAATTACTGGGTTTTTAGATGGAGGAACTTAGTGACTAGTAATGCCTTTTATGATGTGGAAAAACAGTGGAAGAAGCAGGTGGAGATATGTGATGGTAAGTTTTGTTTTGAATATGTTAAATTTGAGAAGCCAATTATATCCAAGAGGAAATCTTGAGTGAACAGTTTGATGTAAGCTTGGAGAAGATATATGAGCTGGTAATTTTTAACTTTGGAATTGAAAATAAGCATGATCATCAACAGAGAGATTGTGACTGAGGGAAAAAAAGAATTATGAGTTCTGGAAATAGGTTAAATATCTAGCAAGATATCTAATGCCTAATAACTCCTCATATATAATAGCCATTTTTACCTCATTGTAAGGAGGAGCATGAGCTTTGGAATTTGACAGTTCTGGTTTAAGGTCTCTTCTCTTCCACCTAAAATGCTACAGTGCTGTGGATGATTGTGAAGTATTATCTCATAGTGATTGTGAGAATCAAAGATGTGTGCACTCAGTAAATAGTAGATGTTATTATTTGTAATTATAATATTATGTATTTTGTTTACCAAAACATAAAAAATAATTTGAAAACAAAAAAAAATACATGTTCTTTTTTTTTTTAATAGCCGTGGACTCTGGATAGCACCATCAGTGAAGAGAACAGAGCTGTCATTGAGAAAATGTTATTGGAAGAAGAGTATCCTTTAGTGATTATAGGGGAATTCACGGTTTCAGTTGTAAAAAATTAATGTAAAAATGACAAAAGAGACCATTCTAATTCCTAGATGGGTATTACTTGGTTACAAACAGCTATCATGTAATACCATGTTTTCTATCTATGAAAAAGCAGCATTTTATTCTTCAAGTTCTGTTTTATTGCTTAGTCTGAGATCCAACTTAATATTTTTGAGAGTTTTTGTCAGTCAAGTCTTTGTGATATGTGAGTACTGGATTGAAATTATAGAATATTTAGTTTAGTTAGAACCTTAAAGCTAAGTTTCCATTTTCAGAGTTACATAAGCTAAAACTAAGATGATCATCTTTTGAGGACTCAGAATCGGAATACTCACTTTTTACTCTAATTTACAGGTGTTTTGTGGGAAGAATCTTAAGTACAAAACACAAAACAAATACTGTAGAATGAATATTTTTTTTCCCCCAAAGTTGTGGCTCCTTATCCATGGTTCAGCCACTAGTCTTTAGTCCTCATTTTTTTCATCTCTGTGATACTGGTAATTTAACTTCTTTGGGACTCAGTTTTCTTATATGTTAAATGGAAAGGTTGAACAAAATAATTTCTGATATTATGACTCATAAAGATTATTAATAGTCTAATAAGTGATGGTTTATTTTTAACATCACAATTACTACTGTTGATTTAAGAGTGCCTTTAATTATCATAGGTTAGCCTCTTAGAGGCTTTCTTATTTTCTAACATTTCTTAAACATTGTAGTTATAGCCTAATCAATTGCTATTCAGTGAGAGACACATATAATTTAATATTTCATTTAAAATGTTATTTTGAAAACATTATTAATGAAATGTTTTATATTCTTTGTTTCATACTCAGTCTTTGAAATCTTGTGTTTTCTATCCTTAGACAACGTTTTAGTTTGTGCTAGCCATGGTTTAAGTGCTCAAGAGTCACATATGGTTAGTGGCCACTGTGTTGAACAGTAGAATTCTGGATTAATGAACACTTAAGTATTTACTCGTTCACTTCCAGATATGGAAACAGAAATAATGAGAGTAAGAGTTATAAGTATGCATTTAGAAGACAGGGATAATATCTGCTTATATTTTTTTGTCCTCAATTCATATTACCTAGCATAATACCTGGTACAATGTGTGATCAATAAATATTTGTTAAGTAAATAATATTTTGGACTAATAACAGTATTGCAATACTAGTTATTGCAATAGTTATTGCTAGTTTCAAGAACTTGAGAGAGGGAGATGCTTGGTAGATTTGATGTCAGTGTTCTTTTCCTTAGAGTAGAGAAGAATGCCAAACTCTTCTGTTATCTTTAAAAATATGGAAACAAATATTTCAAATTACCTTAGGCAATCAATCAGATTCATCTATTGTATTCTCTATATAATTTAGAAAAAACTATTTAAACAGTAAGGCTATTTCTTCTCACTTCTATTAGGGAAGGTAAGAGAAACTAGCATTTATGTAGCACATTTTATACAGGCATTGTATTATGTAATATTACATGTAATTTATGCATGTAACAACAGTGAGTTATGAATATTTCTATCATAATTTTTGCAGACCTGGAAAAGGCTTTGAGAGGAATTGGTTTTGCCTGAGACCACGTATGACTTTCATGAGTCTATAAATGCCTATTTTATATGTCACACACAAGTTTTATAATGTTAATCTTGTTTTAAAAGTGTCCTTAATAATCACACAGGTATTATTTATCTAAAAAATCACTTCCAGGAAAATTCTGGCTTGATAAAAAGGAAGATAGTAAAAAACAAATGAACAGGTAAAATCAATTTATAAACTGTTAAACGTCTAAATGCATTTTTAGAAATTTTTTCTCAAGTTTCCTTATTTTCTTTTTTCATGTGGTGCAGTCTGCAGAAAACAGCAAAAATCATGTATGTACTTCTGTTTTATATTTTTAAAACCTTTCTGATCATTTAAAAATTATGGAATATTTTTCAAAAATTATAGCTATCTTGAGGAAAGGCCTTCTTGATTAAAAAACAAAATAAATATAAAAACAAAGTTTCTTGTACAGATGTAAGGATGCCATAACTATGTTATTTATTAGCTAGAATTTCTTCTATGACCCTTTAGAGGTAGTTCATCAAATTATGGAAAGTATAGATTCATACAGATTTATGGGGAAATTTTAAGAAGCCTCTTACCTAATATATTGCGAATTAACTTGATTTCTGTTGCTGTGTTAGCTAATTTTCAGCAAAAATTTAATTTGGATTTATGGCTTTCAAGCATTATCTAGAAACTTTATATTACAAATATCTTTTCCTAACAGTTGGGGAAAAATTGACATTGTTTAGCGTTTATAAACTTGTAAGTATAAAGTTTGTTAAAATATGGATTGATTACTAAGCCCAATGCACAGTCCTGTAATCCTAGCAACTTGGGAGGCTAAGGCAGAAGGATTGCAAGTTTAAAGCCAGCCTCAGCAACTTAGTGAGACTCTCAACTTAGTGAGACCTTATCTCAAAATTAAAAAAATAAATAAAATAAAAAAATAAGGACTGGCAGTGTGGCTCAGTGGTAAAGTGCCCCTGGGTTCAATCCCTAGTATCAAAAAAAAGTGGATTTACATAGTGGTAATTGTGCAAGAACCTGACCACTGAGCAGCCTTTGACATTTATATTTTGCTGAATAAACAACAATGTGAAATTAATAGAAGGATTAATGACTTGGTTGAATTAGCTTCATCAGCATTTTATTTTTAATTTCTTAAGATAGTTTTAAAAGCACTAAGTGTAATGACGTGGTTTTGTAACCTCTTTTCTGGCTCAATATTTATATGGATTTGCACAGTAATAAAACTAGAGATATTTCTGGCATCATTTTAAACTCATACATGCTTGTAGGATTGAGGAATGTATTAACACTTGCTGCTTTGTATTCAGTCTTAAGAGATCTGTTCTGTTAGTTACTACATTGATTACCTTTGATGTCTTTAGTTTTATCCTCACTCAGACCCAAGGATTTTATCTTTTGGGGCTCCTATCATCCTTAGTAGAGATACATGACTATAAATCTTTCCCCCCAGATAGAGGCTGCAGCCTTCTTTTTTTTAATTTTTTAATTCTTTGACTCACTTTAGCCCATGGCTATCTATAATCTTTAGCTGCATACGTTTAGAATGTTCCATTTCAGAAATTTTTTTTGCAATTCCTCTTTTTCCCCTCAGGGTACACTCTCCTACAAAACCAGCCAGTTACTCAGTAAAGTGGACGATAGAAGAAAAAGAGCTGTTTGAACAAGGGCTGGTAAATAGAGCAATTTTTAATTTATAGTAAAATGATTCTAAAAGCAAATATTGATAGAGTTATAAGATTAATTTGTAGAGACCAGAGTTTTTAATTACATTTATAACAACTTGAGTTTTTTTGTAGTTAAAGTAATGGTATTTATAGTGTAGTACAAGAGAATTCCTTTTAACTAAGGTACTAAAATAGTAGATGTGAATCAGTATTTTGATATAACACTTTTGGAGTATTAATAAAATCCAAGAAATTATGCTGCTATCTGTATACATGTCACCAACTCTCTGGATTAGAAGGTAAAATGTTTAGTTGTCTAATGTTTTCTCTCAAAACAAACATAAAACTTTGTAGGTGTGAAGCTGGGTGATCAGCTGAGTTGTTTTTTATTTAACTATTTGGCATTATGTACACAGTCCAAATGTTTCATGCATAGACGTGAAGACCAGAATAATTTCTTTTGTATGAATGTTTCACTGAAATCTGTTTAAATATGCACAAGTTATGTAATGGGGAAAAGATATATACTTGTTTCTAATATTCCTTAATATGAAGAAATCTTTAACAAAGTGTTTAGGAAATTTGTCTTTTTTAAACTATCAAAAGTAGGTCATATATTTTCTTTTAAGGTACTTGTTGCTCTGTATTGTACAGAGTACTTTAGAAATTAGATATGTATAAAAAATTTGTGTAATTATATAAGATTTGTAAATGCAAATTGAAATATTTACATTTCTACAGATGATGAGAAATAAAATGTTTCTGCTTTTCTAGTTAAAACCATGGTGTCTATAAATTCTGTGAATACTAAATGATGTTGAGATTTTTTTACTGTACTAATGATTTTTCTTATATTGGTATTTTAGTCTGTTGCATCGTAGTCTAATTTTAATTAACCAGTAATTTATTTTAGATTGCTGGTAACTTTTATGTTTTGCCCCTTATAAAGACCAAATATCCGTATATATGAAATGGTTTGTTTTCAACCATTCTCTGATTGTTGATTGTTGACATTGATGGTAGTATAGGACTGCATTTGCGTGCTCAAAAGTCAAAAGCAATGTAGATAGAGGGTGTTAAGGCTCCATTTCACTTCTGAAGTAATTAGCATTATCTCTTTTGTATATCCTTCCTAAGATATTTTGTCCATTTATAAGCAAACATGTATTTACTTACATAGAGAACATGTAGAAATCTACCTATCCACATTAAGAGATATTTGAAATTAGAATGATTTCATAAACTAAATGCATTGAATTATTGACCGTATTCCCTGCCTTTTTAACCCACAGATAGAGTTTGCATACACACTGAATTCTCTCAAAATGACACTGAATCTCAAAGGAAGGTTTTTCTGTATTTTTCTCTGGCAATGGACTATCCCTTTACTTTGAAATTGGTGCATGTTTTCTTTGCTACTCTTGTTAGTGTCCTTTCTCCAGTTTTCTTGGTGTCCAAATCTCTAATGTCCCCAATGACTATACTTCTATCTAGATCTCTCCAGTCTGCAAAATTATTCCATGCTACCAAGTTTTATTGCCTTTGCCTCCCAAAAAAGAGAACTAATTCTTTAGTAAGTTAGTCTCAGCTAGGTGCTAATCTTTTTTTCTTTTTTTGTAGTGGAGATTGAACCCAAGGGCACTTCACTACCTTAGCCCTTTTTAGGTTTTTGAGACAGGATCTCACTCAGTTGCTTAGGGCCTTGCTAAATTGTTAAGGCCGACCTTGAACTTGTACTCCTCCTGCTTCATCCTCCTGAGTTGCTGGGATTATAGGGTTGTGCCACTGCTCCTTTCTAGGTGCTGATCTTTAGTAATTAATTTATACTTACTAACAATTTTCTCAGAAGTGCTTTCAGTTTTAAGAAATTGTCCATGTCAGATTTTCTAATGAACATCAGAAATAAGTATATAAATTAAGGTTTGTCATTCAGGTCAGATCTTTGAAGATGATTTGTTACCATAAGACCTGACTGTTTGACCTGTAGATCTTCCCCTCGGGTCTACTTCCCTGAGTTTGGGATAGTTTTTCTTTTTTTGTTTGTTTGTTCTTCTAAGAATTCTAAAAAATTGGAATGGTTGAGCAACTTTGAGAAGTACAGATTATTTTGTATTGGTGATATTATAAAGAGGATTTATATATTAAATGAGAATTAGACTTGATACATAAAATTCCATTCGATGTAAAATTGTATGTTTCTTTCTGTACTTCAAAACATGGGAGCTCCCTCATGTTCCCAGTTTTTTCTTACTACAGCTTCAGTGTTGGCAAGTGCACAGCCTTGACAATAGGAGGGAGGCATTAGTTGCAGGTCTGCTTCATTTGTGATTCCATCTTGTATCATTCCACTGATACCATATAGAGTAAAAGTGTCTGTGTGGGACACAATGAATGTTCTGAAAAATTTGTAATTGGTGCAGAACATGTTTAGTTGATCCTTTAAATGACCAATGTCACCTACCTCCTTTTTGAGCATTTATTTCTTTTTAATATCTTAGATTTTAGAACATCATAATGTACAATGTGGATGAATGCAGTTAGGTAATACAAGTGATGGATCTTCATATATATTATTATAAGAAAATAATTTTTTGAATCATTTTGCATCATTTTCAGAAGTCCAGGTTCAAGAGAGAGCCAGAATTTTGATTTTACAGAGCAATAGTCTATAGAAAGGGTTTCATTGGTGGTTTAGAGTATAGATAAAGATAGTTTTACTTGTTTTTCAAATTTGCCATTGCTTGAAATGTTAATAAGTAAGCTAATCAAAAGCAATTTTTTTCCATTTTGATAACACAGGCTAAATTTGGTCGAAGGTGGACCAAAATTGCCAAGCTAATTGGAAGTCGCAGTGTTTTACAAGTGAAGTGCTATGCCAGACAATACTTTAAAAATAAGGTAAGCAGAATATAAATATCCTAGTTAATAATGAAAATATTTAGAACAAAATTAGTAAGCAGAAATATCTAATGTAGGCATTTAGGTCTTATTAAAGTTTTATATTGAAAGTATTTTAACCTCATAAAACACTACACACATTTGTCTTTAAACACTTCAGAGCATTATCTTTTTAGTTTTTTGAGTGTTGCTATTAAATAGTATTTACATATTATACTACTTATTTTCCTATAGTTGAAGGACAAAATATTAACTACTCAGAAATATTCTATAAAGCAAATAGTATTCCTAAGAAAAAAGCTTAGAGGTTTTGTTTTCCTCTAAAAAATATCTATCTTTTCTTTTTTAAGTTTTTGCATTATAAAGACATTTCTCTATTATTATAGCTTAGGGAACAGAAATGCTAACATGATTCTGAAATCTGTTTAATAGTAATGGAGTTTTTACAATTTTTGTGGAGAATTTTATAAAAACTTTAATAAATTATAGTGTTCAGAAAGATGTAGTTATAAAATAATTCCTTAATCTTTCAAGTAATTTATGCTATATTCAACTGTATAGTTTCAATATTTAGAATTTTTAACATGTTCTGCTTGAGCTCTAGATATGCAAGTATATAAAATTTGGAAATATCTTAAGTGAAATTTGGTGTTTTATTTTAATGTAATTAATGTGTTCTACCTTGTATACAAGATTTGTTTTAGTATTAGCTGGGAATAGGTGGTAAGTAATGGAGTGTATTCAATATACAGTAATTACCTGCTCTCTCACCCTAACAAAAGCAATTTGAAGTAGTTCGTCAAGGTTGAGGTAATAAGGAACAGAATATAAGCTTAACTTGATTATTCTTACACCATGCTTCTCAAACTAGAATATGTGGTATATGTTGGAGTATCAGTTGTATTTATAAATTTGGGGTGGAAGGATACATTTTTATTATAACAGACATTAGAAATTTATGAACTGTAATGCAAAATTTCATCTGAAATTTTGAGATTAAAAACAGGAGGCTGGGGGCTGGGAATCTAGCTTAGGTGGTGAAGTTCCTCCTAGCATGCGTGAGGCCCTATGTTTGATCCCCAGAATTGCAAAACAAACAACAAACTCCAAAATATATAGGCTGCAAATAAAAAAGAAGATTATTAGTGGTATTTGAGGCTAAATGTCCAAATCTCATCTTCCCTCTGCTACCCTTTTATTCTCTATGTAGTAAGCCAGTTACCTTTAAATACATGATCCTGGGATTCTTTTGTGACAATGGAGCTATAAATAATCTCTTACTTAGAGCTATCATACCTCTCAAATATGTCAGTCATTTATGAAGGATTTTTCAAAAATACTATATATAAAAATTTTTATTTCAATTCATATTTACTTGTTGACTCTCATGTTTTTCTTGTGTTATCAGGTGTGGAAGATAATACCATGGCTTAACATATAAACTCTGTAATATTGAAGCTGCATTAAGTTAACCTGCAAAAAAATAGTTTCTATAGTTAAATGAAAAATGGATTTAATTTACTGAGTGGAAATATGTGACATACATTCCCAAGTAAAGGATTATTTTAGTATTATAAGAAATGATCAGCTGAAGTTATCAGGCATTTTGAAAAATAGACTTTTATTAAATATTTTTAATATCTTACAGAACACCTTAATGTGAAAGTTGTTGGTTATTCTCTGGTTACTTGAAGCCAGACGCCTATTTTAAACAATACTGAAAAATAAATAAGTGGTAGTTCTATATAGATCATGATTATTTTAAAAGTACCAAATCATGAGTCATATATGGGAATTTAAAATGGTGATCTTTTACATCTAAAGAGCAGTTTTAAACCCATTAAGGAGAAACACAGTAAAGGTCTAATGTACCATTAACATATACAAAGTTTAATAATATTATGTCTTATTTATTGTGCCAGTTGACTAAATTATTCTGATTTTTAATAAGGTAAAATGGAGTCTGGAGAAAGAAACACCAAATCAGAAGAGCAGCAGTGAACATCAGGTTAAAAATGAAGATAAAGGGACAAAGGCATGGACGCCATCATGTTTAAGGGGACGTGCTGATCCTAATCTGAATGCTGTAAAAATTGAAAAGTTATCTGATGATGAAGAAGTAGACATCACAGATGAGGTGGATGAGTGGGCTTCTCAGACATCATATAAAAATTGTAGCAGTGGTTTCTCATTAGACATTCCTAATAGTAAAACACATGAATCCAACCAAGAAGTCAGAAGCCAGGAAATTCCCTTTTGCAAATCTTCCAGGGAATATCTTCAGAATATAAAACAAGATGAGATTAAAACACTTTCAAGCCCTGAAATTACATTGTGGACCAAAACAAAGAGCAACGATGACAATGACTCAGCAGAAGTAAATGATCAGAAGTGCAATAAACTGATTAAAAATGTTGACAGGCACGGTGGAAGTGGAATAAATGATGCCAGGCAGTGTCCTTCTCCAGAGCCTTGTGAAATTCAGAAAGATTTTAGTGATAACGAAATGCTTTTTCATTCTTGCCAAATGGTGGAGGAAAGCCATGAGGAAGAAGAGCTTAAGCCACCAGAACAAGAAGTAGAAATAGATAGAAATATCATTCAGGAAGAAGAAAAACAAGCAATTCCTGAGTTTTTTGAAGGGCGCCAAGCTAAAACACCAGAACGCTATTTGAAAATTAGAAATTACATTTTGGATCAGTGGTAAGAATTACATTTTAGATGCTGCTTTGAAAACCTGATACTCTGTGAAGTATTTTAATTAGACCTATGTAGAATTTAAAATTTTGCTAGTGATCCAAAGAGCTTTTACATGTATTATCATATCAGGAGGCAAGACTGAACATTTCTCATGGTGAATCTTTTTTAAAAAGCATTTGCTAAACACTGTAGCCTATGGCTCTCATAACCCATCTCTTCAGAGTGTTGGAACCTAGGAAAAAAGGGACTGATGATTTCTTTAAGAAGCAACTTCTTGGGACAATGTTGGAAAGATATACATAGAAAATTTCTTTCCAGAAATTTTATGTACCTGGAGTGTAAAGAAGGAAAAATTAAGTGACGGAGGAATACAGTGTCATTAAATGTAGCTAGATTGCATAAACAGTTTTCCTAAATAGCTTAAATGTTTTCAGCTTCAATTTGTGGCATAATAAGGTAAAGGTTTCTTCATCCACCTTCATCAGGATACAGGACTTTTCTAATATGTGGAATTACCTTCTAAATTGTCAGTATATTTCAATTAAATTAATGTGGAAAAAGGAACAAGCCAAAATAGTTCTCATCTTATTAGCCTAAATACTCAAAAGTATTTTGAATTTTTGTTAGTAGCTTATCAGTTAAGTCATCACTAAATATTCAGTTTGCTCTTATTGTTTCAAGAATACTGAATTGCATATGGCCAACTTTACAGAGTGCTTCCCAGTTTGGGTCCCGGCTTTGGGGATTCTGCAGAATCCCTTGTTTTTCTCTTCCATTTTGTCAGATGTTTCTATCCTGTTGTAGTAACTTTCTTCTATAACATGGGAATGTTATCAAAGGAAAACAAATAACTTATTGCATTAGATATCTTCATTTTACTCAGATAGTATTACATTATTTGGCTTGTAAAGACAGCCATATTCCAACAGAAGGATTTTTGTTTTTGTTCTTTCCTCCTGATAGTTTTCCATTGGTTAAAGTACTAAAAGTGCAACTTCTGGCTAATGTTGCTATCATAGTAAAGAATACTTATGACGAACAGCTCCAGACATTTACACGGTGTTTTGCAGTTTACAGAAAGCTTTCCTACATCATTTCATTTGCTTTATCACAGGAATACTGTGAAACAGACAGATAGTATAATCTTACTTGATAAAGAACAATTCTGAGATCCGGAGACCATTAGGGGCCTGTCTTTGATTACACAACCAGCTAGTGACTGTGAAAGATGTCAGTCCAAGTCTTGACTCTCTAAATCACTCTTTTTGTTATTCTGCATTACCTAATTGACACTTTAAAAAAAAAAGTGTATTTACTTAATTGTTGACTTATTTGTGCAATACTAGGGATTGAACCCAAGGCTTCATACATGCTAAGCAAGCATTCTATCACTGAGCTACATTTCCGCCCTTATATTTTAAAAGACTAATAAAATGAGATTTCTGTTGGTCTCTACTTTTGTTTTTGGAAATAAGAGGATGGATAGCCAAAATTGAAGGGCTTCAGAACAATAACTACCTCAGAAATATCTTTATGAATGATCAGTACATACTTAATGTTAGTTTAATCTAATTGTTACTTTGAATTTTGGATTCCAAATAAGGCAGAATAATTTATATAGATACATAAAATATATGGCATAAAATATATGGCAGTCATTTATCTTAGTTCTTGAAATCAATTTGGTATTGCTGTTTAAATATGGTAATTTAGCAGAACAGTGTGAAAGCAAAGAGAAATGTTTTCAACAGAACTGAAATTTTGGTTAGGGACTGGAGGTGGTGCTAAAAAAAAAAAGGAAGACTTAAGTTTTTAAAATAAAAAGAAGACTACCAAATTTGTTTTTAGATAAATCCTTTACATAAAAGTAGATATAATTGACTCCCTGCTTAGAGGAATGTTTTTATTAAAACAGTAACCAATATAGTTACTGAATTTCTACCAAATGTCAGGCATTATATTTAAGCTATCTGCGATCCTCTTGACAACTTTGTCCTCATTTTGCAGATGAGAGAAGCTAGGTTCATAGAGAATAAGGAACTTTTTCCAGGTCACGCTAGATGAAGATGATTTCAGTGTCTGGAGTCTTGACTCACTATTTCCGCTGTTCCAACTCAGGGCCTTGACCACTCTGCCTTAGATCTTGCTTTCCTCCAGATCTTAGAGTCTTACTTTCTCATCTCAATTCAGGTCTGCACAGGGAAATGAGAGGCTTCTGACGACCCAAATGTATCCTCTCCTCCTATTCTTCATTCTCTTACCTTGTGTTTTATTTGCTTGATATAACTTATGCAGATAAATATACAAATTTTATAATAAATTCTGTGAAGTTCAGGGAAGGGAGTTTGGAATTTTGGGAGTGTCTAGATTTTTTGGAATCCCCTATATCTGTTTGTTTCCACTGAGAGTAAGAACTTAATATTTATTGGATTCATTATTAAAAATGAAAAAAAAATGTAAATATTTATAAGATAGCTAATAATTAAGAGACATCTGACAAAAGGCAGATGAACCTATGTAGTATGTTAAAAATTGGAAAAAGTGTAGGGAAGATAAAACTCAATGGTAGAATGTTTCCCTAGCCTGTGTGAGGCCTTCGGTTTGTTCTCTAGCCCTGAAAAAAAATTGGAAAAGTTTAATACTAAATCTATTCAATATATTGTTAAAATGCCCTTTTATTCAAAGATTTATACTTGAATTTGGATCAGTACATAAATAGGCTTCTAAATTAAAGGTCCTGAGATAACTGGAATCTATTGACTTTTAGATTCCAGTTATCCCAGGACCTTTAGTTTAATTTGGGAAAAGAATAGTACTTGTAAAACTCAAACAGTACGAGTACCTGTAAGTTATTGCATCATGTAAAGATGTTTAATGACTTCAGAAAAAAGTGCACTTGGGTTACGTATTATATTTGCTATGCACTTTATACATTGAGATGGGTAAAATTTTAAGATATTTCACATAATAAAAATTTTCCCCAGAAATCTTTTTTCATGTTTTTATTTATCAAAAATAATTGTACTTCCATCTCTTAATTAGGGAGATATGCAAACCGAAATACTTAAATAAGACCTCAGTACGTCCTGGCCTGAAGAACTGTGGGGATGTTAATTGTATTGGACGGATTCATACATACCTCGAGTTGATAGGAGCAATCAATTTTGGATGTGGTAAAAATAACCCAACAACATCTTTTACTCAACATTTTTTCTTTACAGCCCCATTAACTTCTGTAATGATTAGAATTCAAGTAGATTTAAGTATATAGAATTCAAAGAGGTAACATGGAATAAATGTATAATTACAATTTTGTTATAAAACAAATTTTTGCTTATTAAACTCTTTCTTTTTGATCTACAATGAAAACTGAAGGTATAATTTTAAAAGAAAAATAATGTAATAGAAATAATTTCAGAGTATAGTTCTTTGTCAGGCAAAAGTAAAATAATTTTATGAAAAGTCTATTAATGGCCCATTAAATTTATACATATAAGTTGAGGTCAACATGGTTCTTAAAACATTAAAGACATTGGTAGCATTTCCATGCAAATATTCCAAAGTCTGAAAAAAGTATGAAATCTTAAGTACTTTTGGCCTTGAGCATTTGGGATAAGGGTTACTCTGCCTATACTGTATTTATGGTAGAAATACTATCTAGTAAAGATTAAATAAAGGAAATAATTTAAAAGCCTCCCTGCTTAAATGTATTAAAAGTGTCAAAATATTTTAATGGAAGAAAGTTCTTTCACCTAGTTTGGTTTTTTTATATTTAAAGTTAAGAAATGGGCATATTTCAAAATGTATTCCATCTTTCATTGAATTGACATGACAACAACTTTTTAAAGAAAGGTAATAGCCACAGTTGTATAGTGATAAGGTACCTAAAATTTTAAAGCCCGTGGTTTATTTAAGTATATTCTGTTTCTTTTCTGTGAAAGTGAAATAACTAACTAGGAAACTCACAGCAATTTTATTTTATTTTATATAGGCAGAGAATTTACAGTCTGCTTTGGGGCTTGTTTTTCATGGCAGTGGCCTGGTTTGCCCAAAGCCCTATATTTAGAAATTAGCTTTTCAGGAAAACGAAGACATTTTAGCTTCCTTAGCTACTGAAAGAAAAATGAACTGTATTAGATTCCCAAAGGGAGCAAAGGGAACTCAGTATCAAAAATTTAAAAAATTACTGATGTCCTAAATTCGTTTTACTGAAATTTCCTTTTAATAATAGCATTACTTTTATCTGGAAATTATAACATAGTACATTAAATGTATGATTATGGAATAAGAATCATGGATGCTCAGCTAAAGTCTTTGTAAATGTTGTCTTCCTCTTTAACAAGTGGATTTCAAAAAATAATAGATTGTTTTATCTTTCCTAAACTCCAATAGAACAGGCTGTGTATAATAGACCACAAACAGTTGATAAAGTACGAATAAGAGACAGAAAAGATGCAGTAGAAGCATACCAACTTGCCCAGCGTCTGCAGTCTATGGTAAACAGCCATTTTCCAAGTGATTCCTCTACATTGCTTCTTACCAGTTTAGTAAAGTATGCCTACTTCTCTTTAACTGCTTAACAAATGGCCATTTGGTGGAAGAACGTGTTTTCTCTTGTACTTCACCTTAGCCATTTATTTTTCTAGCTTCTGTTCAATTTCATATTGTTTAGGAGGCAAAACTAACTATAAAAGACTCAAAATTCAATGGCAAACATTATGCAAAGCCATAATGTTTTGTTAAAGTGGTTTTGGGGAAAAAAAATGGTTTTGGGCTGTTCAGTTTTGATTTAGAAATGTGTCTTAAAACTTTACAGTTTAGGGGGCTCAACGGAGAGTACTTGCCTAGTATGCAGGAGACTCTGCGCTCAATCCCTATTACCACCAAAAATGAACAAAAAACTGTATAGTTCAGTTCTGTTTTTCTCTTTCATTTCTGTTATTTTTGTTTCTTAAAAATTCTTACCTCAAGAATCAGTTTTTTGCAAAAACCTTTATTTTTAATTCTTAGAATCAGTGAATTATATAATATTTTAAAATTTGAATCTTCTTTTAAAAATAAGTTATCTAATAAGTCTCCTGTAAGACAGTTAAAAGGTGATCTTGTTAGTTGTGCATATAAGTTAAATTGGTAATAGGTAAAATAAATGGAAAAAAAAGTATCATCCAGTAGCTATCTTTCTCAGTGTTGAGTTTGCAAACCATTTCTACCTAGGTTTACTCTCTAAAGAAAGGATGTTTTCTTTCTGGAAATGAGACAGATCATACTGCCCCTTTGTAGCTGATGTATCCTAAAGGTCTCAGTATTAAGGGTTGCAAAACAGGATATTAGTAATTTCAATAAATTCTGTAATTTTTCACTACTTGTATTAACTTCATAGTCTCCTTTCTAAAGCTGACATATGAAGGGAAGCCAATTCCTCTGTGGTTCTTTCTGGTCTTAAAAAATAATTTTGTCCTAGGTTTTTAGCTTTTAAATGGTGAGTGGAAATGAAAATTAAGAAATGCGAGTAAAGTACAGAAAATCACTGATTTTTTTTCTTTTTAAACAATGCCTCTGCCTCATCACCTGGCCCATACTCTCCTCACCTGCTGCCAGTGCTTTCACCTGTAACTCACAATTACTGATGTATTAATAGTAGAGTACTAACTGTTGAACATAAATTAATAAAGTTTAATGATTATCAGAGATTATACTATTTAAGTAAATAAAATAATTGAGTTTTAGATATTTGTTGTTTTGATTTTGTGTATTAACATGCTATAATTTCTCCAAGTTAATCTTGTTACCTTTTGCTTTATTTTATTCTCATCATAGCGTACAAGGAGAAGAAGGGTTCGAGATCCATGGGGAAACTGGTGTGATGCAAAGGACTTAGAAGGACAAACGTTTGAGGTAATTTTGAGTTTTTACATGGCTTATCCATGAAAACTGTTTCTGTCAATATACATTTGTGTATCTTAATGTCATATAATGATTTTTTTCATGTATTTACACATATACATCTTTAGTCCCATAGTAATTTGTCTAGAAGTTCTCAGTAAGCCGCAAAATGGAAAGCTTTGTTTCTGCAGTTAGTTAGGAATTTGACTTGTTTTCAGCACTTCATTTCTCTCTTTGTACATGACTTGTCTCTAGCTCAAGAATATATGCCAAGCCAGAGAGTTGGTATGTCTATTTCATTTCATTAAATACTTACTGAATGATGTTCTGATGTACCAACTAAAATGTTTTCTAGACATTAGACATTGAAATACAAATATTGAAATGTTTTTCTACTAATTTCTAAAAGGAAACACAGGCAATGAGTGTGTTTGTGTATATACACATGCACACACCTGTTCTAAATATATAATTTGTCATAAATAGTACAATAAAATGGAAAGAATGCATGAATGTTTTTAATGTCTTTGTTACCTTGAGCAACTGAATGTTGTGTTTTTAAAAATTTATGAAACATGAATAATAGTACTTCCCCAAAAGGATTTTTGTAAGAAGTAAATGAGATGAAGTGTGTAACGGTCTTAGTATTAGGTACTTACTAAGCCACCATTCATAAGGTACTAGATAAATGTTGGTTCTCTGTCTTCCTGCCACATTTCCTGCCCCCAGCCTTAACACCTAAACAATCTTATAGGCATAATAATAAGTAATACATGGTTTCTTACCATAAAGAACTTATATTTCTGTTAGGAAAGACAAAACCTATGCCAAGTTACACAAGATTGGTCTAGGAATTACAAGACCCTCTCAAAGATTATGATTAGGGAGGGTTTACACCGAAGAGGTCATGTTTGATCCAAAGTATCAACAGAAGAATCGTCTTGAAAAGTAGATGAAAACATTCCAGTCTGAGGGAGTAGACAAGCAAACGTACAGACATGGGAAAATACTAGGTGCAGGCATAGCTTGTCTCAACTAAGGTGTAAGTTTGGTAGTAAAGATGAAATTAGGAAAGTATGAACATTAACTCACTTAACTTCACAGTAATACCATGATATTGTTATTACTCTTAATGTTTTCATTTTTAAAGATGAGTAAACTGAAGCATCAAATCAACTTCTGTGGTAAAAAACAGCAGAGCTAGACATTCTGGCTCCGGAATCTATATGGAGTTCGTCCCATCCTCCAAGTGCTGATATTGAACCCAGGGCTTCATGCTTGTTAAATAAGTGCTTTCTGAGCCTACACCCTCAGCCCTTAGAATCTGTGTTTTTGTTTTTGTTTTGGGTTTTGAGGTTTTTTTGTTGTTGTTTTTGGTACCATGGATCAAACCCAGGAGCGCTTTAACTGCTTAGCAACATCTCCAGCCCTCTTTTTTATTATATTTCCTTTTTCTTTTTTTTTTTTTTTTTTTGAGACAGAGTCATGCTAAGTTCCTTAATGCTTTGTAAGTTTCTGAGGCTAGCTTTGAACTTGCAGTCCTCCTGCCTCAGCATCCCACGCCTTTGGCATTACAGGTGTGTGCCACCATGCCCAGCAGAATATGTGTTCTTAATCTTTACACTTTGCTGCCCTAGTTGAGAAAGAAAATTCAGCACAGTAGAACTTAATAACTAAAAAGCATGAAGCCCTGGGTTCAATCCCAGTAATTGGAGGATGGGACAAACTCCATATAGATTCCGGAGCCAAAATGTCTGGCTCTGCTCTTCTTGGTAAAAAAAGAAGTTGATTTGATGCTTCAGTTTACTCATCTTTAAAAACGAGAACATCAAGAGTAATAATAACAGTATTATTATTACTTCACAGTGTTACTGTGAAGTTAAGTGAGTTAATGTTCATACTTGACTAATTTCATCTTTACTACCAACCTTACACCTTAGTTGAGATAAGCTATGCACCTTTTCTGGCATATACCCTGCAGAATATGTGTTCTTAATCTTTACACTGTGCTGTCCTAGTTGAGAAAGAAAATTCAGCACAGTAGAACTTAACAACTAAAAAGGGAAACTAAAAGACTCGGGTGATTCTAAGATTTTTTTTTTTTAATTTTATTTTTTTAGTTGTAGGTGGACAGAATATCTTTATTTTATTCTTATGTGGTGCTGAGGATCGATCCCAGTGCCTCACGCGTGCCAGGCGAGCACGCTACCACTGCGCCACAATCCCAGCCCGGTTCTAAGATTTTTTAACCCGTGTAACTAAAACCATTGAAATGGGCACATCCAGAGGAGTACATTTTCAGTTTGATATGGCTATGTACTTTAACACAATTTTAAAAAATATTCTCCAGCATTTATGTTTGTAGTAGCAAGGAGACCCATCTATATCCATTTAGTTTGTCTTATTCTCACATGCCCTTAAATCTGGTTTTAAAGGACTATTTTTATTACTTCTCTTTCTATGTAGTTGATGGACTCTTTGATCACAATTGGTGTTTTGTTTTAGCATCTCTCTGCTGAGGAGTTGGCAAAAAGAAGAGAAGAAGAAAAGGGCAAACCTGTTAAATCTTCAAAAGTGTCAAGATCAACAAAAAGGTACAGTGTTATATAAATGTAATTGTTTTGACCTATCACACAGAAAATGTATGGGCAAATGACCAATAGCTACATTATACTATTATTCACTAAGATGGATCAGTTAAAAATTTTTTTAATTAAAAAGAATCATAAAATTTTGGAGTTTTTTTTTTTTTTTTTTCTCACTGATAATCAGGCTGAATGAGCATGGGATCCAACTTATGTTACAAAGGGACCTTATTTATGACAGGAGGTCATTCAACTCCAAACATGGACAAGTAACCTCAGGAAGTGACTAGTTCTCTCAAAATATATACGAACTAGTTGGGTATAGTAGTGCATGCCTGTAATCCCAGTGACTCGGGAAGCTGAGGAAGGAAGATCACAAGTTCAAAGCCAGCCTCAGCAACTTAGCAAGGCCACAAGCAAGACCTTGTCTCAAAATAAAAACTAAAAAGGACTGGGGATATGGTTCAGTGGTTAAGTGCCCCCTGGGTTCAATCTCTAATACCCCTTCCTCCCCCCAAAAAAGTGTATGTGTGTGTGTGAGTGTGTGTGTATGTATAGTAATTTGTAAAATTTAAGCATTGTCAAGTAAGTCAAATGCCTTAATTTTCTAGGAGACCTCTCACTTCCTACAGATACCCTACTGATAAGGCCATAGTTTTGTCACTATCACTTTTAAAACAAGATATCCAGGAATGCCACTAGATCATTTTCTTGCAAGTTGTATGCCCTTGGGTAGATGTCATGTCCTCATTTATGAAATAACAATTGAAATAGCTAACACAACTGTGTTTTAAGCAGTTCACATATATTAAATCATTTAATCCTCGTAACAAACCTCTGCAATAGTTAATATTATCACTCTCATTTTACAGATGAAAACTGAGGGGCAAAGGGCAATTTAGTAACTTGCTGAATGCTTAGTGTTGGAGCTGTGATTTAAGCCCAGACAGTAAGGCTTAAGAATCCATATTCCTGGTAATATATAATTTGCTATGTTATATATTGCTTCTGTGAAATAGAAATTAAAACATATTGTTATTGTGAAAATATATTAGACTATGTAAAAAAATACAGTCATCTATAAACCAGGCCTCTTCATTCAGTATTCAAACATTGATTTTCTGAATCTATGAAACTTACACTTACTTTGATTTTCAAGTCATTCCAGTGTGTCAGAACCTTTTCAAATGCAGATCTACTTTTCACATTTTAGCCTATGTGCCACTGAATCATCAAGATTTCAATAAGTTTGCCTTTTCTGCTATTAATTGCCATATAAAATGTTTGACTGGAATAAATATGTCACACATCATTGTTCAGTCATAAACATTTATTACCATAATCAACCCATAGTTCTTCATCTTATTCAGAAAAGTTAGGATAGCATATGTCTTGCTCAAATTTGGATAAAATAATTTGAATCTTCATATAGTCTTCTGGTTTCTAGCCAGTTATCCCTATCAGACATATCTATGAAGGATCTCTTTATAATGACTTAAATTTTCCTAAACCTATTAATTTACCCCTCCACTTAGTAAAGGCTCACAAATCAGCTGCTTAAAAATCTTTTCTAGAATTTTCCTGGTAATCAGCATTTAATTCTTGTTTCTGATGTCTGCTTTCTCATGTTTTAGCCTAATAATTGCCAATCCATAGTCCTCTAACCCTCAAGAAGCATTGACAAGTTCCACAGTCAAGGTTCTTAAGGGTTCTGGGACATTTTTCCTCTGTTCTTTTTATTTTTCTCATCTGTCTTGGCGTTTAGTTCCTTTTTATTTGGCTAATTTAAAGTTCTTTATTCAACAAATATTTTTTGAATGCCTTCTATGTTTCAGGCACTGTCCTAGGCTCTTGGGATACAGTATTAAGCAATACACAGTGTCCTTTTGGCACTAGTAGTCTCATTGGTAGAATGGAAACATACTACTCTTATTCTTTTCCAGTCATAACATGAACATATTCCTGCTTGTTTTTCTTTCTGTGAGCATAGCCTAAAATAACCTTGTAATGTGCTTAAGATTGTTCTCAAACCCCAATTTTTTTACTAGTCAAAGCATTTTTGACATGTCTTTCAAGTTTACACGTGGCCTTTTTATTTAGATTTGCTTAGGTTCCCCCTTTTCATCTCTTTATATTATAAAATTAGAGTTTATCATAGAACTTCCTATGTACATTAACTTCTTTAACATAACTATTTATTTGTTTTAAAAATATTCATCAAATCTACTTTGTGGTGGGCACATTGTACTGAGAGAAGTGTTTTTGAGAAACACCCACAAACTTTGGTGTCTCATATCAGGGAATTAGCTACCTTTCATGGAACTTCTAATCTGCTTTCAGCATAGGAAACATATCTGACTATTTATTCTGTTCTCTTTGGGTATTAGGAAATTAAGTTTCTTTCAAAAAAGGTGATATGAAATGTCCTAAGAAATTTTTCTAATTTAATATTTTTCTCAGACAGAATTTGAGTTTAGATTATTGATATACATTTTCAAATTTGTAAATAATTTTATAATAATTTTCCTAATCTTGTTGAGGTTATATTTTAAAAGAATTTTTTTTTTTTCAGCTCATTTGATCCCTTCCAGCTGATACCTTGTAATTTTTTCAGTGAAGAAAAGCAGGTACTACTTACATATCAATGACTAACCATATGTAATGCCACTGTCTGACAAGAAATGTTTTTTCTTATTCTGTGTATGCAAGGAATATGTATATGAAAGGATCAGACAAGGTGAGATACATTAAGGGTCAGATGATTGGTACATATGGAAAATGAGAGGGAATTACTTCCTGCTGGAGTTTTGAAGGGTAATTTTCTTAAAAAGTCTGATGTGCATTGAACTTTGATTAGTGATGAGAATTTGGTGGGAGAGGTAAAGGAGAAAAGGGTGGACATTTGAGTTGGGGAGAACACAATCTCTATTTTTATGCTCCCCCTCCTTTTTTTTTTTTATATTTCAGGAGCCATTTCAGGTGAAAGTGGCTTCAGAAGCACTTTTAATAATGGATTTGGTAAGGATAATCTATTGTGTTGACTTATTCTGATTTCTATTCTTGTTGTATTTTTATTGCAGGCATAAGAGAGAGTATGGAAGACGTGTATTTGGGATCTTAACTATCCTCTTTTAAGACAAGGAATCTAAAAATAAGTCTTTTCTTTTGAAGAAAAGCCAGACAATTGCATGTTTCCATATTTTAGAGAAAATAAATTAATGTGAGTTTTGCAGACTGTTTGCCATCATTAACCCTATTTTCATTTCTTAATATCTCATGTCTGCTGCCTTTTAGATTACTGAAACAAAGCACAACTTTTTTAATTTGGAGGTTCCTTGTTTGCACTAAACTACCAATACCTCTAACAGTTGTGTAAGTTTGTAGTGTTTTTCTATAGAAAGACCCAGAGTAATTTTTACTTTGTATCCTTGTAATGCTTATCTTTAATAGGTAGAATGAATAATGTCTTCATTTTTAAGTGAAAAATGTCTTGAGGTATTAAAGTGTTTGCCTCAAAACTTCTCAGCCAGCAGTAAAGAAAGCTGAAAGCTTATGCTGGGCCTTACATCTAGTTAACCCATATGACCTTATTTTAGAAAAGCATAGTTATACTTAGAAGTGACTCTCCTATAATAGTGAGTTTAATTCTGATTTTTGTGAGATGGTTTGTGCATTTGAGCTAAGTCTATCTTGTTTTCTTCTAGCATGCTCATGTTTCTATGGCAGAAGTAATTGGTCTTTTAGGAGGAAGATACTCAGAAGTTGATAAGATAGTTGAAGTAAGTTCTTTCTTTTTAAAAACAAATGTTTTAATTACTGTTTAATCCTGCTGCGATACTAAATATTTTTATGGAATATTTATATTAAAATAGGCTTTACTTATTGTATGTGTGAGAATACACAAATTATTACCAGAAGTGACTTAAATTTAACATACTGAACACCTATTTCTTTTTCTCATTAAAGAAGAGAGAATACTGCCAAACCTTGGCCTCTCACTACCTTTATCAATAAAAAGCTATAACTCCTAAGATGCCAAAAATATGTATTAATACTTGTACTTAAAAGTTGATATGCATTATTCTTTTGCATATCATGTTGAAATTATTGTCATAAATAACAGGAATTGTTGAAAGAATACCTTTGCACAGATATTACATTGTGTAATTTGGAAAACTAGCCATTATTATGACCTTGTTAAAATAGAAAAATGCACGCTAAGTTCCTAGCATATACTCACACTTTGGGAGTATAATTCGTTTGCAAGTAATAGAATTAAGAGGATTTCAGTATAATCATATGAAGCTCAATCCTTTATAGGTCTGTGCAGCCGAACCATGTAACAGTCTGAGTACGGGACTACAATGTGAGATGGATCCTGTATCACAAACACAGGCCTCAGAAACCTTGGCTGTTAGAGGTTACAGTGTTATTGGATGGTATCATTCTCATCCTGCATTTGATCCTAATCCTTCCTTACGAGATATTGATACACAAGCCAAATACCAGGTGTGTTTATAGATATGTATGTGTGCCTGTTATACATGATTACACATCCCCCCATTTTTTTTATTGATAAATATATTGTTTTTAATATTTTTTACATCTGGGATTTTGAAATAACTTGGATTTTTTTCTCTGATTATAAGAATAATACATGTTTATATAAGCATTTGGAAAGTGAACAATTTTGTTTAGTACATACAAGCCACAAAAGGAACACTGACATTCCCAGAGCCTTCTAAAAATGATAGGAAAAATTTAGGACAGGGAATAATTGAAGTAATTGGAAACATTCATGTATTTTACCCATCTGAAGAAAACAAGCTTTTTTTTCCTCCATTTTTTTGTTTGTTGTATGAGTGATTTAGCTGTAAGTAGATATTTGTAGAAATATGGCTACATATTTTCAAATGGCTATTTGAAAAAAAGCCATTATAATTAGTAAAAATATTCATGGCAAATGTAGATTTTTGCAGGCCATGTGATATTTTTTTAAGGGTCATTTCAGATTGAGTTTGACGCATTTTAGCCTAAAAATTTTACAGTGTGAAATGAGTATCTATAGCATTTCACTCAGTTGATATTTGGATTTGAAGTTCATAATGTACCTTTTTATTTGCTTTCCCTCCATAAGATGTTAGTGTGGATAAATACTGACTTTTACATTTATGTAGTTGAAACTAATTTTACTTTTTTTATAGAGTTACTTCTCCAGAGGAGGTGCAAAGTTCATTGGGATGATTGTTAGTCCCTATAATCGAAACAATCCTTTACCATATTCCCAGATTACCTGCCTTGTTATAAGTGAGGAAATTAGCCCAGATGGCTCATATCGTAAGTTTTCAACAATAACAACTTCCTACTATTTCTGTTCTCATTTCTTTGAATCTTATAAATCAAGGAATTTACAGCTATGCAAAACTTTTTTTTTTTTTTAGTTGTAGATGGATGCAACACCTTTATTTTTTTGTGTGGTGCTGAGGATCGAATCCAGTGCCTCACACGTGCTAGGCAAGCACTTTACCACTGAGCCACAACCCAAGCCCTATGCAAAACTATTTGTGGAAAAGTTTATCCATTAACTAGTGAATCATTATTTTTATGCCATCTAGTGCAACCACCTTCTTCTATTACATAATAGCCCCTGTGTTACCAAGACAACCGGGCAAAAGGATTAAAATGTGAAAAAAAGTTATAGGCAAGCAGTGTATGTGCTAGAAGTGCTGTATATGCTGGAGAAACTGCAGTAAATATAACAGGCAAAGTCCCTGATCTCCTGAAAGTATGTTTATAAATGCAGACTGGCTTTCTCTGCAGTGAAAATGGAAAAGGGGACGAAAAAACAAAAAACAATAAACCTCGCTCTCCATCATCTCCTAGTGATACCGGGTTTACCAGTGACTAACTTTTAATATCTCTTAATTCCCATTCTGTTTTATGAAAGAATTTGGTTGGCTTATTCCATCAGACATCTTGTTTCCTCTGGAATTAATGTCTACTGTGATCTAGTCAACTCTAGCTGAGTAGAGAATTGATATATCAAACTAGAAAAGGAAAGGAATGTAGATGGAAATGAAATGGTTGGAGGAAGCAATTGGCTCTTCTAGGATGTTATTCTCTCTTTGTTCTTACTACCACTGCTGAAGTTCAGGTTTCCTCTGAATAGTGAGATGAAATCATGAGATCATTATGGTTATGTGCTCATTTTTCCATCCCATTACTAGCACGAGACTGACATTTAAACTACATGAATGTTTGTTTAATAATTTCTTTTCATTTTTAATCATCTCACTTGGGTGTCCTGTATTTGTTAGACTTCCTAACTCTACCTCCACGTTATTTTATCATTAGATACACTGTTTTGCGAGTCTTATTAAATTGCATTTCCTTTAAAGAGGAGGGACTGTCTTAATTGTCTTTGCATTCCCAGGAGCACCTAATCAATTGTCTTTCATCTAGGAGGTAGTCAACATTGTTGGGTTTTATTGAATGAATAACATTGGCATTAGCTTTAGTCTAAAATGCCCATTTGCGAATAATAGCACATGATATATATCATTCTATGGCTCAGTATAGTTTTAAAAAGAGTTACAAAAGAAAGAAACACTGTCAACTTGTTCTCAATTTAAATCACTTCCTATCTTATAATTGGCTAGATTTTGGTCAAGAGCCTTTATTCTGATGCCATCTAATACAATAAATATTGAATACATGTGACTTTAAATTCATTAGAATTAAATAAAGTTTAAAATTCACTTCATGTGGGGCTGGGGATATAGTTTAGTTGGTAGAGTGCTTACCTTGCATGTACAAGGCCCTGGGTTCTAATCCCCAGCACCACAAAAAAATAAAATAAATTCACTTCATATAATTCTGCTTGTAGCCAAAATGAAGTAGCGGAGAACTGTCGGAAACAACCAAACACTAGAAAAATATATCAAACAATGGTATTTAGGACACAACTTCAGAGAAAAATGATTCTTAGAGACAGGAAACAAAATAATTGAGCCCCAAATTACTGTTACTTACTGATATAAAAGAGTTTCCAGGTATAGCACAGGAGGAAAAAGCTACCATAGCTTAG
>CM053400.1:42979064-43003477 GCA_028644305.1 Xerus rutilus | reverse complement strand
AAAATGAAGTAGCGGAGAACTGTCGGAAACAACCAAACACTAGAAAAATATATCAAACAATGGTATTTAGGACACAACTTCAGAGAAAAATGATTCTTAGAGACAGGAAACAAAATAATTGAGCCCCAAATTACTGTTACTTACTGATATAAAAGAGTTTCCAGGTATAGCACAGGAGGAAAAAGCTACCATAGCTTAGGTAGTTCCCATTACAGCTGTTATCTGTGCTTAGTTGGTAATCAAAACATGTCAGGTAAATTATTGTTATCACCAAAAGAATGTGCTTAATAGCCCATGTACTATAATGTATCAGTCTTCTTACGTTTCTGCAGGGGAGAAGTAAAATGGAGGAGAGGAGAATTGACAAATGAAAAAAAAAGATGAGTCATCAGTAGGCTTGCTGTCCCCTTCCTTCTTTCCAAACACCTGGGGCTGGGGTGGTGGGAGGAACCTTTTTTTGAGCATGCTTTTGTTTCATTGTGAAGAGTACCATCCATCCCCACGCCCCAGTTTTCTTGCCTTCTGATAACTTGAAAAGCCTTGTTATGGCAAAAAAAACCCTCAGTTGAGAGTAAATGCAATGTAAAAGTTAAAAATACACATCGTCAAGCCTGACTAACTACAGGTTGAAGTCCTTTTTGTAAAAGAACATGAATAGGTTTATAACTTTTCCTGGCTCAGTGTCCTCATTGAAAAATAGGGACAATAATAGTAGCTACTTCATTTAAGTAACTTCACATACTTGAACCACCTAATGCCTGGCACATGGTAAACCTTTGGTAATGAATCACTTGAGTTGTTATTTTAATATACTATGTATAGATTTACATGGCAGTCTTGAAGGATATGTGACAAATTGCTAAGATGGCTCATGTGTGGTGATGCCACCCTTTGGGCTCCTTTCCTCCAGAGTTTGGCATGACACCTATGACTCAAGTACGGTTGCTGCCTCCCCAAGGTCTATCCCATTCCATGTCTAGTCTTAGACTAGTACCTATAGGGAGGTGATTTGAAATCCAAGCTCCAACTTTGCTAAGCTGAACATGGTATTTAACATAGCTTAACTTCAATTTTCTCCTCTATAAAATAAGAATAATGCTGCCTAACTTATAGCATTGTTGTAAGCTTGAAAATTTATGTTTTAAAGAAAAACAAAATTTACCACTAGGATGGCCATATGGCCATATGTCTTGGCTTGCCTAGGACTGTCCCAGTTTAAGACTATGGTGCAGGCATAGTTATTAATTTTGTCTCCTTTCTTTATAAAAGTCTTTTGGTTTGGATAATAAGTTATGTGATCACCCCACCTCTCACAGTGCCTTGTGTAGAATTGTCACAAAAGTGTCACTTTTACTTTTCTTCATTATTATTAATAGCTTGGCATTAATATGCTTGGTGGACCAAGTATAGTCAGGCAATAAATATTTAATGACTGCCCTCTATGTTTAAAGTGCTGTTCAGCTCGTCTGGCAAGCTGTGGTTGTTAAAACACTGAAGGGAATTTTAAGTAATTAAAAGGAGACTAGAGATTTAAGAAATAGTTGAAAATATGTTTCTTTATGGTTTTCTAGGTTTACCTTACAAATTTGAAGTACAACAGATGTTAGAAGAACCTCAGTGGGGATTAGTGTTTGAAAAGACAAGATGGATAATAGAAAAATACAGGCTCTCCCCTAGGTATGTGCTGTGGTTTGAGATGGTTGCACATCTGCAGTATTTCTCATTATGTTTTAGAGAAAACCCAAGTTAAATATAAAATTGTGATGTATGGCATCATGATAGTTTATTACACAACTGATTACCTTATAGTATTTGTTTCATCAGTTTGTTTTCATATTTCTTCCTACAGCAGTGTCCCCATGGATAAAATCTTTCGTCGGGATTCTGACCTGACTTGTTTGCAGAAAGTAAGCTGCCTTCATTTTAATTGATTCTATTGTTCACAGATTCCAAAGCTATTCATCTAGATGTATTTTCCCTTGATGCCTAATGTTTGTGGATACATTTTCCATAAACAGTTTCTTTATTGCTTTTTCCTTTCTAAAATTAATTTCTAGAAGATAATTAGTAATGTGTTTTTGTTGCTCCAACTTGCACAGAGAAAAAGTACTATTTTAGAATAAATTTGTCAGTGTTGACTTATAAATTTCTTAGCAGATTATTACTGTGCACAATGAAGAACATTTTTCTCATTTTATTAAATTCAAGAGCACCATGTTTTCCCTCTAGCCTTAACAATTGATCATTGGTAAGAATGATGGTATAAATCTAACAATTAAATTTAAATGGTCTTTTTATTTAAATTTTTAGTAGGAAATAAGAGCTTTGAATTATTTTATCTCACTTATAATTTTGCTTCTATAATGAGTAGACTAGCAACGTTTGTCTTGGGATTTTTTGGGTGGCAATAGAAAATTTTTAAACATTAAATTTTCAGTCTTTTACTTCTTAATTTTATACCCACATTTTCCACGTGCTATTGAAAGACTAATGTATACATTTCCCACAGAATAGATCCTATCGTTCTTATTTTGAAAAAGTAGAGAGTTATGTTTATATCTACATATTTTGTTTTGCTTGGTTTTCTTTCTTTGTGGTGCTGGGGGTTGAACCCAAAGCCTTGCACATTAACCAATTAAACCTAAAACCTTGCATGTTAACCCATTAAGTCCCAATTCTGCAAATATTACAATGAAATTGGTATATAAGCATTAAGATAAATTGAAAATCATCATCTAGAGCTTATATATCCTCTTTGTGTGTGTATGTGTGTGTGTGTGTGTGTGTGTGTGTGTGAGAGAGAGAGAATTTTTTTCAAACACTAATAATTCACCTATTTTATTGAAAGAATAGACCCTAAAAACAATAATTATTTCAAACTTGTCTTAGTTTATTTATTGTTCAATTTAAATTTTTTTAGGTGTTCTGCATCTGGGACACAAATGGATTAATAGGCACTTTACTACATCACTAGCTTTGTTTTAATATGCCAATATTATTTTACTCTGTAACAACTAAAAATGGAGCAAAAGTCACAAATTTGTCCAAAGTAGGTTTGTCTTTTTACATAAAGTTGTAAGGGAACCAAGCTAAGCATTCTTCACTGATTTCTAGTACTTCAGCAGGCAATTGAAAATAAGTCAGTCTTCAGCCATACTTAGGAGAATTTGTCATTTGATCATTAAGAAATATGAGATTTGGGAAGAGACAGAATAGTGATATTTAAGTAGATCCTTTTCTTATATTTTTTATGTATTTATGTATAAAATTTTTCTTTTCAACTAGCTTTTGGAGTGTTTGAGGAAAACTCTGAGCGAAGTAACTAATTGCTTCATTGCTGAAGAATTCTTGACTCAAATAGAAAATTTGTTCCTTTCTAATTACAAAAGCAAGCAAGAAAATGGAGTGGCTGAAGAGACTGCAAAGCAATTGTTAATGTAATTATTAAATTAAGACATTTTAATCTCTACAGAATAGATCCTACTTTTAAAGTTATAACCTTGAAATGATTGTAATTTAATTATGGCATGACTTTGATATTTTCTCTCTAGTAGACAAAAATCTACACTTTTCCACATAAATTTATGAAAAGGAAGAGATATGAACTTGTTTTCATATAGTGGTTATCAGAGTGTTGTGTAAACCCGAGCCCACCACACTGTTCCTGTACTTTATCAAGCAGTGTAGTAGACTATGAAAACTTATGCAGATGGTCTGCTTTACTGTTACATTCAGATTGATAAGTGGAATATCCCTAATTTTTGCTTTTTCCCTGAAGTAGTCATTTTGGCATCTCATATCTCATTAGAAGCACTTCCATTCTTTGCATATGTTCTGGTGAGATTTGTGTATTTGTTATTTGGGATTGCAAATGAGATATGGATGGGTGGTCACTGAGATAATTAACAAAGTGGAGAACTACTGATTAATAAATAACAACATGCTGTAGGGGGCCAGTAGAGGCATAAGGAGAAAAGTCTTAAAAACCAACAGAAGAAACTAGAGGAAGAGAATTAAATTATCAGGGTTTGGTTTTGGTGGTTTTTTTGTTTTTGTTTTTTTGTTTGTTTGTTTGTTTTTCCCTCCCTTTTACACTAGGGATCAAATCCAGGACTTCATGTATGTTAGGCCAATGCTCTACCACTGTGCTGTATCCTCAGTCCTGAATTGCCAGTTTTTAATCAGAGATACTTGCTTCCATTATGTTTTATAAAAACCAACAATACTTTAGAATATGCTGTTTTCTCAGCTGTCTGAAATGTTTATGGATTTCATATGCATAAAATAATTAGCTCCAATTATATGTTCACTTTCTATTAACCTGTGATAAAATATTTAATTGGATCTGATGATTGTGACCCTCAAACAAGATTTTTTTCATCCACTGTCTACTGTCAGAAATAAGGCAAATTGCAATAAAGTCTAAATAAATTAGAGATTTAACCTTTAGAAGCAAAGCAAGCAAAAAAGCTTTCACATATTTTTACATATTCAACCCCAGTTTCATGTACTTTCTGAATGGAAGCCAGCAAACTTTTTTCTTTTCTTTTTATGAATATATAGGCAAAGCTTTAATTGGGAAAAGGAAAAAGGGAGAAGGTTTTTAATCTCAAGGTAAAAGGAATAGTCCTGACTCAGAGAATAGTCAAAATTCAACAAACTTTTATAATGTAAAGGGTGTATAATTTATACAAACTTTTATAATGTAAATCAGTGTATAATTTCAGCTTTTTGGCCATGTATGGTCTCTGTCAGACAGTCTTCATATTTTTTAACAACATTTTTAAAATATGAAAACCATTCTTATGTCATACCCTTCACAAAAAACAGGCTGCTGATCTAGAGAACTGCAGACATTTGAATTTAGTGTTAGATTCCTAAATCTAAGACACCATCCAATCTGCATCGTCTTTTTAAACAACAATACTCAGAATTTTGATCCACATGAAAACAAGCATTATGATGCCTCATTTATTGAAATTTAATAGATTTTAGTTTATTTCTGTTGAGCAGAGAATTGATTTATACCTATTCACCAGACATATTAATAATAGTTATTATATCTAGACTGGATATGATTTCATATTTTTCCTTTATTTGGTTATAATTAGTAGCCAAGGAAGAATAAGGCAGTATTGAAAGAAGCAGCTTTGCAGTTTAAGTTATCTGAGCCTTTTTTCAACTTTGGGATTTAGGGGAGGTATAGTTTATCTTCTCTTGGCCCAATTTCTTTTGTGTAGCCAAGATCCAAATTAACTTCCTAGTATCCTTCCAGGTCTAAAATTTTGTGATTTATTTTGTTGGACTACTTCTTTGAAAATTTTATATTCTGAAATTGTGCAGTTTTCCAATTAACATTTTGAAAGAAAACTGATAGTTTTTCCATTTCTCTGTGTAGAATTAGGATAAATAATAAAATATAGCTTATAAAAATAAATACCTTGAGGGTTAGAAATATGAGAATGCTAGACTAAAAATCAAGAAATCTGATTCTTAATTCTGCTAACAGTTTTTCTGTTTGACTTAAATTAAATCATACTTTTCTAAACCCCAGGCTTCTCAGTTGTAAATTAAAAGTATGAATTTTAAATACTTGGTTGTTCCCTTCAAGTACAAGAAGTATATGATTCTATGAAAGGCAATAATTTGTGCTCGGCTTCCTTTTGATCTGTTTCCTCATTGCACAGGGAGGAATGGACACTAGGAAGTGGTAATTTTTAGCTCCCTTGATTGATAGATATCCCTGTAATACTGATGAATTAGGGTGATAGAGAATGTTAAAAGTACTGTTCTCAACTCTGAGCTTCCTAAATATCAATGGTTAACCATATTTACTAACCAAGCCATACTAGAATGAACTCAAGGATGGCAATTGTCATAGTTTAGGGCCTTGAGACAACAATATAAATAATTTTTAAACAATATTTATAGTATTATTTACATCGAGTATTTTTATCTTATATTTTTTAAATACAGAGAAATATAACAGAAAATTTACTAGTTTTCTCTTCTCATTCCCCATTCTGCTTGCTTTCTTTATTCTCTTCTCATATTCTTAATACACTGTCAACCATAGGCATTTGCAGCCAGGGCTTTGGAGAAGCAAAGAGGAAGTCTAGAATTGAGAGAGCATATAATATAGGAAATTCAGGAGGCAGACTCCAAAAGAAAAACCTGCCTTTAATAATGTTTGCAGAAGTAGAGAAAGAACTCAAAAATATCCAGGTCTGTTCATCCTGAGTCTCTTATTTAATATTATTGCACATGATTATGAAATAATGAGCTTAACTTTGTTTCTTGTTCTGGCTTGGCTAGAAAATTGATATAAATGTTTCTTCAATATTAGACAGCTTTCTTTAAAAATTAAATTCCAAAGAAATATTCAAAACAGGAAAAGTCAGTGAAACAAGACCAATAATGCCAGACTCTCTTTCTCCCCCCCCATTATTTTAACATTGAACTGTTGTTCTCCTTTAATTACAAATTGTAATCCTTTTAAATGATCTCCAGTTTCCATCTACAGTTGATTAGACTCTGTATTCAGAGGTACCTGATGATGATTTTTCTCTGCCCCAGGTACATTGCCTTCTGCACCTCTTCTTCCATACAAAATTTAAAAGTGTATTTTAGAATTATATTTGCATAAAATGAATTTATTTAGATTTAGGTTTAAAATGTCTCTTTTAATCTTAAATTTCCATTTTTTTCTGATTAAGTTAAAAAAATGTTAAAACATTTTTGCGGGCCTTTCAAAATATTGTGAACCTGAGGCATTGCCTATTGGATAGGTTGGCCCTATTCTGAAGGGTATTGTTGGGGCTAGAGTAGTCATTGCCATCCCACTCAAGAGTACTGCAGTTCCCACTGTTAAAAGTTGATAGACTTGAACTTCATAAGGAATGAAGTTGGGTTAGGAAGAATTCCAGCCTATCCAAAACTCAGCAGTACTGCTTGGGAATACTCATCTTCAAAAAAAGAAGCCAAGTAAGTTAGTTTTAGTCGTTAACATGGTTTTAATTTGGTCCTTAAATATAGTTTTAAAACTTGTGCCATACCTTACAGGAGAATAGCCTGTTGCCTTTATTTTCTCCCCATTTCCCTGAAGTTCTTTCCTTTATCCTCACTTCCTCTACTAGTTACCTCTTTTATGTACAAGATCTTTTATCATTTATCAAAAGCTATGCCTGTAGAATAAAGATCAATAGACCTATTCATATTTCCCTGAAACTGTTTAGTGCTGCCTCAGCCTTCTCTCCAGAATGTTCTTCCTTTCCCAACCACAGGAGTGGTCAGTGATATGCACTCTAAGCACCATCGGGACCTCTGCAGTTCTTTGGGCAGCAGAGGAGACTACGGCCTCACCATACCAACCTGAGCCAGCCTCCTGCTCTTTAACTTCTTCCCACTCACCTTGCTGGGTCCTAACAAGGGAGCTGGAGGATTAGCTGCTATAGTCAGAAGGTCTAGAATTAGTGCTCTGTCCCATGCCCAAAGAAGAGCCATGTCGTTTGGCCACCTGATTTGTAGCTACCTACCCACAAGTCTGTGACAGGTACCCAGCTGATGGATTTTTTGGTGGGAATTGAGTCAGTGTACCCACATTTTTCACCAACATTCTGTACCAATAATAACTAGACTAAATCTAGTGTTTCATATTATGGCAGTAAGAAAAACTTCTTTCAGTGAGGCACAAATAATAGCACACACATTTTGATAAACATATGTTCCATCAAGATTAACAAAAATTGAACAAAGAAATTTGATCCACATCTCCAGTTCACCAGTACTTTGTTTTCTCACAAATTAATTTTCCAGAAAATCACTGTGGGAAAATAATGTAACATACTTTTTTAGGTTATTATATCCTGGCCTTTTCTTAAATATTTTTAGGTGTGCTAGTCCTCCAAGATGTTTTCTATTTTTTTGTTTGTTTGTTTATCCTGTAATTGTACTTTTTGATACTTCTGAATCTGTCTTCTAATCCACTAAATCAGAAGAAAAGGAAAATTCTCAGAGAAGCTGTGATTATGATTAGGACTCTATATGGAACTAAATTTGAATAGGTAAAATTAGTTCATAAAACCTGAGTTGTTTTTATTTTCTCTGATAGTGTTTATGAATATACTCTTAAGAACTTTAACTTTGAGAGGAAATGCCTTATTTGCTATCATTGAGATTTCCTAGGATAATCTCTTAGAAATTATGAAGTCTATTCAAATGCTTTCAGTTTGTATTCCTGTTTCATAGGTTACCACAAAGCAGTTGTTTCAGTCTATGAGTTATACAGTTGTATTTGGATTCTAGCATGATTTAAATCAGTCATATACCTTTAAATTTATGGATTTAACATGTATAGTATGTGTTGTGTGTAAGTTTACTAGAGGTATTGCATGAATACTGACAAATCTCTTGCTGTCGTTTTCCCAGATGTTATTAGTGTTATTAGATTCTTTTCATTAGTTTGAATTTTGGAATGTTCTGTAACAAAATGAATGATTTAAACTATTTTATAAATTTAAATATGATGCCATATTGTACATATCTATATTAAAGAATATTGTAAATATCAGTGTTTGTAGAATTACAAAAGCCTTTCCTCAAAAATGATTAAGCTGTTCCTTCCATACTCATTTGTGACATACTATAAATTATCTGACTTTAAGCTCTGGAATTTTATCTTCTGATAAAAAATTAAGGAAAGATAACTGAGGATTAGGTGTAAATAAAATTTTGAAAACAATATAGTAGTCATTTGGTCTCTAAATTATTAGCAAGATTATGCATATTGAATTGGAAAAAGAAAAACTTTAATCCAGCAGTTGTTTGTTGAGCATCTGTTACATTGAATACTGTAGGGGACACAAAGATGAATAAATCTGTTTCTTCCCTCAAGAAGCCTATTACCTAACAAGGGAGAGAACAGGTAAAAGAACACCAATAGCTAAGTGCTCAGATACAAGCTGGAATTGATTCTAAATGCCTGTGAGAAACTTTGAGGGTAAAGGGTAGTTAGACAAGTGCTCTGTAATGTGAGCAGTGAGATCAGTCTCTTTGAAAAGGTACCTGGCAGGATTTGGTTAAGTGGCATTTGAGGAATGAGACTTGACCTTATCTTAGTGTAGGTATGCATGTATTAGAACACTGAGAATGTTTTGATCAGAGTAGGATATATGAAAGCACACATTCAACCAACTAAATTATGCTATAGAAAGTGTAAAATACAGATCTCACCTTAAAATAAATATCAGCTTTGATTTTTCACTTCCCAGTCTTTATTTCTAGCATATAAGAAATGTATAAAAAATAAGATTACATCTTTAACAACAATATTTCTCTCATCAGGAACATCCTTCCATATCCACACAAAGATCTATTCATTCTTTGCAGTAGGTACATAGCATTTTACAGAACAAATTTGTTATGATTGACTTGATCAGTTTACAAAAGAACTTAAGGTTGTTCCATTTTTCTATGTGAAAAAAAAAATGGTTTTGCCCACTATCAGTACTTTTAAAATGGATTCCTAGAAGCTTAGTTGCTAGATCAAGAACTTTGTATCCTCTGTTAGTATAAGAGAAAATTTTAATTCATACAAGCTGATTTTTCTCATAATAGTATAGACATTTTATCTTACTTACAGAACCAATTTAAACTCAGGCACCTAACTAAAAAGAATAAGTTAGGTTGCAGTGTACAATGAAATCCTGAGAGTTTTAATTCCATGAGGCATTTACTCCATTAGAAGTTCATTCCTCTGTAGAGTTGTTATGAATTCTTGCTATTAAGTATTTGTTGTAATCTTCTGATTGTAGCCAGCATTATACTCAGCCTATGGCTTCAGAGGCCAGCATTGTACTGAGTCAGGGACCACCATGGTGACAAAGGGCAGATGTACTCCCCAGGCCTTAACTCATGACCTGTTACCCAGTAAAAGTATGGTATGTGTTCTTCCTTGCCCACCTCACTCTCCCAAACAGTTTTATCAACCATAGGAACTAGGCGCATCATAAAAGCTAAGATACCTTTGCGGTAGCATCTACAAAATAAGCTGCATGAGCACAATTCACAATTGCTCAACTGTGGAAACAACCTAGATGCCCTTAAATAGATGAATGGATAAAGAAACTGTGGTATATATACACAATGGAATATTACTCAGCAATAAAAGAGAATAAAATTATAGCATTTGCAGGTAAATGGGTGGAATTGGAGAACATAATGCTAAGTGAAGTAAACCAATCCCAAAAAACCAAATGCCAAATGTTCTCTCTGATTAGTGGATGCTGATACATAAGGGGAGTGGGGGTGGGGAACATGGGAGAAATGGAGGAACTTTGGATGGGGTGGGGGAAGGGGAGGGGAGGGGGAATGGGAATATCAAAATGGTTTAATGAGATGGACATCACTACCCTAGGTCCATGTATGAAATCACAAATGGTGTGACTCCATCTTGTTTGCAACCAGAGAGATGCAAATTTGAGCTCTATATATGTACTATGACTTGAAATGCATCTAAATAAATAAATTTTTAAAGAATGAATAGATAAATTGTAAAAAAAGAAAAAAAATAAGCTGCATGGGAGAATGAGACTGCTGAGGATCACTACAAAAGGCAGTCACATTCCTGGGTCCTTAACCCGTCAGTCATTAAAAGCATGAGCCACCCCTACCCATGTGCTTTCAGCAGCTACAAAAGCCCAACCTTACCACAAGGCCAGGATGTTTGTGCAGGCTGGCAAAGAAATACAGTAGTTCCTGGAATAAACTGACTGCCCATTCCTCTTGGTCAGGATGTTGGACCAGGGAAAAAAATTCTAATTCTAGCTCACCTCTGCAACCCCCTACACATGAATAAAACTTGCCCCCTTCCTCTATTATTTGAGCAACTTGATCTCAGTGCTGTTCGCCTCTCTCCTTGAGGCAAAGATGCCAATTAAAGCTTTGTATTTTCATGCTTTGGTTTCATTTGTTACTGAGTCAGATGTTCCCATCTCCCAGCATCAGTCCTCCAGTCTTGTTTGTGTTATGATGGTTTTTCTTACTCTTGCTTATATTTGTCTACATCACCGATTCTTCAAAAAAAATCTTTCCATAGAATGCTATGCATATATATTTAGTGTCTTCTATTTTCAGAGAGGTGTAACTAAATAAAATAATCATTTTTGTCCTCCATATTCCTATATTTTTCCTATTGTCAAAAACAAGACATCAGCAGTCCTCAATGGCACATTTCTGTAATCCCAGCATTTTGGGAGGCTGAGACAGGAGAATCACGAGTTCAAAGCCAGCCTCAGCAATGGTGAGACGCTAAGCAACTCCGTGAGACCCTGTCTCTAAATAAAACATAAAATAGGGCTGGGAATGTGGCTCAGTGGTCGAGAACTCGAGTACTGAGTTCAATCTCCAGTACCCTCCCCACCCCAAAAAATCAGTTATCTAGTGTCTGTTACTGGGTGTAATCAATGATTCTCCCATCCGCCCGCCATTAACAAGGTCACCCTCAAATGCAGAAGAATTGGAAAGTTTCAGAAAGCAAATTAACTGCTTAACTCATTTTATCTGGATTGGTGATTGTTGAAATTGCTTCTGTTCTAACACACCTGTTATAATCAGCAGTAGTGCCTTCTATACTCACTGGTAACTAATTAGAAGATGGTACACATGAGACTTTCTTTTAACTGTTATGGTTTGGATCTAAATATGTCTCCCCAAAACTTCGTGTTTTTAAATTATGATTCCCCAGTGCAGAAAGGAGGTGGGGCTTATAGGCAATGACAAGAACTATTGGGTGGTTAACAGTAAGCAGATGGGGCATGGTGGAGGAAGTATCTTAGAAGGTGTGGCCTTGGGGATGATATCTTGCCCTTGGCCCCTTCCTCTCTCTCTGCTTCCCATCTGCCATGAACTGAGCAGTTTTCCTCTGCCACATACTTCTGCCATGATGTTCTGCTTCACCTCAGGCCCAGAGCAATGAGTCAGCAGACCAAGGACTGAACTTCTGAAACCATGAGTCCCAAACAAATAATAAACTTTTCCTTCTCTAAGTTGTCCTTGTCAGATATTTTGGTTACAGCAATACAAAGCTAATAACAAAATAATAATAATCTTTGGATAAGCCCTTTCTCAGAACAGAGATATTTCCCTAATCACAAAATAAAGACCAGACTAATCTTTCCCTACTTTCATTTTTTTTCCCAGTTCTCCCTCATTTTTCTCCTCAGAATTTGCTTTAATGCAATCACTTGAGAGATGAGTTTGCTTTTATGCAGTGCCTCAAATTGGACTCCAGCATCATGAAGTTGGACAGTGTATTAGGAAAGTTTAAACTAGCTGCTGTAACTTGGTGCCATCATTCACAAAATCCAGTGCAGGTGCTGCTCATTGGTGACTCTCACAGGCGGTTGGTTCATCTCCAATAGATAATTCAAGGCCTCTCATAACTCCAAGTAATGCAAGTATCCCCATTTGAGGACAAGATGAAAGAGGAAGAACAGAGAATCACATACTTGATACTTAAGCTTGGAAATGCACACATTTTGCTTACATTCCTTTGGCAAAAACTAGTAATACAGTTCCACCCAGATGCAGAGAGAACTGCTAAATGCAGCCCTGATTGAACAGCTGCTTTTCCACAAAATTCTACACAGTGGGAGAGTAACGCGAATCTTTGTTAATGACCAGCCATCTCTACTCCAGATGGCCTTTGTTGATTTTATAAAATGTTAAAACACTTCTCTAGATGGGCTTAAATTACTATATTTGGGACTCCAAGTTCAAAAAGGAAAGTTGAGATCAACTTTCTTTGAAGCCTGAGCCCTAATATTAAAACAGATTAACATTCCCCTCAAATCAAAGAAACGTTAAAGCTAGGAAAGACCTTAGAGATGTTTGGGTTTAGAGTTCTGTATTTTAATGTGAGAAGGTTGAGGTCCATGGAAACGAAGCCACTTGGCCAAAGTCATATAGGCAAGTTTGTTACAGAGTCACCTCTGGAAAGACCCTAGTTCCTCTATTTAACCCAAGTTCCTCTATTTAAGCCAAGTGCTATTGCGCAGTCCTTTTGGGTGATTCCAAATAATCTTCAATCTCACGGCATAAAGAACTACCCTAAAGATTTTATGTGCAATTCAAATGTTCAAGGTAATTTATGTTTTAATTTAAAATGTAATTTTCTCTTAGAACTGCAATATTTTTCTTATAAATGCCAAGAACATGTTTTTATGGAAAAGTTGACCAAGGAATTACTCTTAGAGGTGATATAATTAATGAGACTTTACTAGCTTTCTCTAAGATTAGCTTTATTAGCTTTATCTAAGATTAAAGAGCCCCCAAATTCTCCCTGTTTGCTTGTATGTCCACAAAGCCCCACTTGTTAGATCATTTTAAAGAAAATGTTAGTGTCTACATGTAGCCACTAGAAGGCGCCCCATCACAGTGTTAGCATGGTAGTCTCATGCCGGTAATGTTGGTGGGTCTGAGTCAGAAAAGATTTCACGTGTGGCTGAATTTGTAAACACTGTTATATATTCACTTCTCTAATTCCTTGTCCTGTGACAGGAGTGCATTTCCTTGTTGCCTAGTCTCTTCAGGTTAGCCAGCTTCATTTTAGAAGTTCGTTTATAATAATAGCCACACATTTATGCATAGATATAGTATGAAGAGCTTTACATACAGTATCATATCTAATCCCCACAGCAACCTTGGAAGAATAGTTTTCTATCGCCATTTTAAACTTAGCCTTAACAGATTTAAGTACTGATCTCAGTCATGCAGCCAGAAGACAGAGGCAGAATCCAGACTGAGAGCCACGTGATTCTAAAACCAGCTGGCTGATTTCAGAGCTGGAAGGAACCTAAGGAATGACTTAGTTCAATCTCATTTTTGGATAGAAGAAATGATACCCAGAGATGAGAAGTAACTTGTCCAAGTCACAGACCCAGTCAGGTCCAGGTTGTGAAGTTGAAGTCTCCACATTCCCTATTCAGGGCTCCTGGATCACACCTCATAGCAATCCCTGCCTTCCCTGAACAACCAGAGAAATCCTGTGATTGTAAATCCTGTGCCATGTTTTACCCCAATGTGAGATGAAGCCATGGGATGCTTGTCTCTTAACCTTGACAATAGAAGAAATGGATCTGTCAAAGGAGATTTTGTTCTAAATGGTTTGTTATCTTGCCCACATGGCCAAGCCTAGGGGAAGTGGATTCATGTAAGGACAACATCTTGCATTTTCGAAAGTCATTCATCTCCTTGCTTCCATCTCCTCTACACTGCAGCAAGGGGGAATTTATTTTATTTTATTTAATGAAGCACAGATCTGAGCATGTCACCTTCTCTACTTAAAATGTCAGTGGCTTGCTGAGCTTTTTGTACCACATGCAACATGGAAGTATAGAAGACCCTTAGATGTGCCATTTCCTCCTCTCTAGTCTCAGCTCTTGCCACTCCCCCTCTCCCTTCCAAAGCACATGCGCCTTACACTCTTAGCTTTTGGCTCTGCAGGCTTTCACATTCCTCTCCCCATGCTCCAAACATCTCCCTGGTCCTACCTTTTTTATCTTTCTATGCAACTTCCAAAGTTCAGCTCAAACATCATTTTCACCAGAAGCCTGCCTGGACTCTTACCCTTACTCCTTCCTGGTGAAGGGCCTTTTGGCTAGGCTGCTATGACACCCAGTGCTTACTTCTCTCGTGGCCCCAGTCATATTGGTTTTAACTTGTCTCTTAACTTTTCTGCTGCTCACTAGACTGGGCCTTGCCTTTTTAAACTTTGCAATTCCAAATCCTAAAATGATGCCTACCACAAATTTAGAAGACACTTAATAGCAATTGATGAATGAATAAATAATTGGGAGAAATCAAAAAGAATGGAAGGCAGATCCTTCTGTTTAGTGGGGGATGGGTTCTGCTACATTCGGATACCAGATTTTTCTTGTTTTCTCTCAGCTGCAGTTTCTCTTTCTGTGATCCAAAAATATTAAATAGAAATTTCCAGAAATAATTCATGTTTAAGTAACTTTTATTACAGTAAATCATTGTAATAGTGATCTTTTATTATTATTATGTTATTAATTATTGTCAATCTGTGCCTTATTTATCAACTTTATGATAGGTATGTGTGTATAGGTAAAAACAATATGTAGGGTTCAGTATTATCCTCATTTTCATGCATACACCAGGATCTTGGAACATGGTTGAGAAGGTACTACTATATAAGGAGAAGATAAGAATTGAGGCAGGACAATTTATTCTGAAACATGAGGCTCAGAGTCTAGGTGGGAGTTGGACACCTGCTCTCATTTGGATCTTGAATGTCCCCCAAAGGCCATGTTTTGAAGGCTTGGTCTCCAGCCCATGGCATTAGTTAGAGGTGGTGGGACCTTTAAGAGGTAGGGCCTGGTGGAAGGAAGTTTGGTCATTGGGGTCATGACCCCAAAGTAGATGTTGGGACATAGGCCCCTTCTTGTCACTCATTTTGCTTCCTGGTTGCCAAGCCCTGAACAGCTCACTTTGCCATTTGCTCCCACCATGATGTTCTGCCTCACCACAGACCCAAAGCTACAGGGCTAAGTGACCATGGATTGGAACCTCTGGAACTGTGAGAGCCAAAATAAATTCTTCCTCTTGTTGATTATCTCAGGTATCCTGTCACAGTGACAGAAAGCTAGCTAACACAGCGCCTCCACGAAGCAGCCTGTCTTCATTAGTTCAAGTGTAATGAGAGCTCAGGAGGCTTGAATTAACTGATTAGCAAGGACAGCTAATAAGAAGACCTATCCTCTTCCAGTTGCCTCACAAACAAAGGCAGGTGAGATTATAAACTGTATACATAATTGCATTTGCTAATCAAAAGTGCAACATATGTGGGTAATTATGAGGTTTTGGTTGCTTTACAACACCTTACATCGTGAGTATTTTTATCACTGCAGATGAGATTGCAGGGGAAACGGCTCAAGCATTTCCATCATCGCCTTGTGTTCTGTTCCACAGCATCTACAGATGGAGAAAGTGATTCAAAATGAAAAAAACAGGCAGTGGAATAGTATCCCTTATAAGACGGCACAGGTGCCTAGGTGACTTGAGTTGGGACAAATATGAAGTGGGGTCTGCATTCTCTGGGCAAGTAGTGTTTATCAGAGGCAAATGAGGACTAGAAAGAGCAGCTGCCTCAGACCTGGTGGACTGGAGCATGGGGAACAGCTCCAGGTCCAGCACATGCCCTTTCTCCACTTGGAAAGAAGCCCACAAACTGCACTTCCTTTTCACCCAGAGCTTCTCTGCCCTCAGCAAGTGGGGCCCAATCAGCCATCCAGTGGGCAGATCTAACTCTCTGAACCCAGAATGGAGTTTCCTCTCCTCCTTAGGAGAGAGAACAACAGAATAACAACATAAAAACAAGGCTTTGAAAGGAAGAGGGCTTGGGCTGGGCATATAGCTTAGTTGGTAGAGTGCGTGCCGCGTATGCACAAGGCCCTGGGTTCAATCCTCAGTACCACACAAAAATAAAGTGAAAGGATGAGGGATGTTTTTTTAATTGCTGCAGAAGAAAAAGAAAAGATATCTGCCATGCCTGTGGTTTAAAAGTACAGTAGCCCCATCTCCTGATCTATGCACAGAGAATAGCCAGGAGTCTTCCAAAAAACATGCACGTTCTTTTGGTCTTGCAGAGAGACAGGGCCATGCAGTGGGAGCCCTGCATTTCTAGCCAGAATCGAAGTAAAATGGAGAACAGGATTTGGACAAGCAGAGTGGGGAAGGGGCATACTAGGCCAAAGGTCCAGGTTGAGCAAGTGGCACAGTGACAAGAAATGAAGATTTCCATGAGGTGGTATGTACTGTGTGTGACTTAATCAGGAGCCACAGACTGACAGGCAGAAGTGGGGTCAGATCCTTGAGGGTGTCAGATGCCATTTTAGAGATGAGTCTATTCGAGTTTCTTGTGAAAAGAGATTCAGGCTATTAACAGCTATCTTTAAATCCTAAAATGGAAGGGTCCTCTAAGCCAGTACTGCTCAGGCATTAATTTAGCCAGACATGTCTGGCTAAATTAAAGAAAATCAAGCATAAGAAAACAAGCATATAATACCACCCAACTGGCTCTCAACTGATAAATGAGTAAATAAAACACAGTGTATCTATGTGATGGAATACTGTTCAGCCACAAAAATGCAGTGAAATCCTGACTCACATAACAACACAGATGAACCTTGAAAGCATGATGCTCAGTGAAGAAGCCGGAAGTGAAAGGCCCATAGGTATGGCTTGGTTTACATGAAATATTCACATTGGCGAATGCACAGAAATAGAAAGTAGATTAATGGCATCCAAGACCTTGGACAGGAAGCGGGAGTGGGAGTGAGTAATGGCTAATGGATATGGAGTTTCCTTTTGGGGTGATGAAAATGTTCAGGAATTAGGTGGTGGTGATAGTGATGGTTGCACAACCCTGCAAATGCATTCAAAACCACTGAACACACTAAAAAACATGCTCTAAAAAGGTGACTTTGGGGGCTGGGGTTGTGGCTCAGTGGTAGAGTGCTTGCCTAGCTCATGTGGGGCACTGGATTCGATCCTCAGCACTGCATAAAAATAAAACAAAGATACTCTGTCCACCTGCAACTAAAAAATAAATATTTGAAAAAATGGTGAATTTGATGGTATTGAATTATATCTTAGAAAAAAGGAAAGAAAGAGAGAAGGGGGAAGGGAGGAGTGTAGCAGGAAACCACTGTGAGGCGCTCGCCCCCCACAGCTGGCTCTGATCTTTGGTGCCTCCCAGTCTCCTCCCTACAAGTTAAGTCTGGTTTCTGGAGCCCTGGGGAGCCTGAGTCTCCAGAGTGACCAAGTTGGTATGCATTGTCACCACAGGCCTAGCCTAATACCCCAGATGTGCCTGACCTTGGAAGCTGGAGCAACCTGACACCTCCCTCTTTCCTCCCTCCCCAGGTTCTGCCCTTGCCTATAATTTGTGGATCATTTTTGAGTTCAGTAGGGAAGGAGTAAGACACTGGACATCTTAACCTCTGGAAGATTTAGCACTGTCGACCCAGTTGCAGATTCCTCTCTGATTCACATCTCAATCCTTACAACAATCCCACGGATTAGGTACCATCACCGCAATTCTACACTGGCCTCCTCCTACACACTGCTAAGTCCACTTACTGTCCTCTGTCCCTGGTCCTTCCACTGGGGCCTGAAATCCAAGCCAGAATCCCACACTTTCCCTATGGCTGCTTCCAGTCCCCTCTGATATGCCCTTTCAAGTTTCTCTGGATATCACCCACCCAGAACCAAAGCCTTGCTTTACCAGAACATTGGTGATCGACAGAGGCAGTTAAAATAGTCAACATTGTCTTCACCCCTGAAGATTTGTGGTAATGATTCAGGAGCAAGAGAAAGAAGCATCATTCTTCTGAGACAAATGTTCCAGATTCACACAAGATTAAGCCCAGGTCTTTTCTTTCTGGAAGCTTCCTACAGCACTGAAAGCCTGATTTCTTCCTAATGTCAATAGACAAATTTTCCTGTTGCCCAATTTAGACTTGATGTGGGGAAGGCCCTAGCTAGAGCTTGCTGACCAGGTTTTGCAGTACATACCGAGAGGAGACTGAGTATGAGTGATAATAATGGGATTGTATGTTTTATGGTCAGATCTTACTGCTCTGCTAATAAAGCATTTTTAGAATGCTAAAGATAGTGAGGGGCCATGGACTCCTGGGTCTGGTGAGAGAAACAAAGGAGACATCTAAGAAAGACACCTTCCTAAACATTGTTATTCTGTGGTATTAATATCAGTATGCCCGGGTTTAATCCACCTGCACTACTGCCTAGATGTGTGATCTTGGGAAAGCTTTCTGGTCTCAGTTTCTTCATATGTAAATGAGTACCTAACTTGAAGGGTGTGTAAGGACTAAGTTAAAGCTTGCGAAACACTTAGAACAGTGCCTAGGACAGAGCACTCAATAAATGTTAGCTGTCATTATTACTGCTTTTATCATTGTTACTGTCTTTATTAGTGATGTTAGTATTCTTATTTAGACATCCTGTCATAAAGTTTTGGCATGAGAAACAGAAACCACCGAAGGTATTTCATGTAGGAAGGGATTTAATACAGAAAATTAGATGCAAAACCATTGGAAATACAGAAAGGTCTTGGTTCTGTTTGAGGCTGACAAGAATGACCAGCAGGTTATTCTTTTTTTTTAATATTTTTTAGTTGATGGAACTTTATTTTATTCATTTATTTATATGTGGTGCTGAGAATTGAACCCAGTGCCTCACATATGCTAGGCAAGAGCTCTACCACTGAGCCACAACCCCAGCCCACCAGCAGGTTATTCTTTTTTTTTTTTTTTAATTTTTTTTAAATTTGTAGATGGACACAATATCTTTATTTATTTATTTTTATGTGGTGCTGAGGATCGAACCCAGTGCCTCACGCATGCAAGGCAAGCGCTCTGCTACTGAGCACAATCCCAGCCCCCCCAGGTTATTCTTAATGACCACCTGGAGAAACAAGAACCTCTGAGCTCACCAATAGGGCCTGCTGAATTAAGGATTTAGCACTATTGCAGTGAATGCTACTCTTTCGGCTGCCTCTACACCTCGGGAAGCTGTGGCTGTGACCACCCAGGGATCAGGAAGCTAGCAAGCATCCCTCATTACCAATGAATGGACTCTGGAAGGCAGTTATACAGAACACATAGCTTCACAGTCCCACTGCCAGTAAAAACACCCCAAGAGAGGCAGAGAGAGACTTCCCTTCACTTCCACCTAACAAATATCTTGAAGGAACATCTAAGGGGCAGAACCTAATTAGCATGTGGCACTGATAGTATGAAAAGCAAAATTGTTAGTTTTTCAACCATTCCAATTAGAAGGAGCAACTGGAGTACAGGTGGAAATAGTCAAGGCACATTGCAGTGTAGGCGGCTGTGTATGAAGGTCTAAGCAGAAGGCTTACCCTTTGTATAAAAAGTAAGCCATCTAAAGGGGAAAGTCATTCATGATTTCAGTACCCTGGGGAAGGGACTAGTGTCTTAGATCAGATGAGAATAGAGGCAGTACTGAACAAAGAGATCTCACCATGAAGTTGGGCCTGATGTTGCAAGTTAAATATTAAAATATTCATTCTTTGAATGCTTGCTTTTAAGCAAGGCACAAACATCAGAAGTTATAAGGAAATTATTGACACATTTAGCATAATATAAAGCTACAATTTCATAAAGCGAAATAAAAATACAAGCAACAGTTGAGAGGAAATATTTTCAATTCAAATAAACAATTTATAAAGAGCTCCTTTAAGACAATAAGATTAAAACATTCAACTGTAGCAGGTCATGTAAGTGCTTTTGGGGAGAGTGATGTATTACACACATAGTGTCCTCTGTTAAAAGGGATTTTCTCCCCTGGTCAAACTGAAAACCCCCTACTAATATTTTAAGATGCTTAGGAGTATCTCTTCTCCTTAAAGCATTGCCCAGTTCTCTTTCTGTGGTGGATACTATGGTGCAGGATCAGATTATCCTTCAGGATGGAAGCTCCAATCTCCCCAGTGGCCTGAAGAACTGTGTTTTACACTGGAATTTGCCCTCTGCAGAAAGACGTTGCCTTGCCAAGGTTATGCCACTTTCTTGGGGGCAGCCTGTGCCCAATGACTGCTAAAATAAGAGGTCCAAGTGGCTTCAGCCCTTATTTCAAGAAGGACAACTGAGCAGAGCCATGTCAGCTCCAGAGAGGTTCATGAGACTGGCTGTGGCCTCTACTGAGCTTTTCCTGCGTCCAGTCAATCCTATCTCCCTCACCCCTCACACGTATTGTTCCTCTGAACTTTGCATGCCAATCTCAGAGTATCCTGAGAACTTGAGCTATAACACTCTCCTATTAATGATTTGCAGATTATTTTGCATAGTGATATGTGTCAGTTTGGTTCATCCATCTTAATAGCATACTGCTGTATAAACATTGCACAATTAGTTTTTATTGTCCTTTAATGGGCATAGGGGTCATTTCCAATGTTTTTGATGTTACAAGCAGTGCTGCTATTTATATTTTCTAATATCACACCATGAACACATGTGAGTTTCTCTGAGATCTATCCCCGGAGGTAGAACTACTGAGTCAAAAGGTTATGTAATTTCAAGTTTATAGAGATTACAAAATTTCTCTTTGGGTTGTATTATCCATCAAGCCTCTTGTGAGTGCCAGTTGGTATTATTAGCCTTTTAAATATTTCCCAGTGCAAAGAGAGGGAAATGGTATTTCAGTGTCTGAGTGACTATGAGCTTGAGCAAATTTTCATTTTGGTGGAGGGTGATGGCAAAGCCCTCACCTGGGTATTGCTTATGCATTTATCTTGCCTTTTTTGGTCGTGTGTGTGGTACTGGAAATTGAGCCCAAGACTTTATGCATGCTAGGCAAATGACTGAGTCACATCCCAAATCCTCCTGCTTATATTTATAGTAGGGCTTTGGTTTTTCTTACTGATTTGCAGGAGTTCTTTATGTTCAAGTTAGGGTTGGTCACATGCATTGAAAAATTATCTGCCTCTCCATTGCTTCTCTGTTAATTTACTTAAACTTTTACATATTTAAGAGCTGTGTATTCCTAATCCCAAACTCAGAAAACTGAAATGCTATAAAGTCTGAAAAATTTTGAGCCCCAACACCATGTCACAAGTGGGAAATTTCACACTTAACCTTAAATGAGAGGTCACAGTCAAAACACAGGCACACTAAAAATATCATATAAAATTGTGTTCAGATTATGTGTATCAGGTGTATAAGGAACATAAATACACATTTTGTATTTACACATTTTGTATTTAGATGTGGGTCCCAACCCTGAGATATCACATTTATGTGTTCACAAATATTCCAAAATCTTCCTCAAAAAATTAAAATTCTGAAACACTTCTGGTCCTAAGCATTTCAGATAAGGGATGCTCAACCTATCAATTTTAATTCTTAAGATCACTGAAAATATTTTTATTATTATTTTATGACTTGTGTGTTTTAGATGAGAAGATCCTATTTCATACCATAATAACATAAAACATATTCCATGTTTTCTACAAGTTATTTTCATGTACAGAATTTTCCTCATACCTAATTGTCCCATCCCATTTGTTAAATGTCCATCCTTTTCCCACTGGTTTCCAATGCCACCTCTATTGTGTATCAACCCATCTATGCTTGGCCATTTGGGACTCACCATCCTGTTCCATTAACCAGCCTATTCCTTACAACATTAGTTTCTAGAGCTTCATATTAAGTCCTTATAGGTGAGACAGCAAGTCCTTCTCCACTCTCCACCCACAAATTATTTTTTGCTAAGTGTGAGTTCTAATACACCATGTTAATTTTAGAATCAACTTGACAAGTTTTACCAAAGCAACAACCAATACCAGCTTTGTGGAATATGTTTGGAAATATTTTGAATCTACAGAACATACTGGAGAATTGACATCTTTAGAATATTGTCTTCTTACTCTTGAACACTGTGTATGTCCCTATCTTTACTATATCAACTTTAGTATCAACTTTGTTAATATCTTGCAATTACACTTTATACTTTCATTCATAAGGATCTTATAATTGTTAGATGTATTCTTTACCTCAAATTTTGATATTTTAGAAAATTGTATCTTTTAAAAAATCATTATCGAATGATGTTAGTATAGAAATATAGTTGACATTAATATATGGATTTTGTAATATTAACCTTGATTAGTTCTCCTTTTAATTCCAATAATTTGTAGATTTTCTTGAGTTTGAGAAAATCATACCTTCAAAGTGATACTTTTTTCTTTCTCATCTTTTATTTATTACTTCTTTTTCTTTTTAATGTTTTTATTTATTTATTTTTTGTTATTTTTTAATTTATTTATTCTACTTAGGTATACATGATAGCAGAATGCATTTTGATTCATTGTACACAAATGGAGCACAACTTTTTTTCCTCTGGTTGTACATGATATAGAATCACACCATATATGCAGTTCTTTTTAATGTTTTTATTAGAGCATTATAGTTATACATAATAGTGGGATTCATTTTGACATAATCATACCTGTGTGGAATAAAATTTTCTCCAGTTCAGTCCTGAGTACTCCCTCTTTCCCTCCCTACCTCCCTTACCCTGTTCTCCTTCCTCTACTCCACTGGTCTTTTACCTATTTACCATTTTTTAAATTGGTGCTTTATTGATACACATAAAGGTGGAATTCACTGTGGTATATGCATGTATGTACATAGCATAATTTAGTTAATTTCATTCTGCAGTTTCTTTCTTTTTTGTTCTTCCTCTTTCCCCCGCAATCTCCTTCCTCTACTCCATTGATTTTTTATTCTGTGTTTCTGTGGAATCTGCACACCTTCTCCCATTTTTACCTTATTTTGCTCTAGCTTCAGCATATGAAAGAAAACACTGGACCTTTGACTTTCTGAATTGGCTTATTTTGCATAGCATGATGTTCTCCATTTCCATCCACTTACCAAAAAATGTCATAATTTCATTCTTTGTGACTGAATAAAACTCCACTGTGTATATATACTGCATTTTCTTTATCTGTTTGTCTGTTGACAGGCACCTGGACTGGTTCCATAACTTGGCTATTTTGAATTGCACTGCTATAAACATTGATGTGCCTATATCACTATGGTATGCTGATTTTAATTCCTTTGGATAAATACCAAGGAATAGGATAGCTAGGTCATATGGTAGTTCTATTTGCTAGTCTTTTGAGGACTCTCCATACTGCTTTCCTTCTTTTTCTTACAGTACCATACTGACTAGGACCATAAATAAAATGCAGGGTTAAAAAACAGTGATGATAAGTGACCTTGTTTTTACAAAGATTGGTTTTAACTTCTCACTACAAAGTGTGGTGTTTATTGTAGAGATTTATTAGTAGATACTTTTATTAAATTAAGAAAGTTTCCTTCTATTCTATAAGACTCTTTAAAATTAGAAATATTTATTGAGTTTTCTTAATTTTTTATTTGTTTGTTTTTGCTTAACCATTGAAATGTTTCTCAGCCTCTAGCCTCAATTGTCAGGGCAACATGGATTTATGGGAAGTACTCCAGAAAACTGTTCCTAATGCAATTTTCTGTGAGTTGCTGGAGATGGGACCAAGGAATGTTATTTTATGAATCCATCACAACTTTCTTGATGGTGGTAAGTAGGGAGAAATCTAGATTAGTTCTTATTGACAGATTGAATGGTAGACAATTGATATTAGAATTAAGTAATTTTTCTGACTTCTTCAGTAATAGAGCCTCTTCTCCAGGATCATCATAAGGAGTTAATTCCTCCAATGACTAGGGATAACTGTTTGCAAAAATTGAGATTATTAGCTTGGGCACAGTGGTATGCACTTGTGGTCCCAGTTGCTAAGCAGGCTGAGGCAG
>CM053400.1:42928683-42978564 GCA_028644305.1 Xerus rutilus | reverse complement strand
AACCTCCCTGATTTCCCAAATGACACCTGCTATAGATGATGAAGACATGCCCTGGGAACTCCAGTCACTCAGATGAAAGGCTCTGTCCACTGAGTACAGGAGATAATTTGTCCAGTGGGTTTTTTTGTGTCCTGGACTGAATGTTGCAGAACCAGCTAATGAAATCTACATTGTAATTAGGGAAAATATTCCAGCAGCAGGTTGGCGAGATAGTCATTGCCTAATTATATTTTCCCCAGTATTTTAACCCAATGGTCTAGAAAAATAATTTAGAGTTGTGATTTTTGTAATTACTTTTTCATAGAAGCCTGTTCAGAATTACAATAATTGCTTAAGGGTTTTGAGAACTTATGGGTTAGATTCTATTTTAAGGCTTTAGAATAGAATAGCATGGGAAGAGTCCAATATGCAGAAACAAAACTCAAGATTACAGCCATGCTCTTCCCTGGGCATTGCCCTTGGCCAGAGAGAGCTGTGACCGGTCCTGGAAGCCTTCCAGCATCTCATTTACTTATTCTGAAGTCCCTGCAAAGTAGATCCTATGATTTGCCTTATTTTATGGATGAAGAAACTGAGGCTAAAATGGGTTAAGAACCTTGTCCAAAGACACACTCAGAAATGGAGTTGAACTAGGACTTCATCACTCTATTACAGTCTGTGCCACCAAGAAGCATGGTCCTATCCCCTTCTGTGTTCTACCTTCACAATTCCCAGAGGATTAATTGATTCAATTATTCTAACAATGGTTTTTGTTTATTCATTTATTTGAAGCACTGAGGATTGATCCCAGGGCCTGGTACATGCTAGGCAAGCACTGTATCACTGAGCTATGTCCCCATCCCTTTTTATTTATTTATTTTGAAATTTTGAGTCAAGCTGTCCCTAAGTTGCCCAGACTGGCCCTACATTTATGATTCTCCCGCCTCAGACTCCCCAGTAGCTGGGATTACAGGTATGTGCTACTACACTCTACTCTAACAATGTTTTATTTTTAATTATTGTCGGACCTGCTTTAGGTGATGTAGATACAGTAGAGAACAAAGCAAAGTCCCTGTTTACATGGAGCACATATTCGGGGGACAGAAGAAGACAGATAATGAATAAACACATAAATATATATTAGGGATTGGTAAGTGCTATGCACAACGATAGGAGAGAGCACTATTTAAAGAACAGATGGAACTGAATTCCAGAACAGTATTGTCTCAGATTGGGTTCCCTGGGGACACACTCTGAAAATATAATTCTATTTTAAGGCTGAAACTGCAGGTAGAAAGTTTACTGGGAAGTGCTCTCTGGAGTAAGGACAGCAGGACTGGGCTTAAGGGAAAAGAGGAAAAAGCCCAACAATAATAAGACTCTAACTGAGCCCCCAGCCAACCCCACAGTGAGTTCTGCAGTTGAGAGGCCCCTTCAGAGTTGTCCAAATTACACAGGACCAGGTCCTCATATCCCTGCATCTGCCTGGTGCAGGCCCTGGCTGTTGCCAGGAGCAACAGAGGCAGCTCCCTGTGGCCAAGGGCAATGCCCAGTGAGGAGCACTTTTTGGAGTCTTGAGTGTCCTTTCTGCATAGTGGACAGTCAATCCTGTATGGTAGAGTTATTGGCAAATGCCACAGCATTAACTGCCTAGGCGTCTGTTCTCTGTCTTTACAAGCTAGAATAGTGATGACTTTACCAAAAATGCTGCTATGAGGATCAGAATGATAAAATTCTAATAGACGATCATGTAGAAATATAAAAAGATTAAATGATGAAGGAAATTTTTTACTGTGGACCAGTACAGATTGTGTATGGGAGGGAATTGTATTAAACAACCAGAACTGACATGGAGAGACAAAACATGAGTAAAATAACAAAGAATTCAAGATGCAGCCTATGATGCCGTTTATTTTATTATTTTTTTACTTATTTATTTTTTGGTATTGAGGATTGAACTCAGGGGCACTTGACTAATGAGCCACATCCCCACCCCTATTTTGTGTTTTATTTAGAGACAGGGTCTCACTGAGTTGCTTAGCACCTCACTGTTGCCAAGGCTGGCTTTGACCTTGTGATTCTCCTGTCTCAGCCTCCCAAAGTGCTGAGATTACAGGCATGTGCCACTCCACCCTGCTGCCATTTATTTTTTGAAAAGATGTGTTTGTGTCTTTACAGAAAGATGAATGGAAAGATGTATTCCCAAGCATTGAGTGTGGGTGCAGGAGCAGAGGCAGAGTTGGGACTAGCCTTGCTCAGATGGGAGAAGATGAGCATAGAAGGGGATGCAGACAGAAGAGGGGGGTTGTGTGGCAGTGTAGAAAACAAATTTGGGACTTCAGATTTACTATAAAAGTATAGTAAATGTAATATATACAGTATATATAAACATTATATAATATTTATATATTATAAATGTAATATTTATATACTACATATAAATATAAATATGTATAAATGTGAATATATAAATGGTATATATAAATATATAGTATATGCAAATATACTATACAAATATATAGTATATATATTTACTATAAATATGTATTGTTTACTATAAATTTATAGTATATATAAATATATATAATTTACTATAATTATCCTATGATTCATAATTTACTATTCAGACTTGCTTCTTCTGGTGCTGGCAGCCTTGAGTTCAAATCTTTGCTCTATCACTTAGTAGTTCCAGTTAGTGGAGCAACTTGGGCAGGTATTATCTCTGAACCTGTTTCTTCATCTGTAAAATGGGGATAATAATATTCACCTGGAACAGTTATTGTCAAGATTAGACAAGAGCCTCAGACACACATTTGCATGTGCCACTGTCTCGGTGGGTGCTTGGCATTCCTTCTACCTCTGGAGAAGGTGCAAGTTTCCCTGACCCCAAATGCACACTCTAGCATCAGCCAGCTCTCCACACAGGCAGGTAGGCAGTCGATTCATCTAAAAACTCTTGTACATCAGTGACTCACTTAGTTTTGAAAATTTTCCATTATACTAATACATGCACATGGTTTTTAAAAGGAAAAAAAAATACCAGGAGGCTTATAATGAAACAGCTGTCCCATTTCCATTCCTTGATTCCAAAGGCAGCTTAAGTTAAATAGTCACCTACATATTTCTAAACAATATGCTCATTTCACTATCTTTTATTTTATTAGCTAGACATCTCTGTTGTCTTTCTATGGTGATCCAACCATTTAGCATTTTTATAGCACCCTCTTATCCCTCCACGGACCCCATATCATTATTTCTAATTTAATTGGAAATTAGGGTTTATACTGTAACAACTGCATAAATGAAAAATTTTAACTCTTCTTCACATGCCATCTACCTGTCCTTTGATTATTGTTTTCTAATACTCCACTTATCTCATCATCTCCTCTCAGTTTCCACCTGCAACACGTCCAGGAACATGGCCTCCTGCTCGCATGCCTGCCATATGGGGATTGTCTTTGGTGTTCTCTTGGGTAGAGTTCTCTATGGCCTGTATTTGCCCCCTAGTTTTTGCTGGAGCCCCTTCTTCATAAAGGCACTTGGGGTGCATGTGTGTCGGTTTCCTTTTTATATTATCCCCTGGATTCCATTTGAGTTTGCAATTGGTCCATAGTAAAATTGCTTTCTTCCTGGTAATGAACTTCACACCTCTGAAGTTAAACAGGTATAACCAAAAGCTTACATATTAATTTATTTAACAACTGTGGACTAGAACAAGGCCCTGTCCAAGGATCTGAAATAAATAAGTCAGGGTTACTGTATTCAAGATTTTTTGATATTTTTGGGGAAAATATATAAACAGGCAATGATGCGAGGTGGTCAACATTACGTAGAAATTTCTACAGAAGAAAAAGAGCACTGAAAGAAGAAAAAATGAAAAGAAGACATAAAACAGCTTAGGGAGCTGTTAGAGAACTTCCTAGAATTGGGACTACCTAACTTGAGCCTGAAAATGAGAATGCATGCTTATATATTTACATATTATATTGCTACAAAATGGATCTAAGATATATTGCAAAATTTTAATAACTACTCTATACTAACATCTTTTCAAGTTCACCAACTATGCCTGGATCATCGTAGCCTTCTGTATTTCAAAACTTTCCCCAGTGAAAGTGTTTGACCAATAGTTAGCTGGCTCTTTGTATATGGTTGTTGAACAGATGAATGTCAGATGTGGCATTATAGTAAGGGGAAAGAAAAAACCTTTAATAAATGGTCCTGGGACAGCTTCCTACACACACACACACACACACACACACACACAAAAGTAAATAACTGGAGATTTTTTAGACACTAATGTAAGTACATAGATTTTTAGACTTCAACACTTATTAAAGTAGAATCTTTTGGAGCTAGAGCCCCCAAAACCCGCTTCTTTTTTTTTTTTTTTTTTTTTTTTTTGGTTTTCTTGTGTTTTGTTTGTTTGTTTTTTAAAAAAAAAACACTCCACAAGTGATGCATTCCTCTGTAGTTGGCCCAGTTCTGATTTGGGGGGCCACCTAACCTAGGGAAAAATATAACCCAAAAGAGATTGGTTCAAACTCTTCTCTGTAAATTTCTAAGTATGGGAGGGAGTTGGGAAAGTCATTTATCATCTTTGATCCTTAGTTTCTTTTTCTGTAAATTTGGAGCAATAAAAATATCTGTTTCAAAGAGTAGCTGTGAGGTTCCAGCACACAATATATTTTAAAACACTTCATAAATTACATATTGAAAAAACGTTAGAATTTTCAGTTGTTAAAGATTTTTCCTTAGCTGGGTGCGGTGGTGCATGCCTGTTATTCCTTCCAGCAGGAAACTGAGACAGGAGAACCACAAGTTTGAGGCCAGCCTCAGCAACTTAGTGAGATCCAGTTTCAGAAATTTAAAAAATAAAAGGGATAGGGATGTAACTCAATGGTAATGTGTCCCTGAGTTCAATCCCCAGTGAAGGAAGGAAGGAAGGGAGGAAGGAAGGAAGGGAGGAAGGAAGGAAGGAAGGAAGGAAGGAAGGAAGGAAGGAAGGAAGGAAGGAGAGAAACAGAAGATCTCTCCTATGTAGGGCTTACCTCATCATATCTTGACAATCTATTTGGAGCAGCCCACACTTCTCCAGTGAGATAGGATCCCTTTCTTTGCACTTCTAAAGAAGGATTAATGATAATAATTCATGGAGCCTTTTGGTTTTCCAAAGTCCAGGACCATCATTACTTAGATACCATCGTAACACACCCACAGCGTCACCGGCCCATTTCCTGCTGGGGAGAAACTGAGCCCAGGCAGGAACAGCAGTGAATGTGGGAGGAAGAGTGGCCCCACTTCTGCTGGATGACAGGCTGGTTTGTGGCAAGTAACAAGGGAAGGTCACAACCAGGAATTGGAGGACCTTTGGGCAGTTTCTTCTGATCTTCCCATGCTAAATCATTTGAAAATATCCTCAATTATTTTGAGGTAAGATACTATTAAGAGAATTGGTTTCCATAACAGAAATAATAATGAAAATATAAACTCTCAAACTGAAACAATTTGCTCTGTAATATGCAAAAATCCTCTGTCTCCCTGGCTCTCAGGTGCCGTGTATGTGGAACAGGTGGTGGGACCAGATGAAGGTATACACAGGCACATGAAAGAACCCACCTGCCTGCAAGACAGCTGCTGGGGGACACTTGGTTTTTGTCTTGGTGTGTAGCACCAACAAGCACCCGGTCTCTCATGTAGACACCTTGACTTGAAGCTTCCTCCCTGTGTCTTTCCTTCTTTCTCCATCCCTCCTAGACTGACCTATGGCTTGAATCAAGGATTCTCCAGAGAAATAGAACCAGTAGGATGTGTATGTAGATGATGGATGGATGGATAGATAGATGGGTGGGTAGGTAGATAGATAGATAGATATTTAGGGAATAAACTAACATGATTATGGTGGCAAGTCCAAAATCTGCAGGGTGGGTCAGCATGCTGGAGACCCAGAGAAGAACTACTATTCAAGTCCAATAGTTGTCTGCTGGCAGAATTCCCCCTTGCCTGGAGGAGGTCAGGTTCATTCTCTTTAGGCTTTCCATTGATCGGATAAACACTACTTCAGTAATAGAGGTCATCTGCTTTACTCAAAGTCTACTGACCTAATGTAAATCTCATTCAAAAATCCTCTCATGGAAACATTCAGAATAATGTGTAACCAAATATCTGAGCACTCTAGCCCAGCCAAGATGACACATAAAATTAACCATCACACCTATAGCCTCTCTTTATTTCTCACCTGGACTGTTTCCCCAGCTCCTAACAGGTTTGCTTGCTTTCTTTTGCTAATTTTTTTCATTCATTTGTTCACTCATCTGCAAGCCACTTAATAAAGTACCTTCTGTGTGCCAGGCATTGTTCTAGTGACTGGGGATACAGCTGTGACCAAGACAATGTCCCTGCATTTGTGAAACTTACGTTGCTGGGGAGAAGACTGAAACACTGGATAAATGAATATAACTTATAATTTGAGGTAGTGGAAATATTAAGAGAAATTAAATTGGGTAAAGACATAAATAGTGGCATAAGGGGAAGCTCTGTTTTATTTTGGGGAGTTAGGCAAGAGCCCTGTGAGGAGGACTTTTTTAGCAGAAAGAAGTGAGGGTAGGGCCTTGTGAAGATTGGGTGGAATATCATTCTAATCAAAGGGAAAACATGTGCAAAGGTCCTGAGGTATAGAGGAGCTTGGAGTACTATAGAAATAGCAAAAGAAGGCTAATAAGACTGCAATGATCTGAGCAAGGAGGGAGGTGAGTGAAAACAGGAAGTGAGTTTAAAGAGCAGGTCTGAGCCAAGATCACGTGAGAAAAAGAGAGATATTAAGGATGGTCACCCAGCTTTTAGCCTGAGCAATACAAAGGTGAAAAAAAGGGTGGTGCCATCTACTGGGTGGATAGACAGGAAGAGGAACAGGGACAAGGTGTAGAATTTCAAGAGTTCTGTTCCCACAGATTTTGATGGGCTGACTAGATTACCAAGCGCAGATACTAGATAAGTAAGTCTGAAGCTCCAAGAAGAGCTGCAGGCTGGAGATAGGAATTTGGTGTTATCAGATGTTATTTAAAACTGTAGGGATGGATACGGCATATTGGCCCATTCTTCTGGGGCTAATAAAACAATAAAAAAGACTGAATGAGTTATAAAGAAAATAAGTTTGTTATTTTGGTGCATGGTTCTGAAAGTGAATAGACCAGGGGCCACAAGTGGTAATGATCTCCTTGCTGGCAGAGTCCCAAGAAGGTGCAGGGAATTCCACAGAAAACAGAGTACACTCATGTGTGTGTGTGTGTGTGTGTGTGTGTGTGTGTGTGTGTGTGTCCAGGATTTACCAGAATTCATTCATAGGGGATCCATCCCAAAGACCTTATGTGGTCTAATTATATCCCAAAGGTCCTACCTCTAAACCAAATCAGATGAAGTTTCTACCCTCTTAATGTCTCATGATGGGGATTAAATTTCAACACCATGCAGGACATGCTCAAACCACATCCAGACCATATAGAGGGTATAGATGAGATAGGAAAAGAGGTAAGCGGATTTAGCCCTCCTCAGAGAACTGGCAGGGGGAGGGATCCAGAGACAGAGAAGTGGTGACAGGTGAGGTGGGAGGAAACCCAGGGAGGTGGGGCGGAGCCAAGAAAGAAGGCTTCCTAAGAAAATGAGTTGTTCACTGTCCTGTGCTGTGTCTTTCAATAGGGGACTTAAATCAATGAGTTTTCTGGTGAATACTGAGGTATTTGGACTTCTTTCTGATATCTTATTTTGTATTTCTATTTCTTGTGCTTTTTTCTTGGCTTCTTTATTTCCCTTCTGGTATAAATTCAATTTGTAACTGGCTTATAGGGAACTCTCAAATAGTTGAGTTTCAACATAAAATGGTTTTATTGTTTCTAAGAGTTGCTTCCAAGCTATGCTATGTTGATGCCCTTCTCTCGCTGAGTAGTGAGTAGCTCCCTTAATGGCATCTAGCTGGATTACTTAATTCTCAACAACTTTTCGTTAATAGTACAGTTTAATTGTTCCTTAAAACTCAATTTTCTTTCATTTTTTCCTCCCAAAAGACATTTTTCATTTTAAAAATAATTTAATGGAAAATTTCAAACATGCACAAAACCAGAAAAAAATCCTATTTGATTTTAACTTTGATCTTGTATCAGGTGCAAAACTCTCCTCCTCTAGAGTCTAGATAAGGAGTAGGGGTCTTATTGTCACTTCCAGTTACCAGTGACCAGGAGTTCCACTTCTCCAGGTGTGAAGATTGAACACCCAGGAAACGCCGAAGAAAACAAGTTTTCACAGACTTCTCTGCAGAGAAAGAGGTCCAGACCTGGGTGTCTGTGGGAGGGGATGAACCTTGTCCTGTTTATAATTTCCAGGTTTCTTATTTCTCATGTCCCCTTCCTTTATCCTGCTCTTGTGGTGAAAAGGCAAGAGAGTGCCAATTCAGGGGGAGCCGCCCAGGGAATACTCATTAATAATTCCCTGCTGGAAAGGACAATCTCCCCGGAGACAGGTGACTTTTTGGTTATCGTTTAGGGGAGGGGGAAGTGTCCAGAGGAAGGTATTAACATTCCAAAACCCTAGAAGTAGGTGACTGTCCAAGAGTGAGGGGGATGTGTCCTGAAGGTATTAACATCTCATTCTCCTCTGAACCAGCTTCCATCTTCCCAACCCTATTCAGCTCCCATCTTCCCAACCTGACCCATTTCATCTATCTACACTAACTGCCTGACCTTGGTTCTTGCTTCACTCCCAAGCCCTGTGATCAAGTGGCTCTTTCAGAGCTGCCTCCTCCAGACACTCCTGCCCCCTTTGGAGATTCTGTCAGGTCTCTGGCCCCACCCCATATTGGTGATGTCATGAGTTCCTCTGATGCCTATTCATCCTCCCCTCCTCTTTTCTCTGCTTGGAAAGGTCCCAGCCCATCCCTGTCAATATTATCCCTGAATGCACTTACCTTCTAGGCACTCCCAGGAGGAGCCAAGGCAGCAGTCCAGACTGGCAGCACCCACTCCCATTCCTTTCCAGTTTCCTTTCTTTGCTTTCCTCCCCCAACCCCATATCCTATTTCTAATTGTATTTTATCCTGTTTATTCATTCACTCATCTATTTATTTAGTGGATAAACAGACGGGTGCCTACTATGGATCAGACACTGGCTCAAAGTGGTGACAGGCAGGCATGCTTTCTGCCTTATGGAGCTCACAGTCTAGCAGGACAGAGACATTACGCACCTAACGATGCTTAGCGGTGATGTTGCACTATACATTTTGTGAACATGTGTACTCATCTTTTATATTCAGTTTAATCTCACCTCCAGGCAGTCTGTTCAGATTCTCCAGATTGGGCTAAGTGACCTCCTGTGTGTTCTATTAACATGCTACAGTCTCTCCCATAGCCCTTTGCACGTTATTGTCTCTGTTTGCATGCCTGTCTGACCCACAGTCATTGGAAACACCTGAGCAGCAGGTGTTGTCTCAATTATGTCTCACTCTCTAGCTCGGTTCCTGGTACATAGTGGATTGCAGTGAAAACTAGGTAGAAGACCAGCTGAATGAACACTATCCTTATAGGGTCCTTCCAAGCAGGTTTCCAAAAATAACACTCCTGAACAATTTGAGAAGAGTAAGGACACAAGCGAAAAGTCAGCTTGACTACTAAGGGATACCATGTTGGAAGATGCAGCTCAGTTTGAGGGCCAAATGAGTCTTCCAGGGAACCATAGCATTAGGCAGATGCCCACCCAGGGGAAGGAAGAATCACCCAGGGAAGAATGATCACAGCGGATCCTATGCTATCAGTGGGTGGTGGGCAGGCTTGCTCTCAAGAAGAAGATTGGCAGAACTGAACACAGCATGCCCAGTTATTCCCCCTATCTTACCCAAGAGAAATTATCCCATCTCCTCAAAGACAGAGAGTGAGGGGAGGGAGGCCCTGAGTGCAACACTAATTTGGTTCCTTCATAGGAAGGAAACACCAGGCATTGGCAAGAAATGTTCCCCATGATCAACTCCATTGTGCCCAGTATGTGCTAGACCCTTTCACCTGTGTCAGATTGTTTCATCTTTACACCAAAGCAGAGAGAAGGAGGGTCATTCCCATTTTATTGAAAAGGAAGCCAAAGTTCATAATGGCTAAGTCACTTATCCAAGATTACAAATTGAAGAAGTGGTAGAGTCTGAATTGTTGTATTATTAATAATTACAGTTGAGATTTAGTTAGGTGCTTATTATGTGGTAGACACAGGGATACACGCATGAATCCCCACAACAACCTTATGGAGTAGGTTGCGGTTTTTATTCCTTTCTATAGGCCAATCTCACACAGCTCTCCCCTGGGATTTAGTCCAGGATTTGTCCCCTGAAACCCTGGCTTTCAACCATTTCCCCTTTGCCTCCAGACTCTATCATTCCTGCCTCAGGTAAAACGTGTAAGAAATGAACAAACTATGCCACACCACAAGGCATGTTTGCATCCTCCAATGAAAGGATTTCTAGAACAGAGATAACATCTCCAAGGTATGGGTTTGAATCTTGTCACTTGTCAGCTGCGGGATTCTGACAAGTGGGTCTGGCTTCCTCACCTGCTAAGGGGAAATCATAGTAGCTCCATCAGGGAAAAAATTACTGACAGGAGACAAGCGGACACGCTTCCCCACTGGCAAAACAAGGCAGAAGATTCTATGACGTGACCTCTCAAGCCTCAGGAAGGAAGTGGAACAAGGTTTATCTTGCTCATTTGAAGAACTAGTTCCTCTCTGGGTGTTTGTTTTGACTCAGTGAGACTGCTCTCCAGCATCTGGCCCAAGTCTAAGACTGGAAGGGCTACAAGGGTCCCTGACTTAGGGGTGACACTAGGGTCCCGTGATGATTGAGAGCACTGGGCAACCCTGAGCTGAGGCAGGGATGAGGCACTGGGGGTTAATGGGGAAGAGACCTAATTGCTTCTGAGAACAGAGGAGAGCCACTACCCCTCCCAACAAACCTGAAAGGTAAGTATGATCTTGCATTTCAGAGAAGTGACGATAAAAGAACCAAGCAAACAAAACAGGCAGTGGGAGGAAGTGAGTGGGATCTGGGCAGTGGAGGAGTAGAGAGAAAGGGTGAGGGAATCCTTTCCCCCACCCTGCAGGTGGCCCATTTCACCCCAATTGGGGGTCTGGGTGGGATGACAGAGGTGAATTCTGGATGTTGGCAGTCTGGGTGCAAAGCTGGTACTATCATGCCCAAGGTAAAGGGCCTGAGGCTGACAGGGAGAAAGGGAGACTGGGATTCAGGACCATCTGGTCTCCGCTCCAGTGAGGTCTCTTTCTCCCTGTGTTATGTGGGAAAACAGCTTTAGCATCACCAGGATGGCTGCTGACAATGAGGAATCTGGGCACCTCACCTCACTCCTGATCCCCTGGCCTCCAGGCTAAAATCTACATTTTAGCAAGACCTCCCTCTTATAGTTTCCTCTACCTGAGGATCCCACCTTTGGGAAAGTTAGCTGGGGTGGGGCACTTAGCTCTGTGCTTCAGAGAGAGTGGTTCAGTAAGTAGTGACTGCTATTCCCTGAGCCTGAGTTTCCTTCTCAGGAAAATGAAGATGCTCTGCTGAATCAGTTGTTTATAAACCACAATCCCAGGAGTTCTGGGAATATTACTCAGAATCTGCACCAAGTTGGGTTCAGGTAGGAAAGAGAAATAGACCCAAACAGAGCAGCTGAACTTCCATCCATTTGCAGAGTAGCCCTCTTCATGAGACTTTCTCCAAACGTGTGTATGTGTGATAATTTTGAAAGCTATTGTTCTGAGTATTCTCTGAGGTCTCACCCAGGGAGTGGAGACTGACTCTAGGCCTGTTTCTCACGACTTGAGATTTATTAAGTGGGGCACTAAGTATATATTTGAATGCCATGATGCCATTTCTGAGAGACATGCCTTGATCTCTGCTTATAATATCACTTTGTCCACTGCAGGGAAATAGACCATAATGAATATGTGCACGGCAGAAACCCCTATATCCATTCAATTCCTTTCTGCAGTGGCATAGCTGTGAGTTTAGCTGGACTCCTGGCTGCCCAGAACAAGGTCACATATCCCAGCCTCCCAGCAGTCAGGTGAGGCTGTCTGCCTAAATGCTGACCAATGGCAGATAAATGGAAGTGGTGGGCACCATTGGTGGATTAGGCAGTTAAGAAGTGTTCCCTCCTCTTCTCCATATCTTCCTTCCTACTAGAGAGAACAAAGACACAATGGTGAGCAATCTGGGTCATATGAGCAAGGGAAATACCTTAGGGAGGGTGAGGACACAATAGCAGAGAGTCTGACACACAAGCCCTGGATTACTTCCACACAGGTTACCACATAAGTGAGAAATAAACCCTGATCTTGTTTAAGCCACTTTTGATATGGGTCTCTGTTAGAACAATTGAACACATGTGCACATGCATGTGCACACATGCACACACAAGCACAGAGGGAGCAAGAGTGGGAGTAGAGAACCCAGTGAAAGCTCTTGATATAGTCCAGGCAAAGATCATGGTGGTTTGGAAACAGGTGATAGCTGTGGAAACTGTGTGAAAATCAGGTTCTGAAAATATTGCAAAATTACAAATGATGGAATTTGCTGCTAGAATGAATGTGAGCTCAGAAAGGGAGAAAAGTCCTGAGTGATTCCAAGACTTGAAAAACTGTCAAATGGAGAAGATGAGGGGAGGAGCTTGGATAGAGGTGGAAATCGAGAATTCTTTTTGCAAAAGTTAATTTGAAATGCCAAGTGGACATCCAAGTCTTGCTTGGGCATTTGGATTCAAGCATAAAGATTTCAAGGGAAAGGGAATTGAGTACCAAAACAACAACAACAACAACAAAAAACATTTTAAAAGTCATGAGATGGAATTCTTCTCTCAGCCCATTTAGGCAAAAGTGTAAGGCACTTAAAATAGAATTTCATAGTGAAAATATGACCAACCTGTTGGCTTGTCATTTTCCATAATTGCATTCTGAACTGTAATTAGCTGGCTCTGCAAAAAACAGGCCCTGGGAAATGCACTGGACAAATTGCTGCTCTGCACACCTTGGAAAGTGTGTCCTCACATCTGAACAGTGAAAAATATATAATTACCTTCTGAGAAAGCTTTTCAAAAGGGCAACTTTCATTTGGATAAATTGGGAAGTTGAGGAATTGGATTTTCAATTCAAAAGGCAAAATAGAAAAAGTGGTTGGAAGATCTAGCTTGGAGTCCTGGATCCTCTATGTAAGGACCTGATGATATGAGACAGGTCATCTAACATCCATCCATCCATCATATGAATTGAACATCTACAGTGTAGTTTCCTTTCTCTTGAATCTCCAGCATCCCCATAGCATGTGGTTATGTCATAATGCTTATTGCCCAAGAAAGAAAAGTGAGGAACATAGCTATAAAATGCAAAATAAAAGAGAAGATAAGAAATAAAGGGACATCTTTACAGGCAGAAATGGGTAACAGAAATCTCTTTTGCCACTAGGATTTGAGGCAGTAGAGACAAAAAAAAGCAGAGTCCAAGCAAAGGGTGTCCTCTCTGAAGCAGGAGCTATTTTGTGAGCAAGGTTTGGGGACAACAGTGCAAAACAGTCTGCTTTTTGATTCTCAGGATCCAGCTCTGGAAAATTCCAAAGTCTAGATTCAGCATGGCACCATATCCATTGCAACATGAAAGTGCTTTCAGGGTAATGTCACAGAGGCTACACCCTAACTTGGGATAGAGAAACAACATTTCTAGAAGGTCCAGGGTTGGGGAAGGGACTTCAGGGTCCCTTTCTAGAAGCCACAGGGTAGAGACCTCACAACCAGAAGGTTCAGCTTCAGGGGCCACAGATGGCTGGAGGATACCCAGAGGATTTCAGGAATTATGAACTCCTCAGTAGACATCCACTCAGGATACCGAATGACCAAGCTAACCCTGCTAACCCTCTGGAATATACTGAGAACTAAGGGAACTCTTGGACCTGGGTCCATCTTCCATCTGAACTCTCCTTTCTACCACTTCCATGACCACGGGGAAGCAGAAACTCACTCCTGCTCCCTAACATCATCTTGGGAAAGAAGGAAAGAAGTCTAGAATGAGGAGAGAAACTGTATTGATAAAAGGCTCAAGTTTGAATCAATCAGCAACCTCAATATGATTGAATTAGGTAGAATCCAGAACAAACCAAATTGCCTTTAAGTGGCAAGTTGAAGTGTTATTTCCCACTATTGGTAGGAATGGGGATGTAAGAGCAAAGTTAGTCAGTTATTGCCAAAGAACTACGGTATTTTGCACTTCAGAGTTGTGTGCAAATTTTACATTGTTATAATACTTTCATTTATTTGTTCTTCCATTCACTTCACAGTCATTTACTGGGCACTTAGTTTCTGCCAGGCACTGAGAGATAGATAAAATGTTTCTGCCCTCAAGAATCCTAGAGATTAGGGTAGGAGACATTACCTGCCATCCCAGTGTAAGGTAAGAATTGCTGTAGTAGAGACAAGCCCAGATGGCTGCAAGAGCCCAGAAGAAAAGCCTCTTCTGGGTGGACAGGCTTGAGGGATTTACTGGAGGGGTTGGGACCACCTGAGTCTTTAGAATGAGTAGGAGTCAAACCTGATGAAATAGGACTGACTGTCAGAAATGGTGGTGTTCATTCCTGTATTCACTCATTTCTTCAAGTATTACTAAAGGACACATCAGTACAAAAACTGATCTAAGCAATGAAGACATCACAGTGAACAACACAGCTGAGATCACTGCCTTTGTGGCATTTATATTCTAGCAATAAAGAAGCAAGAGAATAAACATATTATATAATATCAGGAAAAAGTGCAATGACAAAGAATAAAGTGGAGTAAGAAGACACGGGGAGGCAAAGCAGGAGGCGAGAAAGAGGCCAGGGCCTCTGTTGCACAGGGTGCAACATGGAAGTGGAGATCCATTTGAAATAACACATTACACATTTGTCCAGACCCTTAGGATGTGCAAAACCAAGAGGGAGCCCTAATTTCAACTATGGACTTTGGGTGATAATGATGGGTCAATGTAGGTTCATCATTTGTGACAAATGTACAGTTTGATGAGCAATGTTCACAATGGGGGAGGCGATGCATGTGTAGATCTGGAGAGTATTTGGGAAATCCCTGCACATTCTTCTCCATTTTGCTGTGAACCTAAAACTGCTCTAAAATAGTCTTTAAAAAGAAAAGGAACAAAAATAAAGGGCAACAAAAGAGAAAAGCAACATCCAGGAGATCAATGACGAAAATGGGGAAAGAGGGAGGAAAGAGAGGTGAGAAATGAAGTTGGAGTGGTGTCTGAGCCAGTTTGGACAAAACCATACTTAGGAGTCTGGATTTTCCTCTGTGTGCAAGGCTTCCTTGAAGCCAGTGAGGTAGCAAGGCCTGAGAGAGTAGGGAGCACCAGACGACTTGCAAAGAGTTTGGTATGACTGGACTGTGAAAGGCATGGCATAGTAGAGATCATGTAGGACTGGGCCAGAAAGGCAAGCTACAGGCTCCACTCAAAAGGCCTGAGTGAGGAAGAGTTCAACTTGCCTGATAAAGCTGGAACTTATCTTGAGTGCAGTGGAAGCAAATGAAGGATTTTAAGGAGATTAAGTATTAAATTGGCATAATCAGATTAGGTTTTTGGAAAAATGATTTGTGGGCATTTTGAAGGATGGATTAGAAGAACAGAGGAGTAGGATAGGACCGAGGGAGGAAGAGACTGGCATGGGAAACCAATCAGAGAGGCTGGTGTCATCACCCAGGGACAGCTGATGATAACCGAGCAGTCGCAGTGAAACTGGGCATGAAGAAGAAGGCTGGGAAGACACGGAGGTTGACATGTCTACATGGGTAGACATGAACCAAAGCTTGCCTGAGGGAGGAGGACACTGGTTCTATTCTCTCTCCAGTGATGACGGCCATTTCCATGGACTTAAACACCCTACTAATGATAGTAACTCCCCAAATTATATTCCCAACCTGGGTCTTATCTCTGAGCTTTCATGTCCAGCTGCCTCCTTAACTTCCCCATCACGTCATGCATATCCCAGGCTTAGGGAAGTCTTGCTTGGCCCTCTCACATCTGGTCTTCCTCAGCATAGGACAGCACCATCCACGCAGCTGACACCTAAAAGTCAGTGTGCCTCCCCTCTATCCCCTTGGCCACTTCACTCAACTCCTAAAATTCTAAAATGCATTTTGAATCTGTTTATGTCTTAGTGGATCCACTGCCACCACCTTAACTACCAGTTGTTGTTGTCTTTTGTCCAAACTATAAGTCCAAGAAGGAAATGCAGAAGATGATCAATTGAAAAATTGGGGTTTCTATTACATTTACTATATCACATCCTTTGTAATTTGTTTATTTTTGTGTTTTTCATAATGTACATTCTCTATATATTAATAAGGGATTATTGACAATAGTTGACACAGTGGGCATCTACTATCAACCAGGTACTATTCTAAGCACTCTTCATTCATTAGTTCATGTAATTGTCCCGATAACTGGATGAGGTTGCTAGTATTGTAATACTTATTTTGCAAAGTAGAATACAGATGCACAGAAAGTTCAAATGCCACAAGATCATACAGCTCATAGCAGCCATGGCAGAAATGGGCTGCATTTATGGTCCTTCAAGAAGGGATTTCTTGCCCACTGATGAGGAGGTAGGAGCTGTGTGCTCTCTGGTGAACCTCAGCTCCTTCCAATGCAGTCCCAGCTCTGGTGTGGCAGAGTGATGAAAGGAAGGCTGAGGCACTTCCACCCAGAATGGAACTCCTCTTGTAGCTCTTTCCTAGGGTGACAGACTTTGCTTTATCTGCTGTGCAGTCTCTCCTTCTGCCCAATCCTGCTTCTTCCCTCTTCCTTTCAAAAGTTCACTCTTCATAATGTCTTGGTCCTCACTCTGACTCAGTGTCTCCTTTCCAGTAGATCCAGCTAATGGTGGCAGAGCCAGGATCCTGTATCTGGGCAAATTAGATGACTTTTCTGTGCACTCTACCATACCCTGTTTTTCCTTCTGTCTTTGCATTTGTTAGACAGTGTTGATATTTTAGTAAGGAGTGTGTGTGTGTGTGTGTGTGTGTGTGTGTGTGTGTAGAACAGAATTTGCCACTTTAATCATTTTAAAGCATACAGTTCAGTGGTAATTGCATTCAAACTGTCATCCCCCTCTATTTCCCAAACTTTTTCATTACCACATACTTTAGCAACCATCCCCACCCTTTATTACCTAAACTTTTTCATTACCTCAAACAGAAACTTTATAACCAATAAGCAATGACCTGAATCTGGTTTTCAGACACCACAAGTAAACTGAGCTCTATCAGGGCAGCAATTCCAGCTTAACTCCTTTCTCTCCATGGTGTTTTAGTAGTCTATGGCATTTACTAGGCACCCAAAAGATTGCTTATTAACCTGAAGAATTAAAAGAAAATTCCCACTGGGATAATTTGGAAAGACTTCTTGGAAGAGGTGACATTTCATTAGAATCTTAAAAGTTGAATAAGATCTCAGTAGATGGTGAGGAGGAAGGGGTGTTCCAGGCCCAGAAATGGTAGGAAAAGGACAGATGTTGCTGTCAACCCAAAGTCAAGGTTTCCCTACCAGAATTACAGTTTTTGTTTAAGGTACACAGTGCACTAATAAGACACCCATACCTAGCTTCGTATTCAGATTAAGACAACCATTTGACATTTATAATTAATGGGATGTAAGCAAAAGTCTAATGGAGATTTCTAGGGCAGGGTTACATATCTGATGTAAGTGCTGCCACTTACTCTTTTTTTCTTATCTATCACTTGTCTGCAATGTAGATATGGTGACTGAAGTGACACTACGCATCTTACAACTATGAAGGAGGTGCCAAAAAAATGGTGGAGTCCTTGGCCCTATGTTTTTGAGTCACCGACCTGGCAACTATAAACTTTTGTGTGAGTGTGTATGTCATTTCTAATTATAAAATACATATGGATTATTTTGTTATTTGCAATTAATCTAGTCCAAACTGATGCAATGGCCCAAGGTGTGAAGGCACATATCTGAAACTAAGATGTGAAAGGTTGAATAAAAGAATGTCCTAACAAAGTAAACAGACAGAAGGTACTTACTGAGCACCTAGGCACCCAAGAGAGTGCTTATTCATGCTTATCCAGGAAGTGCCAGCCTGGATTTTCTGCGTGCTCTGGCTATTATGAACTAGAATGAAGGAAATCCCATTTAGGGTCACTTGGATAAATATCCTAAAGAGATAAATAAAAAAATAAAGACAATTAGGGTCTTTGGGTTTGGTCAGATACTTTCTTGCATTCCATGGGAAAAGAGGATTAGCTCCTGTAGTCAGAAAATTTAGGGCTGGTAATTGTCCAGCATAGTCTGAACTCAGGTTGAAAGTCAGAGATGCAAGAATTAAGAGGAAAGAAAAAGATAAATTTGTGAGTAATATTGTATAATAAATATTGAAATGAAATATTAAAATAAAATAATAATATATAGAATAGAAATACATGATAACAATAGCATATATGTGATGGAGCAATAGAAGAAAAGCCTTCTGATATCCAGCACCTACTCACATCCAGTTACATTGTAATGAAACTTTTGAAAACTGAGAAGAAGTCTTAAAAGAAGCCCTTTGGATAATTAGGGGAAGTTCTCCTTTATTGAAGAATCCTATATAATAAGTGCAGACAGAAGGGTCAAAGAGAAAATCACCATTTTGCAACTCCCTAATGAAAACATGGATCTAACTAAAAATCATCAGTGACATTTCAAAAATAAAATTAGATGAGAACTTGATGGAGAACTTTATGATGAATCAGTAAGGCTGAAACACCTGAACCCACAGATCAACCTTAATAACACTAAAGATCAGACAACCAGAGAGCATCTGACTTCTAGTGCTCTAGGAAATACATTGAGGTCACTTATCAACCGTCCTGTCTTCCTCCCATCCCCCTGCCTCAACAAGACACTAAAATCCTAATCTCAACAAGCCTCTAGGTCCTACTACCACCCGACAGAAAGTACAAAGGAGAAGGAAATGAGACAACTGACCTAATCCAGAATGCAAGAAAATTCTACAAGAAAAATGATCCTATGTATTCCTCAAAGTCCCAGCAGGAAACAGATGGCACATTCAAATTAGGTAATTTGAGAAGAGCTTGATGAAAGGAGTGCTTACAAAAATTGAGCAGAATGTAGGGGAACCACAAGAAGAAAAAGAGCTGCACACAACCCTGGAACCAAGCACAACTCAAGAGACATCCTCTCTCTATGGACAAAGGGAGGAGGAGAGGAAACACCTATTGTAATGAGGGTACCTGGGCAGAGAGAGAGGACAAGGAAGGAAAAGAGACAAGGAGAAGGTGGACTATGTGGAGAAGACAAGAAGGTGAAGGACATGCCGAAGGACAACAAGGTGGTCAATAAATATACTGACGCGGGGCTGGGATTGTAGCTCAGCGGTAGAGCGCTTGCCTCGCATGCGTGAGGCCCTGGGTTCGATCCTCAGCACCACATACAAAGCAATAAAATAAAGACATTGTGTCCATCTACAACTAAAAAAAAATATTTAAAAATAAATAAATAAATAAATAAATAAATAAATAAATAAATATACTGACGGTCACACTCTTTGGAATAAAAGAGAAGAGAGAGAAACAAAAATTTAATTTATATACAAAAAACTTAAGAATGTCTTTGTTTTAACTAAAAGTAGTTCAGCATGAGATGGAGTACTGTTATCTCAGGTATTTAAATCTAGGACTAACACAATAGATAGCACCTGATGGTGTTCCTGTGTCCACTCTTGGCTTTTCATCCACTATCCACCTATTAGGCAATGTGTTTGAAACTGATGGATCTGGTCCTGGGGTTAATCTGCTTGGAACCCTTCAGTTGCCCTTTCAGTAGAGATTTCCAGGCTGATTCATAAGGCACTCCATAAGCACTTTCTTGCCTCTCCAGTTCTTCTTGCCTAGAATGGCTCTACCCTTGCCATGATGAACATCCTTGGAATGCTACCAGTTTTCTTTCTAGTGGGCATTAGCCTGAGTGGTTCCTGCTGTCAATAAGTTGTTTGTCAGTTGCAGAAATCAGAATCCATTCTTATATTAAGCATAAAGGGATTTATTTCTTGCAGCATATTAAATGGCTTCAGAGGCAATGGCAAGCCTGGAGAATGAACTCCAGGACAATTTCAAGAGCTGCAGATGGTTCTAACTTCACATATCATCATCAAAGAAAAAAGGGAGAGTAAAACATGATGATCTTAAATGCCCCTTTTCTGTTCCCAAAAACCTAGCCAAGGTAAGGCAGGCCTGGATTGGAATGTTCAGATACATGTTATCTCTTTTTGCATGCATTTTTGATTGGTGAATTATAGTTGCACATAATGATGATATTCATCACCATTCATACATGCACACAGTATAAAAATAAAATTTGGCCAATATCATTATCCTATATTTCCTTTTCCCCTACCTTCCTCCCTTGCCCTGGTCTGTTTTCTCAAGTCTATAAATCTCCCTACAATTTTCATGAGATCCCTCCAACTTTCTTTTCCATTTTCTTTTCTAGTTTTCACATATGAGAGAAAACATACCATCCTTGACCTTCTGAATTTAGTTTATTTTGCTTAACATATTCTCAAATTCTATCCTTTTTCCTGAAAATGACATAATTACATTCTTTATGGCTGAATAAAACTCCATTGTGTAAATACACCTTATTTTCTTTATTTATCCATTGATGGACACCTAGACTAGTTTCATAGTCTGGTTATTGTGAATCATGCTGTTGTAAACATGGATATGCATGTATCCCCACAGTATGATGACTTTAATTCTTAAAAATAAACAACAAAGAGTGATATAGCTGAGTCAGATGATGGCTCCATTCCTAGTCTTTTGAGGATCCTCCATGCTGATTTCCATAGTGGTTGTGCTAATTTACAATCCTACCAACAGTGTAAAAGTGTTCCCTTTCCTACACAACCTCTCCAGCATTTATTATTATGTGTATTCTTTATGGCTGCTATTCTGACTGGTATGAGATGACATCTCAGTATAGTTTTGATTTACATTTCCCTAATTGTGAATGATGTTGAACATTCTTTCCACTTTTTTTGCCATTTGTATTTCATGTTTTGAGAAATGTCTGTTGAATTCATTTGTCCACTTATTAATTGGGTTATTTGGGGTTTTTTTTTTTTTTGGTTTGTTTGTTTTTGGTGTTACTTTTTTGAGTTCTTTATATATTCTAGATATTGATTCTCTGTCAGAAGAGCAGCTACCCAAGATTTTCTCCCAATCTGTAGGTTCTGTTTTCACATTCTAAATTGTTTCCTTTGCTGTGCAGAAGCTTTTTAATTTGATACCATCCCATTTATTAACTCTTGGCATTATTTCCTGAACTTTAGGGGGCCTATTGAGAAAGCCATTGCCTGTGCCTATAATACTGGGGAGTTGATTCTTCATTTTCTTCTAGTAGTTTCATAGTTTCTGGTCTAATTCCTAGGTCTGGTGCAGTTTGAGTTGATTTTTGTGCAAGGTGAGAGATAAGGGTCTGTTTTCATTCTTCTACATATAGATAACCAGTTTTCTCAGAACTGTTTTGTTAAATATGCTATCTTTTCTCTATCGAATGTTTTTGGCACCTTTGTCAAAAATCAGATGACAACAGATACATATTATTTTTAGGAACACTGGCTTTCTCTTATGCACACTAAGAACGAGGGCAAATGTTATTGTTTCGATGTGAGATGTCCCCCAAAAGCTCACATGTGAGACAATGCAAGAGGGTTTAGAGGTGAAATGATTGAGTTATGAGAGTCTTAACCCAATCAGTGACTTAATCCCCTGATAGGGATTAACCAAGTGGTAACTGTAGGCAGTAAGGTATGGCTAGAGGAGGTGGGTTCTGGAGGCGTGCCTTTGGGGTTTATATTTTGCCCTTGCTGAGAAGAGATCTCTCTCTATTTCCTGGTGCAATGTTCCTAGCTGCTTTCCTCTGCCACATACTTCTGCCATGATGTTCTTTCTCACCTAGGGCCCTGAGGAATGGAGCTGGCTATCTATGGACTGAAACTTCAGAAACCATGAGCCCCTAAATAAACTTTTCCTGCTTAAAATTGTTCTCGTCAAGTCTTTTAAAATCTGACTAAAACAGCAAATTAGTGTTATCTTTAGAAAGCTTCTTTCCTGCATGTGCGCCAGGACAGTTGCTCCTTGGGATGCTGGTCATACAAGCAAAGAAAGTTAATGTGCTGATGTCACTGCTTCTGCTCAACAGATAAAACCCCTTTCTCAGATTCCACTGGCACAGAACTGAGGAAAGTGTTAGGTCTGGTCAGGGTCTAAGATGCCCAATTAGGGGAACCGGTCAGCACCTGCGAAGAGAAGCTGCAAGCCAGATATGACGTCACTGGTAGACACGCCTCCTGTCAATCAGCGAGTTTTCCTGACCTATCCAGGAAGGAATCTGGCCTTCTCTTCCTGTCCCCAAGCCCTCCCCTTCCTGACCGGGTTTTCTTGAAATTCTCTATGCAGGGAAGATCCAGTGCCATTCTTCCGGACACGCTCTGGTGAACGGGAGTTTGGTCCGAGGGCGTGTGTATTTCCAATAAAGTCTTGTCCAGTGGCTTTAATTCATCTTCTCCTGGTCGTGAAATCTTTACAGAAAGAATATGTGTCACTCATCCAGCCAGCTGATACTGAACAAAATGTTGTGAGGGAGAAGAAGCACTGCCTGGTGAAGCACCATGAGGGACGGAGGTGCTACTGTTCAACCTGTCGCTGTCACTAATGAATTCTTGGAGGAGTCACTGATCTCTTGTAAGTTTTCCCCAATAAGTCATATCTTGCACACCATTTATAGACACTGTTTGTTTTGGTCTTTCAGCAACCTACCCCCTTCCCTGATACAATTAGGCTGTGAATGTGACACAACCAGAAGCACTTCTGCCTTTTCTACTACCATGGAGCTGGCAGCCAACGTGGGAAGCTGCCTACAACCGCTGTCTGACAGGACCAGGAAATTACCCAAATCAGCAAACAGCCACAACCTAGAGGCTATAATGACCAGAAAGCTACCACAACCAAGAGGAGCCTCAGGAAAGCCAGACTTCCACCCATGTGGTGCTTCCTGGCCAGCAGAAGCCACAGACTCAGGAGGTGAGGCCACCTGGTCTCTCCCATATTTCAAATCCTGCAGGAGTGCATCTGATGGGTGGAGGTCACTCACATTCACAGTTTGTACTACAAAGGAACCTTGTGATTAGCTTTCCAGACTAGAGACCCTGGAAGGAGGCTGGAGTAGATACCAGTGCCAATGGACCATGTTTGCCATAGCCTGAAACACTGTTCTCCTTCTTCCACTGACTAGGTATTGCTCATCCTTAGGTGTTGGCATAGATTTCTCTTGCTGAAGAAGGCATTCCCTGATCTTCTATCTGCTCAGAGTGCCATATCATGCCCGGTTCTTGCTAAGAACTCCCACCATATCACCCTGTAATTTCCATTACAAATTGTACTCACCATTCTCCAAGACCTGTCCTTTTCTGCTAAGCTCCATGAGGGAAGGAACTGTATCTATCTTGTTCACATGTATCGTCAATAGCCTGAATGGTGCATGGAACATTATGATCTCTTTATGTGGAATGTATGTGTTGAATAAATGAATATTAATGCACAAATGAGAGAATGAGGGCAAGTATCTTGGGAACAGCATGGAATGAGGAAATATAGATATGTTTCAGTCAGCTATTTCACTGCTGTGACTGAACTATCTGACCAGAACAATTATAGAAGAGGAAAAGTTTATTTGAGGGCTCATGGCTTCAGAGGTCTCAGTCCTTAGAAGTCCAGAGCTATTCCTCAGGGCTCCAGGTGAGGCTGAACATCATGGCAGAAGAGTGTGGCAGAGGGAAGCAGCTCATATGGTGATCAGAAAGCAGAGAGACTCCACTGGCCAGATACAAATATATACCAAAAACTGCACCCCAATTCCCACCTTCACCACCCACACCCTACCACTTTATTTACCACTCAGTTAATCCCTATCAGTGGATTAAATCACTAATTGGGTTAAGACTCTCACAACCCAATCATTTCTCCTGATAACCGTCTTGCATTGTCTCACACATGAGCTTTTGGGAGACACCTCACATCCAAACCATAACAAGATGTCAATTGAAGGAAGGGTCCTCTAACATGGGAGATAATTGCCATCTTCATTATTTATTTTGCAGAATAGCTACCCCCAATTGCTCACAGGTCTCAACATAATCTGGAAGAGTCCATCACCTTCTAAATAGTGACGTTTCTTCAGCAAGCAGATACAAAAGAAGACTGTTTAAAGGAAAAAATATTTCTACTTACTGCTCCCTATCTCCAATCAGGAGCAATACTCCTGGGGTATTTGCCCCAGAGGAGGCTGGAGCATGCCTGACCACTTTGTAAGACTCAAGAGATGCTCAAAAGCCTCAAAGATGAAAGATTATATATGTTCAGAAGTTGCCACAGCCCAGCGCTCTGAGCAGACTGAGTCCAGAGAAGAATTCTCTGGATTCCGAACAGCCCTTGCAAGGATCTGATTTGAATACAAACTCACTTCTCCAAGGATCTCACCTGAGAACCTGTTTGTGAGCCTGGAATCTGAGTAGAAGCTGAGCCAGCACACTAAGATCTTTTACCTCTCCAAAGAAAGAGCCTAACTAGTAGACATATCTGGCACTATAATGCTTATGCACAGGTACAAAACCAGGCTGTCTGAAGCTCCTTTGCTCTAAACAGAAGGAGTGGTGACAGGAGAACCAAGGCCTTATCTCAAATGGACTTATTCTGGGGCTGCAGCCTCTGTACTTCTTTCCCCAATGAACTGACTTCACAATTAAAGTGTTAGCATAGTGAGTTCAAAGTTAGCCATGAGAGGACAAAGCCAGCGAGAAAAGCTGGGTTATTCATAAGAAAAAGCCATCTGCTATGGAGCTTGGTTGTGATACCTGCTGTCTAGGGTCACACTTAACCCCCATATATATTACCAGAGTCAACAAAACTAAAGTATGCAAAGTCATAGAAAAGATGTAATAAGACATCCACAGTAAGTATGTATGTATATGTGTGTATTTATGCATATATACCCATGTAAAAATGAAATGTATTGATTTATAAAACTTCAGTGGTGTTCCTGGGCCTACAAGATGTTGAGGGTCTACTTGTGCCTCATGATGGAGCCATTTATCCCAAATCCACCTCCTCTATCAGTAGTCTTCTTTTCCTAACAAAACTAAGAAAACTTTTATTTTCCTTTTGGTGTTTCATCTTTTTTTGTTCCTATTTTCTTGGTTTAGAAAAGCCATTAAGAAGCAGAGCTCTCTGGGGCTGGGATTGTAGCTCAGCGGTAGAGTGCTCGCCTCGCATGCGTGAGGCCCTGGGTTCGATCCTCAGCACCACATACAAAGCAATAAAATAAAGATTAAAAAAAAAAAAAAGAAGCAGAGCTCTGAAGTTAGACTTTCTCAGTTTAAATTCTAATTCTACCACTCGCAGCCATGTGACCCAGGAAAATTAACTTAAGTCTTTCCTGTCTCAGCTTCTACTCTATGAAATCGAGATTAAAATATCTATAATTGCATGGAAGTACTGTGAGAATTAAATGGGGTAATCCATATGGTGTTTAAAGCAATGCTTTGTGTATTGTAACTCCTCAATGATAGCCATTACTCTTCTTGTAATTATCGTTATTAATATTCATTTGTAGCACACTTACTATTCAGAAGCATTGCTTTCATGGCTTTTATGTAGTGTGTCAAATTTATGGTTTAAATGACAACTGGATCAAAATTATTTCTTTCCTGATTTCCATTCTAGAGTTTTAACTATAGCAAGTGAGCATAGGTTGTTTCCAGGATAAGCAAGAAATGAAGAAATTGCTTTCACTAATGTCCAGTTTCTCAGAAAAAGGAAATACAGCATTAAGTAGGTTATCTTGAGCAGCACACACTAGCTTAAGTTAGGAGCAAACAAATTAATTCACATAGCAGCTGTCTAACAGCAGGGCAGTCTGCAGGGCTGGCTTATTCAGTGATTCCATGATGTCTTTGTGGCCCTAGGTTCTTTCCATCTCTCTTTTGTGCCCTCAGTAGCACCAGCCTCTTCCTAAGTCTAGGTTCCGTGGTGTTCAGATGGTAATTGCCAATGGCAATTGGGATATATATGTCTTCTTTCACATCTGAAGGAGAGAAAGGCTTTACTGGAGTCTTCAGGAGCCTCTCTTCATGCCTCATAGGCACATACTGCCTCAAGCTTCTCCATATCTACCTGGCACAACCCCTGGAAAGTAGAAGCAATCCGTGGAAGTGGAATGAGAGTTGGAGACTCAGCAATGATGGCATCTCTGGGATCACATATCAAGACTTCTGAATGGAGCAGAGGCTTTCCAACTTTAATGTTCCTTGAGAGTCAACAAATGGGGCTATTTGTTTATCTACTGCTACACAATGAACAACAAAAGTGGCTTGAAGATACCAATATTTTACTCTTTGTCACAATTTATGGATTGTGAATTCATGCAGGGCTCCGCTGGGAGATATACATGGTAGTGTTCAGCTGGCAGCTAGGCTAGTCTGAGGATCCTATCACTGTTATCTTATCACTGAGGATCCTATCCTGTTATCAGTTACATGCTTGGTACCCTGGTGGAACAGCAAAGGCTGAATTCAGCTGGACATCTGTCCCTCTCCATGGACCTCTACAGCAGGGTTGCTGGACTTACCATACAATGGCTGTTCACTACCCATCTGTAAGCAACAAAGAAGTTGCAAAATAAAAGACAATGCCAAATGATTTGAAATTTCAGTGCATATAGTTAGCATGAAGCCATGGGAATGCAATTTTTAACAATAATTTGTTTTTCTCCATGTACACTAAATAGGTGTGTCCATATTTTTTGACATATGAGTCTGAAGAAGTGCAGCTTTGTCCAGGCGCCAGTGTCACTGGCTAAGAGTGAGTTGTGGGGTTCTTTCCCTCTCAAAATTCTGCTGGGCTTGGGGCACCGTAACTTCTCTCCAGTAGCCTCCAGTCTGATCTTCCTGCCTCCAGTCTCGCCTCTTTCCATTCACCTTCCATATTGTTTTCCAGTGGCTGAAATGTGACCTCATTCCTTCCCCATGTTGGTGCCCTCATCAATGGTGTAGGACTTTACTGAAACACAAATCTTCTCAGACCATACACTTGTGTAAAGTCAATATTGGTTCTCTTTTGCCAGTCTGATAAAAGTTCATACTCTTCAGTATGGCCCCCAACTTCCTTCATAAGTTGCTTCTGTCCTGGGTCAAATACCCCAGTCATCACTAGAGTGTAAGCTCCATGAGGGCAGGGGTTTTATGTCTCTTGTTCATTACTTTATCTCTAGCACCAAGACTAGGTCTGGTACATAGTAGATACAGGTATCTGTGGAAGGAAGGGAAGAAGTATGGGACACAAAGAAGGAAAGAAGAAAGATATTTTTTTTCTTTCGATACTAAGGATTGAACCTAGGGCCTCACACATACTAGGCAAAATTTCTACCAGAGATCTATGCCCTGAGTTCTTTTTATTATATTTTGAGACAGGGGATGCTAAGTTGTTAAGACTGGCCTCAAACTTGCATTTCCCCTGCCTCACCCTCCTGAGTAGCTACTATTACAGGCATGCACCAACGTGCTAGGCTAGGAAGTTCATTTTTATATTTCACCCATCACAGTGTTCATTTCTAGTTTAATGTCTAAAACCTAAAGAGTTAACAAACATGCCATGTCCTCTTCTCCTAGCACAGTGCTTGACATGAAGTCAGCGCTCAAAATATATCAGTAAAACAAATGAGTTCATTAATAACAACATGAAATATGCTTAAGTCACAAACTAAGGGAGGGTGAAAGCTTGAAGGGAAAGCCAGCTGACTCTCTGGAGATAGGAGATAGAAATGGGAAGAGGGCAGGACATGAGCAAGTCCTTGGAGGGTGATGATGGCTCATGGCTTCTGTGACCTTGAGGGTGAAATACCTTGCTCAATCCTGATATCCCTTTTGTGTATCTAGTTCTCTTATTTGGTACAAGTAGCGACCATGCTAGTATTTTTCCAAGAGAGTGAATTCTCTGAAGCGGTTGCCTTGCCTCAGCCTCCTGGAATGTGACCTCATTCCTTCCCCACGTTGGTCCTCTCATTAATCAGCCTGCCCAGTCCTGCTCCATCAGGCAGCCTGCCAGGTGTGTTCCTGCCATGGGGCCTCCCAGTTCAGGGGCTGAGGCAGCCTTTGCTGGTTAAATGCACAGACTTGAAGATGAACACACCAAAGTTTAGACCCTAAATTCATCTCTTACCAGAAGTATAAGCTCCGTTAAACTTACCTGTTACTTACACTGTTAGTTACCTACCTGAGCCTTGACCTCATCATCTATAAAGTGGAGATAATAACAGCACCTAATTCACAGCATATTTGTGAGGATTACATTAGATAATCTATAACCTACACCACAGAGTTCAATAAATATTGAGTATTATTTTTCTATTCAAGAACTTCTCTTGCCCTTGGCAGGTCACGGATTTCCCTGGGATGGAGCAGGGATGGAGGAAGAGAAGGGGAGAGGACGCTAGCATGGAACTGGATATCTGTATAGATCAGATACTGTCTGACATGTCCATGAGAGTTATGCCCAACCCCTAAAACACGCCTGAGCTGTTGTGTGTAACATTAGCCCCATTTTCAGTGGAAGAAATGCAGATGGTAGATCAGACAAACCTGGGTTGGAATCCAAGCTCTGAAACTCTTGCTGTGTGAGTTTGGGGAAAGCTGTTTCCCTGTGTAAGCCTCGGTTTCCATCAGTTGAGGCAGTACCTACTGATAACACTGACTATGTGGATTGTATGATCTAACACCATGTCAAAGGGCTTAGCTAGGTGATGCTCAGTAAATGTGTATTTCTTCATTACCAAATGGACATCTAGCTGGTTGAGAGCAGGGACTGAATGGGGAGAGGGAGAACATGGGGTATGCAGGAAGAGGCATTCCTGGGCATCAGGATGCTGGAAGGGACATTTCTTTTATACCCCTCTAGGCTGGCAGAAAGACTCAAGTGGCTGAATACCTCCCTCTCTTAGCTTTCTGAGCCCAGGGCATGGGAGGGGATGGTCATGATAGAGCAGGAAAGAGTCCAAACAACAGTTCCAAAGGTCAGCACACCTAGGTTTTGGTTCTGGACCTACCATTTACCATTCATGTGACTTTAGACAAAGCCTCTTGATCATAAGCCTCATTTCTCTATCTAAAATGGTGATAATACCATATGTCTCTGCTATCTGCTATTGCATAATCAACCACACAAAACATTAATGGATCCTAGTGTTCTGTGTTTATGGGGTTCAGCTGGGTAGCTCTTGCTTGGGATCTCATGCAATTGCAGTCAGATGGGAGCTAGGACTGAAGTCATCTGAAGGTATGATGGGACTGGATATCCAAGTGACCTTTTCAGCTTACCTGCCTAGCACCTGGGCTGGGAGGAATGAAACAGCTGGAGGCTGGCTGAGCACCTCCTGGCCATGCAGTCTCTCCACTTGGCTAGCTGAGACTTCGTCATAGCCCAGTGGTCTTGGGGTAGTGAGACTTCTCATGTGGCAGCTGGTTTACCATAGAGCAAGAATGCCAGGAGACCAAGGCAGAAACAAGAACAAGCGTTGGCAGTCCCTCTGTATCACTTCTGCTGCATTCTGTTGGTTATAGGTGGGACATGGAGCCATGCAGGTTCAAGTGAAAGAAATGAGTGGAGTGACAAATATTTGCCACCAGGTCTAATCCGCCTCACCACATATCCCATGCACCTCACTGGGTCATTGTAAAGATGAGAAAAGATGGCCTGGGTGAAGGCCTTATGTCATTAAAAGGACATAAGGTTATTTTTCCAGGTCCATCCTCTCCTCTCTGCCCTAAATTAGGCACATGTCCTTTCTTGCACAGAGCAGTCTCTCTGCCTCCTGTGTCTCCCCATCAAACATGTCCTTCATGAATGCCACTCTGTGTCTGTTCCCTAGTGGAAAACTTCTATAGCTCCCAAGGCCCTTCATGATGTGGCTCTCGCTGACCTATGCAGAATGGACTGCCTGCATACTCCTGACCCCCTGCATGGGATTCTGTTCCACCTTTGGTGCCTTCATTCACATTGTCCTTTCTGCCCAGAGCTACTCTCTCTCTTCACTTCTGGTTAACTCACCTTCATATTTTAAGATTTCCTACAAACACATCTTCTCAAGGTAGCCAGTCTCAATTCTTGCCCTCTACTACCATCACCCCATACACACCTGTTGGACTTAAGTTCCTCTTCTATGAGCTCCCATAAATCCCATACATACTGCAGACTGGCCTTCTTGCCATTCCTCAAAGAGGCCAAACAGAGTCCTGACTCAAGGCTTTTGCCCAGGGCCTTTTCCTGCTGCCCATGGGGCCCATATAATAAATATTCATGAAATAGTTGGCTTCCTCACTTCTTTCAGGTCTCTGTTCAGACCTCAATCCTTAGAAAGGCCTGCCTCACCATCAATCTACACTGGCATAGCCTCCCTCATTCTCTCCTCTTAATCCGCTCCCTTCCCCTCAAAGTTTACCATCTGTCACAGTGACTATGCAGCGCTGCGCTGCAAGAGCTAACTGTGAATTCCTTCCAAATTGAAAACCAGTTGGGTCTTCCAAATTGACACCATGTTGTGACCTTGAAACTGGCCTTGTGAAGAGTATTTATACAAAGAAAGTCACCAAAGGACACCAGTTAGGGTTCTCTCTCTCTCTTTTTTTGAGAACATAAACAACTGCCTGAACACTATGGTGTCTATGTTTTTGTTTTATTTTTAATTTAATTTTTTGTTTTTTACTATTTCTCTCCTCCCCAGGTGATAATTTCCATAAAGGCACAGACTTTATTGATGCTGTATTTCTGGGCATCTAGTGCAGTACCTCACACCAAGTGTATGCTCAATAGTGTTCCTTGAATTAATGAACAAATGCACAAAGCAACAAATGAGTAACAGTGATCACATTAAATTGTAAGATGAGCTTCTTGAAAGCAGACATTGGTTCTTTTTTCATCTTTCTCAGTGATATTGACAAACAAACAAATATATTCTGCAGGGGCTGTATCCAAGGCAATCCAGCTGCATCTGATGAGAATAGAACCTTGGACTAGACAACTCCTGGGGTACTTCCATTATGTGCCAACGACAGAAACCTGCACAGATGCAGGCAGGGAATGCGCACTGGCCTGGAAGGCAGAAGCTTGGGTTTCTAGTTCCAGTATGGCTATGATTGCTATACGACCTTGGGGAAATCACTTCTCCAACATAAGTCTTAGTTTTCCCATTGGTGAAATGAGGCAATTGGATCAATGATGGTTGAGTTTGTGTCTGGGACTACCAGACATAGAGTTTGTGTCTGAAGTAGGTAAGTGTGGGCAAGAGGAAGCTGACTTGGCCTCCTACAGGTGCAAGAGGCAGGACATTCCCAGCACCCACGGATGAAAGACGGCAGGGTGATCCAGAGCCTGCAGCACTGGTTAGGATGGGATGGGTCTCTTTCTCCTCCCATCTCTCTCCTCTGCCCAGAAACCAAGGCCTGTGATCCCTTTCCAACTCTTCCCCCACCTTGACTTGCCACCTGCTTGAGGCTTCCCTGAAAATAATTAGAGCTTAGCCTGCTTTACCTCATCAAGCTGGACATGGATGGGAAGGCCCTGAACAGGGTGGGGCAGGGAGGCACTGTATACCTTGGTAACCCTTGCTTATTATTTAACAAACAAGTCGGCTAAGTTGTTTGACCAGCACCTTGTTTCCTGTTGTTATTTATACTTCAAGAATCATAAGCATTTCACTGCAGTCAAAAGAGCCCCGGTTTGCATAACAGAAACTAGTATTTATTGAGCACTTAATGTGTGCTGCTTTGCCCTAAAGATTGAAAATTATAGACCATTGGCCAAATTTTGTTTTTATATGGAACATGGGCTAATAATGGGTTTTCATGTTGTTAAATAATCATATATATACGTCCATAATCATCTCAAATCTTGGTCTTTATCCCACAAAGCCTAAATTATTTAGCCTTTAACAAAAACATTTGATAATCCTTGCTCTAAGTGTTTAACATAGACTAGCTTCTCATCTTGCAATGACCCTATGAAGTAGGTTACTGTTATTATCACCATTTTACAATTGAGCAACAAGCAGAGGCAGAAGAAGTTATGTGATTTACTGAGTTCAGATAGCTAGTAAATGGTGAAGACAGAATAAAAACTCAAGCAGCTGGCTTCTGAGTTCCTTCCTTTTTTTAAGGTAATAGATATGTTAGTGACCCTGATTTGATGACTGTACAATGTACACATGAGTTTAAATCACACTGTTTCCCATAAATTCATACAATTATCACATATTAATCAAAAAATTAAAATCAGCCAGATGTAGCAGCATAAGCCTGAAATCCCAGTGATTTGGGAGGCTGAGGCAAGAGGATCAAAAGTTTGAGAGCAGCCTCAGCAACTTAGCAAGATCCTAAGAAACTTAGTCAGACCCTGTCTCAAAATAAAAAATAAAAAAGGGCTGGGGATGTGGCTCAGTCGTTAAGCACTCCTGGGTTCAGTCCCTGGTACCAAAAAAAAAAAATCAAAATTAAAAATTAAAAAAAAACATGTATTTTTCCATAAACATAAGACAATATAAATCCTCTATTTTAAGTTTAATGATAAGAATCCAGGGTTCTTATCTGTTGTACATTGATATCCATTTGTCTGAAATGTTGGGTACAATGTTATTTCAAGTAAGAGACTGGATGACCAAGAGACCATCCAAGTCCTATTTAACCTAGAGAGCAAGAGTGGCCTGTCCATCAAGTCCTCTTTCCTTCTTTTCCTCTTGTGCTTTCTTTCACTTTAGTCCTATGCCTCTGAGTACATGAGTAAAAAACTTGTGAGACCTGCAGATTTTTACCTACTTTAGTAAGCCTTCTGCTCAACCTGGAGATGATGAACTGTCTTGTTTTTCTTCTCTTTTTCTCTTTAGCTCCAGAGAACCTATTTAATGGGCAGCATTCTCAAAATATTATAAATTCCTTAAGAAACCACCTATGTGTACTGGGACCTGACACTATGTCTGGCACAAAATAGTTACTCCTAAAATGTGGGGTGAAGACATGGGCTGTAGTCAAAATAAGGAAAATGGCAAGAAGGAGTTGGAAGCATTCGGAAGCGCCACTACTTTAGCACATTAAAGAGTGTCCCCCCATTCATATCTGCCCAGAATCTCAGAAGGTGACTTATTTGAAAATAGGGTCTTTATAGACATAATTAGTTAAGGATTTTGAGGTGAAATAACCTGGATGTAGGTTTTACTCTAAAGCCAATGATTGTCATCTTTATTAGAGAAAACAGAAATTGAAGGCAGAAGACAAAGGGAAGATGGCTGTGAGAAGATGAAAGGAGAGATTGGAGCCATGTGGCTGGAAACCAAGAATATGGAGAACTATCAGAAACTACAAGAACTAAGAAAAGATGCTCTTTGAGAATCTTCAGAGGGTGTATGGCCCTAGTGACACCTTGACGAGACTTCTGCTCTCCAAAACTATGAGAAGAATTTCTGTTATATTAAGTCACATACTTTGTGGCAATTTGTTATGGCAGCCCTAGGAAACAAATGCATCACCACTTGGATGGCAGCTGTGATTAGATAATTACAAAAGGACCACAAACTCCTTTTCTAGATTCCCAAAGAACTATGAAAAAAAATGTATTGGACTGAGTGAATGTATAATGTCCCATGCAAAGTCATACATATAACTTTATATATGTCATTGCTAAAATCATTTCCTTATTTGACAAATGAAGACATTGAGGTTGAGAGAGTTTAAATAATTAGTGTTAATGATACATGTAATAGGCCAGGTATAATGGTGCATGCCTGTAATCCCAGCTACTTGGGAGGCTGATGCAGGAGGATTGCAAATTCATGGTCAGCCTGGACAATTTAGGAATACCTTGTCTCAAAATAAAATTAAAAGAGCTGGAGAATGTAGTTCAGTGGTTGTGTGCTCCTGTATTCAATCCTCAATACTGAGTATTAAAACCAGACTGCCTTATGTTTTCACAAACTGGCTGGCTGTGTGACTTTGAACCAGTCATTTCACTGTCCCTATTAAATGAGGTGAAGTGATAAGCTCCATTAGAGATTCTAAACTGAGGGAAAAGGAGTTCTTCAAATGAATAAACTTCAAGGGGTCTGAGACTCTCCCACTGGAAACTGTACAAAATATAGTGTGTCTGTGCAACACTGCACTACTTTTGGAAAGGATCTGTCACTTTCCTTGGAAATGGACCCCATGACATCTAAAGATTAGCTCTGCTGGGCTTGCTTTCTTGGGAGGTCCTCTCCAGCTTCAGCATTTGTCTGTTTTCCACTTGGGTTGTTTTTTTCTTTCCTCAAATATTCTCTCGTTAGGTTGTCTTTTCTACTCAAATATTACTTCGGTTGCCTTTTAAAAGTCCAATGTTATTTGTCAGGTTGGGTTTTTCCCTTACCCCCAAAACTCTAAATATTCATCCCTGGAAAAAATGAGAAAAAAACAAACAAGCTTAGGAGCAAGGTTTCCTTTTTTTTTTTTTTTCAGTACCTGGGATTAAATTCAGGGCCTCTCCGCCACTGGCCACTGAGACACATCCCCAGCCCTTTTTACATTTTTATTCTGAGACAGGGTCTCCTGAAATTGCCCAGGCTGGCCTTGAGCTTATGATACTACTGCCTCAGAATCGCGAGTGGTTGGGATTACAGGTATGCACCACCATGCCTGGTTCAAGTTAGGTTTCTCTATTGCTGCATTCTGTAACTCCAAGTAAATAATTTGTATTAGTGAGGAGGATGGGAACTGTGGTTTATAATCCTTATTGTAATTATTTAGATGTTCCTATGTCAATAAATATATATTAAGCCTCCCCGCCCTGGGTGGTCATTGCTGTGTGGACTGTGAGCTGCTCAGAGCCAGGAGTTAGGAGTGATTTGCCTTGTATTCCTCAGCCCAGCACAGGCCTGGCACATGGTAGGATCTGATAAGGATGGCTGGCCAGCAGCCTGTATGAATGGATGATTGAATGGTGGCTGTAGAATCAGGAGAGTGGGAGGGGAAAGGCAGTCCAGGGTATGAGGATGTCAGCCCTGCTGGCTCCTGGTGGCCTTCCAGTTGGCAACCTCCCTGGCCTCATAGAAGCTTTTGAGGGCGGCCTCATGTTCCTGCCAGTCATGGTTTGAAAGTTCACAGCTGAGGCTCAGCTGCAGAGCCATGACTTCTCAAATGAATCAAAAAACATGAATCCAATTTTTGGCATCCCACTTAGGCCAGAGGAACAATGGAGATTTTCTTGCCCTTTCTTGTCTGGAGTGCATACAGCCCAGAATTATTGAACAATGAAGTCTCCTCTTTCTTGCCTGCCTCATTCTTCTTAGACCTCTGAACTTTTCCTCTCTCCCACTCTTCGTCCCCTCCACTTCCATCTCCAGTGTGTCTAGTGACTCATGAGAACTGACAGTAGGCGTAGGCGTGGAGGCCAGCTCCTCACCTCACTCAGCCCTGGAATGATGTGACCAGAGACATCTCAAGGTGGACAGCAGCAGAGGCAGGGAGGAGCCAAGAGCCATCCAAGACAGAGGCACTGGCTTAGGTGTTGGGCACTGTACCCACGGGAAGGGCAGCACAGGGCTAAGGAAAGTGTGTTCTACCAGGGGACTGTCATGCTTTGGACAAACCACTCTCCTGTGCCAGCCTGCACATTCTTCGTCTGTGCAGTGCTAGCCCTGGCCCTCCTGCCTTCCCCAAAGGACAAGGCTCAACGAGGATGGCAGACAGCAAAACTGGAAGGTGTCGGATAGAAGCAGAACCCTCTCATTACTTTCCTTCCGTTGAAAGAATATTGTCTATTGTCCCCTCCTATGTTGTACTCTCCTTAGCAACTGTAGAAGAAAGTGGTTGGGGAATGGTTGCAGCTTTTACACCAGTGTGCTGGAATTTTAAACACTTGGGTTCAGGAAATTCATGTGGTATGGCAGCATGTCACGGAAAAGGCAGAACCTCAGAAACAGACACAATGCGTGGATCCCAGCTCTGCCATCTCCTAGCTGCAAATGCTCATATACTTCACTATCTGCATAGTCTGGTGCCCTGCTGCCTGGGCTTCCTTGATTATGAAGGGAGAAGAACAAAACCTGCCTCGTTTAGGTGTTAGAAAGCTGGAGGCAGCACATTTTGAGCTGCCAGCCCTTTGTAGGCTCTGTATCAATTGAGTAGAAGTATTTCTCAGGCCCCAGCTGTTCCTGGGAAACAGGAAATAAATAGATAGGTAAGGGGCAGTTTGTGTTACTCCTATCTCCCTGGGCAGAGAAGCAGAAAGAGAAGACAGCAGGAGCAAACTTCCTTCAGAGCTTCCCCAGGATCCTCTGCTGGCATCTCCCCAGATTGCCTGTTTAGGTGACATCATTTGCTGGATTGGTCCACTGGTGGGAAAACACTTCCCATAACGTAGGGTGTGAGGTTGGCACAGGAGGAAGGAGAGAGAAATAGGACTGTTTTCTCTACATAGAAGGAAGGGAAGAAGCAGAGAGAGGGCAGGAGAGGGGAAGGAGCTAGGGACAGGAGAGCTGGCTTCAGGACTCTAGGAAACAGTGCATAGAGGACAAAAAACACTTGTTCTTTATTGTTCCATGAGTAGGGATTTGGATCAGTTTGTGAAAATAATAGAGCACAGGAGCTCCCTGAATACCACAATGAACTTTCTAATAAAGTCGCTTGGGATGGGACAGGCTGAGAACAGAGGTAGTTTCACCATTCCAAGTAGCACAAAAGCACCTGTGCGGGATTTGGAACCGGGATTCCTCCTTTGGGTGGGAGACTGGAATACATGTCCCCTAAGATCCGTTCAGTAGTTTTAAGGGGCAGCACTTGGGTAAGCACAGCCCAGAAAAGTGGGCAGTTGGGGGTGGAAGCAGCACATTGAGAACTTTTGTCACCTGCCTACCTCTAGAACACAGGAAGTGCTTAAAAGCAGCAAGTACCTGCAGGCCTTCTCAGTGGGCTTCACACATCACCTGGCTGGCCCTGGGAAAGGAAGCACAGGTGACTCATCTCTGTGGGTACAGCAACGTGGCTGCCTTATGAACCTAAGATTTCCCAATCGTTCATTTGTTGCCAGATCTTTCCAGAAACTGCCAGCCCCGTCCGATTAACAACAGAAGAAGCGCAAAGTTATTGGGTGTTTTACTGGCTTTGGCCCGGTTGGAAATCCCTTAGAAAAGAATCCAGCTACCCCTGGAGGGAACCAGATGGGAGCCAGGCACGGTTCACAGCTCATAACAAGGAAATCATGAAGAGAAGAATACGGACAGGAGGTGCAGAGAGGAAACCATGACACACTTTCAGATGGGATCACGTTCACTTCAAATCCAGATGAACTACAAACAACCAGCAGGACCACAGACTTCTCAGCCAGCGCTCCAAAGAAATGGAGTAAGGCCCCACCCGAATGAGCAAGGACAAACAAAAATGTGCTGTCTTCCCAGAAGAGTGAAAAGATCAAATGTCCCTTGGGCAGCCAGCTTATCATTTTAACAACTTTGGCCTACTCTCCTCATTCAGGACCCTTCAGCAAGAAACTAAACTGTGTCATGGGAAAATGTCTGTATCACCAGACCTGGGTTCAAATCCTTTCTTGATTGATTCCTAGCTCTGTGATCTTAAGCTTCCACTTCCTGCTCGGGTAGGAAGAGTAATTATTCTGTAGTTGCTGGGAGGATTATAAGAAATTTGTAACATGATGATTAATAAATGGTAGTTTATATAGTAACAGAAACTATGGAAATAGAGAAAAATTCAAGTGGAAGCAAAAACAGAAACCCCCAATACTTCATCCAAAACTTTATGGGACTGATAATGTGAAATTTTGTTTGATAAACATTTTAAGCAAAAAAGAAGATCCAGGCTTTGTCTATACCCTGAATCTTTCAAATAATAATATTTCATAGTACTGGAGTCACATTTTAAAGGAAACGAAACACTGAAGGTACAGTTGGGTCTTGTGTATTGGATTTCCTGAAACCCCAGTCCCAGGTCCGGAGCTGACTTCCTCTTTTATGTTCTGTTTCTTGGAGTCTACTTCCTCCATCCTCAGCCAACAGTCACCACAGCAGGTTCCTCTCTCTGTACTTCCTGTATCCTGGCTAAAGAATTGCCTGCTTTCTTTCTCTAGAGCTCCGAGAGCACTTGGAGGAGAAAGGGAAGCCCTGCCTGGACTTCCAGCATGGCTACTGTCTCAAAAATGCTCCTTAGACAGGCTCAAGCTGGCCATGGTCAGGCCAGAAAGAAGAGCTAGGAGACTTCCCAAGATGCCACCAGGCAGACACTCTGTCAGTGGGTCCTTATGACATCTCTAAGAGGTCACCTTTATCTCTACTTTGGGATAAAGGAAGCCAAGGGGAAAGACCTGCAGGGTCCTCACTAATACATGGAGTTACTGAATTCAAATGCAGATTGTTTCTTTGAGGCAGAAGGAGGCAACAGGACCACTCCTTCCACTCCCCAGTATAGGGAAGTGGTGGTCAATGGCACAAGTCCTGGGGTTTTCAGGTGTGGGCACACAGCTGTAGCCTACATGAATAGCAATTTGTCCATTCTTCATAAACCAGAACTCACAAAAAATATTTGTACAAAGAAGGAAAAATCTTTTAAAAGCCCAGTAACATGAGATAAGACCTTAATCTCTTTCATCCCTTTGTTAGTTCCAACTTTGTTAATTCTATATACATTTGCAGTCAGGGGACCTGAATTCTAGATGTGGCCTTACCACTTAAAAGCATGTGACCATGGCAGGTTCTTCCCTTCCCCTCCTAAGGCCTCTGTTTCCACATCTGTAAGACAGGGATAATAACAACGTTCCTGCCTACTCCCCAGGGGTATTGTAGGCTCTGTAGATAATGGGAGAAATTATACAAAAATTCCATTCGCACCTGGATACTCTAGGTATTCCTAGGTCCTGGGAGTCAGGGGATGGTAGGTGCTCTGTGCCAGCCTCTTTCCTAGCACCCAGCTCCTTGCTTTTGATATTCAGCAGTCTCCACAACCACCAGTCTTGTGTAGAATACTTTAAAGATCTCCAAAGATTCTCACATTCCTGAGACAGAAGATAACAATAGCTAAGAGCATTCTACTTATTACATGCCAAACACTATGTTGGGTATTGGTAATTTTTACCTTGAATCATTAAAATAATTCTGGATGGTGTTAGTTTTTAAATTAGTGAAACACAGTTTTATGTTTGTGCCTTGATATATGATATATAAATATATCATACCCCTCAATATAAAACTCACATGTAAATGAGTTTATATAAAAATATAAATTTTATATTTTTATATAAAATATAAAAGTCACTAAGAGTTTATAAAACAGAGCACAAGAACAACTCAAGTGTGACATTCAGGAAGGGAAATTGTGTTCTTAATAGCAAAGAACTTTGTAGGAAATCATCCTTTTCATAGACATTGGGGAAATGTAGGCATTATTGCCCTCATTTAACAATTAAGAAACTGAAGGTCAGAGTGGCAAAATAACTTGCTCAAAACCACAGTTAATGAGTGAGTGCTATGAAGCCAGAATTTGAACCTAAGTCTAACTGGATTCACAATCCATTTTCTTTCAACCACATGGCATGCCTTGCCTACAGAATCAATTGCTGGCTGCTGTTAGCCTCCTCAGACCACATCCCTCCTCCATAGAAGCACAAGGCCAATAGAAGTTTGGAGCCATATATAAAAGCAAAAGTAATACTCATGGCATCATTATCTAGTCTTCCTTGAAATCAAGTGAGTGGAGTATGAGTTAGGGTAGAGATGGAGAACCGCGGCTGGGGTAGGTGGTAAGACTTAAGTTAGAAGTCTTGCAATTAGGACTGCTGAAGAAGGATGTTAATACTGTAACATTCTGGGCCCAAAGCAAGATGAATTAATCTAATACACATTGCTTAGTGTCTTCTATATGCTGGGGCTGGGGCTAGAGGGCTTGGATGGGGTTCTTGCCCACTTACACTCGAAAAGACTGAGTTGATGGAATGCTTTATGTTAAATGTTTAAAAATAAAATTAAAAAATAACAAATATAGCAGCTTGTTTTTTTTTTTAAAGCATGGTATTTTTCAGAAATAGGCAGGAATTGGACAAAGGGAGAATTGGAACTGGGGCTGTGTTTACGAACTCATTCTGGTGTTTGTTGCCTGTCAAGGAAAACTGTATGAACCATAGAAGTTAGGAAGGGGGCTGGGGACATGTGGAGGTCATCTTTGGCCCACCATCTTCCCACAGAGGATAGAGAGCCCGGGCTTCTCCCATTCCTGTCCTCCCAGAGTAGGTAGAACATAATTGGAAAAGGCAGAGGGTTAGAGACTTCAGAGCACTATCCCCAATAATGTACTACCATTTGGGGCTCTTGGCTAAGAAGTCAACACATCATCACATACATCCCTCAGTCCTGAGAACCCTCTCTCATCAGCTTTCCTCTCTTCAGTCTGAGACCAAGATGGCTCTGCCATTTATAGAGGATTGTGGCAACCTAGTCAACCTTGTCAATCTCTGAAGAAGTAAGAAGACAGGATAGATATTTTAAAAATGAAAATGTCATCTAACTTCTTTTTAAATAGACTATTGGAGTTTACAAAGTCTTTGCATCTACTCTTTCACCTATTTAAATTTGATTCTTAGAATAATCTATGAAATAGTGACTGTATTATACCCATTTTACAGCTGGGGAGGACAGAAGCCCAGAAAAGAGAGTATACACTAATTATATACTAATTGCAGTATACACAAAAGAGAAAAACACAGAGAAGATGCATATTTTCTGAGTGCAATAGGAAGGACCCCTACAGAGAAGGCTTCCTGGAGGTGACTCAAGAACTGAGTAGAAAAACACAATTATGCACTACATAGATCAAGATGGGGAGACTCCAGGTAGATGATTTTCCAAAGGCTTGAAACCACAAGGAAGGCTGAAGAAGTTTCAGAAGTAAGATGAATGATGATGATGACAATGACAAGGAAGATGGCTGTGATAGCTCACACCTATGCAGATGCTATAGAAACAGATACTCTTCTCAGCAGTTTCTCTACATCAGTCCTCACACCCATCATGTAAGGTGCTTTTATTATCCCCATTTTCTGGATGAAGAAACTAAGGCACAGAGAAGACATGCAGCTTGCAAATAAGGTCATATAGAAAGGATACTATGTGCAGCCGGGTGCGGTGGCTCAAGCCTATAATCTCAGCACTTAGGGAGGCTGAGACAGGAGAATTGCGAGTTCAAAGCCAGCCTCAGCAACGGCGAGGCGCTAAGCAACTCAGTGAGACCCTGTCTCTACATAAAACACAAAATAGGGCTGGGGATGTGGCTCAGTGATCAAGTGTCCCTGAGTTCAATCTCCAGTACCCCCCAAAAAAAAGAAAAGAAAGAAAGAAAGGATACTATGTGCTAACTTAAGAAGTAGGAATTTTCTCCTAAGAGCCACATTCTCTAGGCTTGAAGCATTCTCTGTAGAAAGGAGGGGGCAGAGATTTGTGGTCTAGAAAGTCTCTCTGAAGCAGAGTGCACTGGGGTTGAAGAGGGGAAACAAAGTGGGAAACCTGGTTAGGTTAGGTGTCCGAAGAAGAACTGAACAGGGACAGTGGGGACAGAGAGCAGAGGGCTGTCCCCAACAACTTCTGGTATTGGTAGGTAGGCATTTGTCCCTCACTTGTCCACTTCCTCTACCTTTAAAGGCAGAATAATATGTTTCCATCTACCTGCTTCAGGAATTGCTTGAAAATTAATGGGGCAGAGTTCTGACTGGCTTTCATGTGTTAAACAACACCTCTGTGCTACTGGCGGTGCATATTAACTGCTGAATATATAAAACCTGCTTTGATGGAGGACCCAGGAATAATTATAGCTTTCTAATTATTGTTAATTTTACCACAGCTTTGGAACTCTGAACTTTCTCAATGATTCAAAAAGATTGCAACTCCTCCATCCCATTAAAGGAGCCACACAGTGGCAGGCTAGCAATTTCTCACCGGTTCCATTCTTTCACTATGTGCAGGGGTTCAACTATGTACATAGGACGCAGAAAAAGAAAAGCTTTCCTCTTCTAAAATCAAATTATACAAAGAACTCCTTATAGTCTTGCTGGTTCTTTAACAATCTGTTCCTTTTCATCTCCTAACACTGAATACAGACATAATGTACGATGTGTGTGAAGGAACTTCACTGGACACCCAGACATCTAGGTTTTACCAGTGATTTTCTTTAGATTCTGCATCATTTCGTTTCCACAACATTTATTTAAGATCTCACAACAGCTAGGCAGGGTATCAAATATTCTTCCCAGGAATCCGAGGAAATTGTTGGGTGGGCAACTTTGGGTCTCTAAGCCTCACCTGCATCACCTATAAAATGGGTATGATAGGTAGTCATGCCTGCCTGAGCTGGCGTAAGGATGAGATAATGCTTGTGAACAGTAAACTATATGAATGTATGCTACTGGAACTTGGGGAGGAAGAAAGGGAGAGAAAGAACTTGAAGGAAAGTATTGGGGAAAGGGAGAGAGAAAAGGAGGGAGTGTGGGGACTGGGTGGGGAGGCAGGCGACAGTCCTGAGCCTCACTTCCCTATGAAACTCCTGGGGATCCCAGCACAGTAGAGCCTCGGGGAAGCCCAAAAGTCTGGAGCTAGGAGCTGCGCAGAGGGCGGATGCCTCCCAGGGTGGGGCCAGGAGGGCGGGGCCGGCTGCCCGCAGCCTCAGGTGAGTATCGGTTTCCCTGTTCCCGGCTTTCGGTGGGAGGAGGCGGGAGCAGCTTCCCCTGCCTCGATCCTATCGCGGGCGGCGCTGGGTAGTCTGGGCCCTCCGTGGGATGGAGAGTTGGGGGAGGGAGGTATGTGTCACCCAAATACCGGCCGGTGAGTAGTCGCTGAACCAGCCTGGCAGGTCCAGCGGAGTATAAGAGCGGGAGGGAGCGGCCAGGAGGCAGACGCCTGCAGACTGTCCCAGTAGCCCGAGCCCGAGCCAGCTGAGCCCCTGCGCCTACTCTTCCAGTGTCCTGTCCGCGCTCCTCTGCCCCACTATGGCCAGGGGCCCCGGCCTCGCGCCGCCGCCGCTGCTCGCGCTGCTGGTGCTGGCGGCGGTGACCCGCTACGCGGTTGCGCAGTACAACTGCACCTGTCCCACCAACAAGATGACCGTGTGCTCCCAGGATGGCCCCGGGGGCCGCTGCCAGTGCCGCGCGCTCGGCTCGGGAGTGGTGGTCGACTGCTCCACGCTGACCTCCAAGTGCCTGCTACTGAAGGCCCGCATGAGCGCCCCTAAGAGCGGTCGTCGACTGGTGCGGCCGAACGAGCAAGCGATCGTGGACAATGATGGCCTCTACGACCCCGAGTGCGACCACGAGGGCCGCTTCAAGGCGCGCCAGTGCAACCAGACGTCGGTGTGCTGGTGCGTGAACTCGGTAGGCGTGCGTCGCACCGACAAGGGCGATCAGAACCTGCGCTGCGATGAAGTGGTGCGTACCCACCACATCCTCATTGACTTGCGCCACCGCCCGACGGACCGCGCCTTCAACCACTCAGACCTGGACACCGAGCTGCGGCGGCTCTTCCACAAGCGCTACCAGCTACACCCCAGGTTCGTGGCAGCAGTGCACTATGAGGAACCCACCATTCAGATCGAGCTGCGACAGAACGCCTCTCAGAAAGCCCCCGGCGACGTGGACATAGCTGACGCTGCCTACTACTTCGAGAGGGATGTCAAAGGCGAGTCCCTGTTCCAGGGCCCAGGAAGCCTGGACATGCAGGTGCGCGGCGAGCCCCTGCACGTGGAGCGAACGCTGATCTATTACCTAGACGAGAAGCCTCCCGAGTTTTCAATGAAGCGCCTCACCGCTGGCCTCATTGCAGTCATCGTGGTGGTAGTGGTGGCCATCGTCGCCGGCGTGGTCGTCCTGGTGATCACAAACCGGAGGAAGTCCGGGAAGTATAAGAAGGTGGAGCTCAAAGAACTGGGGGAATTGAGAAATGAACCCAGCTTGTAGGTACCCAGAGAGGAAGGGGGAGGGGTGGGTATCAGATTATCCCAGACCAAAGTGAGTCACAGTTTTTGATTCTTGGCCCAAAGGAGACATTTCTCTTCCCAGATCCTTGCTGCCCGCTCCCCTCTCCACACACATCAAGTTTGATAAGTTTGATATGTCCTGGTATCAGGGGACAGCTCTTCGGGACTTCTGTCTTGAAGGAAGCAATTCTAAAATTCCTTCCCTTTGGTCCAAGGAAAAGAAAACTAACTCTGGGAGTTAAGGGAAGGATGGCGCAGAGCCATATGTAAGAAGCAAATGTCTGACAACCCAGCCTCTTTGCAAGTGATCAGATTGATCTGGAAGCTTTGAATGAGTTTAGAAGGGAAACAGCTCTTTTACTATCTTGAGTTTGTTATTTGATGAGCTCCCCAGTTATCATGGCCCTCCCTATTAAATGGGCCTGTTGTAGTATCCTCATTTACTATCGTTTGTATTACCCACCACACAGCTTGTTACTAGGAAAGAAGCCTATTTCCACTTCCTGAACACATTTGAGATGTCTTAGGACAGAGTCTGCCCCAGAAACAGCTTCCATTCTCAGCTCTCCCTTATTACAGCTGATATCGGTAATGTTTTCTTTTGTAAAATGTTTGTATATATGTCGTCTTTGATAATATTGCTGTGATTTTTTTTAAACGAATTTAATAAAATATTGAAAAGGCACAAATAAGAAGATGGAGTTTGTGAAAACTCCCTCTGGATTTATACCACTTTGTTCTTTTCTTCTGATTTCCTATGACTGGGGTATTTTTATTTCGAATCCTAACACTTCTTTTTTGCAGAGCAGTCATTTCATGTTGCCTCTGTGGTGTTTCTTAGCGACTCTAACTGGCCAATTTAAATGCTGGTGGGTTTGAGGCAGGAGGCAAAAACTTAGCAGCCTGGTTAAGAAGGGAGCCAGCCTTCTTTGGCCACCTTTGAACAAACCTTGGCACCAGTGGAGGGGGAAAGTTCTAATGTGTTTCACAAACTGTATCTCATCTGAATTCCAGCCCTACTCTGAAACAAGAGGTATCGTTCTCATTTAGTCCTTGGGCAAATTTCTTAAACTCAACATGTTGAAGTTCTAAAAGAGGTTAAGAAACTTTCCCATTAAATTACAGCCAGTCCATAGTTGGACCTATGAGCTGGCTGTGCACATGTTCCTATGAGCTGGCTGTTTTCTCTAGGGTTTTACTACTAATGTGCTCTAAAGATTTTTTTTTCCCCTAGTAGCTGGGAAAACCAGGCAGTGGCTCTTTTGTTCATTCTCCTCCTCCTCATTCACATTCATTTATGTGAAGCCAAGCATGGTGCTGAGGGGCAGCCTAAATGTAAACAAGTGACAGTAATAACCAGGAAGCTGAGGTTACACTGGGCATATGTAAAGGAGGGAGTGGTTGTCATATCAAATATTCCATAACTAATAAGCTATATCCAGGACTTCAGTTTCTCGCCCAAGAACTCATCTAATGCCCCTCTCCCCTCCACAGTCTATGCCAACCCCTCAAGACTGAAACACCAGTGAGAATGGAGGAGATTGTTCTCAGCTGCTGTCTTTGCAGCTTGGGCTGTGGGTGTCCAGTGCTGGAAAACTGAATACTTTAGGATTACCAGAGATTTCAGAGTCTCTGCCACTCCAGCTGGGGAGGAACTGCTCTTCAGGCCTCAAAAATAGTCCCAGGCTCATATAAGATGGCAATTCACAGAGTGAGGGGTGGGTAGGATGTGGGCAGATTCTCCATGGTAGGACAGTGCCCTAGGTAAGAATGGATAACAATAAGAGTGAGATTCCACTCTCAGATTCCCTGGGTACTTCCTACTTTTTTGTGTCACCCACATATCTTAGCAGAAGGGACCTTCGTAATGGCCTCTGACCTAACCCTTCATTTCTTTTCTTTTCTTTCTTTCTTTTTTTAAGAACAAGTGCCTTCTCTAGATTAATGTTTCTGTGGTACAGCTGGAACTAGAAAGTCTCATTGTTTTAAGAGTCTCTTCAAAAAAACTATCACTTGACTGCCTGAAAAATAAATAGATTGAGTAGACAGCTAAACAAGGGAGCTCCCCACAAAAAGCCATTCCTCCTTTAAAATGTCACTTCTGTATAATATCTATAAGTTTCTGAATTCATTCCGGAGGATGACTCCCTGCACTTTATAGCACTCACTATACAAAAGGTACTTTCACATGTGTAACTTTGAGACATTGACTTACTGGAAATAACTGTAGTATTTCAAAGCCTGCTCTGTTAAGCTGGGAATTCACTTAACTCTCATTTCTCATTTGTTAAATGAAACTACAAATATCTTATTATTGTGAAGATGAAATGAGGTGACTGGTATGAATGCTTACAGCAATTTGGACACTTGGCAAGAGCTCAGTATTCTTAAAAAGTTCTTTTTTCTAAATTATATATGGCATACATGGCACACATCAGAAAACTGAGTTCCACAGAGGTCAAGTACACTCATGAACATACACCCTCCATGTGCCAAGGCCAGGGTTTGGACCCTTGGCTCTGTCTTCCCAACCCGGGTTGCTGTCTTATGCACCCAGCAGAGAAAGTCCTTTTCTTAGTCATTTCCTCCAAGCCCCCATGCTTCTGTGAAACCAAGTTTGCTTCTGCTGCATTCAGGTCTCCTGAACCAGCTACCTGCGGGGGTCTAGCTTCCACCCCTAGAAAACTCTCTCCCTTTCCAAGTCACCTTTCACTGTTTTGTACTCAAACCTGGGTCTGCCCCTGAAAGGAATGTGAGAAGCAGGTGTGCCTCACCTAGCAGGTCATGGCTTGTCTTCTGAGACTGGAGGAGGCTCGACTGATTTCCGTGTGTGGGTCACCAAGACTCTATTCTAGCTATTTTCTTAATTAGAACAATTTTTAAAAATTACCCATTCCTCTTTCCCCTACTTACATATTTAGTCCAATAGCCTCATTCTGCAGATGAGGAAATTGAAGTAGAGAGAGGAGAATGGTTTGCCCAACTCAGCAGAGGGAGGCAGAGCTACCCTAGAGCCCCCAAACCCTCACTCTGCCTGTCTAATGTTCGTTCTTGCCTCCCTGGTTAGTCTCCTGCTTATTCGTTTTTCCTTGATTATTTCCGTTCTTAAGCTGTGGTTAATCTTTACCTTTTGAATATCACTTAAATGGGAGAGATACTTGGATTAAATGTAAAATGGATGAGCTTTGAAGTTTCCTGCAGCTGTTTTTCTGTTTGTAAAATAGGTATAGTTTTATCTAGCATGCTCAATTTTTGAGATTAGACACATGAAAAGGTGGAATATGTATTCAGTGAGTGATCACTCTTGTTTGAACAACAAGAAGTTCCCCTAAAATCATGGGGAATAAATTATCAGTACTGGTTAAGTTATTCCAGTGGAATGTGAGCAGAACTTCCACCTCACTTTTGTAAGAGGACATCTCCATTCTTAGGCTTCAACCTTGGAAGCCATCTATTTATAGAAGCAGAGCAATCATCCACCTGGTTTGTATAAAACAGCTATGCCCAACATAAAAGCACAGGCAATGATGTTCTCAATAGGACCCCTACAGCTCAGAAATAATGCTAAGAGTTTATAAATGGGATAATATCAAGTTAACAAAAACTTCTTCACAGCAAAGGAAACAATTAAGAATGTGAAGAGAGAACCTACAAAATGGGAGAAAATCTTTCCTAGTTACTCTTCTTACAGAGGATTAATATCCCTATCCAGAATATATAAAACACTTAACACCCAAACCACACACACACACACACACACACACACACACACACACAAACCCCAATTAACAAATGGGCAAATGAACTAAACAGACACTTTTTAAAAGAAGAAATACAAATGACAAATACATGAAAAACTGTTCAACATGTTAACAATTAGGGAAATGCAATTTGAAGCTACACTTAGATTTCATTTCACATCAGTCAGAATGACAGTCATTAAGAATATAAACAATAATAAATGCTGGAGAGGATGTGGAGAGAAGGGAACACTTTTACACTGTTGGTGAGATTATAAATTAGTACAACCACTATGGAAATCAGTATGGAAGTTCCTCAAGAGACTGGGAATGGAGCCAGGTGCTGTGGCACACACCTGTAATCCCGGCACTTTGGGAGGCTGAGACAAGAGAATTGTGAGTTCAAAGCAAGCCTCAGCAATGGCGAGGTGCTAAGCAACTCAGTGAGACCCTGTCTCTACAAAGAACACAAAATAGGGCTTAGGATGTGGCTCAGTGGTCAAATACCTCTGAGTTCAATCCCCAGTACCAAAAAAAGAAACAAAACAAAACAAAAAAAAAAAAACTAGGCGTGGACCCACCATATGACCTAGCTATACTATTCCTTCATATTTCTCCAGAAGAAAAGTCAGCATATTATTGTGATACACACATATCCATGTTTATAGCAGCACAATTCACAATAGCCAAACTATGGAACCAGTGAAGGTGTTTGCCAATGGGTGAATGGATAAAGAAAACGTGGTAGATATACACAATGGAGTTCTATTCATCCATAAAGAAGAATGTAATTGTCATTGCAGGAAAACAAATGGAACTCAAGAACATTATGTTAAGCAAAATAAGCCAAACTCAGGTCAAGGGGTGAATATTTTCTATCATCTGATAAAGCTAGAAAGGAGAAAGGAAAAGAAAGTTGGAGGAAATCTCATGAAAATCAAAGAAAAGTTTGATAAAGAAAAAGGATCAGCCAGAGGGAGGAGGGGAGGGAAACGGGAAATACTGGGGAATGATATTGGCTACATTATACTGTTACATTGTTCGCACATGTGAATATGTAACAACAAATCCCACCATTAAGTACAGCTATAATGCACAGGCTGTAGCTCAGTGGTAGAGTGCTTGCCTAGCACATGTGAGGCACTGGGTTCAAACGTCAGCACCACATAAAAATAAATAAAGGCATTGTGTCCGTCTACAATTCAAAAAAAAAATTAAAAATATGGAAAAAACCCCCCAGCTATGCCCGTCCATGTGGCACACTGATCTTCAACTAGATTGTAAGAAATAAATAAATGCCTCACTTTTTAAACTACAGGTTGAGGATCCCTAATCTGCATATCTGAAATCCCAAATGCTCTAAAATCTGAAACTTTTTAAACACTGACCTGGTACCACAAGTGGAAAATTCCATACCTGAGCTCGTGTGAAGAGTCCTAGTCAAAACACAGTTTCACTAAAAATGTATAAAGTCATATTCCAGCTATCTGTATAAGGCTTATATAAAACATAAATGAATTTTGTAAGTTTAGAGTTGTGTCCCATCTCCAAGATATCCTATTATGTATATGTAAATATTCCCATATCTGTGAAAACTCCAAAATTGGAAATACTTCTAGTCCCAAGCATTTTGGTTAAGGGATACTCCCTATGTTATCGGATCTCTCTAATAGTCTTTTGTTTTTATTTTAGCTTATTCTTTTACCCTAATTGACATGGGTGGCTATATTATTTCTATAACAAAGGTGACTGAGAATGGCTCCTATGGAAGAGGACCCAAAGAGTCCAACGTCCCTTCCACCACATGAGGATGCAGCAAAAAGATGGCTGTCTATAAGAAATTGAAGAACATCTCAGAAGATGGAAAGACCTACCATGCTCCTGGATTGGCAGAATCAATATTATTAAAATGGCCATATTACCCAAAGCACTATACAGATTCAATGCAATCCCAATTAAAATCCCAAAGGCCTTTTTTATAGA
>CM053400.1:42845726-42919143 GCA_028644305.1 Xerus rutilus | reverse complement strand
GTGTATAGGGTGTGTAGGGTGTGACTATACTCACAGGAATGCGGAACTTGTTACAAGATTATGGCCAAGGTCATATGATTGACAAACCTGATATTTGTTGCATATTATGTACTGTGGATGCGCCCAGGCCAGCTCTCTCTCACACCCTCAGTGAATCCATTGTTCTGGGTCCAATGTGAGGAGGGGCATCATGGCAGAGGGCATGTTGGAGGAAAGCTGCTCACCTCATGGTAGCCTGGAAGGAGGAAGGGAGAGGAGGAGGGAGAGAAAGAGAGAGACAGAGGAGAATGAGAATGCAGGGGGTGCCAGGGCAAAATATACAATCTCTAAGGCACACCCCCAGTGATCCCCTTCCTCCAACCATGCCCCACTTGCCTATAGTTACCACTCAGTAATCTATTTAAATTATTAATCCATCAAAGGAATCTAAAAAATGGATTCATGATTAGAGTATGGTTCTTATAATCTAATTATTTAAATTATTGTATTAACAGAGGAGGTTTTTGGGGGGGACACTGTATATCTAAACTATAACAGGTATTTTACATTTATGCCTATGATCATATTTTGAGTTAATTTTTGTGAAAAATGCAAAGAAGTCTGTATCTTGATTCACTTTTTGCATTGTGGATGTCCTATCATTTCAGCAGTATTTATTGAAAAGACTACCTTTTCTCCATTGTATTTATCTGCTCCGTTGTCAAAGATCCATGGACTCTATTATGTGGGCCAATTTCTAGATCCCCCATTCTGTTGCATAGGTCTTTTTTAATTTTTTTTTATTCTTTTGGCAACCCCACTGTCTAGGTTAGAGTAGTTTTGTGTTGAGTGTTGATGTTGAGTATTGTCAGACCTCTACTTTCATCTTCCTTCAATATTGTATTGGTTATTCTGGGTGTTTTGTGTTTCCATGTAAATTTTAGAATCAGTTTATCAATATTCCCAACATAATTTGTCAGAATTTTGATTGCACTTGCATTGAATCTATAGATCAGTTTTCGAAGAATTAATAGTTTGACAATATTGAGACTTCCTGTCCATGGACATGGAATATCTCTTCATTTAGTTAGTTGTTTGATTTCTTTCATTAGAGTTTTGCACTTTGGCTCATGTAGATCAAATTCATTTTTGAAAAAGAAACTTATACTGAAACATAGAGAAAATGGCAATGTGAAGATTGAGGCAGAGACTGAAGTAATGCATCTACAAGCCAAGGGGTTCATTTATGTTAACTTAGTGGTTTCGGCCTAAGACTTGGAGTTCAGGCTAACCTGGGTCTCAGCACTTCTATTTACAATTTCAGTAGGATCGACATGAGCACAGAGTGCTCCAGCTCTTCAGAAGAGGCGAAACTCACCAGGTCTGGTTTAGATACAAGCCAGATTGCCAGAGTTGGTGATATTTGCCTTTTTTGAAGAGTGAATTAACCAAGTGATGGTAGGAAAGACATTTGTAGCAGATGGCACTGTTTTAGATTACATTTCCCTTCATTTTGGTGACTGGCCTAAATTTCTGCACAGGTTGTTCAACTTGCAACTGCCAACAGCTGAAGCTCTTTGCTTGAGGCTTTCTCTGGTCAACAGAAGCCCACTTTTTGCACAGGTAGGAGGTCAGAAGTGCCAGAGAATTAATCATCTCCAGGTCAGGCTTCAACAAATGATTAGCAGAAGATGGTGGATAAATAGCCCAGCTCCTTATCCATCAGCTGCAAAAACTCAGAAGCATTTTTTTTTTACAATGTTTCAGTCTTCCTCATCAGGATTACACTCCATCTGTTTTCTTTTTTTACATTTTTTTTGGTTACAGAAGAACAAATCTTTATTTTATTTATTTTTATGTGATGCTGAGAATCGAACCCAGTGCCTCACATGTGCAAGGCAAGCACTCTACCACTGAGCCACAACCCCAGCCCCTCCATCTGTTTTCATTTGCAACTTGTGTGTTAATACATCCTTTGTTGGTGCTGTTGCTTGGATATTGAATGTCCAACAAAGGCCCGAGTATTAAAGACTTTATCTGCAGATTGATGGTTTTGGGAGGGCATAGGACCTTTGGGAGCCTTGTGAGAGACACATATGTCTTTGGGGATGTGCCCTAAAGGAGTTTGTGAAACTCTGTCCCCGTCCTCTTTTTCTGTTGTCTCCTGGCCTCCCAGTGGGCATTGTTTGCTCTGCCACATGCTCCTGTCATGAGATGCTGCCTTGGTACAGGAACAAAACAATGGCCAAAGGATCATAGGCTGAGACCTTGAAAACTGTGAGCCAAGTAGACTGTTCCTCCTATGAGTTATTTACATCAGGCATTTTTTTAGAGTCATGCAAATCTGCATAACACAATTGGCTTCCTTTCCTTCCTTATCTCATTTTTCTATTTCCTAAATGGTGTATCTTGGGATCACCTTCCCTGTCCCCAAATCACTTGCATTTGAATCCTTGTCCTGGAGTCTCTTTCTGGGAGAACCCCCATAAGGCAGCATTCCACACAGAAAGAATGACATGTGCAAGAGCATGGAAGTAAAAGCCTGCAAATCTCAAAGCAAATTTCCATCTTATTTGGGAATCTGCTGCTTGGTCTAGTGATTTAATGTATAAATAACCACCCGTGACTTTTTAATAAATGGACACCATGATGTAATGATCCATATTCTATTTGGAGGATTATAAAAGTTGAGAGGAGGCACTGAGACTGCTAATTTCCCTTGAAGACCAGTTCTACACCATCCCTGGCACATAGTGCATATTCCATAAGTATTATTCATCAAGGGACTTGTTTATTATATTGAAAGTAGTGTACTAAAAATGTCTAATATTGACTATGGGCTCTGGGTGATGACGATGTGTCAATTTTAACAAATATACCACTCTGTGTAGCGGAGGAGGCTGTATTTATGTGGAAACGGGATGTACACGAAAACCTTCCATGCTTTCCACTCAATCTAAAACTTCTCTAAAAAAATAAAACATGTCAATTAAAAAAAAGTCTAGTACTTTTTATGCACTAGGATTCATAATGCATGCTCAGAAAATAAGATTTGTCGAACAAAATGAAGGACCTTGGAAAACCAAAGAAATGCCTTTGTTTGAACTGAGCCACCTGCTGGTGATTTTTGACAAGAGTACTCTGTAGACAGTGATTGTGTGCTCTAGAATTTTGGGGACTTTGACTTGAGAATTCAAACTTGTGGGCAGAGTTGTTCATAACAGTAAAAGAGTACAAATGACTAAAACACTTATCAATAGAAGAATAATAGAGTAAATGATGTGATATTGTTATGTTTTTGATCCGTAATGTCTCCAGAATGCTCCTGTGTTGAACACTTGGTCCCAATGCAGCAGTTTTAGGAAGTGATTGGATCATAAGAGCTCTAACTTCACCAGTGGATTAATAGAGTGATGGATTCATAATTCGATGGCATTATTGACAAAGTGGTAAAAACTTTAGGAGATGGGAGCTACTTAGAGAAAATAGGTCACTTGGGGTTTGTCCTTAAAGGGTGTATTACTTCCCTGGCTTTCACAATCCCCTCTCCTCCCACTCTCATTCTTTGCTTCCTGGTTTCCACAAGGTGAGATGCTCTACTCAACCACATTCTTCCTGGATATTCTGCTTCACAACAAACCCATACCAATGGGGCCAAGTGATTTTGGACTGAAACCTCTGAAACCATTAGCTAAGTCTTTCCTCTTTTCTCAGGTATATTGTCACAGCAATGAAAAGCTGACCTACACACATATCCTGTGCACAGAACACCAAGCAGTGAGTAAAATGGATTTAGTTGATTTGTATATATTGACATTCCAATTTCTCTATGTTGTTCAAGAAATAAACTGGAAGTCACAGAAAATATATGTAGTTTGATTTTATCATGTTTTAAAAACACTGAAATATACCCTAGATATTTGGTTGTGCAAGATGGGAACTCAACAAGAGATGGGATGGGGTGATGAGGTGATTTTGAAGTCCCTTCCAGCTTTCAGATTCAGTAATCCTAAGAAATAAAATTTATATTCCTTTTAAAAATATATTGCTTTGACTCATATAAGAAAACTGTAAAATGTTATAGAGAGACATAAAAGGAGACCTGTATAAATGGAGATGCATACCAGTTTCCTGGATTGATAGTCAGCATTGCAAAGATATAAATTTCCCCCAAAGTAATCTAAGATTAAAAACAACAAAAATCAAAATCCCAGTGCATTTTGGGAAAAGAAAAGTAATTCTAAAGTTTAACCTGAAGGCTAAATGTGTAAAAAGAACCAGAAAATATTTGGAAATAAAGTGTATATTATGAAGTTACAATAGTTAGAATTACGTACTAGTGCCAGAACAGACAGATTGTGAAACAAAAAGAGAAAATCCAGAAACATGAGAATTGAGCATGTAGTGAAAGTGATACTTCAAGTCATCAGGCAAGGCTGGAAAAGTCAGTTAACTGTAGGGACAGCAGTTGTCTTGGTGGTCCTGCCCATGGGGAGGGCAATGCTTGTGTCTTTTGGAAAAGGTCTCTTGGCCTAATTGTTCAGCAAGAATTTTATTGCTTTCTCCTGCCTCATGCTGAAATATATTCCTAGTATATTAAAGATTTTAAAAGACGTAAGAAAGAAAAAAGTCATTAAAATTCCACTAAAATATTGATAAATATGTAACTGTGGGATTCAGACATAGAATGAATGTGATCTCAGAGGCAGAGACCACAGTCAAAAAAATGGATAGATTTATTCACATAAAAAAAAATCTAAAATTGGGTACATTTGTATATGCAAATTGATCAAACTGAAAGACAACAACCAAGTGGGGAGAAATGCTACATAAACAACAGACAATTCTTAAATACATAGAGTTTTATTAGTCAATAAATTTAAAAATGAATATTTTATAGAAAGATTGATTAAGAGAATGAAGAGGCATTTGCTGAAGTAGAAATTCAAAGGGCATATAATCATGAAACACTGTTCGCCTCATCAGGAATAGAAAAATTACATTAAAATAGCAAGGATCAATGTTTTAAGGATTTTAAATATCTAAAGTAGTTTAATTTTGCTTTTCAAGAGAGTCACATAGCAATATGGTAGCAGTGTTTGTCAAATATTCAAAACCATTTGCTTCATTTGGATTTAGAGGACTGTCAAGTATAATTTCCTTTGGATAAGCCCTCAGAAAAAGTGTTCTATTCTGAGCATTGCTTGATGAGATGTGAGCTTTTTTGGTAGGTGTTCTTTACTGATCATGCATGGTGGCAGAGTTGCTGAACGGATTCTACAGAAGCATTTGTCCCGCAACACCATTGCTGGTCCAACCTTTGCTCATTAACACTTAGATACTGTGCTGCATGCCGGATGCCTTTCAGCGAGGCACCATTCCAGCAGCTGCCTCTCTCCTCAGAGATTTCACCTGGCTGAACACACTCGTCTCATCCAAGGATATGTCCTCTCCCCAGGGACAGCACTGTTTAACAACTAGTTGATTGGGGGTACAAAGTTCAGGATTCTGTGCTTCAATTGAGGGTAACCCTGCAGAGCTATCCCACTCTAGAACTCTTCCTGGGAGTAGCTGAAAAACTACATATCTCCCTCTACCCAGTGCTCTTTTCCTTGCTTTCTTATAGGTGTTGTTCCTGAAGACTCTCTCCAGTAACCTTGCACAGAAGGATTTATCTCAATCTGCTTCCAGGGAACACAATCCAAGACAACTCAGCTTTTTCCAGTGGAAAGCCACCTTGATAGAGAGGGATATTTATTGAAAACTCCTATAAGAAGTGCTGGAAATGGAATACTGAGTTAAAGGTGATAGAAATGCTGAAGAATTATGATGCTTGACTTGTTTTATAGCAGGTTTAGACAGAAGCTCAACACAACAATCCGATCTCTGCTGATCCAAATGCAGGTTTTGAACCAGTTAAAATGGCCCCAGAATTTGATGAGAGGGTCTCCTTATTTGGTGGGCTGCAAAGCTTGGACAGCACCTTGACTAAAGTGGCCTCTTATTCTACTTAAATATGTGCTGAGTGTGACTGTTCATCATGGTAGAAATAGCTGGCAGGAAATTTGAAATCACTCCACCCTGCAGGATTTGCACATCACCATTTACGTGCTCTATTCCAACAAAAATTAGTTTGGCATTTCCTTCATCCATGTGTGATTTCCTTTACTTTCTTGTCATACAGACTGGTCTTCCTACATAAAACAAGCAGATCTTCCACTTACAACATCTGTCTTCTGCTCCAAAAGAATGGTCACACCTGGGCCCAGTATATTATTTTAATAAATTGTCATTTAGATTATTATTATACCACCTTCCTAACTGGTCTTCCTGCCTCTAGCTTCACTCATTTTGTCTAAACAGCAGCTACTAGAATCCAATTCCTGAAGTTAAATGTCAGAATAACTCAACATGGTCCAGCAGGTTCTAGGAAAAGCCAAAGGGGAAGGCCTAAGCTCAAACACATCCTCGCTTATTCCCCAGAGACATTTTTTCTTTACAGATTCCATTGGAGCACTTTTCTAAGTATTGGTGCAAACAATTTCTTTTTTGTTATACAAGCAAAATATCAATACCATAGAGAAGCAAAATAAAAAAAGAAAATTATCCTTACTTGTTCCTATTATAATCACCATTACCATTTTGATATGTAACCCTCTTCAAATGCCAGCTGGGCTATGGGGGGCATAGATGACTGACAGCCTGTGCCTCTGATGTTGTGAGTTCTCCCTCATATTTAGAACAAGCTCCTGCTCACCCAAGGCTGCTCTTAGCCAATGAGTGGGCATAATGTGAGTTTTAATGGATACTCATTTCTGGGAGGTATAAAATTCCTCTAATGGACAAAAGAAGAGAGAGAATAAGGATGGCTAGGATCCCCAAATCCCTCTGAGGCACACCCTGAGTGACCTAAAGAGCACACATAATGCTCCACCTCTTCAACGTCCATGGAACCTCCCAGTACTACTCCTGAGGACAAGCTTTTATACATGGATGTTTGGAGGACACTACTCATATTCAAACCATAGTAAGTAGGAATCTGATGGAAAGAGTCATGAAGCCCCAGAGATGTTTCATTGCCTACCCAAGGCAGATCTGAGCCCTGGTTGGGAAAACCTCAAGTATGGAATGGGACATCTGGATGTAATCCTTGAGAATGTTGACTCAGCAGAACCTTAGAGCTCGTGGATGTGGCTAACTCCTCCATAGTAAGAGTGACACTTAACCTAACTGGCAAGGCCAAACTGAGGTTCTATCACAAGGCAATAGGTGCTCCCCAACTCCTTTTTGTTATCAGGAAAGGTAATAACCAGGTTCAATCCCAGCAGCACCCAGTTAGAGATGTATTGGGCCTGTTGAGGAGAGAGATTGCATAATGAAGGAGCTGCAAGAGTTAGTAAGCATGTACCAGCAGGAGCTGAGGGCATTTTTTAAAAAAATAAAATTTGATTTTTTTTGGTACTGGAGATTGAACTCAGGGGCACTCGACCACTGAGCCACATCCCACCCCTATTTTGTGTTTTATGTAGAGACAGGGTCTCACTGAGTTGCTTAGCACCTCGCCGTTGTTGCTGAGGCTGGCTTTGACCTCGTGATCCTCCTGTCTCAGCCTCCCAATAAAATTTGATTTTTTTAAGGGTGCTTGATTAAGATAGGCAAGAACATAACCCAGGGTATATAAAAATTCATTGACTTGGGAATCTTCTTGGGACATGGGATCCTGGTAAGACTCTAGGAGATGGGGCAAACTCAATCCAAGTGGTTCTTAGAACCCAGGAGAAAGTCACAATTCATGCACAGTGAGGCAGAAATGTCTGAATTGCCTGAGAGATGGTAGAGAAAGGAGAGAAGGAGCTATGGGAAGTGGGCTTGCTGGATGAATTTATTGTGTGAAGGCAGAAGACCATTCAGAGGGCTGTGTTCTGCCAGCAGCCCAGGTGGCACACAGATACAAAAGCAATGGAGTGCACACAGATGAGAAGGACACCAGCATCACTAGCAAACTCAGAGGGGATTGACCTCTGTAGGCCAGGGGTGAGAGAAAAACCAGCCATCATGAGGCTGGCCTAGATAATATCTAGGGGATAACAGGATCCCAGAATAACAGGAACTTGGTGGTGGCTTGAAGCACCAGAAGCCTGCAGTCTGTGATTACTGTTAACAGCTGTAAGCACGCCCGACCCTCCCTCTCTCCACTTCCTATTTTGAGATAATGATGCTAGCTTCTATATGTGTTCCTGCTATGATGTGATGTCATATATGGACCTCACCAGAGGCCAAACAAATGGGGCTGCTTGATATTGAAGTCTGAGCCTCCAAAATTGTGAGCTAGCTAGACCTCTCCTTCCCTGAAGTAGCATGTGTCAGACATATTTTATGGAATACCAGACTCATATAAGATCCCTGACCTTGAGTTAAAATAGTGGAGAAGACCAGATGGAAGCTGGTGAAGCTGCTCCTCTCCCCAAGTCCAGATAATAAATAAAAACCAGGATTTCTTCCAAGGGAGGATGATGGTGGAGATAAATGCCATCATGAAAGACTTAAAGGATACAGGAATGGTTATCATTTATATATTTATATATATTTAAATGATTGGTTATTCATTTAATTTGCCAGTATGGCTTCTTCAGAAATCAGATAGACCCAGAAGGATGGCTTAAGACTACTGCAGACTTAACCGAATAGCCCTGGTCAGAGCTGTTGTGCCAGTTCTTTCACATGTAGTCCAAAAGGAGCTTGAATCGTTCTTGGGGAAAAAGAGGACAGTAAAACACCATTCTCCACTCCTGAGAATCTAATCAAGTTAAGAGAACAATGAGAGCAAGTCAGGACTCTCTATATACTTATTTACTGTCTACTTTTTGGAATATGCGGATAAAATATCTTGAATGACACAGGCTTTCTCTCATGTATGCTGGGAATTAAGGCAAGTTGTTTGCTGTAGAAAGCTGATTTCTTGCATGTAAACCAAGTTCCTTGGGATGATGGGACAAAATAAGCTAAGTTAGTGACATCACTGCTTCTATATCCTAGCTTATGAAAGTCCTCTCCCTGTAGTAAGTGGTGCAGAATTGAGGGCACTATGGAGAGGACAAGTGATTGCCACTGGACAAGATGGTGAGTGCAATGGAAATGCTATTTTCTGGAGTTGTGAGAGATGGAGGCATTACTTGGTGAAACACCAAGAGGGATGGAGGTGGTATCTGTCCACCTTGTTACCACTGGACTGTCTCTGATAAGCATTTAAACATAAACCTTATGCCTTACATGCCATCTTCAGGTGCTATCTTTGGTCTCTCAACAACCTATCCCACTGCCCTAACTCAACTGGGTTGTAGACAGTATGGAGGTGAACCACGTGGACATCCCACAGAACTTATCCATTTATTACAATAATGGCATCATGTTAAGCAGGCATCATAAGCAGGCAGGTGCCTAGCATTCTGGAAACCTTAGTAAGGCATATGAACTTCAAGGTTCAGAAGACACCCCTAGAGAACTGAGGGACCTGCTACTTCAGTTTTTAGGATCCAGGGGTCAAGAGTTTGCCAGGATGTTCCCTTCAAAGCAAAAGACAAACTATAAAATACATATAAGTAAGATAAAAGAAAAAATCACTTATAAATCCTCTGAAAGAGATACCTAAAATTATTCAAAGTATTTATGTCCTTTGAGTTTTTTTCATTGTGCAAAGTACAAATATGATAAATATGGGATACTACTCACCATGTTGATATCTTGTTTATTTATCTACATACTTGTTTACTGTCTACTTTCCTCATTGAGATATAAGCTCCATGAGAGTCGGGTCTTTGTCTCATTCATTACTACATAACTGGCACCTAGAATGCAATTGGTGCTCAAGAATATTATTTTGGGTGTGGAATTAAGTATACTATGCACATTTTTTTGTAGTTAGCTATTTTCAACTAATTTCAAGACACTTCAGGTTATATTTCATATTTCTTAGAATGTGCCACTACAGAAGTGCTGTGAAAGCACAGTATTCCCATACTCCAAAGACTACTATCCGTGTAGCTTCAGAACCAAGAAGCTTGAGTCTTTTGGTAGCCCTCAGATCCTTTTGGCCATACTGCTTTAGAATCGTTAGCGGGTACAGCCTTGCTCTGATCATTCTTTAAACGACCCAACTCAGCTAAAGCAGGTATCAAGATATGAGTAATTTAACTCACTCCAGGGCAAACCACCCAGCCCAAAGGCCACGTCCCTCCTCCGACCACACGGGGGCGCGATAGCGCCGTATTCCGCATAGGGCCCAGAGGTCCCCCAGGGAGGACAACTCTGGGCACGAATATTGATTGCCTCGGGTGGGCGGGGAAAAGGCTCGGGCCCAGCCAAGGGCAGGAAGTGAGGAGGCGGGGCTTCTCGGAGGAGTGTACGCTTGCGCAGAAGTCGGGTCGGCGGAACCCGGGTTTTCGCCTCTGCCCAGAGTCTGTCCTCACGGTGACACCTTTGCCCTCTTCCTCCTTGTTGGGCGCGGCAGCGGGGAGGGGGCGCCGTGTGGGAACTGGGGTGGGCAGGGCAGGGAGGGGCTCTGGGTGAGCAGGGGACGTGCGAGGACGCGGCGGGGCTGGGTGGCGAGGCTTGGGGCGCGGGATAGAGGGCCTGTGCGAGGGCACAGCCTGGTCCGCCCCCGACCGGGATGCCACGGCGCCGAGTTGCAAGTTGGCACAGCGGCGGTGCTTTCCGGGAAGATGCCCTCATTCCTCCCCCGCAGACTTTCCTCCTTCTTAGAGGCTCTTAAGTGTTGTTTCCTAACGCAGGATTGCGCGCCTCACCCGGACACCTTCACCTGAACAAACCTCTTCTAGTGGCTTAAGGCATCTCAGTGTCAGTCCTTCGCTTTTCTCTTTCTGAGGGAAGGAAAAGTTTTCCTGTTTATACTTGGCAATGAAAACCAGAAAATTTCCTGCGTAAACAGTTCCGCAGAGTTTTAATAGTTTCTTTGTGAACTTGTCTATGAAATGTCACTTTTATACTAACTACTTAAATGTCACCTATGTGTGTAAAGTGGAGCAACAGTTTTACCGTGCCATGCAGTCCTCGGTGAGAAATGTTGGTCCAGGGACATGGAAATACCTCATTGGAAATACAGGAGTTGATCAACTGTAGTGACTCTGACCAAGGCCTTACTGTAACACTCACTAAAAGGGTTTAGGTTCATATCCATCATTCTCTGGCAGGGTGAAGGGGTACAGTGTGGCATTTGGAAGCTTAAGAACCCAGTCTGCTGCCTTACAGTTTTTTTTTTTAAAGACTTTCATCATGTGTGTACTTTGCTTGAATGATTATTTTAAAATACGTGTCCTATTTTTGCCAATCTGACAGCTGTTTCCATAGAAACTAGAGAAGAAATAGTCATTTTCAGCGACAGTTGTTAAAACTGTCTTCCAGTCTTCAGCAGTGAGTGCTGTACTTGATCATTCTGAGATGATACTTAAAGAATTAAGGATCTGAAATGTTCTTAGAGGCTAACAATTCAAATTGCTTAATTTTCTCACGTAGTTAATTTAGTAATCTTAGAAATCTGTCTGCTATGTTTGTTGACCTGTCACAGTTCTTTGAAGAGGATATGTCAGTCCTAATTCTTTCTTAGGTGCTGTATTATCTAGTGACTGGATCTTTGAAAATGTCTTCCCCCATTCTTTACCCAATTTTAAGGATAAACCAGGATTACAAAATACCAGGTACTATTTCTATATAAAAAACACTTGATTGTCAGTGATATAAATGGTAATGATTTTAATTATATATGGGTAGTGTTTGGGGCTTTTGCTCTGTCAGTAGGATGCCTGAATTTTTTCTTGTCACACAAGGTATGAGGGATGAGCAGTAGCTTGCTTGTCATATGAGCAAAGCTAAGCAGTATGAATAGATGCACACAGGCATAGATGTGAGAGCTTTCTTTTCTGAGGGGTGTAAGTAAAGCAGAGATTTTGAAATTTAGGAATGGGTGAAGGAACGTTGGGAAAAGTGCCTCAAGAAGTGGTGGGAGATAGCATTATGAAGTTTATTGAGGCCTATAGAAAACTAATGCAAAGTTGCTTGGTATGGGATTTACAAAAGTAATACATCCTGTAAAAGTTTAAACTGCACAAAAATAGGTAAGATGGGAATACTAAATCTCTATGACCAACCACTATCCTGCCACCCAAAGTAGTCATTATGAATAGTAATCTAAGATTTACTTGTTTTTCCATACATTAGCACATTTTACTATTCTTACAAATGGGATAGGGATTTTTGTCTGTTTTGTTCTCTGTAATATCCCTACCACCCTCAATTATGTCTGGCATTAGTTGAAACTTATCAAATATTGAATGAATGAATAATATAATTCAGAGGTCAAAAACTGAATGAGATATGTGAACATTTGGTCAAGGTGTGAAAAAAGTTTTTTTTTTTTTTAATACTGGTTGCCAGCATTTTACAATTCACAATTTTAAAGTCTGAATTTCTGCTTGCAATTTTGAAACATTGGGGAATATTAAGCTCAAATTCCACTATATTTGTATCTCCTTTTAGTTGGAGATGAATCTGTGTTCACATAAGTGTGGCTTTACTAATATTTACCTGCTTAAATCCTAAAAGCCTGCTGTCTAGTATGATAACCATTAGTCACACACAGTATGGCCATTTAACTTTAACTAATTAAAATTAAGCTAGCCAAAAATTATGTTCCTCAGATATTCCAAGTGCTCAATAACTACATGTAGGGGCTATGATACTGGACAATACAGATGCAGAATATTTTCATCACTGTAGAAAATTCTGTTATGCAGTATTTCCTTAGACATTTCAATTTGCTTCTCCTGTTATACAGAGTTTTTGCAAGGAGCATTTATTGCAATTAATTATTTATTAAATAATTATTGCAATTATTTCTTAAATTTGCATATTTCATCATCATGACATGGATCTCAATCTTTTAAGTTACTGTCTACTATTTAGCACTGTATGATTTTATGTGAATTGTGGAACTAGATCCTGTTCTCTGATGTGCATTTTAAAAAAGTTACTTTAACTTTTTTAGTTTGGGGGATGACCTGGAGTGGAAGAGATTGTGGTGAAATGAGGCCAAGTGGTTGGAGAGTGTAGAGTAATTAGTGCTCTAGGATTGCAGAGCCCAGGAACTGGATTGACAGGAGGTGAATACTCAGGAATGATTTAATGTGGGCTTAGGTCTTTTGGATGTTAAAGTCACTGTAGAGATAATTCAGCATTTTCTGGAACTCTTGCAGTGCTGTAAATTGGGAAGTTTGTAAAGTATAAAAGAAACCTTAAGGTGGTTTCAATAAAGAACATGTATAATACTAAAATGTTATCAATTTGTGTATAAATGAATGTGTAACTTCCATGTAACATACCACGTAAATGTCTTAGAGATCATTTATTTGCAAGAGATTCAATGAAGAGAGGGAATTATTTTAGCAATAAAGTAAAAGCTCATGAAGCTCAACAAATGTAGAAAGGATAGTAGTAATCACTTAGAAACCAGGAGGTTCTTATTCATTCATTTTCTCTGTCTCTATCTCTTGCTGGCTTCATGATCTATCACTTGTCTCCTTTTCACACATGTATTCCATTGTCCTTTCTGTATACCCTCTTGCAAAGCTCTTGGTTTGCCGTTCTTGCTTGTGTATTGCTTTGTATTTACTTGGCACCAACTATAGTCCACCTTTATACAAGCCCATATATCCCTATGCTGAATACTATCTTACATAAAGCTTTTTCTATATCAGGTATCCAGTCTTAGCTCGGCGGCCAGTGGCAGGGGTCATTAGGGACAAACATGACTCTTTAGGCACATCCCTTAAGTTGAGGTTATGTACCATAGTAAAGCTTATGTACCGTAGTAAATCATCAGATTTGAAGTAAAGGAAGGAAAATGGATTTGTGCTGTTTTTGCAGTTTGACTTCTAGTAGAAGAACTTAAATACACTTTCCCATTTGAAACAATTCTTCTGAATTTTCGTCTCTTTACATCTACCCAAGTGGCAGAAAGAATTTTTAAAAAATTTTTTTGTTGTTGTTGAGGGATCTTTATTTTATTTATTCATATATGGTGCTGAGAATTGAACCCAGTGCCTCACACATGCTAGGCAAGTGCTCTGTCACTGAGCTACAACTCCAGCCCTGGTATAAAGAAGTATAGTTGTCTCGACTAGATTATAACCTCTGTTAGGGCAAATAGAGCAAAGACTGTATTTTATGCTGTGTCTGTAGCTCCTATGCCCCCTAGACAAAGAAGCTAAATACATAAGGATGGTCCCATTAGATTAACAGAGCTGAAAATCTCCCATGGCTCATTGACATTGTGTCTCTTATAATATGTTCCTGGTACAATGTGTTACCTGTTTGTTGTGATACTGATGTAAACACACCTGTACTGTGGGTCATATAATAGTATAGCACCTACAGTATGTACACAATACTTGACAATAAATGACTGTTACAGGTTTCTGTATTTACTATACTTTTTATTTATTTTTTGAGTACCCCCCTACTTATATTTTAAAAAGATTTACTTTAAAACAGAATGCCATATGACTGGCAGCAGCCTCATGCGTTTTGTTTATCATGTCCCTTGAATTCCTTGAGAGGCCATGTTGAGTGTTTGACCTGTACCATCTGGCTTTGTTTAAGTACATTCTGTGATGTTTGTACAGTGATGAAATTGCCTAACAATACATGTATCAGAATTTATCCTAGTTATTAAGCAATGCATGACTACAATTTTTGAAATGATTTTCAGGGTTAAATTATTTTACCACTTGTCAGATTGATTCAAAAAATAAAAATCCTATGAAACATCTTTTAATAATGTCAAACTATTATGGCTCACCCTGGACTCTACTAATTAAAATTGGTAGTAACTCAGAAAGGGTTGACTTGGAGTTATTTTTACTTAGCATGAGCTTTGTATTTACTTGGCACCAACTATAGTCCACCTTTATACATTAATAGTGTAAGCTCAGAGTGTATCAACTACATACAAAATAAATTTGGATAATTTTCAAATAGTTTAGTATGTAGATAATCTTATTTATTAAAACTGGCAGTTCTAAAGCATCTTTTTAGATAATGTTGTATTGGCCAAGGTTGAGTTAGTTTTATTGTGATGATAATGTTATATTGGCCAAGGTTGTGTTAGTTTTATTGTTACTATTTTAAAACATTCAGAAAAATTGAAAAACATTTAAAAACTCATATAATCATCACAGACACAGTAATTGTTAATGTTTACACTATTGGCTATATGTCCTCTACCTATGTACATTTGCAGTACAATTTGAAAGTAAGGTTTGTATGTCAGGTATCTCAGGAATAATATAGTTACCTACATTACCACAATATCGTTACCTAAGAAAATAAGTAATAATTACCTAAAATAACTTAAAAACAAGTGCAAATTCAGATTGTCCCACTAGGTCTTTGAAAGCTGATGCTTTTCTTCCAAACTAGGATGCCAAGTTTGCACATTGTATTTTAGTTATTATCTTTTTAGTATCTTTTAAAAGGTAGTTTTATTGATAGATAATTAATATACAGTTATTTGTTTATATTTAAACTGTACAGTGTAAGTTCTGACTTGTGGACCTCTGTAAAACCAACACTGTAATTAAGATGGGGAACAAATTCATTACCCCAACTGTTTGCAATGCCTTCCCCTGCCCCTTTTTACCTACTCATCCCAGGCAATCATTGATCAGAAACTATAGATTATTTTGCATTTTTTTGCCGTGTATATTATAGATCTGGAATCATAAGAGTATTGCATATACTTTTCTGGAGGGGTACATATGGCTTCTATCACTTGCTAGTATATAAAAATACAGTTATTTTTATATATTATTCTTGTATTCTGGTTCCTCACTGAACTCAGCATTTTTTGTTTGGATTTTCAATGTAGACAATCATGTTATTTAGAAGGAAAGGCTGTTTTGCTTCCTTATTTCTGGTCTGTATACCCACCCTCCCTCCCTCCCTTCCCCCCTCCCTTCCTTCCTCTCTCCCTCCCTCCCTCCCTTCCTCCCTTCTTTCCTTCCTTCCCTCCCCTCACTTCTGTCTCTGTCCCTCTGGCTAGGACCTCTAGTTCAGTGTTGAGTAGAAGTGGTGAGAGCTGACATATGTGCCTTGTTCATGATCTTAGGGGGAAAGTGTAGTCTTTTACTAATAAATGTACTATTGGTTGTTTGCTTCCTGTATTGACTGCTTATTTCCTCTTTCATGAGATTGAAGATGTTCCCTTCTATTCCTAGTTTACTGGGAGTTTTTGTTTTTTAAATCAGGGATGGATGTTGAATTTTATGAAATATTCTTTTCTGTGTCTATTGAGATGATTATGTGATGTTTCTTTCTTGGTCTATTAATAGAGTGAATTACATTGATTGATTTATGAATGTTTAACCAACCTTGTGTTCCTAGGATGAATCTTTCTTGATCATAAGGCCACTTTTTTATATAATGAGTTAGATTTTCTAAAATTTGTTAAGAACTTTTGTATCTATGTTCATGAGGGATATTAATTTATGATCTTCCTGCATTGTAGTTGTCTGGCTTTGGTATCAGGCTAATGGTGTTCTTAGGTATGTGTTGCGAACTGTTCTTTCCTTTTAATTTATTGAAAACATTTGTATGAAATTAACATTAATTCTTTAACTGTTTAATAGAATTCCTTAGTGAAGATAGGCGCAGTGGCACATGCCTGTAATCCCAGCACTCTGGGAGGCTGAGACAGGAGAATCACGAGGTTAAGGCCAACCTCAGCAACGTGGAGGCGTTAACTCAGTGAGACCCTGTCTCTACATAAAACACAAAATAAGTTTGGGGATGTGACTCAGTGGTTGAGTACCCCTGAGTTCAATCCCCAGTACAAAAAAAAAAAAATTCCTCAATGAAGCCATTTGGGCCTGAGTTCTCAGGAGAATTTTAAACTAGATATTCAGTTAAAAAATAGCACTCTTCAGGTTATCTGTTTCTTCTTGCGTGAGCTTTGATTGTGGTTTTCAAGGAATTTACTCATTTCATCTAAGATGTCAAGTTTGACATTTTCTCTTTCATTGGTTTTAAGAAATGTGCCTTGGAGTTGTTTCCTTTGGTTCATTAAACTTTGTAGATTTGTGGGTTTATGGTTTTCATCAAGTTTAGGCAATTTTGGGCCATTATTTCTTCAAGAACTTTTCATCTACCACCCTTCCCCCCTTTAGAGGATTCCAGCTGTAAGAATATTAGGTTGCCTGAAGTTGTTCCGTACCTCATTGATGCCTTTTGCATTTTTTTCAGTCTGTTTTCTCTCTGATATGTCTTCAGGTTCACAAGTGTTCATTTCTACAATGTCTAATAAGCTGTTTTATTCTGCATGTCTTTCATCTTAGACATTGTAGTTTTCTTATTCGGAAGTTAAATGTAGGTCCTTTAAAAAATACATTCCATGTCTCTAGAGAACATGCTTAAATTTTCCTTTAACTTCTTAAACGTTTAAAATATAGTTACAATAACTCCCTGAATATCCTTGTTATGGATATGTTAATGTTGTTATTTGTATTATTTAAGAGTGAGTGCATTTACATTGATTGATATTTCTCCTAATTATAGGTCACATTTCCTGCTTCTTGAGAGCCTAGTGATTTTTAATTATAAATTACACCTTGCTAAGTTACTATATCTTTTTTTGATTCTTAATCTGTTCTTGAGGTTTTGTCCCCTACTGGCATGTAGCTGTTACACAGAAACAGTCTGATCTTTTAGGTGTTTCTTCTAGTCTGTTAGTTGGGATCAGAATAGTTTTTAGTGTAGGACTAATTTTTCTGTAAGTCTGAGCACTTTACCCAGTGTAAGTTCTTCTGCTTTGGTGGGCCCCAAGCTGTATAGCTATACACACACATACACATATACACACACACACACACACACACACACACACGCATATATATATAGTGCCCTCTATTCTTTTCAGGTAGTTCTTTCCAAATGTTAGTGGTTTTTGTTTTGTTTTACATATATGCACGGATAGAACTCAGCTGAATATGAGAGGGAGCTTCTCTGCAGATCTCCAGAGTTGTCTCTCCAGCTCTGTCTTTTCTTATTCTCTGCATTGTAAACTCTAGCTACTTGAGCCTACTGGCACTCCCAGCTTCATCTCTTCAATTTAGGGCAACCATCGAGCTTCACCTAGATTGCTCTGTCTGCATTGTCACTTGGAAACTCACCAGGTAGCATAGTGAGCTGGGGTGAATATAGGGCTCATCTTGTTTGTTACATATGATCTATTTTTTTTTTTAGATGGGAGGGTAAATCTGGTCCCATTTTATTTTAATTTCAGTCAAAAGTCCTAGTATTTTATTTAAATACATTTGTATTTTAAAAGATTATTTTATGTTAATTTTTCTATCCCACTGCATACTTCTTTCCCCTAGTTACTGCCAACTGATAAAATTTTACTAATTTTTTTAAATGGAAATATAGAAAGTTTTTATTTCTACTCATTTAATAGTTACATGAATTCATAGACTTTAAAATCAATTTTGGCAGTCAGCATTATTTCTTATATCCTGTGCTTACTTCTAGCATTCACATATTCTTTTTCTTTAATCTTTTACTAGTTTTTTAAAAATTTTATTTATTCTTATTCCCCAAATAATTAAAATAAAAATAGACTTCTCCTCAAAGGTTAAAAATGAAGTGAAAAAATGTAAGTTTTAAAAGTACATATTGTACAGTGATAGTGTTATATGTGTTCTTCTGGTTTATATTGGTGAAAGGTATTGCCATAGGGGCAATAAGAAGCCCAAGGTAATTTAGGCTGAGATGTGGCAAAAAGAACTACCATTACACCTATTTCATAAGTATTAGGTTCCCAGTTTGGTGAAGAAATATTTTCCATAGATACTTATATTTTATTTTTTTTGTGTTCCAGATAATCAAGGAAAAGAAAGATGAGCTTCATCTATGGATTGCAGCTTGCTACTAGAAACTGTTTTCTCTTCCAGTTTAATTCACTGACCAACTGGAGAAAATGGAATTCACCAGCAGTAACTTTAGTGGGCTGTTGTCAAGCACAAAATTTCCAAATGATGAAGAAGTATCAGAGTCTTAAATCATTCAGTCAGTGTGACATGTCGACTTTTCTTCCTGGAAACTTTCATTTCTGTAGGACTTTGAATAACAAAAGAATAGGATGCCTCTCAAGTGCCAAAAGTAAGGAAGTTTGGATGGTTACCCACAAATGTACTGCATTGTATGACTCTTTTCCAAGATGGGTGTCTACAAAAGAAGTTGCAGTTGATCCTGCTCTTGGAACTTTGTGTCCACCGAGCTGTTCCTCTGTCAGAGTTCTTGGCAGGAGCTTCCACACTTCTTCACCGGTTCAAGCTGCTCCAGTTCCTCTCTTCTTGATCATTCTGAAACCAATGCAGAAGCTACTTGCAATCATTGTGGGCAGGTAAAATAATTAATAAAATTACTTTTATGCTAATTTTTGTTCATTTTGGTATTCACATTTTGCATCAAATTCTATTAACTTAAAAATTAAAGTTTAATATTGATAAACTATACTTTTTTTAAAAAATATTTTTTAATTGTAGATGGACACAATGTCTTTATTTTATTGCCTTGTATGTGATGCTGAGGATCGAATCCAGGGCCTCACGCATGCGAGGCAAGCGCTCTACCGCTGAGCTACAATCCCAGCCCGAAAAACTATGCTTTTAAAGAAACCTCATTAGTCCTCCCCATAACATATTTAGCTCATAATTGAGTTTTTATACAGTAGTTCCTACCCAGTTTTATTATGTGTGATTTAATACTCTCAAAATAATTTGTTGCCTATTAATTTATGGCATAGAAATATGATCTTTAAAAAGTTATATGTTCATGTAGGCCCCCTCCCCACCTGTTTTTGGTGGTGCTGGGGATTGAACCCAGGGCCTTATGCATGCAAGATAAGCATTCTACCAGCTGAGCTATATCCCCAGCCCCTGTAGCCCCTTTTTAAAAGACTATAATTATAAGAAGAATCAGAAGTATTGATTATAGCTCCTGCAGGGGTATAGTACTTAATATTGACGTTTTATTTTGTGGAATTTGAGCCAGTAAATCATGAAATTAAGGAGATTTTCCTATATAAGAAAGGGCTCATACCTAGTCAACTTTTAAATCATTAATATTATTTATTCTGTTTCTAAAATATTTTTCTTAATAGTCCTTTAAAAAATTATTGTATTTGCATCATATAAATAATTTTTTTTTCAATTCTGGAAATTGAACCCAGGGGTGCTCTACCACTGATCTATATCCCCACCCCTTGTTATTTTTAGTTTGAGACAGTGTCTTGCTAAGTTTCCCGAGGTAGCCTTGAATTTGTGATGTTCCTGCTCGCCCTCCCAAGTACCTGGCATTATAAACAGTGCCATCTCGCGCAGCTTAAGTAGTATTTTTTTTTTAACCCTGTTCTCTCACGTTTCGTGGAAATTGAAGAAAGCTCATCTCCTCATAAAGGTTTCTTAAGTTTGGTAACTACAATGTCCCTTCTAGCCTTCTTTCTTCCATACTAACAACCCAATCTACTTTTATCTTTTTTTTTTTTTTTGGTACTGGGTATTGAACTCAGGGGTACTAGACCACTGAGCCGCATTCCCAATCCTATTTTGTGTTTTATTTAGAGACAGGATGTCAGTTCCTTAGTGCCTCACCGGTACTGAGGCTGTCTTTGACCTTGCTATTCTCCTCTCTCAGGCTCCCAAAGTGCTGAGCTTACAGGCATGCGCCAGTGCGCCTGGCTACATTCTTTGTTTTTAATTATTTTTTGTTCCAACTATTAGTTACTTAAGATTTTCATTTAGAATATGTTCTGCATACATTTTAATTAAGTAATAATGTCATAAATTTTAAATAGGAAATAAGTGTACTTTGTAGTTTGATTTATGTCTTTTCTGGTTAAGACTGTCTAAAGGCATTTCATATATGTTATTGTGTTAGGGAGTTTTCCATCACTGTGACAAAATACTAGGAATAATCAACTTATAAAGAGGAAATGCTTATTTAGTTCACAATTTCATAGGTTTCAGGAAGTGGTCTCTTGGCCTTATTACTTTGGTCCTGTGGAGGCACAATACATCATGGCACAGGCCTGGAAGCAAAAGGAGGGAAATAGGAGGGGGCTAGGGTCCCAGTATTCCCTTCAAGGGCATGCACTTAATGCCTAACTTCCTCTCACTAGGCCCCTACCTCTCAAAAGTTCTATCCTCTCACAATCCCAGTAGTGCCACAGACTAGTAACCAAGCTTTTAACACATGGACCTTTGGGGGTAACTTGTAAGCCATATTAGTAACTTAACAAAATTATGATAACTTTAGGATTTTTTAATGTAAATTTTTGTTGAGAATGATGTGTATATATTAAACTTTTATTATGATTTTACTGATGAACTTACAAGGAAAACTTATTATCCCATCGTTGAAAACATTACTTGTTGTCAAAATGTTTCTGAATTCTGCTGAGCAGTAGAGTATTGTTGCCTGGTAGAAATTGGACCTTCTCAGATGTTATCTGTAAAATCTCCCATTTGCTTATTTACAGTGCTTCTGATGTTCTTTTTACCTCTCCTTTCTCATGTTCTAGAGGTGATAAAGGAGTTTCTGCTTCTGAACAATATTTATTTCCAAAATCAATGCTGAGGTAGTTTTCCTTGTACCTTGCTGAAGCACTGGCCAGAAATCTGAGAAGCAGTGGGAAGAATAGTGGTTGAAGGTATAGATTTGTTGTACCGTAACTCCTTATATGTTTATTTGAGCAGTTTCTCCCTTTTAAGTGGTTAAATGATCAGACTCTGGAATGTTATTGCCTTCATTGCCTGGTTTTCCTCTTATTACTCTGCGAACTTGCACAAATTGCTTAATTTCTCTGTGTCTCAATTTTCTATAACATGGTTGTTAGGAAGATTAAATGAGATGACATCTGTATAATGATTAAAAGAGTGCTTTTCGTGTGGCAAATAGTCAATGAATGTTAATTAGTGGTAGCTGTAGTAAAATAATCAAATAACTCCTCATTTACTGTTTGTCCTTAAAATAGCTGAAGAAAAAATACGAATGAGTATTAGAATTTTTAGCTATATCTCTATATAGTTGATTATACTCTTTGGTCATTTAGCTAACAGTTTTATCAGTTAAAAAGCCAATTATACTGAGAAAAATATCATAGAGATTCAAGTGTTTGATGACATAAAATTCTAGCACATGTATTTGCATTTTGATGATATATGCCAGAACAGTTATCATAACTTTGAATTTTTCTCTTTATTCTAGAGGCATAAGGAAATGGTGGCAGGCACTTCCTCCTAACAAGAAGGAACTATTTAAAGAGAGTGTAAGGAGGAATAAATGGAAGTTATTCCTTGGTTTGAGTAGCTTTGGACTGCTATTTGTAGTGTTTTATTTTACTCACTTGGAAGTGAGCCCAATCACAGGAAGAAGCAAGCTACTATTATTGGGGAAAGAGCATTTCCGACTTCTGTCAGAACTGGAATATGAAGCAGTAAGTAGTAAGAATTGTTTTCATTAGATTGTTTAAGGTACCACTCAAAGCAGGAAAGTTTCATATATATGAAAGATGTACTGCTTTTTAATTTTAGTTGTTGGAATGAAATTAACATCCTTTTTTTTTTTGCAAGTGGCCTGAGAACTTTCCCACTGTCTGCATTGCTTTCCTTCCTGTTCACCCAGCAACTCCTGCTCAGCACGTGTCTCCTTTACTTTCTCAGGAAAGCCTGCCTTGATTATTCAGATGGGGATAGGCAGAGTGACTAGATAAGGCTCTAGGGGGTATCCTTTATTCAGACTGAGCTATGAACGTGCTCATTTGTAGTTGTGCCTGGTGCTTGGTGATAGTGAGGTTAGTTAGGTCTCTTACTTTTGTTTTCTTTTTTCTTATTGTACTTTTCCTTCAAAGAACTTACAGGATGGTAACTTAATAATTATTTGCATAATTATTTACTTGTTAGTCTGTCTCCCTTATTGAACTAAGCTCTATGGGGCCAAGGACCTTGTCTGTTTTGTTTGGTGTTTTATCTTAAGGACTAGCATGTACGTGGAGTGTGCTTAGTGTGAATTTATTGAGTGAACCCATGTAGTGAGAAATTTTAATGTCTTGAAAGTCAAGTAAAAAAAAATAATGTTTTTTCTAAACATTAGTTTTGGCAATTGTATTTTCTGAATGCAAAAAAAGGGAGGATTCTAATTCTTAACTCCTTGGAAAGTATAATAACTCAGTTAGTTAAACATTTTGTACCCTGGTGAGCTACTTGGGTATATCAACATTCTGTCTCTAATGCCTAGGGCATACCATGATATGTGCTTAGGTCATGTTGGCTGAATTTATGTTTTTTAGCCTCACTTGACCAAGCTTTGATATGGTTAGGTCTTTTTCTTTTTTTATTGCAGATAAGCTGCTGAATTTATTGAAGAAAAGTTACCATTAAAATAAGAAATAATAGTGACTTTTTACTGTAAAAATTGTTCTTAATTAAGACTAATCTCTTATGAGAGAGTATATACAGAGATGTGAGATATTTTTTAGAATTTAGTAGGAGACAAGTTTGAGGAAGGTATTTTGGAAAGATTAAGATGGGATTTCTGTTAGTGCATCTTGTACCATTCATATTGCTAAGAAAGTTTAAAAAATCATATGTATGTGCTTCTACATGTGTGTATATACATATACATATAGATATAGGCATAGATAACTTGTCTGTTTTTTAATTGTTTATAGATGTAATACCTCTGTGATAAAAATTCAAGCACATGTTCTTTTAGAGTTAAAGTACTATGATTACATATAATCTGAACCCTTTCAGATGGGTTCCTAGTAGGTTTTTTGTTTCGGTAAGTTTACACTGATGTATTATGGGTTCCTAGGAGGTTTTTTTGTTTCGGTAAGTTTACATTGATGTATTATGCTTTAAAGATGTTAATTGATATAAAGACAATTTTAAATTCATATTCTGTACAAAATATGTGTTTTTAGTGCAGCTGAAAAAGCAGATTGCCCACTTGTTGATTCATATGTGAATGACAACTTGGAATTTAAAGTAATATATTCAGAACATCCTTAGTTTTCTCAGTATACTTGAAAGGATCTCTCATGAATATAGCTTCAGAAAAAGTTCTTGAAACATGAAGTGGCTAGTTTTAATCAGTATCATATGAAGAAAATGAAATATCTATTAGTTCTGATATTTCGGTAATTCCTTTTCAATCTGTGTGAATAAATCACTTTAAAATGAATAAAATGTGGGCTGGGGATGTGGCTCAGTGGTCAAGTGCCCCTGAGTTCAATCTCCAGTACCAAAAAAAAAAAAAAAAAAAAAAAAAGAATGTCTTTTTAAAATTTTATTTTTCATATTAGTATTGGTGTGTGGGGTGTTTCTCTAGTGAATTATGAAAGTGTGTTTTTTTTATGTGAAATCTTTGTTTTCTAAGTAGTGTTTTGCTTTCTAAAATACTTAGGAAAGTAGAAGTAAAATTTAAGCACTTTACTAGCATATAGGTTAATATAAGAGAATCAGATTTTGATTTCAACATATTTATGTAAAAAATATTTATATTAGAATTTATTCCATTGTGAGAAACCACTTTGCCTTTGCATGAATAATTCAAATTTGAGATATCTGAGTGTTTATACAAATTTTTACATAATTAAAACTTAAAATGTTCAACACTAAGTAGTCATGTAACTCTTTATGAAGTAATATAAATGTTTTGTAAAACTCTTTTACAATAAAGAATACTTTCATTTTAATTTTTTAGTGGATGGAAGAATTTAAGAATGATATGCTACCTGAGACAGACCCTCGATATCTGACTGTTAAAGAAGTGGTTTATCATCTAATTGAATGTAATAAAGATATCCAAGGCATCTCTGAGATCAATTGGGTTATTCACGTGATTGATTCCCCAGATATAAATGCCTTTGTGCTTCCAGTGAGTGAATGTTTTCAAACACATTTTTATTGCTAAAGTTAATGTCCTTATATTTTATGGTGTTCTAATTGCTTATATTATTTCTTTTATGGTACAGAATGGACAAGTTTTTATTTTTACGGGGCTCCTAAATAGTGTAACTGATACGCATCAACTTTCCTTCCTTCTGGGTCATGAAATAGCACATGCAGTACTTGGGCATGCTGTAAGTACCTAAAGTGAATGTTCAGTTGTTAGAACGTTGCTGCAAAGGTTACACCTCTTCAAGAACTGAAGTCTTTTCAGTTTTCTATTTTTAATGATGGAATTTTAATATTTAGTAATTTATTCTGTTACCTAAAAAAATGTGATTGGCTGATTTTAAGATTTTTTAATGGTCTTTATACTTGATACTGAATCGTTAGTGTTTCTCTTAGATATTATTTTTATTACCTATCTCTTTTGCTAAAAAGTAATTATTCTCAACCTCTAATTATTTCAAATTAGATTTTAAACTTTCCATAGTTATTAACATATATATAATCTAGTCAGAAAATAAAATGAGATTACTATTGAAGTGTGAAAATCAGTTTTCTTCCTTTTTTATTCATTTTCAGAGGATAGCTTAGAGCATCTCTGAAAATATCTAGAATGATAGGCCATAGATAATTAATGAAGAGTAATAATGATACCTTGTCATCTTATAGTTTACCAAGGTTTTTAATATGTATCTTTTCATTCATAACTTTAATACCTCATGAAGTATATATTTATGATCCCTATTTTATATATGAGGACTGGTGTTTAAGAAGACTCTAAATAATAACATGACAAAGTGACTGAATTGGGAATTTTCACTAGGTCTTCTGATTGCAAGTCTAGCATTTCTTTTACCACAGTTACCTGCTTGTTGGCAGCACTTTTTTTTAATACATGATAGAATTCAGGTTGATTTATGGTCCTTTGATTACACATCTATTTGACTTGGTATGAGTCCAGGAAAATAACATATATTTGTTTTACTCCTTTTTAAATTGTCACTCATTAAAAGATATGAATGGCTCTTTTGTCCACATAATTAGAAGTGTATTTTCTTTAATTGAAAACCTGAAGGCAAATAGTGAAAGGATTATGAAGTGCCAAATCAGAAGTGCAAGTAATGTTAACCTCAAATGGGGACAATAATGTTTATAGTCCTAAAAGTCTTTTGAAATTCTATTCATATAGTAATAAGAAGATTGGTTGAAGTTGTGCTTTTCTAAAGCACAAATAGTAATTTTCTCCCTTATTTCCTCAAAGTTACAGGAAAATTTAAGAAATATTTTTCTTAAATATGTACAAAAATAAGTGTAAGCAATTGCTAATGTCATTATATGTACTGTATTAATGACATTAATGAAGTAATGTTGTCATAATCAGAAAAATAAATCAGTTTTGGCCATTTTAACATTTAAAAGATATTACCATTCATTATGTTTTTTTGGCATCTAGTTAAATGCCTTATTCTCATTATATTGTTGTTATCTTTGTCAGTGCAAGAACAATAATTAGATGAGACATAAAATGTGAATAGTACCCTTCATAGAAAGTAGTTATTAATACTTCTTTTGCAGAGGTCTTTATTGTGTCAACATATATTTTCTCTTTTGGGAGTCTCAGTTTTGATTAGATCTAACCTTCTGTGTTGTTTACAAATATTCATATTTTTTATTTCTAGTTTTCCAAGATTGTGTAACAGCAATTATATTCTTTAGTAATTAATAGCAAGGGCTTTCTGTTCCATAATGGCTTCATTATTTTGAGTTTCACTCTTTTCATGTTAAAATAATCCTGTACATGTTTTTCATAGCACACGGTTCTTACAATGAAGCAAAGTGTGTTTTGTGATGATATTTTTAAAGAATATAGTCCAAGTCATTGCTTTTAATTTTCAGGCATGTTTTATATGTTCAAGTTAATAACTGCTGTCTTGTCATTCTCAGCATTACATTAGCATTTACTAATCAACTTTAATAGCAAACAATAAACAATGCGGTACATTAAACTTATATTAGACATTACTACTCAAAACAACTATATTATGTATAACCTTGTTTGGTTACTGCTATAAGTAAATACAAAAACTCAACCTAATTCTCTAGTGAGAAATACTAAAATTACAAAATTGACAATTTGTATAAATCAATCATACTTTCCTATATTAGGTCCTGAAGACTAAAAGACTTTTATTTAAAATAAACTTTTAATCTTTTTCTGAATTATCCAAAAATGTAAGTATAATAAACTTTTATATTTAAAAACATTTAGTGACTATAATATAAACTAAAACTTACTGGGTCTGTCTGATTCCTGGTCCTTTCACTAATAGTGATGTGTATTTCAGCAGTATTTTTAAGGCCTACTCCATCTCAGTTTCATTATCTGTAAAATAGGAATAATTATACCTGTTTCACAGAATTGTGCTGTGAACATAAGAAACTGTAGGTTAATGAACTTATCATTGTCTGACTTGATAGTAAGCACCGCAGTAAACGTTAGATGCATGAATATGTAAGTAAGGATGGGAAAAAGAGACTGGGAAGGATATGCACACAGAAGGAAGCGAAGTAAGGATCTTATTTGTTGAGGACTGTTTAAACACATACAGTTATTTAATGTGATTATACATGATAACTAGAGAATATAAATATACTGTCTCAATTTATTGAATGTAATTTTCACTTTTTTGATTATTCTTAGGCAGAAAAGGCTAGCTTGGTTCATTTACTGGATTTCTTAGGTATGATTTTTCTCACAATGATTTGGGCCATTTGTCCACGAGATAGTCTGGCAATTTTGGGCCAGTGGATACAGTCTAAACTGCAGGAGGTAAGTCTGAGATAATAACTTGAATTTATAATGGCCTACTTGAGGATATTTTAATATTATTGTGAAACAACAAATACCAGAGATGTTTCCACTTTTATGGTGGAAATTTAATATTTAATATTTAATTTAACATGGGTATTGAATTTTAGTGTCTTATGTTTTCTCATTTTTAGGGAATATTCTTACATATGAGCTTTTAAATTAAGGAATACTACATCTCTCAAATACATGATGCATATGGATGGTTTAAAAGGGCTTGGTAATTTTTGGCTAATATATTTTTTTCCATAGTTGTTGGTCTTACAGAGAGAAAACAGTTACCAACCCTTCCTTTCATTCTGTTACTGTGGTGTACTGACTCCCCTGTACCCCAGATATTTTCATATTTTTGGAAAACTCTTTAAAGAAATCTCTAAATTTTAATGGTCATGGGGTTGTTCAGCTGCTTTATCACCCTCTCCTGCTCACTCCTATTTAAACTTACATTGCCTCAAAAATATTGAAAGGACAGTCTTATTAGGTGTTTTTTAACTTTGGTTCTTAGTGCATATGTTTAATGATAATTTAAAAAATGTCTTAAGTCCTTTATTTTGTTTAAAACAGTACATTACTGGAAGTGGGTCTTGTCATCTTCATAAGCACTTTGTTAACCATGATTGATTATTTTATTTTACATTTTTCTTTATTTCTTCTTGTCCTGGGAGGTTTGGTTATTTAGGCACAATCTGTCATTTGTTTATTTAATGATTTGTGGAGCCCCCATTAGAGTGCCATCTGGGTGTTGTTCAAATCTAATGTGCAGGATTCTTTGAGACAAATTGCTTTTGAGATTTGATAACTAAGGCTTTTATTCAGAGTTGTCATATCATGTGGCTTCATTTATATTGAAGTAAAGGTTCTCAAAGGGAAAAAGAAGGAATGATTATTGCTTAGATGATAGAATGTCATATTTTGGACTTTGTTTCTGTTATTGACCTGCTGGAATGTCAGAGAAGTTCATGCGGTCTTCCCCCACCCATTCATCTGCAGATTACTTTTTCTGTGGTAGAATCAGAATTGGTCATAACAAAGATATCTTGTAGCTGTTTCTTGAAATTTTTAATGAAGCCTGCTTTTTTATTCTAATTCTTTAATTTAATAATTAAACTGAAAATAGAATAGGGATGACTTTTGTTTGAATTCTTTGCCCCTAAATTGAGGCCCCTCAGTACTTTTGGTGACAAAAGTTTTTCTCTTTCCAAAGCCCTGCTTGACTGGGAAGGAGAAGGGAATGCTGATGGTAAAGTCATTAGGGAATAGGAATTGTCTACATTCATTTGCCATCATTGATTTGCTGTGACTGTTGAATACTACACTTAATGACAGGATTTTTCAATCTCAGAATTTCTCAATCTCAGAACTAGACTTGTTTGTTGTGGGGAGTTTTCCTGTGCCTTGTAGTTACCAGTGGCTTTTCCTAGTTGTGACAGTCAAACAATTTCCACTTACAAATGTCCCTAGGGGACAAAGTCACACCAGATGGAGAACGACTAATTTAAAGCATTTAGCACAGTCCTTGTCATAAAGTAAGAACACAGTAAATATGAGCTATTAATTTTATTATTGGTTCATTTAACACTCTTTGTAAATCTGGGAGTTTGGCACTCTTATTAGCTCTGTTTTACATGTAATACTATTAGCTTTCCTTTTAAAGCCAATGTTTTTAATCAGTATATTATGAGTAGACTTAGTGGGACACATGAAGACTGCTCATGAGAGTAAAGAGACTATGATGTCGTTTACCAACCTAAACCAGTTATGATTGAGAAGAACAAGTTCACATCTAATGGTCACATACTGGGATCAGATTGATTATTTCTAGTCATCACAAACATGTTGCTACTGTTGAAAAATTGCTTCTCTAATTCATAGTTCTTTTCTCAAAAGTCCTGCCTATTAATCTGTCCTTTCCAAAGTTTTAGTATTTACTGAAAATTAGAACTTAACTGGAAAGCATTCTCATAAATACAAGTAATTAGGAAAATGAAAGTTATAATATCTATTTTTTTAAAATTTGAAGTCAGAAGAAAATTTTATTTTTCTAACAAATTAATACTTAGAAAGGAAAGGGTAATTAAGCTAACTTATCCAAGAGAGAAAATTCTGCCATATTGTTAATTTTCTTACTGAAACAAATCATCTCGTAGTATCACTGGTTATTATGTACTTATATTTTTTTAATTCTATTTTAAACTTCAATATCAAAATGTTCTTTGGTCATATTAAGAGCTTGCATTTTTATAAGCTTTCTTAGGGATCCCTCTGCTCAGTGGAGATTATAATTGGAAAACCAGAAATAATGATACTACTGACTGTTGAGAAATTCATAGGCATGATTTTTTCAATTTTTACTTGTTTCTAAAGTATTAATCTGATGGAAGAAATAAAGGTTCTTTTTATGTTTTATACCATGGTGGTGTTCTTTAAACATGTAAGGAGTATAGAAATTTTATCCTAGGTACTCTTTGAAATTGATTTTTAAAAATCTCATTTTGTTATTCCTTTTGTCACAAAATAAATTACGTTAATGGAGTTTTTCTATCATATTTCTTTAGTATATGTTTGATAGACCATATAGTAGAACATTGGAGGCTGAAGCTGATCAAATTGGACTACAGCTTGCTGCAAAGGTAAAGTGATAATTGATTGAAAGTAGTGTTATTCACATGATAAAAGATAAATGTTTGGTCTTAATGTTTGTCCTGGGCAGAGATTGAGAATTAAATTATGTTAATCCTAAATGTTTATTAGCTTCCATTACTACAACAAAATACCAGAGGCAGCTAACTTAAAATGAGAAGAGGTTTATTTAGCTCATAATTTTGGATGTTCAAAGGCATCATACCTGCATTGACTGAGTTCTGGTGTGGGTGGAGCATGTTATGGCAGGAGCATGCATAGGAGCAAAGTGGTAATATCTGTAACAAAAGTAGGAAGAGAGGACAGGCAAGGTCCCACAATTTCATTCAAGGATATATCCCCAATGACCTAGGGATCTCCAACTTGTTCCCACCTTCTAAATGTTCCACTACCTCCCAGTAGTGCCATATGGGGTCCAAGCCTTTAATGGTAATGGACCCTTGGGCATCATTCAGACCTCATCCAAACCATAGTCCCCTTTATATAATTTTCATTAATCTATAGAATTTGAAAATTGTCACCTTTCTAAGAATGCAAACTAAAGATGTTCACTTAACCCCCTCCAATATATATGGTTTTATTATGTCAGAATATGTAAGGTTATAGTGCAGTAATTATGGAGTTATATAAAAAAGTCAATCTTTTATTGGAAAGAATTTTTTGCATGTATACTATTATTTGATTACATATATGAATTATGTAAATTGAAAATTTTAAACAGGAGTAAGTAATGTCCCAATATCCTTTTAAAACTTGTGCACTCTAGCTGGGCATGGTGGCGCATGCCTGTAATCCCAGTGCCTTGGGATGCTGAGGCAGGAGAATTCATTAGTTCAATGTCAGCCTCAGCAATTTAGCAAGGCCCTGAGCAACTCAGGGAGACCTTGTCTCTAAATAAAATATAAAAAAGGCCTGGGGATGTGGCTCAGGTTACATGCCCCTGGGTTCAATTCCTAGTACCAAAAACAAAAACTTGCACTCTCTAGAGAGCTAATGCAGTCCTCAGTTTCTTCCTATTTTTACTTCTCTGGTCTAAGGAGTCTTTTTTTTTAATTATTTTTTTATTTTTTAAGGGAGGCTTTTTGAGTAAATAAGATGATGTATAGCTGTTACCCCACCTGGAGAAAGGTTAATCCTATTGTAGCTATGATTCTGGCTGAGCAAAATGTTGTTACAGTTTAAATAGATGTGTGAAAGAATAGACATTCATGGTGTTTTTGTTGTAGCAGGTGACTTTTTTCCCCCCCCTCTAACCATGGAGAGCAACTCTGGGTCTTCACTTTTATTTAAATTGGTTTTGTTCCTCTTTACTAAATGGGCACTTCGTGCCTGCTCTTTTAATCACTTGTAATAATTGAGTTCCTAGAATTTAACATTAGAAGTAAAAAGTGTAGTTTTAATAAAAATGAGTGTAAACAATGCCACTTCACATATTAAGTTCAAGTTTTATTTGATTCTTTGTTCAGTTTCCAGTAGTTATTATTAAAAGTCACTATTATTTGAACCTCTCATAATGAGTTTTATAGTTTAATTTTATAAGTCAAGACATTACTCATTCACAAAAGCAGAATTCGTTCTTTGAATGTTAAATAAGTAAAATTAAGTGAATTTTCAGACTGCATACATTGAGATTCCCAAATAAAGGTTGATAGATATGCTACATCAAGAGCTTTCTAATTTTAATGTATTATATAGTCTATCAGATTTTCCCTTTATACTGTGTGTTCTTTGTTCTTGATAAGAAACCTTTGTTGATCTCAATAAATTATGCCTGCTTAATTTCCAAAAAACTTTATTGCTTTATTATCTTTTTTCATACCATATAAAAGGTTAAGATAATTTTTTTCTATATGAATAGCTAATAGATTTGGCACCATTTATTGATGAATCATATCTTTTCCACCACACTTCAGTACCTTTTTGTTTTCAAGGTGGTAGTATATATGGGATCTAGTTCTGGACTCACTATTCTCTCCCATACCATATCATTACTGTACTTTCGTAATGAATGTTGGCATCTGATAGCTTCTGTCCTCCAGTGTTCTGCAAGATTGCTTCTGCTGTTCTTGGACCTTTGCATTTTCATGTGAACTTTAGGATCTGTTTATTAAATTATACACATACTTATAAAGCATGCCTAGAATTTTGATTGGAATTGCATTGCATTTATACATCAATTTGAGGACACTTGACTTGTGTCTATCATATTGAATTTTCTCATCCATGAATATTATATATGTTTATTTAGATGTTTTTAAATTTTTTTCAGTAATGTTTTGAAGAATTTTTATATGTAGGACTCAGGCATATTTGGTTAGATTTGTTAAATGTGTAGTGTTATAATAGATAGTGTCATTTTAAAAATAAATTGCTCATAGATAGAACTTCTATCATTTGTTTATATAACTGACTTTGTATCTAGCAATCTATTTCTTACTTTCTAGTCTGTATACTTTTTCCTGTCTTATTGTAATAGCAAGAAACTTCAGATGGTAGACAACTTCATTTCTTCCTGAGCTTATTTTGCCATTAATTATGATGTGTGTTGTAAGCTTTTTATAGAGACTTTTTTTTTTGGTACTGGGGATTGAACTCAGGGGTACTCGACTACTGAGCTACATCCCCAGCCCTATTTTGTATTTTATTTAGAGACAAGGTCTCACTGAGTTGCTGAGTGCCTTGCTTTTGCTGAGGCTGGCTTAGAACTCAATCCTCCTGTCTCAGCCTCCCAAGCTGCTGGGATTCTAGGCATGCACCACCACGTCTGACTATAGAGACTTTTTAATCAGATGAAAATTTCCCTTCTATCTGTAGTATTTTAAGTGATTCTTAAAAATTATGAATATTAAATTTTATCAAATGTATTTGCTACTGAGATAATTATGTGATTTTTCTCCTAATCTGTTAATGTGGCAAGTTACATTGGTTTTATTTTAAAGTAGTCAAACTTTTACTTGTGGAAATTAGCTGGATTTTGTCAATTATATTATTCTTTAATATGTTGCTAGAATTAGTTTGCCAGTGTGTATGTTTGAATGTTTATATCTATGTTTATAGGAGATGATAGCCTGCAATTTGCTTTTCTTGTAATGTCAGTTTTTGGTATCGAGGTTATACTGACTTAATAAAGTGAGCTGGGAAGTGAACTTTTCTATTCTCTGGAAGAAATGCAAGAATTGTAAGAAATATAATGAAATGTAAAAAATGTGATGCTAATATTTTTGTAAGAGTAGCATAATTTATTTTTTAAATGTTTGGATAATTCATAGGTAAAGCCACCTGGGTCTACACATTTCTTTGTGGGATTGTTTTTAATTATGGGCTTAGTCTCATTAATAGATGTAGAAATATTCAGCCTGCTCGCCCTTCCTTCCTTCCTTCCTTCCTTCCTTCCTTCTTTCCTTCCTTCCTACTGGGGATTGAATTTATGGGTACTTGACCACTGAGCAACATCCCCAGTCCTATTTTGTGTTTTATTTAGAGACAGAGTCCCACTGAATTGCTTAGAGCCTCACCATTGCTGAGGCTGGCTTTGAACTCGCGATTTTCCTGTCTCAGCCTCCCAAGTGCTGGGATTACAGGTGTGTGCCACCGCACCCAGCTAGTTTTCTGTTTCTTGTGTCAGTTTTAAAGTTTTGTTTTTCTAGGAATTTGTTTAAATTTTCAACATTATTGGTATAAAATTGTTCTAACATATTTTTATTATATTTTTAATGTCTAAAGGATACTTACATTTTACATATTAAATTTTAAATATCCTCCTGGTTCCTAATTTGGTGATCTGTGCCTTTTTTTGCTAGATTTTATCGCTTTCATTAATCTTTTCAAAAACCATCTTTTGGTTCTATGTGATTTCTTTATTATATATTTGTTTATATGATGTTTTATTATATGTTTGTTGTATATTAGTTACTTTGCCTATCTTTATTAATTTTTTTTGCAGGTTTCATATGCTGTTTTTTCCATTGTTTCTTAAGGGGATACTTATTGATTTTTTAAATTGTTTTGCTTCTAACACAGATGCTCTTCAACTTACATTGGGGTTAGTTACATCTTTATTAACGTGTCAGAATTTGAAAAATATACAATGAGTTGGAGGTGTCCCCCAAAGGCCCAGGTTTAGAGACTTGGTCCCCAGCCCATGGTGCTATTGGGAGATGGGCCTACTGAAAAGTTAGATCATTGGAAGCATGCCCTTGAGGGAAATATTGGAATCTGGCCCCTTCTTGTCTCTTTTTTGCTTTCTGCTGCTATGAGGTGAGCAGATCTGTTCCTCCACGTGCTCCTTCCATGATGTATTGTGTCTCCCCAGCCCAAAGCAACAAGGCCAAGTGACCATGGCCTGAAACCTCTGAAAATGTATGTCAAAATTAGTCTTTCCTCTTTTTAAGTTGATTATGTCAGGTTTTTTGTCACAGTAATAGAAAACTGACTAACAGCTTGTTACACTTACTTTTTTAAACATCATAGCTTAGTAGTACAGTGCATTTTACCATATTGGTGACTTACCCTTGTGATTATGTCTCTGGTGGGACTCTGCTACTGCCCAGCATCATAAGAGTACCCTATATATATTGCAAGCTGAGGAAAAAATCAAAATTCAAAATGTGATTTCTCCTGAATGCCTGTCACTTTAATAAGATCCTCTAGTTAAAAAACTCTTAAGTTAAACCATTGTAAGTTGAGGACTGTGTATATATTTAAAGATATCCTTTATCTTTTAAGAGCATCTTTGCTTGCCACATTGCAGGTATTAATATGTATTTTTTTCCTTAGTTTAAAATATATTCATTTTCACTGTACTTTTCTCTTTGACTCATGGATTATTTAAGAGGTGTATTGCTTAATTTTTGATCATTTTATGATTCTATGGTTACCTGATTTCTAGACTAATTACACCGATTAGAGAATATACTGAATGATTAGTGTTATGGTTTGTATATGAGGTATCCCCCCCAAACTCCTACATTGATGCAGGAAAGTTCAGTGGTAAAGTGACAGGATTGTGAGAGCTGGAACCTAATTCGTCCATCCTAGTTTGAATGGATTGGCTTGGTAACTGTGGGCATCTTCTTGTGACACCCCCTTCCCCCTACTTCATGACCTCACCATGACCTGAACAACTTTCCTCTGCTGGGCTCTTCTTCCCTTGAGCTCAGAGAAATGGAGTTGTCTATGGATTGAGACCTTAGAAACTGTGAACTCTAAATAAGCTTTTCCTCCTCCAAGTTGTTCTTGTGGGGTGTTTTGGTCATAGTCCTGGCAAACTGACCAAAACAGAATCACTGTTGGGTCTTGCTTTGTGACTCAGCACTTGATCAAGATTGTTAAAATTGTGTGTACTTGAAAGTGGACTCTGCCATTGTGGATGCAGTGTTCTATAGATGCTAGTTTTGTCAAATTTGTTATTTTTGTTGTTTTAGGTCTTCTTGGTGAATTTTCCCCACACTTATCAAAAGAGGTTTGTTAGTCTTTTATTATCATTACAGATTTTTCTTTTTCTCTTCTTAGTTCTATCAGTTTCTGCTTTGTGGATCTTCTAGCTATTTTTACCATCCATATCTAGGATCCTTACATCTTTCTGGTGGATCCATCTTTTTATCAGTGTAAAATGCCTTTTGTCTCTAGTGATGCTTTTTGCCTACTGTTCACGTTTTCCTTTATAAGTATTGATAGCCCATCTTTTTTTGGTTAGTGCTTAAATGGCATATCTTTTTCTTCCTTGTTATTTTCAAACTTTCTATGTTCTTAACATGTATATTTCTTACAAGCAGAAATCCTGTTCTTTTCCCTTTGCAGGGGGGTTCTTTCATCTGTGAGTTTAATTTACATTCCTTGTTGACTAATGATATTAGTATAAGCACATTTTCATGTGCACATTGGGCATCATTCATGTATTTTCCTTTGTGAGTTGTCCAGGTATTTTGCCCATTTTTAAATTGAATTGTTTGCCTTCTTATTCTTGAGTTATAAAAACTTTTTATATACTTGCTAAATACAAATCCTTTGTCAGATATGTGTATTTCAGATATTTTCTATCATTCTGTTGCTTGTTCTTTTGTTATTTGGATGGATTTGGAGAACAAACATTTACATTTTTATCAAGCCTAACTTTTCTACTTTGGGTGTAATTGTTATTCTTTGTTTCATTTTCTTCATATGGTTGTTTTAGTCAGCTTTCTAGTCACTGAGACCAAAAGACCTGACAAGAACAATTAGAGGAAGAAAAGTTTATTTGGGGGCTCATGGTTTCAGAACTCTTGGTCCATAGATGGCTGGCTTCATTGCTCTGGGCTTGAGGTGAAGTGAACACCAATGTGGAACAGTGTGGCAGAGGAAAGCATCTCAGGAATTGGAACCAGGAAGCAGAGAGAGGGGCTAAGCTCAGCTCACCAAATATATTCCCAAAGGCATATTCACCTAATAACCCACCTCCTCCAGCCACACCCTACCTGCCTACAGTTAGCATCCAGTTAATTCCTGTTAGGAGATTAATGTACTGATTAGGTTAAAACTCTCAGAACCCAATCATTTCCCCTTTGAACTTTCTTGCATTGTCTCATATGTGAACTTTTGGGGGACACCTAATCTCTAAACTATAATAATGGGAGCTGATATCTTTGATTTTAGACTTTCTTGTTCTTTACCAAGAACAGTTAAGGCTATAAATTTCCCATTCTCCATTATTTTAGATGAATTTGACACATTGATACATTTTTATATTTATTATTAAGTAAAGGTGTTTTTTAATTTTTTGTTATCTCTTTTATCCCTGGGTTGTTCAGAAATGATTTATTTAATGTCCATATATTTGTGGTTTGTCTAAATGTTTTATTGTTGTTTATTCCTAATTTAATTTCTTTGTGGTCAGGAAACATGCACTGTAAGATATTAATCTCTTAAAACTCTGGAATCTTGGTTTATGGTGCAACATTTGGTCTTTCCTGGTGACCATTCTATCACTTGGAAAAAAAATGTGTTCTGTAATATTTGAGTGTGTTTTTTCGATAAATACAAATTACATTATGCTGGTTTATACTGTCATTCAGATTTATATCCTTCTGATTGTTTTTCCTACAAGTCTACTTTTTGAGTGAGGAGTTTCAGAATCTTCACCTATAATTGAAGGTTCTCTTTCTTCTTGCTTTTATGTCATTCGAAGCTCTGTATTAGGTACCTATGTATTTGCAATTATTTTATCCTCTTGAATTGATTTATCATTATGAAATATTTCTTTTTGTTTCTAGTAATACTTCTTTACTTAAAGTCTATTTTGTTTGACACTAATATAGCCACTTCAACTTTCTTATGAGTTACTTCACTTGGTATATCTTTTGCTACTCATTTATTTTCTAGCTGTTTGAGTTGTTTTTTTATGGGGGTCGGGTACTGGGGATTGAACTTAGGGGTACTCGACAACTGAGCCACATCCCCAGCTCTATTTTATTTTATTTAGATACAGGGTCTCACTGAGTTGCTTAGCACCTCTCTGTTGCTGAGGTTGGCTTTGAACTTGGAATTTTCCTGTCTCAGTCTCCCAAAGTGCTGGGGCATTTGAGTTTTTACATTTAAAATACACCTCTTACTGATAGCATATGCTGGATTGTTGCTTTTATGTTTGTCGGACAATCTTTGCCTTTAAGTCGAGGTGCATAGTTCATTTATATTTATTTAAATATTTTTGAGTGTGATTGTATTTCGTTCTGCCAATTTGCTATTTTTTATTCACCTTACCTACTTTATGTTTCTCTGTTCCTCCTTTTTTGCCTTCTTTTGAATTAATCAGTATATTTTTGTCTCCTATACCATTGACTTTCTAGGTATAGGTCTTTGCATTATTTTTAAATTGTCCTCTTAGGATAATAATTGTCATATTTAACTTACTCAGATCTACTTGAAGTTAATATTGAATAATTGCTAAGAAAAAACAGGGGTCTTACCATGGTATATTTGGCAATCATCAAGGATTTAGGCAAAGATGAAGCTGATTCTTTTTTTTTTTTTTTTTTTTTTTTAGTAGAGGATTGAACTCAGGGGCACTCGACCCTGAGCCAGGTCTCCAGCCCTATTTTGTATTTTATGTAGGGACAGGGTCTCATTGAGTTGCTTAGTACCTCACCGTTGCTGAGGCTGGCTTTGAACTCTCAATCCTCCTGCCTCAGCCTCCAAAGCCACTGGGATTACAGGCATGCACCACCGTGCCTGGCTGAAACCCATTCTTTTCTTCTTTTTATTTTTTTATTTATTCTAATTAGGTTTACATGACAGCAGAATGTATTTTGATTCATGTACACAAATGGAGCACAAATTTCATTTCTCTGGTTGTGCACAATATAGAGTTACACCATATATGCAGTCATACATGAACCTAGGACATTGTTGTCCATCGCATTCCACCATCTTTCCTGCCCTCATGTTCCATCCCCTCTTTTCCGTCCCCTTTGACCAAAGTTTCTCCATTCTTCTCATGCTCCCTCCCCCATTATGGATCAGCATCCATTTATCAGAGAGAACATTTGGTCTTTGGTTTTTTTGGGATTGGCTTACTTTGCTTAGAATGATGTTCTCCAACTCCCTCCATTTACCTGTAAATGCCATAATTTTATTCTCTTTTAATGCTGAGTAATATTCTATTGTGTATATATACCATAATTTATCCATTCATCTACTGAAGGGCATCTAGGTTGGTTCCAGAGTTTAGTTGTTGTGAATTGAGCTGCTATAAACATTGAAGTGGCTGTATTACTATAGTATACCCTTTTTAAGTCCTTTGGGTATAGACTGAGTAATGGGATGGCCCAGTCAAATGGTGGTTCCATTCCAAGTTTTCTAAGGAATCTCTGTACTGCTTTCCACATTGGTTGCATCAATTTGCAGTCCCACCAGCAATGTATGAGTGTGGTTTTCCTCCACATCCTTGCCAGCACTTGTTGTTTGTATTCTTGATAACTGCCATTCTGACTGGAGTGAGATGAAATCTTAGTTTTGATTTGCATTTCTCTAGTTACTAGAGATGTTGAACATTTCTTCATATATTTGTTGATTGATTGTGTATCTTCTTCTGAGAAGTTTTTGTTCAGCTCCTTAGCCCATTTGTTGATTGGGTTGTTTGTTTTTTGTTGTTAGATTTTTTGAGTTCTTTATGTATCCTAGAGATTAGTGCTCTATCTGATGTGCATGTGGCAAAAATTTGTTCCCAGAATGTAGGCTCTCTGTTCACCTAATTGATTGTTTCTTTTGCTGAGAAGAAGCTTTTTAGTTTAAATCCATCCATTTATTGATTCTTGCTTTTATTTCTTGAGCTTTAGGAGCCTCATTAAGGAAGTTGGGGCCTAATCTGATGTGATAAAGGGTTGGGCCTACTTTTTCTTATATTAGATGCAGGGTCTCTGGTGTAATTCCTAGGTCCTTGATCCACTCTGAGTTGAGTTCTGTGCATGGTGAGAGATAGGGGTTTAGTTTCATTTTGCTGCATATGGATTTCTATTTTTCCCAGCACCATTTGTTGAAGAGGCTATCTTTTCTCCAATGTGTGTTTGTGGCACCTTTGTCTAGTATGAGATAACTGTATTTATGTGGGTTTTTCTCTGTCTTCTATTTTATACCATTGGTCTACATGTCTACTTCAGTGCCAATATCATGCTGTTTTTGTTATTGCAGCTTTGTAATATAGTTTAAGTTCTGGTATTGTGATGCCTCCTGCTTTGCTCTTCTTGCTAAGGATTGTTTTGGCTATTCTGAGTTTCTTATTTTTCCAAATGAATTTCCTGATTGCTTTTTCTATTTCTATAAAGAATGATGTTGGGATTTTAATTGGAATCACATTGAATCTCTATAGTGCTTTGGGTAGTATGGCTTTTTTGACAATATTGATTCTGCCTATCCAAGAACATGGGAGATCTTTTCATCTTCTAAGATCTTCTTCAATTTCTTTCATTAGTGTTTTCTAGTTTTTATTGTAAAGGTCTTTATCCTCTTCTGTTAAACTGATTCTCAAGTATTTCATTTTTGGGGGGCTACTGTGAGTGGGGTAGTTTTTCTAATTTCTCTTTTGGAGGATTCATCACTGATATATAGAAATGTGTTTGATTTATCAGTATTGATTTTATATCCTGCTACTTTGTTGAATTCATTTATTAATTCTGGATGTTTTCTGGTGGAATTTTTGAATCCTCTAAGTAAAGAATCATGTCATTGGCAAATAATGATAGTTTAACATCTTTCTCTGTTCGTATCCTTTTAATTTCTTTGGTCTGTTTAACTGCTCTGGCTAGAGTTGCAAGGTCTATGTTGAATACAAGTAGTGAAAAAAGAACATCCTTGTCTTATTCCCATTTTTAGAGGGAATTCTTCGAATTTTTCCCTATTGAGAATGATGTTGGCTTTCGGTTTTGCATATCTAGCTTTTACAATGTTGAGGTATGTTCTGTTCCTACTATACCTAGTTTTTCTAATGTTTTGAACAGGAAGTGGTGTTGTATTTTGTCAAATGCTTTCTCAGTATCTATAGAAATAGATAATCATATGATTCTTGACTTTAAATCAAGAATCAAGTCAAGTTCTCATTTACTTTATTTTCTTGACTTTAAATCTATTGGTATGATGAATTACGTTTACTGATTTCCGTATGTTGAACCAACCTTGCATACCTGTGATGAAACCCACTTGATTGTGGTGTACTGTCTTTTAAATATGTTTTTGTATATGAGTTGCTAGAATTTTATTGAGAATTTTTGTGTCAGTGTTCATCAGGGATATTGGTCTGAAATTTTCTTTCTTTGATGTGTCTTTGTCTGGTTTTGGAATCAAGGTGATACTAGCCTCATAGAATGGGTTTGGAAATCTTCCTCATTTTCTGTTTTGTGGAATAATTTGAGGAGTATTGGTATTAATTCTTCTTTGAAAGTCTTGCAGAACATGGCTGAGAATCCATCTGGTCCTGGGCTCTTCTTGGTTGGTAAGCTTTTAATGGCATCTTCTATTACCTTGCTTGAAATTGATCTGTTTAAGTTGTGTATGTCTGCCTGATTCAGTTTGGGCAGATTGTATGCCCCTAGAAATTTGTTGGTGTCTTCGGGATTTTCTTTTTTACTGGAGTATAGGTTTTCAAAGTAGTTTCTAATTATGTTCTGTATTTCAATAGTGTCAGTTGTGATGTTTCCCTTTTCATCTCAAATTTTAGTAATTTGAATTTTCTCCTTCTTTTTGTTAGGGTAACTAAGAGTTTATCAATCTTATTTATTTTTTGAAATACTCAGTTTTTTGTTTTGTCAAATTTTTGAATTGTTTCCTTTGTTTCAATTTCATTGATTTCAGCCCTGATTTTAATTATTTCCTGTCTTCCACTTCTTTTGGTGTTGATTTGTTCTTCTTTTTCTAGAGCTTTGAGATGTAATGTCAGGTCATTTATTTGTTGACTTTTTCTCCTTTTAATGAATGAGCTCAATGCAATGAACTTTCCTCTTAACACAGCCTTCATAGTGTCCCAGAGATTTTGATATGTTGTATGAGAGTTCTCATTTATTGCTAAGAATTTTTTTATTTCCTCCTTGATGTCTTCTGTTATCCATGTGTCATTCAGTAGCATACTGTTTAGTCTCCAGGTGATAGAGTAGCTTCTATTTTTTTTAAAATATTTTTTTAGATGTTGGTGGACCTTTATTTATTCATATGTGGTGCTGAGAATTGAACCCAGTGCCTCACACATGTGAGGCAAGTGCTATACCACTGAGCCACAACCCCAGCCCCTATTTTTTTTTTTTTATCTTTGATTTCTAATTTCATTCCATTATGATCTGGTAGAATGCAGGGTAGTATCCCTATTTTTTTGTATTTGCTAAGAGTTTCTTTGTGGCATAACATTTGGTCTGTTTTAGAGAAGGATCTGTGTGCTGCTGAGAAAAAAGTATATCCACTTATTGATGATATTCTGTATATGTCTGTTAATTCTAAATTGTTCATTATATTATTGAATTCTGTGGTTTCTTTGTTTAGTTTTTGTTTGGAAGATCTATCCAGTGTTGAGATGTGTTAAAGTCACCCAATATTATTGTGTTGTGGTTTATTTGATTGTCAAAATTGAGAAGGATTTGTTTGATATATGTGGATGCTCCATTGTTCGGAGCATAGATATTTATGATTGTTATGTCTTCTTGATTTATGGTTCCCTTAAGCAGTATGAAATGTCCTTCTTTATCCCTTCTGATTATCTTTGGTTTGAAGTCTACTTTATCTGATGTGAGAATGCAGACCCCTGCTTGTTTACACGGTCCATTTGAGTGGTTTGTTTTTTCCCATCCTTTCACCTTCAGTCTATGGACATTTTTTTCTGTGAGGTGAGTCTCTTGAAGACAACATATTGTTGGGTCTTTTTAAAAAAATCCAATCTGCCAGTCTGTGTCTTTTGATTGATGAGTTTAGGCCATTAACATTCAGGGTTATTATTGAAATATGGTTTGTATTCCTGGTCATTTTGGTTTACTTTTGGTTTTTAACTGGATTAGATTTCTCCTTTGATTGGCTTTTCATTTAGTGGAGTTTTTCCTTTTGCCAATTTTCATTGTTTTTCATTTCCTCCTCATAAAATATTTTGCTGAGAATGTTCTCTAGTGCAGGCTTTGTCACTGCAAATTTTTTTAACTTTTGTTTATCATGAAGGGTTTTATTTCATCGTCAAATTGGAAGCTTAATTTTGCTGGATATAGGATTCTTGGTTGGCACCCATTTTCTTTTAGAGGTTGGTATATGTTGTTCCAGGATCTCCTGGCTTTGAGGGTCTGGGTTGAGAAATCTGCTGAAATCCGAATTGGTTTCCCCTTGTATGTAATCTGTATCTTCTGTCTTGCAGCTTTTAAAATTCTGTCCTTATTGTGTATGGTAGGCATTTTCATTATAATGTGCCTTGGTGTAGATCTGTTGTAGTTTTGTACATCTGGTGTCCTGTAAGCCTCTTGTGTTTGATTTTCCAATTCATTCTTCATGTTTGGGAAATTTTCTGATATTTCATTGAAGAGATTGTGCATTCCTTTGGTTTTTATCTCTGTGCCTTCCTCTATCCTGATAATTCTTAGGTTTGTCTTTTGATGTTATCCCATAGTTCTTGGATGTTCTGTTCATGGTTTCTTACCATCTTCATTGTGTAGTCAACTTTATTTTCAAGATTATATATTTTGTCTTCATTGTCTGAGGTTCTATCTTCCAAATTATTAGTCTATTGGTGATGCTTTCTATTGAACTTTTTATTTGGTTTATTGTTTCCTTCATTTCAAGGATTTCTGCTTGTTTTTTTCTTCAGTCTCTATCTCTTGAAGTAATCTTTTTCTACCTGTATTTGCTCTCTTATCTTTGTTGGAGTGATCAATTGTTGCCTCTAATTGCTCTCTTATATTATTCTGTGTTTCATAGGTCATTTTAATTATGTATTTTATGAACTCCTTCTCTGACATTTCATCTACTCTGCTGTCAATAGATTCTATTATTGTAGCATCTTGGTTTGTTTGGGGAATTTTCTTCTCTTGTTTTTTCATGTTTTTCATGTGTCTTCCTCTCTAGCAGTGCTGATCTGAGGTATTACAGTTTCTACCCTATAATCTTGTAGTATCCCTGCAAGTTACCAATACCTTACCTCTGGTATAACTGGGCCTGCAGGGACCTCGGGGATGATCTTCCTGGTGTTGGCTGTTGACTCAAGACAAAAGTAGGCAGGGACAGCCACTGGTTGGTAGATGGGGTGCCGCAGTGCAGCGCTGTTGGTCTCCTCTTCTGTGTGTGTGGTGCACAGTCTTTATCCTATAGGCTTATAGATTCCCTACACAGTTCTAGTACCTCTCCTTTAAGAGGAAGACCAATATTAACAGATCTCAATACAAACAATATATAGTTTCAATCCAAGTAGCTCCTAATAGGACATTTACAGCTTTGTCACAATATACAGAAATTATGAGATGAGTTAATATCTATTATATAAACAATAGGTTTGCAAAAAGGTCTATGGTTTCTGCTGGTGGACTAAAGAGAACTGGGGGTGGGGTGTAGGATGAGATGTTAGGGAGGTAGGAAGTAAAGATACAGGGTTATTAGATCCTAGAAAGTGTGAAAGGGGAATCCAAAAGAAGTTGGCCACTGGTAGAAAAGAGAGAAAGAGATTTGGGGAAGACAAATAAATAGGAAGGAAATAGAGTACAACAAACAAGGAAACAAAAAATAAGAAAAATAAAAACATGTAAAAATAGGAGATACAAGACTATACTACAACTGTAATATACAAATCACATATCCCAGTCCTCAGTAGCCTAATGCATAAAAAATACTTGGTTTTACAAATGTTGGGCATGTGAGGGCAGGAAAAGAGAGAGAGAGAAAGAGAAAGAAAGGAAGAAACAAAAAGAAGAAAAAAAGGGATACTAGAGGGGAAAAAGAAAAATCTCAAGGTAAATAAAAAGGCTTGCTTCCCTTCTCCTTCAGTAGGTGGGCTTGTCTGTTGTTTACTGGTATCTCTCCACTCAGGTCCAAGATGGTGAAGAAGGAGTCCTACAATGGAGGCATCTGCTTTCATAGATAGGGTAGAGCCTAGCCCAGTGGTGGTGTTGGGTGACATGTTCGAAGATGCAGCTCTGGGGCGTGTGGTGCAGAAGTAGAAGGTTGACTCTAGATCCTGTAGGCGAAGCGGGGAGTTCCCCGCTGGTAGATGGAGGTGCACACTGGAGCAGCAGCCAGGGATCCTGCGCAGGAACTGGGGGTCCTGCATGGGAACAATGACTATCGGTCCTGTGTGGGTGGGCGATCCAAGGTCCTGTGCAGTGTGTGGGTGCTAGAGGGGTCCTGGGCAAACGCTGGGGCCTGGCGACCCATGCAGCATGCAACTGGAATTCCTGCGTGAAGGTAGCTGTTGGAGATCTTCTAATAACTCTCAGAGAACCGGTATTTCTGCTGCTTTAATACTCAGTCCTGGAGAGACTAGGAATGCAGTGTCTGTCTAGGCCGCCATCTAGCTATAAAGTCCCCATTCTTGATATTGCTTTCTGAGGGTTTCCTCTTAAATTCCAGTGTGCTTCTGGTTTCAGGTCCTTTCCAAAGAAACTACAATCCCATGTTACTTCAACGTTTTGTTACCTAAACTTGTATGATGAATGCATTGATTAAAAAAAAAAAAAAAAGCCTGCAGACTCAGATCTGGTATCCAGGGTTCCTCTTTTAGAAGTAGATGTCTATCTATTCTCTGCCACCTTTTCAACAGTCCCCCTGAATACCCCCTTGCATTTCCTCTCTTCCCTGTTAGATAATTTGGGCAGATCTGACAGAATTTGTCATGCCTTTTGTTACCTCACTGTAAAAATTTCCTCTTTTAGATTTCTCACTACTTTTCCATCCCTGAGCTCTGTTCTCTGGAACTATAGCTGATGAGCTGTTGTTTTCCACTCCCATTTTCTGCAGCTTTGTCTGTGGAAGCTGGGCAATATCCTTAGGCCAGAAAGCCATGAGCTTTTGTCTTATTCTAAAAACAATTTCAGTATTTAATTCTCTTTGACTTGTTTAATTTTGTATACCGGCCAATATCATTAAATATCTGTTATTCTTAATTAAGTTCTTATAATTGTTATCTGCTGTAGCGTTCACATGACCACTTCCATTTTCTGTTCCTAATGAAAGCTTTATATTCTTTGAAAGAGTATTTTTCAGGGCATAATATTTTAAATTGTCAGTTATTTTCTTTCAGCATGTTAATGATAGCATTCCAGCATTTTCTAATTTTATTGTTTCTTTTAAGATGTCAGTGTTGGGAGTCACACAAAAGGAGACAGGGAAGCAGTGTTTATTTTGTGCCAGCACAGACTTGACGGATTCTCATCCAAAGGTGGAGCCTCTAATGCAGAAGGGCTTTGCCTTATATAGCCCCTGCTAGTACCCCCTCCCCCCACCTGTTACATATTAGCCCCTTCGTCTTCCCTGTATGGATATTCTATACTTTAAAATCATAAGGAATTTAGGACAGCTGTGCCTGCCTACTGGGGAAGAGGGAGTTGTCAGGGTCTTGCATGTGCCCTGTCAGAGTTGCGCATATGTGCTGTGTGCAACCTTGCCTTTCTTTTGTCTGGGAAATGCATGGGTACATGCTTACTAAAGGTGCCATGTTCTATGGCAGAGTCTCACATGGGTGCACAGATATTAGCCAGGCTACACCAATTTTGAAAAGGGTTCTTACCCTGTCAGCTATCAGTCTTTCCATTGTTCCTTAGAAAGCAATGCATCTTTTTTCCATGGCTGCTAAAATTTTCTATTTTTCTTTGCTTTTCTCTAGTTTCAGTGTGATATATCTGCTTGTGTTTTCTTTATATTTATTATGCCTTCCATGGTTGGATATTTTTTATCAGTTTGGGAAATTCTCAGCCATTATCTTTTGATATATTATACTTTATTTATTCTCTCTTCTGGTATCAGGATTATATATATGTTAAACTGTCATGTGTCTTTAATTATTTTTTATTTTTGTATTTTCTACTCGTGTTTGTTTCAGGATGTATGTTTTTCACCATAATGCAGTTCACTAATCTTATTTTCAACTCTCTCCATTCTGTATTAAACTCATCTTTAAGTTTGAAATTTCAGTTACTATGTCTTTCTATTCTAGAATTTCCATTTGATTTTCTTGTAAAAATCTTAATTCCTTGGTGAAATTCTCCATCTTGTAATATATTTCTTACTTTCTTGAATATGTTAATCATAATATTTTTAAATATCGCTGTTAATTCTAATGTCTGGATTATATCTGGGCTTCTATTATCTGTTTTGCCTTTGGTCTTATTTCTTGATATGGTTGCTTAATTGAATGTAGATATTTCAAAAAGATATTTTGGCTCTAATTGACATTTTCTTTCATTAGAGCAATTTCTCCCTGTATTTGATGGCATTTAGAGTAAAGCAGGTCATTTCAGTCAGTCAGAGCTCTGCCTACTATCTTTGTCAGGTGCACTCCATTCCTAAGAGTACCACCCTGTAGGCAGGCTTCCCAAAAGCCTGGAGTGTGCACTGTTTTTCTCCTCTTTAGTGGTCCTCTCCTCCTCCTCCTCCTCCTCCTCCTCCTCCTTCTTCTGGTTCGCATAGCACCAAGATACTGTTGAAATTGTTGAAATCTCTACTCAGTATTTTGGCTACTTTTCCTTTTTTCTTTTTGGTATGAGGGATGGAACCCAGGGATGCTTTACCATTGAGCTACTGCACCAGTCCTTTTTAATTTTTTATTTTGAGACAAGGTCTTGCTAAGTTTTGGCGGGTCTTGTTAGGTTGTTCAGGCTGGCCTCAAACTTGTGATCCTCCTGCATCAGCCTCCCTGTTTGCTGGGATTGCAGGTGTGTATCCCCACAACCAGATTAGCTACTTCCTTTTTAAATTTACCTGTTACACCTGGGTGGCTTAAGAATGGCAGATGCCTCTATAAATCAAGAATAGTCTTGGTGTCCCCCTTGCTTTTAGAAGCTTGACTTCTCAAATTTGGCAGCTGGATCTTGAACTTGAGATGCTCCCACTTCAGTCTTCCGAGTAGCAGGGATTATAGATTATAGGCCTGTGCTACCACACTTGCTTTTTTTTTTTTAATATTTTAAAATTTTTTTAAATTGTTGATGGACCTTTATTTTATTGATCTTTGTGTGATGCTGAGGATCAAACCCATTGCCTCACACATGCTAGGCAAGTGCTCTGCCACTGAGCCCCAGCCCCAGCCCGGCTCATTGCTTTTTTTTTTTTTTTTTAATTAATTTATTTTTTTAGTTGAAGGTGGACAGAATATCTTTATTTTATTTTTATGAGGATCGAACCCAGTGCTTCACGCGTGCTAGGCGAGCACTGCGCCACAATCCCAGCCCCGGCTCATTGCTCTTTAAGTTTGCATTTTTTTACCTCATGATAAGTTGAATATTGTCTTCAATCTCTCTTGATCTTTATTTTCTTTTTTGCAGATTACCTTTTTTTCTTTTCTTGTTTTTTTTTTTTTTGCTGGGTAGATTTTAAAAGTAGATATTGTAGGCTCTATACTTGGAAATTCTGAATTAGTAGAGAGATGATAAAGTTCTGATCTGAAAATACTTAAGAGCTAATTCTGATACGTAGGCAAATTTAAACATTATTGCTTTATATAATCAAATTCCAACTTTGTGTTTTGGGGTGACTTGTTAAAGTTTTTTAAATAGAAGAATGAAATACAGAAATTAGTGGAGATTACTGATATTTATTTGATTATTTGTAACATATAAGCCATTTTTTAAAAAGAGTATATCTGGATGGATAAAACTCAGATCCCATTTTCTAAAGTGCACTAAATATTGTTGCATTGTGTAGTACGTGACTTCTTTGCTAGTTGTGATAATATGGACTACTTAGCTCAAATGAGAAAGAAATATTGCTACAGATGTTAAGTCATAAATATGTAGCAATGCAGATAATGTCTTTGTTATGGAACACTTATGATATAAAAAATGCCATCCCTGAAATACAAGCTTGTATTTCCTGTCAAAAAAGAAAAACAGTGTAAAAGTCTCAGATATTTTATGTACACTGCCATTTGTTTTGTGATAGCACCTTTTTGGATAATAGTGCCATTATCTGCCCTTTAATACTTATTATATGCCAGTATTAGGCTTGGTATTATATATATATATTGCACAATCTGATCTGTCAAATAGTAATTCTGTGAAGTGGTTATTGTTATGACCATCACCTCTATTTTACGGATGAAGCTGCATAAGCCTACATTGTCACTTTTTGCTCACAGGTACAAATGGTAAAGCTGTAGTTTCAGTCCAAGTTTGTATGATTTTAAGGTCTATGCCTTTGTCCATCAGTTTTGTTTCTCCAATCAGCTTTTCTACCTCTATGTTTTATTACATGCTTACATTCTTTTTCTCACTCAACTTCTTAGTAGCATTTGAAATATTAACTACATTCCCTTTTAAATGTATGTATATATTTGTGTGTATAGCCACCATTTCATTATAGTATAGAGAGGTATAAATATTATTAACTCATAATGGAAAATAGTGCCCTTCTCTGCCCCACTTTACATAATCATATTTAATTCTTTTAGCTATTTACTACTATATTTCTATGTAATATATTTATTTTGTAATTTCTTCATTTATTAAGTTTAGATATTATCTGTTGCCTTCTCATTATGGAAGATTTTGTGTTTTATTATCTGACTAATGATTTTATGTGCTTATTTCTTTTTGATTAAATAGATGTTCAACACTTTTACCATATTCTAATTGGATTTTTTTTTTTACTACTAACTTCAGAATGTTCTTTACAAATTTTGGAAACAGTCATTTGTTGGATATGTGATTTGAAAATAGTTTGTCTGTGATTTGTCTTCTTTTTCTTAACAGGAAATTTGCTGGTTTTTTTTTTTCTGGTGCATTTGCAGAGCAAATGTTTCATTTCAGTGAAGTCCAGTTTGAGTTACCTGAATGGAACCTCTGTACCGATTTCTTCCTTTTGGTACCTTATTGCACAAATTTTAGCCACTTCTGCAACTCTCAACTCCAGTCCCCTAGTTCTTCTCACTGAGATTTGCCATGCTCTGCTTGGGTTCTGCTTCCCATGCTATGGTTAGAAAACTGCTCCCAGGCAGAGAGCAGGGGCACATCTTGGGATCACTTTGAGTGTTCTTCTTCAGTCAGGGATCACAGTTCTGTCCTACCTTATACGATCGCCTTATTTATTTATTTACGATCGCCAGCTTTATAGATATTCACAATGAGACCACCAGTCTAGGACTAGTTATTCTCTCATGACTGAAACTATATAGTAAGCTCTTTAGTTTGTGATTCATAATTATCTGTGCATATTTCATAAGGCAGTAGGAGATTTATCAGAAGCTCTGTCTGCATAGGTTGGGATAGTGAACTTCATTGTAAGATTAAGGATAGTGAGTGAGCTCTTTCTTGGAGAACCTTTACATGGAATAAAGATAGGCCTTTTCTCTGCTTATTTCAGTGTTTTTTTCAGATGAATCCTGTAAAACTGATTGTCAGTGTTGGGGGCTTGAGAGAGCAGAAGGAGGTAGGGTTTCCCATTCATTTTATTAATTCTCTATTTTGAAGAAGATGCCCTCTTAAATATTTGATTTTGTTGACTGTGCATGTCGTAGCTTTTTGCTGCCGTGACCATACAGACATGACAAGAACAATTTTAATGAGGAAAAGTTTATTTGGGGCTCACAATTTCAGAGGTCTCAGTCCATAGACAGCCAGTTCCATTCCTCAGGGCTTCAGGTGAGGCTGAACATCATGGCAGAAGAGTGTGGCAGAGGGAAGTGGCTCACATGATGATCAGAGAGCAGAGATAGAGACTGCACTTGCCAGATACAAAATATATACCCAAAAGGCGCATATGCCCCCAATGACCCACCTCCTCCAGCCACACCCTACCTGCCTTCAGTTACCACTCAGTTAATCCCATCAGGGGATTAATTCACTGATTAGATTAAGACTCTTACAGCCCAATTGTTTCTTATCTAAACCTTATTGTGTTGTTTCATACATGAACTTTTAGAGTAGATTTTACATCCAAACTGTGACAGTGTATATTCATTTGTTACCGTAAACATATTTTGACAGTTTACAGTCATTTATGGAAATTAATTTTTCTAAAAAAATTCACAACTAAACTATTGTTATTTTTGAGTATCTGTTTTTTAAGTTTGAAAAAGAAAAGTAATTTATTTTTAGTGGTTCTAAACTTGGGGCATTGTTTAGGAAGTGATTGCTTTTCATTGTTAAAGTAATTACAGAGTGTGGGGAGATTACTGTGTTCAGTGGGTGGAGATTAGAGATGATTAATATTCTAAAGTTGCTGAAAAGCCTTCAGAGGACAAAATGGCCTTTGGAACCTATCTTGCCCCTCTAGGAAACACTGCCTGCTGGTTTAACTAACCTGAGATAACTATGCCAATTGCACCATCTAGTGAGGGAATTAGGTACCATGCTGAATCTACTTTGTTTAACTTTAAGAAAATTTAAAATTCTGAACTATGTAAAATAGTAGATTATAGACTCAGATTTTTTTGAGTAGGAAGGAAATTTAGAGCTAGTGTAATCCACCTTCCCCTTTTACTGGTAATGAAACTAAAGTCCAAAGAGGTGAAGTGATTTATCTAGTAGCATAATTAGTAGCAAGATCTCTGGCACATGTTTTCCAGTTTAGTGTTCTGAGCCTTAATTACAGGGAGCTATCTTTGTGTTTTATTTGGATTACTACCTTAGGTTCTTGACTTGTTATTCATTCTGGAAGGAAAAAAATAGTAAATGAGAACATCTCATTTAATAAGTGTGTTATAAAGTAACTTTCCTTATGCATACATTATGCTTAAAATCTTTTTGCACCTAATTTTATCACTCAGAGGAATGAGTATTCACTTAATTTTTAACTGCTACAACTTAAGCTTTGAGTGTTGAATTTTATGGTAAAACTTTATTTAACATAGAGAAAGATAGGTACATGAAATTTTATTTAAAACTTTATCATACTGATTGATGAACTGGAACCTTAGCAATCAAAAGATGCAGAAAACATGGGCGAAAAAAATTTACATAAAATGGACTACAAAATAATATGTTCCCATTTCTCCTTTGTGTTGGTACATATTAAATTTTTGGGTAAATCAAATTTGTTTTTTCTGTTTTAGGAGAAGGATTAGCAAATACTGTGAATTATTTAGATGAAGCTATATTGAAACTGTCACATTCCGTTGGAAAGGAGAAATTTTAATAAATTATTTTCTGGAAAAATATTTAGAGAAGTGGATTACAAAATAGAGTGAGTTTTAGCAAGCGATGCCGTCAGTGGTGTTGGAAAATGATGAAGCTGTGTGAGTGTGTGAGACTGAAATGAGCTAGTTTCCTGGCAGATGATGAAAAAGACAATGGTAGTGCCAATGACACTAATGGTGATCTTAACGGTGGTCACAATAGCAATGGCAGGTAACATTTTCCCACATGCTGGACACTGTTCTGAATGTGTTACATATGTTATGGAGTTCCCCATAAGGTATAGGTCCTGTTATTATCATTTTACAGGTGAAACTGAGTGGTAGAGAACTTAAGTAGCTTGCAAAAATCTCACAGTAAGTACCAGAGTAGTGGTATGTTTGTTTCTGACATGGAACTTTCTTGCTTTAACCCATTGGAAACAACTTTAGTCTTTTGCAGTATTGTTTCTAAAATGATGTCCTTTTTTGTATCTATTTTGGTCCTTTTAAATTTTATCTCAATTATTTTCTAGCTCTAGGAATCCAAGTATCCTTCTGCTACATTCCTTTGTAGTGTTATCTCATACAGTTATTTTATTTACAAGTCTATGTGGGATACAAAAGAGGATGCCAGAATGATTAAGGTGTTAATGATAGTCAAAAAAATTCAGAACAGCTAATATCAAGATTTAACCTCTTGCTGGGAGGGAGGGCTGAACAAGTTTTTTTTTTTTTTTTTTTTTTTTGGAGAGTCCAATAAATAGAAATTGCAAAATTCAGACACTTTTCATGTTTTATTTCTAATGAACACTTTGTCTACAATAGAGTACTGGTAGGCTTCAATGTGGTCTAGACTTGTTACATGTTTTTCTTTGGCATTGAGAAATGTTCATACCATAAGGAAAGTTCTTATGCTGCTGCACTCTATGAATATCATATCCCATTGAGTTTCTAATTGAATAGAAGCAAATTCTTTGTCAATAATATGTCCCTTAATATAATTCATTCATAGTTACTATAGTCTAGATCCTTCTTCACTTATAAATTTATGACATCATTACTTATGGCTAAACATAGCATCCTCTAACTAGCATGTGCCTCTGGTTTGTTCATCAGGGGGAAGGAGGAGCTGAAATAGTATTTACTGTATTCTGGGTTCTAGACAGGCTACTTTGCAAGTTATCACATTTTATTATCCTGATGATCCACTACTTTAATTTTAGTTTTATGAGTGAATCGTAGACTCTTGGATACTGAATTTTGGGCTCACAGGCACAAACTCTGGCACCAGATTACTTAGGATCAAATTATGGCTCTGTATAACTAGCTTTGTGAATTTTGCCAAGTTATTACTTAGCATCTATGGGCCTTGGTTTCCTCATCTGCTCTTTAAAATGGGGGTAATATTAATACTTAACTCAGAAGGTTGATATGAGGATTAAGTGCGTTAATATAGTGGGGTTAATGTTCATAATATCTTTAGTACAGTACCTGGCATGTGGTGTCATATAACTGATTGTTACTTAAAAGAGTAACTGGTATTTTGAACCCAAATCTTTTGAGTTCTAAAACCTTTGGTCTTTCCATTAGCCCAGTTTTCTGCCTTACAAAGCATTTCACTGAAACACATTACTGTGTTTCTCTGGTTGGAAAGGAAACAGTTCTGTTTTACGAAGGAAAGTTTGTCTAGAAAGTTTTATTCTTTCTTGATATATTTCTATGTTTGATAAACAGAAGTTCCTTACATTTGCTATTACTTTTGTTGAGGGCTTTTTTTTTTTTGTAGGAAGAACATTAAACTCAAGATTTACCCTTTTAGGTAGTCTAGCTGTGCCATTGTCCTGGTGCTCCCTGTGAGTTGAGACCAGAGTGTGCTCCCTGGGAAGCTTCTGGAAGTACTAGGGAAATGGGATGACTGGCTCCAATTCTCCTTTCCCTTGTAATACCTGTGGGCCCAGGGAAATCTCTGGCTCGTATTGGACAGACTTGGGGGAGGAGAAGGGATGAGACCATTTTACCATTCTAATTCAGATTTCATTAAATTCTGCAGTGTGCACAAGTATCTCAGACTTGTTTCTAAGTGTGAGTGTTTTGAGAAGAATGTTCCAAGCAAACCTTATATATTTAAGATAATTTATGAATCTGTAAAGTCTATTGAAGTATTATCTTCAGTATTACTGAAGATAATTTCATTTGCTTTTTTTAACCCTATTAGCTAAGCTGTGCTTTATAAAATGATATGATTTCAGTTGGAATTCTTTCAAGTCATTGTATATTTTTATGAATTATTTTAGACTACTTACTTGTCTCAGTTTGCATTTATATTGTCAATGTGATTCCCTGCTATTATTAGATATATTCCTGTGGGTATTTGGAATTCAGCCATAAATATTTCTGTGTGGATATATATGCTATACACATAATTTGTGCATTGATAGATATGTATGTATATATAAAACATGGGTTACATATTTATATGTTTGATATATGTATTCATCTGATAATCTAGTTTGTACACACACATACGTGTATATCCATACCTGTACAGTAGGAAGTTTAGCATACTCAAAAATCTTCACTATAGTTCTTTGAGTATTGAATAAAATTTACTTGAATTTCAAATTATTTTTTCTAAAGTTTCCCAGCATTTGAAAATGTTTTAATGGTGTTTGATAAGAGTTAATGTAGCATCAATGTAGACTATTTGTATTAGCATGCAATGTACCACATTTGTCTCTTTGGGTAGTCACACCATTTTAAGGCTTTTTCATAATGCATTTTCATCAATATGAAACATTTTTTCTTTTTGTTAGTCAAAAATAAAATATTTTGAAAATATATAATCACTTATTTTTCAATTCTTGTAGTAGAGAGAATATGTTAAGAAATGTGAAGAAATTGAACAGGCTTATGAAAATATTTATTGTTATTTTATGGAGGATTTAACAATAATTTTTGTTACAAACATTTTAATATAGTTCAGAAGTAAAATTTTTATTTCTTCTTTGTCATCAAATACTTCAGTTATACTCTTAGGGCAACTACTAATGACAGTTTCTTAAGTAACCTCCCAGAAATATTCTGTGTATATTCAAATATATATATACGTAGGTATACATGTGAGGGTATGATGGAATTGTATGTATGTGTGCACATGTACATAAGATCCATATATGTCCTTTAAAAATACTTTGTAAAGATATTCTGAATGACTTAAATATATTCTTTCTCACATACATTGAGGAATAGTAGATAAGTTGATGAACATTAAAATATAACTGTCTTTGATTTCTGCATGTTTATTTGAAATCTTCTAATTGTTCTAGTAGTATAGATTAGGAGTAAAACATTTTTAGTGCAGTGTAATAACTTTTTATATGTTAAAATATAAAAATTTATAAAATATATTTGTATATAAGCATAAAAATTTTAATTTGTATAGAAGATTTTACCCTTAGTACATATTCTGACTATTCATCATACTGAGAGTAATAGGTTATTTTTTGGAGAGTTAGGTATTATTGTGAATGTTATATAGGGGGAGGAGTAAAAAGGGAGGGTGGCATTCTCTTATTTCTATAACATCATAGTATTTGAAATTTTAAAATCAATGAACGTATTCTGCTTTTGTTAAAATGATGGTAGAAAATGTTTTAAAAATATTTTAAAAATGTCCCCATAAGTAAGTTTACTGTGTGCTTTTATTAATCTTGGTTATAGGCTTGTGTGGATGTAAGAGCCAGTTCAGTGTTTTGGCAGCAGATGGAGTTTGCAGATAGTCTCCATGGTCATCCCAAGTTACCAGAATGGTTATCTACACATCCTTCTCATGGAAACCGAGCTGAACACTTGGATAGGCTCATACCACAGGTCAGCTGACACTGTACAAAGCAGGAAATTATTTTTGCTCTATCACTTATCATTAATGCTGTTGTTTCGTTTGCATAGATAAAGAAAGTTACATCTAGCATGTCAGCTGTTTGATTACTATGATGATGGATTATCAGTTTTCAAAGGATTGGACTGAAAAGTATAATCCTGCATGTCCACATGTCTTGGAGAGTAAATTGCTATTGATTTTTGTCAGCAGTGAAGATTTAAGTCTTTAGTGTACGACTTTTAATTTTAACTGATTTGACAAAAGTTTAAAACGAAAATTTAAAATTTATATATATGTGTGTATATATATATTTACTACATTGATTATAATTTAAGTTTTCCTTGGTTATGTAAGCTTTTTGTTAAAAGTACCAGTTAATGAATTGTACAAAAATTTTGGTGAAATGGGTTTTAATTCCAGTTGTTTTCTTAGAAAAAATAAGCTCATATTAGTTTACTTCTTGTTATTCTTTTTTAAAGATAGTAGTATATGTGCCCTCTGACTTCTTTTTTTCATAGAATTAATTAATGAATCAAGCTGAGGCAGCTTTCTTCCAAGTAGTTTTCACTGTCCTCTGAGAATCTTTGATTTGTTACATCATTCAAAACGTTTCTGTGGCTTCCACATCAGTACAAACTGGATGTCAGATGTTTCTGAGCAAGGCAGTATGCTCTTTTCTCTCTCATTTCCATTAAATTCACTAGTTGGTATGAAAACAGAACAGTTTTAGCAATTTAAGAATTGGTACTGGGCAGTTTGCTCCAGCACAACACAATAGATCAGGTGTATTATAGCAGTATCTTTCAATATGACTTCAGATTCAGCTCAGGAAGTATTCAGTACTTGTTAAAAGCCAAGAAATGGTGCTGGGTGCAACGGATCTAGAAGAATAATTTATGGTTCTTGATGTTTGCATGATGCTAAGATAAATACAGAATTATTAATGCAAGGAATATGATTATCGTAAGAAAAGTAGAAATTTGTTTTGTTTTGTACTGGAGATTGAACCCAGGCACTTGACCCCTAAACTGCGTCCTCAGCTCTTTTTATTTTTTATTTTGAGGTAGGGTCTCACTAAGTTCCTTAGAACCTCATTAAGTTGCTGAGGCTGGCTTTGAACTTGTGATCCTATTGCCTCAGCTTCTGGAGCTGCTGTGTTTACAGTCATGCACCATTGCACCCAGCTAGTATGTGGTTTTAAGGAAGAGGAATCTACATGATCCATTTATCTATTTGTTTGATCAGAATTTATTGATAATCTGCTATTATGTATTCTGTTGCTGGGGAAAGAACAAGGAACGAAACAGTTTGTTTTCTTGGAGCTAGCATTCTAGTTATGTAATGCAAACAACAACAACAACAACCATATAGCATACCAGGTATCAATAAGCATGTTAAAGAAAAATAAAGTAGGTAAAAGGCATTGGAGAGAGATTGGCAGCAGACAAAGGGTACTGTTGTCAAGGAAGACCTCACTGAACAGCATCTGCAAGGCAGCAGGGGAGCATGCCCTGTGGGTATCTGGGGAAGACTAATGCAGTGTACCTGAAAGGAGAGAATGTTTGGTGTGTGCAAGAATAGCAAGGAAGACATTGGGGCTGAATGGAGTAAGGGCAGAATGGAATCAGGGCTGTTGAGGAAGCTCTTAAAATAATCCTGATAAGAGATAATTGTGGTTTGGATCAGGCATATGTTAACATATATATATCTACATATATATAAGTTTTTAATTGGTGTGTGGTAATTTTACATAATAGTGGGATTAATTTTGCCATATTTTTACATGTACATAATGTGATTTGATCAGTTTCATTCCCCATTACCTTTCCTTTCCCTCTCCTCTTCCCTCTCCCATTTATTTGCTCTACTCATGTCCCTTCTATTACTGTTTTATATGTGTGTGTGTGTGCGTGTGTGTATATATATATATATAAAGTGAATCATTTTTAACATATAAATGATTTATTATGGTGAATTTGTAGATGAATGTAGCATCATTTGGTGGATTTCATTCCTCAGTACTTCTCTGTGCCCTCTTCTCTCCCTTTCAATCCCCTTTCTCTACTTTATTAATCTTTCTTTTATTTTCATGAGATCTGTATAACTTTGTGTCTTTGATGAGATTTGGGAACAGCCAGGCATGGATTCTTAACACTTATTAGTTCATTTGTATTGCTATAACAATAACATAGACTAGGTAGCTTATAAGGAACAAATTTATTTGTCACAGATCTGGAGACTGGAAAGTCTTAGATCAGATTTGGGGCCTAGTGAGGGTCTGCTTCCCAACTCATATATGGCTGTCTTCAGTTTGTGACTTTACATAGTGGAAGAAGCAAGGGAGTTCTCTGGAGTGTATTATAAGGATACTGATTCCATTCAAGAGGGCTCCATTCTCATGACCTACTCAATTCTCAAAGGCCTCAACCCCTAACACCGTCACATTAGGTGTTGGGATTTAAACATATGAATTTTTAGGGACATAATTATTTATTATATTTGGTTATTTAGCCTAACAAAATTCCATTTATATTCTTAATTTAAAGAAAAGGTATTTGAGAAATACCAGTAAAATGTACCAGGTATAATGTACAGTAATCATTTATCTTAAAAGGGCAATGCAGACCTAGTCTCATCAGTTACTGAGGGTCACTGACTCTAAGAGACTCTTTGGTGCTACTCAAGACCCAGGGACCTTGCAGTACCTTAGGAGGCCTGTCTCTAAAGCTATAATAAACACGAGATTTCTCTTGGAAATTCCTTTCTTTTTATTTTCACCCAGTCAAATTCTAAAAAATATGTGGTTTATTTAAACTGGACAATGAATTCTACTAATCAACTTTGATTTGAAGCCTGTTCTAAATTCTGAGTTTTCATTTCATCAAATTGCTGAGGATCTTCAGAGAACTTGCAAAAAGTGTCCTTTAGGAAAGTTATTTTAATCATGAGTTGATTCGAGAGTATGGAAAAAAATGGTTGGAGAAACTAATATTATTTGGAAGCCAATGATGAAGAAAAACACGGGAGCTGTTTTTCTTCTAAAAATAAACTATCCCAGTTCAGAAACTTAATTTGAAAACCTCAGATAAATTTCTTATATTTCCCCCCCAAGTGATTAAATTCAATTTGAAAGCAATAAAACTCTACTGCAATATTGGGAGTAATTCAGTGGTTGAAAAGAAACTGATAGTTAGTATACGGGTATATTGTTAATTAGAATACATAGTCATAACTCAAAGATTATAATTTCTACTATCATAGGTCTAATTTTTATAATGAAAAAAAGCAATTCTTTAGGCAATAGGTGAAATTATGTGAGTCTATACACTACTGAAGACTATATTTTAAAATTACATTTCATTTAGGATTTTTTTCTACTCAAATGAGTACATTATATTGTACCTTAGCCTCCTGTCCTTGCAAGTTACTGATGTTATGGCTTAAGTGATATATGTCTCAAAGGTAGTTGGAACAGAGCATAGACAAGTCTAGGATAGAGGTAGTGGCTTCAGTGTCACTCAAAAGAGGTGATAGTTGAAGCAGTGAGAGTGGATGAATTCACCAAGGAACTGAGTAAAGACCAAGATCTAGCACAGAGAAGCACCAGGAGTAGATATTTTCTGCATTTAATTGGTGGGAGGAAAACAGAGCATGTTGTGGGTCAGATTCATAGGAGGAGAACCAAGAAAGCAAGATTCTGTGATTCTATGGTGAGAACACAAATCTCGGTAATTTTTACTTTATTCATTTAAATTATTCGCAGTTTAAAATTTTGTTTTGGATTCCTTGAATATCATTACAAAATTATTATTTATTACAATAGTTTATGTATGTAAGATGTAAATTCATTTTATGTGTTCAGCAAATATTTATTGATCACCTATTATGCACTGTGTTGTAGGTGTTTTAGGTCATGTAAACTAGACAGAAATCTATACCTTCATAAAGCTTATTCTACATTAAGGGGAGACAGACAATAAATAGGGGAGGTAGGATCTCTCTGGTGTCTCTTTTTGAGAACACTAATTCCATTGGATCAATTCACCGTATGATCTCATTTAACTTTAACCTCCCTCCTGTAGGCCCTATCACCGAATGTTTACATTAGGTGTTAAATATGACTCTTGGGGGGAAACAGTTCATTATTTAGCAGACAGGCAGTGTGTGATCAGAGAAGGGATGGGGTGCTGGAATAGCCCTTTAAAATGGGGTTAGTTAGAGAAGGATTCTGGTTTCTTCTCAGAGATGGGTTGCTAGTTGCTAGTTTTGAGCAGAGAATTGGAGGAGTGACAGGTTCTTGCAGGTGCTTGGAAGAATGTTATCTACAACTTCCACAGAGCAGTACAATGTTCATATAACTGTGGAGTACTTTAGCATAGTATATTCTTCAGAAAATAAATAGTTCCTTTTCTGTTTTGTTCATGAATCAAGATAATGCCTCCAAATAAGAAAAAAAATCCTTGCTATTTTTTAATGTGAATTCTGAGATAAAAGATGTATAAATGTGTATTTAAATATAATTCTGTGATCCACTAGCATTTAAAAAGGATAAATACAGGTTTGTAGTAATAATATTTGTGATTTAATAAGCCGATAAGCTATAATTTTATTTACTTGAAATAATCAGTTAAATTTAGGAAACATATCCCACATATTTTGGTTACCATAACAACTTGGGTGAAAAATTGAAGAACAGATGTTGTATCAACCTGTTGATGTTTAATAGTATGACAGTTTTAAAATTACAGTTATACTGTTCAGACTTGAAATTCATGTACATCATAATTTGTCCTTTAAAGATATGCCCCTTTTTTTCCATAAGGATTTTTATAAAATATGAGCGGACATGAATAAGTTAAATTTACTTATGAGAGTTACTTTTAAACCAAACCTATTTAAATTGATATTCTTTTTCTCTAATTCCTTTTTTTATTTTTTATTTGTTCTTTTTTGTTATTCTCTACTTGTTACACATTCCCTTCCCCCCCTGCTCTCCCATCCTTCTTTGGGAGATATAGGAGATGAAGGATGATAAGATGTCTAGGAAAAGCATTTGAGGATTATTTGGGATTAATAATTTTAGTATAATTAATGTCATTATAATCATAATTTGAATAAGATTTACTTTAAAACATTTTCATTGCCAGCTTTATTTGTAAACTTTTAAAAATCTTGATTTTCAGACTTACTACAGTCAATTTTTAGGTATCAAAATCTTACTCAGTAGCAGGCTGATTAAATGCATTCATTTTAATCTCATTTTATTTTGAATCCTTTACACTTTCAGGAAGCTTGGAGTTTGAACTCATGCGTAAATCATTCTTATGCCTTTATAATTGGACAAAGTAAATGAATAAATCATTAGTATTATGTATCTCACAAGCAGAAAATATAAGAGTGTTTAACATTAAAGTGAAATGTCATTGTTGGCCAATGTACACAAACATACACTGCTCACCTTACAGAATTTCATTTTGTCTGACACGGAGAGTGTGGAGGAAAAGGCAAATATCATAGCAGCTACTGTAATTGAATTGGCCTCTGAATGATATGAAGCCAGGGAGACTGACAGTAACATTGTCTAAAACCTTAAAAAAAAAAAACCATTATATTGCACGTGATGTGTATCTGCTTGAAGTTGAAATGAATGGGCTATTAAGAAAAATTGCTTGTGGGCAAGGGAGGGACAAGTAATGATATTTTTAGAAAAACATGTTAAGAATTGGAGGTAATTTTTTTTCTTCCTTGAGGTGTCTTGTGTTCTGTTTTCAAAGGAAGCTTTTAATCGAATCATGAAGTCTCTCTGGCATTATTTTCCCTCCTTTTCTATTAAAGTCAATTATTATTGTTTATATTTTATGAATTAGTAATTGTTTTAATTGATGTAAAGTAGAATAATTCTGATGTGTATCAGCAGTTTCATGAATACTTCAGTTGTTACTAGGAATAAATATAGTGAGTGACTTTCTTAAAATAAATGTCTATTATTTATTTATTTTAACCTTTTAAAATGTATATATTTATGGGATATGACATGTTTTGACATACATTGTGGAATGATTAGATCAAGATAATTAAAGTACATCCCTCTCCCTATGCTTATTTTTTTGTGAGAGGTGGCAACATTTAAAATCTATACTCTCAACAGTGTTCAAATATATATTAAATATGTTTTAGTATAGCATATTATTATTAAATATGGTCACAATGATGTACAATAGCTTTCTCCTTTTACCTAACTGAAACTTCATGCCTTTTGACCAGCATCTCCCCATGCCCACCCCTTTCACCATAGCCCCTGAGAGCTGCCATTTTTTCAAATTCTATGAGTTTTACATTTGTAGATTTCACATATAAGTGAGATTATGTAGTATTTTACTTTCTGCACCTGGCTTATTTCACTTACTATAATGTCCTTGAGATTTATCCATGTTGTTAAAAATGACAGGATTTTATTCTCCTGTGTAGAGAGAATGATAAAACTATAAAATGTTTTTGTTTGAAAACCTTGCCTGATTATTTTTTCATTCCAGAGGATAATTGATAGGTTAAGTGGCCTAAATTTTTACTTTTTAAAATTTACTTAAAATTTTCTTACTCATAGTTATTCAAACCACTTCAAAAACTGGTCAGCCTACAATTTCCATTGCAGATTATGAAAAGAAATGAAGAGTTGAAATATAAATTTTTCAAAAGATGAAATTGTGATACAAATATAAAATGAATACATACTTGAAATTTTATTTAACTTTTATTAATTAATGTGGGAAACTAATTATTACAACTAGTGCAAAGGAGAATTCAAGAACCATAGTGTGAGCCAAGAAATCATAAATGAGGTTAAAGGAAAAAGCAAAGACAGTTTTATTCAGGTACAGAATAGATAGCAAATTAGGAACACAAGCTCAGGTAGACCATATCAACATTCCACTGTAGGAAAGTGGACTTCAGCTTTTATCAAGTCCAGCAATTGGAAAGTGATACAAAGAAGGGAGGTCATAAATTTTGTAGGTCCATCAGAATGTCCAGGTTGAGGCAAAACTGGGTTACTCTGGTATTTCTGGAACATTACAAGATATATTATTATATTCTAGAAAGTGGTTCCCTTTGGCAGACTCAGTTCCTGACATGATGTCTGTGTGGTGATCTTGCTTCTGTCAGTAGATTTCTAAGGCTTAAGAAATAATTTTCACTTTTTCTTATGTTTTACATTCTGCAGCCATATTGACTTTTATTTCATTAAGAGTTATATAGGCAATAAGGAATACAAATAGATGCAAAACTCCATTTATAGAGCAGTAATCAGATTTATCCTAAGAGACATAGTCATTTCCATTTCCATTTCCATAGACAAGTATCATTTTCATTATTATTAATTTTCTGGGACTTAGAATTGTGAAATAGCTTGAAGACCATGACAGGTGTAGATAACCTGAAAGACTGCACTTAATAGGGCACCTAATGGTATTTTTTGCCCATTTCAAAGTCTTTTATAATTTTCTGTTTTTATTTTTTATTGTCATTCTTTCTCCTTTCAAGAAAAAAGATACCTGATCAAATATCGCATCAGACTAATACATAAGCATGTCTTGTTTTTTATTGTGAAGCCATGTAGGTGTTGTCCTTACCATATTTTTGTTCTGTCTCTTAAAAGTAACAACCCACTGTTCTCATTAATTTTTGTCAGATCCATTGTGAAGTTAGTCTTTGGATTGAAGTTCTTAATGTTAGACTCCTTAGGTATTTGAAAAGTATATGCTTGCTTTCAGAAATTACGAGATAGAGTTGGAAATAGAGGTGGTAGTAAAGGGATTGGTTTCATTTTCCAGGAGGAACATTTAAAACCTTTATGAGCTGTTTAAAACTAAAAACAGATGTAAAATCAAGGATGAAGTTGCAGAAAGGCAAAAATGACAGAAGACAGAGAGGAACAGTATCGACCCTTTTATGCATTTGCTTATCTGTCCTTTTCTGCCCCTCCCCCAGATATATTTTAATATAAATACCAAACATCAGGGCATTTTATCCCTAATTATCTGGGAGGAAAAAATAACTCTTTACCCTTCATAGTTCTTCCTTAGGACAGGTTTCCTATAACAAAGGGCAGACTAATAAGAGAGAAACAGACACAGGTTTATTAACATGTAAACTTCATGTATACATAAATGATACCAGGGAAAGAGGATTTTGAATTCAGGCTTAAATAACATCTTCAGTGAAACACAGAGAGCATAGTGAAGGCCTTGCTAAGTGGAAGTGTACAGAAAAGCATGGTAAACAAGGGTGGTAAGATGTGTGGTGCAGGTTTAAGTCAGCATCTCTCCATTTTTTAGAGTCCTAGTGATTTACAGAGTAATCCTTTTCTTCCTGGTACAGAGAAAGAGATTTTCTTTATAGATGTAAATTTCTCTAACAAAAGGGTAACTTCTGCCATTTTCAGAGCTGCTTCTATGTGTGCTGTTTTTTAACATAATTATTGTGCTAAAGAGATATTTGGGGTTGCATTTTCTGGACAGTTAATCATATTTTGGGATGATGTGTCATGGACTCCATTGCAGGGGAACAAAATGTCTTCCTTCTACACTTCTGGGTTTTTTGGCTACCCTAGTTATACATTAATGTAAAACAATTTAACAGGAGAAAAACCATATTTAATTATATACATATGCACAAAAGTCCCACAGCAAAATGAAACTCAAAGAAGAGTCAGATCATTGGAGCTTATATAGCATCCTGAGCTACAGAAAGGAATAGGATTAGGGCTTCCAGAGTAGGACGGGATACAAGTTATGGAAGGGTGAGGGGAGGAAGTGTGGTGGAAAAAGGTTGCCTTATACAGATAAAAAGTCTCTCAAGTAATAAAATTGAAGAATAGATGATTATTTGGGCATGGCATTAACCTCCAGTCTCTTCTCCTGTGATGTGAGTTAATCTTCCCTGATTAATAAGATTATCCAAGAAGAAATTCATAACAGTTGAGTTCTTTTAGAAGCATCTGTCTTTAGGCAGATAGGGGAAGTTAGAGAAAGCCTTGCTTTCCTCCTCTGTTATCCGAATATCCTCAGTTCAAAGTAATCAGCATACCAAAGTGCCAAATTTAGGGGTGGCATCTCCTGAGCTTGTTCACTGTATACTTTAATATGCATTTGAGGAAGTAGTATCATTGTTTTTTATAAGCATACTATTATCCTGCTGCATAGGTTTTAGCTTAACATGGCTGCAGCTAACTTGAGTTGTCATCTCCATGATTACTTCAGAGTAATCTTACTTGGTTTTCCTGCATTTACCAGGAAACTGGTAATAAAACCATTAGTCATTCCAGCTAGGATGAAGTCACTTTTGTCCTAACCAATATACATGACCCCTCTTTCTGACCCAAATTGAAGGAATCTAACTGGTCTGGCTGCCACCCAGGGTCACATTTCTTGACAGTAGGTCCCCAATAAATTGCACTCTGTGCAATTCTAGGTCTATCTCCTCTCTGTGGTCTAATGATACTTTGGGGCCAATTCTCATATACCGAGGCCTGGTTGTTCCCCAACACCTGCTTAAGGAAATTCATAGTTTCTCCTTTAAATTAAATATTCTGCCCATATTTAGATTTCTCTGTCTCAAAATAGAGTTTTACAGTTGGTTTGTTTAGACTGGGATCCATTATGGTGCACATATTGCATTTTGTCCTCATGATCCTTCAGTCTCCTTGACTTTGGAATAGTCAAAGTCAAGGAGACTATTTATCTTGCTTTTCAGTATGTCACTGAATTGGTGAATAGATCTACTCCCACATTCAGTTGGGGCAAAAGCATTTTATAGGCAGTGTATTATGCTGCTGCACATTGCTTTGCATTGGGAGTTTCTTAATATCTGGCTACCCAGCACACCCCAGAGTCCATCAGTGTTTTTTCCTGAGTCTTCAATTGTGTATTGGTTCCCGGCCCCCTCATAGCCAACAAGAGATTGTAGGGTGACAATTTCACATCCTACAATTATCTGGTTCTCAACCTGAGCTTTAATGATTGAGAAACAGTCTTCCTTTTCTATCTGAAGAGGCTAACCTTAGTGTATGTCTTCAGGAGGAGTCATATAAAACAGTGAAGAGTGAAGTTAGATCAGCCAAATCAACACTACTGAAATAACAAATGTTAAACTACCTTTTTCTCCTACTCAAAAGTAGATCTAAGAAGTAGGTAAGAAAGACTTAAAAAATAAGAATGATAATAAATGTGGGCCAGGGATTGTAGCTCAATGGTAGAGCGCTTGCCTCACATGCGTGAGGCCCTGGGTTCGATCCTCAGCACCACATATAAAGCAATAAAATAAAGACATTGTGTTCATCAACAACTAAAAAAAAAATTTAAAAAAAAAGAATGATAATAAATGTACAAGAGTTGGAAAAATAGCTAAAAAGAGAAGAATGATAAAGGTAATTTTATCTAAAAGATTTATTGAATATCTCAGTGTCCTTAATGGTAGCAACAGAAGGAACCTCACCTAAAAACTAAATCCAGTAACAACATTAGAAAACAAAGCCTCAGAAATGCCTATTGTCTCCTAATAAGACAAGCTTTAATTGTAGAAAACTATAAAAAAGCAAAACCAAATCTCAGGTGTAATTTCAAATTTTCACTGCTGGAGAGAGCAGAGGAGGTGGCAAGAGCTCCTACAGAAGCAGTGCCACCTGAAGCTGGCATGATAAGCTCGACTCAGCTGCTTCAAAGTGACAGAACAAGAAAGAATGACTGTACAAATGTAAGATATATTCCTTTTGGAAAATTGCTAACTTGTGAATACAGCAGAGCTGTAAAACTTTTAGTGGAGGCTGTAAAAAGCAGAATCAATGCCCCAGAATAAAGACTCATTGATGTGGAAGATAGAGGAACATAGCATAACCAAATTAAAACACTAAGAGCCAAAAAATGTCTAAAAAATGAAGGAATATTGAAAGACATCAGCAAATCCAAGCTGTTTGCAACAGTAGGAGAGATAGATGTGGTCACCTCTTTACTTGTGTCTTCATTCCTTTGTGGCATCTATATTACTTTCTGTTGTCGTCATTTAGATACCATTTCTCAAGATGTGTTTTTTAGATTTCTAGAGTATCACGCATGAGAACTGCTGACATGGCAAAGCTCAGATATTTAAATTTATGGAAGATCCAATCTTCATTGAAAAGATAAGGTAAAAAAACAGAAATTTAAAGACATACCAGAGTAAGAATGATGTTGGACCTTACTTTTCAGTCTTTGAAGAAGTACAAGTCTAGTAGAAAAGAAAACCAACAAAATGCCAAAAAACTACTTCACTTTGGTATGACTTTTAGTCACACACAAGATACTCTTGTCTTTTAAGATGGAAGATCCTTCATAAATGTAACTCTAACAACATTTCAATGAAGTTCTCTGCAGCATCAGTGCTCTTTCCAGAATCTACTGATGATTAGGAATTAGATCAACTGCACAGTTTAGTTTATATAATTATATCACTCTTAATTTTATATTATGCCATTGTTAGAGAACCACAAAACAAGGAATTTAATCAGTTGTATAATATGAAAAATAAGGTGTAACTTACATAAGAAACAAAATGCTAAGTAAAAGGAATACATTTTCAAATGCACATTTTCACAAAATATTCCGTTTGTAATATAAAATGTTATGATTTAAAATTTCAGAACATAGTGTTATGAAGTTAATATAACAAAAGTAAAAAGTAAGTGACCACATAAAAATGAAAACAATGTGCATGGTAAGTGAGAGATAAACCCACAAACAACATGAGAATACATTAAAATACATAAATTTATAATGATATGGTTATGTTTTTATGGGTTGCTATATTTAAAACTATATTTAAAAAGAATTTTATCAATTTAAATGTCTCTATTTATTAGAGAAAAAGAGGAAAGAAGAAGAGAACCATAATAAGTTCCTCAAATAAGGGAAATACAATTAATAAAAATAAGCAGGAATAAAGAAAAGGACAATAGTTGATTCTTTGGGAAATTTAGTTAAGGTGATAATCATTGGATCAGACAAGGAATAAAATGAAAATAGTTTCTGGAGAAGAGATAAACTAACATACTATACAGCCAAATTATTTGGGAGAGTATTTTTAGATGATGTTAATTGATAGCTCACATTGAAATCAGTAATATGTGTGCATGTGTGTATGTGTATGAATTGCCAGAGTGGTTGCAGCTAAAAGTAGAAACTATAGTAAAATAGAATGAACCTCTTCAAATTAATTTTGGAAAGAGGTCAGGTGCAAATAAATCAAATAAAAAAAACAATTAATTTAAACCTATAGAGTTTTAATAAGTGAAGAAAGAAAAGGGCATCTATCCCTGATGGGGATTTACTTTGGAGAATTTTTTTCACAAGTTGAAAGAACAATTACCCAATGACTAATTCCAGCCTCAAGATATAAAAAGGGTTGTTATCAAGTATCTGATTCATCCTATGTCATTTCATTAACATAAATGATTTTGTTTCTACCACTTGATAAATATACCTTTAAAAGAATTTTTGGACTGGTTTCATTAATCATCAGATGGTAGAATACTACATTTCAATAATTATCATAAGCAAGTAAATTATCCTCATATTCATGGGTGTCACCTTAAAAGAAAAAGGATTGCCACCCAGGAGGAAATGTAGGGTTTATCTTGGCTGCTTCTCTTTCCTTCCTGTCTGAATCCTATCCAGGAGAACATCTTTTGACTTCTGTACAGTGCATTAGGAATCTGTCCTCCTCTTTCACCACTGCCACCAACCTGGTACAAGTCACCATCGCCTTTCCCCAGTTACCACAAGCATCTCCAATTTTAGTCTCCCTGTTCTATTTTTCACCTCAACTCCTAACACCATGTTTTTAATACATGTCCAGAATGTGATTTCCTTGCTTAAAACCTGCCAGAGGCTTCTTATCTAATTTAGAATAAAAATTCAGACTCCATAGTCAGTCTTCAAGTTACATAATTTGGCCACTTCCTTCCTTTCCTGTTTTATCACTTCTTGTCCCCCCAGTCCCCACCCTTGAGTTTTTCTTGGTTCCAGCCATTTTACATCAAGCTTGTTTCCTCTTATAGCTCCTCTACTTGCTGATTTCTCTGCCTGAACCATCCTGTTCTTAGTTTTTCACACAGGCATGACCTCCCTGGAGGTTTTCTCTGATCCCTCAGTGTCAAGTAGCCTCTCTTGCATGCTGTCGTTCTTCATTTCTCTACACAATGCACTGTTCATGCTCTTTATGTGCTTAGCTAAAATGATGTTGTTTACTTGTTTATTGTCTGTCTTCTACCCTAGAATGTAAGGCCCATGCTTGTTAGTGCCTGTGACAGTTTCTGAGATGCCAAGTGAATATATAAGTGAGTGCATGGTGGGTGATAATAGGAAAAATAAGCAATATAATAGTGGGATAAAAATAGAAAAGTTGGCAGTAGAATTGAATAGCACTTCCACAGCCTTATAGAACATTAGCATGTAGGAAAATTAATAGTTGGTGATGGGGAAAAGAGGCTCATAGGAAGTTGTATTGTTAAAAAAAAATAGCAGTGGTGTCAGGAGTCTTGGCCTTTGTTTCTGATGTAGCCACTTAACTTTGAGAAAGGAAACCTAACCTTTGGTTTTCTTCATATTTAAAATCAGGTAGCAATATCTTTAAGGTGTTGCTTTATGTACTTGTGTGGATGAGGTCCTACCAGCTTCTTTCCTTCATTGCCTGCCTCCCTCATAAGACACTGTAGAGGTCTTTCACTTCTTTTGTTAAATTGATTCCCAATTATTTTGTGTTTTTTGAGGCTGTTGTGAGTGGGGTAGCTTTCCTGATTTCTCTTTCAGAGGATTCATCACTGATGTATAGAAATGCATTTGATTTATAGATATTGCTTTTATATTCTGCTACTTTGCTGAATTCTTTTATTCTGGAAGTTTTCTGGTGGAATTTTTTGGATCCTCTTAAGTATAGAATCATGTTGTTGGCAGTTAATGGTAGTTTGAGTTCTTCTTTTCCTATTCATATCTTTTTAATTTCTTTTGTCTGTCTAATTGTTCTGGCTAGTGTTTCAAGGACTGTGTTGAATAGCAGTTGTGAAAGAGGGCATCCCTGTCTTGTTCCCGTTTTTAGAGGGAATGCTTCCAATTTTTCTCCACTTAGGATGATGTTGGCCTTTGGTTTAGCACAGATAGCTTTTCCAATGTTGAGGTATTTCCCTACTATTCCTAGTTTTTCTAGTATTTTGAACATGAAGGGTGCTGTATTTTTTCAGATGTTTTCTCTGCATCAATTGATATAACCATATGATTCTTATCTTTAAGAATCATTGATGTGATAGATTATATTTATTGGCTTCCATATGTTGAACCAACCTGGAATGAACCCCCTTTGATCATGGTGCACTATTTTTTAAATATGTTTTTGTATGCAATTTGCCAGAATTTTATTGAGAATTTTTGCATCTGTGTTCATCAGGGATATTGGTTTGAAATTTTCTTTCTTTGATGTGTCTGTCTGGTTTAGGTGTCAGGGTGATACTAGCCCCATAGAAGGAGTTTGGAAGGGTTCATTCCTTTTCTATTTCATGGAATAATTTGAGGAGTATTGGTATCAGTTCTTCTTTTTAGGTCTTGTAGAACTCAGCTGAGAATCTATCTGGTCCTGGGCTTTTCTTGATTGGTAGGCTTTTGATGGCATCTTCTATTTCCTTGCTTGAAATTGATCTATTTAAGTTGTGTATGACTTTCTGGTTCAGTTTGGGTAGGTGATATGCCTCTAGAAATTTGTTGTTGTCTTCAGGGTTTTCTGTTTTACTGTTGTATAAGTTTTCAAAATGGTTTCTAATTATCCTCTGTACTTCAGTAGTGTCTGTTGTGATATTTACTTTTTCATCATGAATTTTAGTAATTTGGATTTTCTCTCTCCTTTTCATTAGGGTGGCTAAGGATTTGTCAATTTAGTTTATTGTTTTTAAAGAACCAGCTTTTTGTTTTGTCAAATTTTGAATTACTCCTTTTGTTTCAATTTTATTGATTTCAGCCCTGATTTTAATTATTTCTTGTCTTCTACTTCTTTAGGTGTTGGTTTGTTCTTCTTTTTCTGGAGCTTTGAGATGTAGTGTCAGGTTATTTGTTGATCTTTCCTTCTTTTAATGAGTGAGCTCAATGCAATGAACTTTCCTCTTAGCACTGCCTTCATAGTGTTCCAGAGATTTTGATATGTTGTATCAGAGTTCTCATTTACCTCTAAGAATTTTTTATCTCCTCCCTGTTGTCATCTGTTATCCATGCATCGTTCAATAGTATATTATTTAGTCTTCATGTGTTGGAGTAGTTTCTATTTTTTAATCTGTCATTGCTTTCTAATTTTACTCCATTATGGTCAGATAGAATGCAGGGTAGTATCTCTGTTTTTTTGTATTTGCTAAGACTTGCTTTGTGGCATAACATATGATCTGTTTTGGAGAAGGACTTACGTGTTGCTGAGAAAAAGGGATATTCGCTCATTGATGGATGGGATATTCTATATATGTCTGTTAAGTTTAAATTATTGTTTTATTGAGTTCCATGATTTCTTGTTTAGTTTTTGTTTGGAAGATCTATCCAGTGGTGAGAGAAGTGTGTTAAACTCACCCAATATTGTTGTGTTGTGGTCTATTTGATTCCTGTCATTGAGAAGGGTTTGTTTGATATACATAGATGCCCTGTTGTTTGGGACATAGATATTTAAGATTGTTATGTCTTGTTGATGTATGATTCTATTAAGCAGTATGAAATGTCCTTCTTTATCCCTTTTCATTAACTTTGGTTTGAAGTCCACTTTATCTGATGTGAGGATGGAAACCCCTGCTTATTTACATGGTCCCTGTGAGTGATACTATTTTTTTCCCATCCTTTCACCTTCAGTCTGTGGATGTCTTTTCCTGTGAGATGAGTCTCTTGAAGGCAGCATATTGTTGGGTGTTTTTTTTAATCCAGTCTGTCAGTCTATGTCTTTTAATTAATGAGTTTAGGACATTCACATTGAGGGTTATTATTGAAATATGATTTGTAATTTCGGTTATTTTGGTTTGTTTTTGGCTTTTACCTTGACTTCATTTCTCCTTTGATTGGCTTTTTAATTTTTTTTAGTATAGTTCCTCTCTTTGTATATTTTCATTGTTTGTTATCATTTCCTCCTCATGGAATATTTTGCCAAGAATGCTGTGTAGTGCAGGCTTTCTTACTGTAAATTCTTTTAACTTTGGTTTATCATGGAAGGTTTTTATTTCATCATCAAATCTGAAGGTCAGTTTTGCTGGATATAAGATTCTTGGTTGTCATCCATTTTATTTCAGAGCTTGGTATATGTTGTTCCATGATCTCCTGGCTTTTAGGGTCTGGGTTGAAAAATCCACTGAGATCTAAATTGGTCTCCCCCTATATGTAATCTGATTCCTCTCTCTTGCGGCCTTTAACATTCTATCCTTATTCTGTATGCTAGGCATTTTCATTATAATGTGCCTTGGTGTAGATCTGTTGTAATTTTGCATATTTGGTGTCCTGTAAGCCTGTTATATTTGATTTTCCAATTCATTCTTCATGTTTGGGAAATTTTCTGATATTATTTCATTGAAGAGATTGTGCATTCCTTTGATTTGAAACTTTGCCTTCTTCTATGCCAGTAAATCTTATATTTGGTCTTTTTTGATGCTATCCCATAATTCTTGTATGTTCTGTTGATGATTTTTTACCATTTTCATTGTGTGGTCTACTTTATTTTCAAGATTGTATATTTTGTCTTTATTATCTGAGGTTTTGTCTTCCAAGTAATCTAGTCTGTTGGTGATGCTTTCTCTTGAGTTTTTTATTTGGTTTTATTGTTTACTTCATTTCAAGAATTTCTTATTGGGTTTTTTTTTTTCCACAGTTCTCTAGCTTTTTCTTGATGTAATCTTTTTCTACCTGCATTTGCTCTCTCTGTTGGAGTGATCAATGGTTGCCTTAATTTGCTCTCTGATCTCTTTGTTGGCTTGATCAATTTTTGCCTGTTTTGCTCACGTATGTCATACTTTAATTTGCAGATCATTTTTTTTCATGGATAATTTTTTTTATTTATTTTTTCTCAAAAGTTGCATTTTAATACATGTTATCAAACATAACAGAAAAAAACAAATTTTCAGAAGCTGTACACACTGTTCACTGAAAACATTTGTTGAGGCAAATAGAAAAAAATTGTTACAATCATAATTTTTCTAACTTTGCACAAAATTATAAGCAGATTAAATTCTTCATATTAAACACCTTTATATG